>OY754310.1:75768467-76424729 GCA_963573325.1 Astragalus glycyphyllos
TATATGCTTCATTAAGTTTGTACTTTATTTTGAGTAAAAAAAATTTGAAGTATTATTTGTCAAAAAAAAAGTTTGTATTGTAAGCGTAATCTTTGTTCAATTTTTTTATAGAATTATGATGTAAATATCTATATTTAATTTATACAAACTATGTCAATTATATAATTTTATGCTTTATAGCTACGTTAATTTTCATTTAAGAATATTTGGTCAAAAAAATTTCATTTAAGTATTTGTAAAAGAATAAAAATTTCATTTAAGGTGATCCTCTTTCTCCTTTTCTTTTCTTAATTGTAACCGAGGGCTTGTCGGGAATGATGTCAAAGGCGGTAGAAGTTGGCTCGTTTATTGAATACACGGTTCATGACAATTTTCGCTATTCTATACTCCAATTTGCCGATGATACTATTCTGATGGGAAAGGCAACGCGGGGGAATTTGTGGTGCATCAAGTCTATGCTTAGAAGCTTTGAAATGGTGTCGGGGTTGAAGGTCAATTTCCACAAGAGCAAACTTATTGGCATTAATGTAGAGGACGATTTTCTTGACTCGGCTTCAACTTTTCTTCATTGCCGAACGGAGTCTATTCCATTCAAATTCTTGGGTATTCCGGTGGGCGCAAACCTAAGACGGAGTTCAACTTGGAAGCCGGTTATTGACAAGATCTGTACTAGATTGGCTTTGTGGCAAGGGCGTTCATTATCTATCGGAGGTCGGGTAATTCTTATAAATTCCGTCTTGAATAGTATACCTCTCTATTATTTGTCTTTTTACAAAGCGTCGAAGCTGGTGATTAAGACTCTAACTAAGCTTCAAAGAGATTTCTTGTGGGGCATAAAGGAGGAGTCAAGGGGTATGTATTGGGTGGCATGGGAGAAGGTTTGTAGATCAAAGGAAGAGGGAGGGCTTGGAGTGAAGGATGTTGAATTATTTAATATCGCTCTCTTGGCTAAATGGAAGTGGAGGGTCGGATGAGGAAGTGTCTTGGAAGGGTATTCTATCTTATAGATATGGTGATTTGGGGTCTATTTTTTTCAACGGCACAACATCAGTGGATAGAAGGTTAGACTCGTTGTGGTGGCGTGACCTTAGATATGTGGGGGAGGCGCGACTTTCGGCAGGTTGGTTTGAATCGAATGTTAGGAAGAGATTGGGAGATGGCCGTGGAGTGGATTTTTGGCACCACCGTTGGCTGGGGCAACGCCCGTTAAAGCATGTGTTCGGCAGCGTTTTTAATAATTACTACAATAAAAATGTGAGACTGGCCGAGCTTGGTGATTGGCGTGATGATACTTGGCACTGGAATAATTCTTTTTTTGCAGGTGTTAATTCTGCGCTTAATGATGATATTACGGAGTTGCAGCTAATCTTGCGTGATGTTCAGGTGATCCGTGGGGCTGTTGATCGTTGGATTTGGACGCTAGATTCGTCAAAACAGTTCACGGTTCGTTCTTGCTATAGTTTCATAGCGTACACAACTCATATTCCAACTGAAGGCGGCAACATTCCGATCTCGGTGCTGCAAAAATCTGATCTCAAATCATTGTGGAGAACTCGCATTCCGGCAAAGATTTTACTGTTCGGTTGGAGAATTTTCAACAATTCAATACCTGTTCGTTTTGTGTTACTGCGCCGTCATGTTATTCCATCGGAGGAGGACGCACTTTGTGTTTTTTGTAGGCATCACTTAGAGGATTCTCAACACTTATTTTTGGGTTGTGATTTATCCTTGCAAGTGTGGCGGGAGATTGGTCGATGGCTGAACGTTCATGTGCCTCACAATTCTAGTTTAATTGATCATTTTCACGGATATGGAGAGCTTTGTATTGGCAAGAAAACAAGGAGGGTAAAACATCTTATCTGGTTGGCAACTTGTTGGTGTATTTGGCTATCCCGTAACGGTGCTTGTTTTAGGGGTGATGAGCCAAATGTTGATTCGATCGTGGCCCATGTGAAATTCTTATCTTGGTGCTGGTTCATTTATGGGGTGGGTAGCAAGGCCTCTTTTATTCCGTCTCAATGGTGGAATAACGCACTTTCATGTATAAATAACTTGTGAACTATCATTGGTAATTTGTGGTTTTGAGCACCGCTAGTGCTCCGTTGAATGAATCATTGCTTATCGAGAAAAAAAAAGAATAAAAAACTATGTACCAAAAAAAATAAATAAAAAACATTCATTTAAGTTTACCGTGCTATAAATCTAAATGAGCCGCGGAAATTTAGCTACGTGTCATTTTGGGATGACAATCAAAGTTTTTTTTGTTTTAATCAAAGTTGGATTGACATCTTCTCTTGTAAGAGATTTTTGAACGTTTATATGGTCAATTTTTCCAAGTTTCATGTGGACGTTGTTGAATTTTTCTTGAGCACTAAGGCACCTTTCTTGGCTTGGGTGTGAACACGTAGAATCATAAATTTACGTTTTCTTAATATTAAATACTCGACAATTACAAACTGTTTAAAAAATATTTATGCCATAAAAAAATTGTGATAAAAAATTTTGCTATGTTTTTATGGATAAATATGATATATTATTATCTATAGTGCTCTAATTCGAAAAAAAAATAGAAATAATATTTCACCCTGTCACTGACGTCCATTATGCTGAAGAAGATGCTAAAGACACATACAGATCATAAATGTTTTGCTGCTCACATCCCAAATCAACCGAGTGATTCAAATATTTGGGTTTGATCTTGCCCCACAATAATAAAGGGGGAAATTGGAATCACGTTTTCTTACTTAACATTGGGTTAGGAACTAGTTGCTACTTTCTTGAAGTTTTTTTTCTTTTGTGAATTGATATAATCATTCTATAAAGTTGTTGTTCAATGAAGGTTGACTCATTTGGTAAGGAGTTGACTCATTTCCTATAAGAGCGCTTAAAGAGTCGTGAGACCTGTCCTGATCTGGTGTAACCCCAAAAATTCTATAAAGTTGTTTTATCAAAATGTCAACCTAGCTTATCTTTTACGATAAATTAAATATAATAAGTAATTTTTTTATAGGTAAAATGAACATCATTAAAAGAGAATCAAAAGTATTACGAATATTTTTTGGTGAAAGAATGCTAGGGATTTAGTTACAATTAAAAATTAAGAGAAAAACAACAAACTCCTATTTTAACAAAAACCAAAATAAATAGTAGCCTAAACCAAAAAAGTAACCCTTCTAAACAAAATTTTAGACACTAACTTTATACAAGAAAACAAACACCAAAATTGCAATGGAAAAACGAACAAGAAAGCTTTTAAAAATATGCAAAAATGAAATAACAAAACTATTAATTAAAATTTATAAGATGAGAAACTCTTTAGTAAGCAATTGTGATTGAGAGCACATGAGAGATTAGTGGCTAGATAATAAAAGATGATAAGACATCATCATTAAACTATGGGGTAACAATAATCTATTAGTATGCTTAGTTTTGACTATTTATTTTAATTTTGAATAACAATAACATGAGAGTCGTCCCTGATTTTATCTTTTTTTTTGGTTTGTAGACGAAGTGGCAAGTGCCACTAGAAACTCACGCGCACAACTGTGAGGTCCTGGATTCGAACTCGGGACATAATATCCAGTCTAATAATTTTGGCATTTGTTAATTGAGCTAAGTCTTACGGATTGATTTTATATCTTAGTATTTTATAGTATCTTATACTTTGAAGTTTGAAGACTCATCATCATCATACTTAGATTGGTCTTAATTAGAAATTTTTTTAAAGCATAATTTATTCCATTAAATTTGTTATAAACTTTGATCTATTTAAAATTAATTTTTATCCATCACCTTGTAAGACACCTATTTTATTTTATAAACTAAACATTTTGTCAAAAAAAATATAAATTTAATTTTTTTTTGACGGAAATAAATAAATTTAATTTGTTATAAATTTAATTTTTATCCATCACACTATAAGACATTTTGTCAAAAAAAATATAGGAAAATAGTATTGTATAGTAAAGATATGTCGGGGAGAAAACTGAAAACCGGAAAAAAATCCAAAGACTGAAACAAACGTTAAAAAAAGGCCACGTATGCCTTCCTCTAACCACAGCCAATCCCTCTAAAATCAAGCGCTAACACCATCTCTTCTTCTTCAGAGCTTCTTCACTTTCTCACTCACATTTTACTTTCAACAAGGTTTGTACTTCCTTCTTCCCCTCTTCTCTTTTCTGCTTTCTTTGCTTTTCATGCTATTATTACTATTATCTTCATTACTTCTCTTAATTTTTTCAATTCCTTAACTTTTTTCAGCAATTTGCTTTTTAGAATTGTTAATGGTAGACCCTTTAAACTAAAATAACTCTTACTTGAAGACTTATATTACATCTTTTATTAGTTGAATTATGATTTCCTTCCCTAATTAGAATAATTCCTTGTTTGGCTAGTTACTTTTCATTCTAGAGTTATAATTTCCCCAACATTTAGAATGAATTTCCTACATTGGTTTGTGAGTTTTAACTTAATTTATATTTATTTATTTGTTCATTCAGTATTTGTTTTCCTATTAATCACTGAGCTAGTATTTATGAGCTTATATTTTAGTTTTGGATGGTCTTGTTGATGCAGATGGCAGCACCATCAGCATGTCTTGTTGGGAATGCTTTATCCACACGTAGTAATAGAATTACTCTTGGTAAGGACGTCAATGGAAGATATATCTTCTCATCTTGGAGACATTCATCATTGAGTAATAAGACATCAAAAGCATTTTCCATAAAGGCAACCTTAGACCAAAATCAAGAGGAAGGTAGAAGAGGGTTTCTGAAATTGTTGCTTGGAAATGTTGGAGCTAGTTTACCTGCAGTATTAGGAAGTGGAAAAGCTCTTGCTGCTGATGAACAACAAGGTGTTTCTTCCTCCAGAATGTCGTATTCGAGATTTCTAGAGTATTTGGATAAGGATAGGGTTACTAAAGTGGATCTGTATGAGAATGGAACCATAGCTATTGTTGAGGCTGTGTCTCCTGAATTAGGGAACAGGTTACAACGCGTTAGAGTTCAACTTCCTGGACTTAGCCAAGAGCTTCTTCAGAAATTTAGGGAAAAGAACATCGACTTTGCTGCTCATAACGCGCAAGAGGACTCAGGATCTCTTTTGTTTAACCTTATTGGGAATCTTGCTTTCCCTTTAGCTGTTATTGGAGTATTGTTCCTTCTTTCAAGGCGAGGTGGTGGGATGGGAGGTCCCGGCGGGCCGGGATTTCCTCTTCAATTTGGTCAATCCAAAGCTAAGTTTCAAATGGAGCCAAACACTGGAGTGACATTTGATGATGTTGCTGGTGTGGATGAAGCTAAGCAGGATTTTATGGAGGTGGTGGAGTTTCTTAAGAAGCCTGAGAGGTTCACTGCTGTTGGAGCTCGTATTCCGAAAGGAGTTCTTCTTGTTGGTCCTCCAGGAACTGGAAAGACTTTGTTAGCTAAGGCTATTGCTGGTGAAGCTGGTGTTCCGTTTTTCTCTATTTCAGGTTCTGAGTTTGTTGAGATGTTTGTTGGTATTGGTGCTTCTCGTGTCCGTGATTTGTTCAAGAAGGCTAAGGAGAATGCACCTTGTATTGTCTTTGTTGATGAAATTGACGCTGTTGGAAGACAAAGAGGGACAGGAATTGGTGGTGGGAATGATGAAAGAGAACAGACACTTAACCAACTTTTGACAGAAATGGATGGGTTTGAAGGTAATACTGGTGTCATTGTCGTTGCAGCAACTAACAGGGCCGACATTCTTGATTCTGCCTTATTGAGACCGGGCCGATTCGATAGACAGGTATGTATTTGATTATATTGTGGAATGTGGAATGCTTTATCATTTTGTATTGACTAACCACCCAACATAATGCTTTTGCAGGTATCGGTTGATATTCCTGATATAAGGGGAAGGACTGAAATTCTAAAGGTTCATGGTGGCAATAAAAAGTTTGACGCTGATGTTTCTTTTGATGTGATTGCAATGAGAACACCAGGGTTCAGTGGAGCTGATCTTGCAAATCTCTTGAACGAAGCTGCTATATTAGCTGGTCGGCGAGGAAGGACAGCAATTTCATCTAAAGAGATTGATGATTCTATTGATAGGATTGTGGCTGGAATGGAAGGAACATTGATGACAGATGGGAAGAGCAAAAGTCTAGTGGCTTATCATGAAGTTGGCCATGCCATTTGTGGGTAAGAAATTCGTCTATCGTTGGTCTTTCAAGTAAATGTTGTAATTTTACAATTAAGGCAGGATTTTGTTGTCTTAATAACTTCATGTTAAAGCAACACTTAGAAGCTATTCTAGTAAAGAAAATTCCCATAATGTTGTTCTGAAACATCAATTGGTACTTGCTTGCAGAACTTTGACTCCCGGTCATGATGCTGTACAAAAGGTAACATTAGTTCCTCGTGGTCAAGCCCGCGGTCTTACATGGTTCATTCCTTCAGATGACCCAACACTAATCTCAAAACAACAACTCTTTGCCAGAATTGTTGGTGGGCTAGGTGGTAGGGCTGCAGAAGAAGTTATTTTTGGTGAGTCTGAGGTTACAACTGGTGCAGCTGGTGATTTGCAGCAAATCAGTGGTTTGGCAAAACAGGTAATTGTTGATTATAATTACCATCATTAGAAGTTATTCGTCTTATTCTGCGGTTTGAAAGATGCAAATTAGCTAAATATATTTATAATCTGAATTCATTTTGGCAACATTTTGTCAGAACAATCTGAGTTATGTGGTTAGCTACAATTAATTGGTGAGACCTGCAATAAGATCTCTTCAAATGATTTCTTGAATGCTTGAAACTAAAAACTCTTGGTTTTAATTGAATAGAATGTTGGTGTACATTTTGAAGGACGGTCTTTTGGTTTTCCTTTCTTATCTTCCTATGTTGCTTCAAAAAATTGTTAATGATGTTCTTCTTGCAGATGGTAACAACATTTGGAATGTCTGATATTGGTCCTTGGTCACTAATGGAAGCATCACAAAGTGGGGATGTTATTATGAGAATGATGGCAAGGAATTCAATGTCAGAAAAGCTTGCAGAAGACATTGATGTTGCTATCAAGAGGTTATCAGATGAAGCATATGAAATTGCATTGGCACATATAAGGAACAACCGTGAGGCAATTGATAAGATTGTGGAAGTCCTTCTGGAAAAGGAGACAATGAGTGGAGACGAATTCCGTGCTCTATTGTCTGAATTTGTTGAAATTCCAGCTGAAAATCGCGTTCCATCTTCAACTCAAGTACCAGCTGCTGTTTGAATAGCCTATTTGTAATGTATTTAATATGTATTGTTACTACGTTACCCTCTACAGCCTGCTCCATATTTTGTGAGTTGGCAAACTTCTAGCTTACATTTTCATGTTTACAATGTTGATAGTGACAACATACAGTATATACCAAAAGAGTAATTGTTTTAAGTGCAGATATCCATAGTTTCTTTTTTTGCATCTATCATACAATATAACTTCTGTAATAGTGATATGCCAATTGTGCCAAAAGCCGTGTGTTTCCTGATGTTTGGCTGCTAGGCACCGGTGCAAGAGTAAAGATCTTTTTAATTTCTCAAAATGATCTATTATTATAGTTTTGGTTGTATAAATACACATATTTCTGATACTACTATAAAAATATGTGCATTTATATACCTAAATTATAGTAACGGAATCCTCCATATCGTTTGAGAAATATAGAAAATCGCAACTCATAGTGTAAGGGAATGGTAAATTTGAGGTCGGCTACTGAACTATTTTGATGGTATTTCAAGTGTTGAAGGAGGAGGTACTTGACAGTAGTAGCAATTTCTTATAGGAATAGACGGAATTAGGGTTTATTTGACTAGCAATTAAACACAAATTTGAGACACTTAAATGGTCAACGCAGTTCACACACATGGTTAGTGAAATGCTGAATTTAGCAATTAAACACAATTTTGAGACATTTCGTATTCTATCCTTACTTTTCATTCTTCGTAATTAACAAACTAACACTGTTTTTAGGAGAGGGTGATAGAAGGTTGGCAAGGTGTGCATATATTTAAGAAATAGCAATAAATAAGGGAGACTTAACACTTCAGGCGCTAGCTCAGTTGTAAAAGCTAGTCTTATATCCTAAAGGTGCTGAGTTTAAATCCCCTCGGATATAGTTGTAAAATAGTCATTAGTGCCACTTTGTTTGATTAATAAAATTTTGCCCTTCTCCCATTTTTTAATAATAAAAAAAGGGAGACTTATTTATCAATCAATTCAAAATATAATTATTGAGTGAGCCTTTCTAAGAATCAGATAAACGAGTTTTTGATTTTTGAGGCTAACTCAAGAATCTAAATTCGGTTTGAAAGATAAAGATCATATGAACTTCATAAATTCTATTAAAACCTTATGCTAGCCAATGACATTAGAATTAAGTTATACTCCAATACACCCCATCACCCCTAAGATTATTGAGCCTGATGCCAGAATAATACATGTGACACAACAATAAATCTAGAATAGATAGGGATTTCATCTTTGATTAGAAGACCTTGAGTTTTTTCCTCTAATAATGGGATGATGATCATAGATAAATGCAAAGGATCTTACCCCTCAAATATCTTTTAGGACATGATGAGGGTAAATGTTTCAAAGCTATAAAGGAAATCCATGTAAGGGTAAATGTTTCTCAGTTTTTTGGTCATATTTTTTCTCTCAATAATTTTGTAACTAACAAACAAGAGTTCAATAACTTATTGAAAAATAAACTTCGTTAGTCATGTATCATGTGAAAAGAGTAATGTTATTTACATACTGTTTAAGAAAAATTGTGAGCGCGCACACATATAATTTTTTTACTATTAAATTTTATTTAACTTCATTGAAGTCTATGTATACTTTATTCTTATTCTACAACTTTAGGTTAGGGAAAAAACAAGTGATGTAATTTTTTTACAGGTTTGATTTGCACTTTTTTTGTGTAATGTTTAGTTTGTACTTGGTGAGTTGAGTATTATAAACATGAACAAACGTTGTCACATGTTATATGCATGGGGAGATTTGGCCTTCATCGTAACAGCTTCTCTCGTGTTTCTGCGCCCACCATTTTTCGAAATTCAATCTCTCATTTCTCCTCGATTTCCTTCAATACCCATTTGCAAAATGGGAACTTTTCACACGGCAAAGAACAATTTGCCACCTTATGTTCCAAAGGGCGTATTAAAGAAGCGTTTGATAGCTTCGTATTTGAGATATGGGCAGAACCCCGTTTGTTCTCAAATCTACTCAAAGCATGTATTCCCACAAATTCCGTTTCTTTAGGAAAACAGATACATTCTTTGATAGTAACTTCTGGTTGTTCCTCAGATAAGTTCATTTCAAATCACCTCCTTAACCTCTACTCAAAATTTGGGGAACTTCAAGCTGCTGTGAAACTGTTTGATCGAATGCCAATGAGGAACTTCATGTCATGTAACATCATGATCAAGGCATATCTTGAAATGGGCAATCTTGAGAATGCCAAGAAGCTATTTGATGAAATGCCTGACAGAAATGTTGCTACTTATAATGCAATGGTCACGGGGTTAACCAAGTTTGGATTGAATGAAGAGTCTTTGGTTTTGTTTTCAAGAATGAGTGATTTGGGTTTCATGCCGGATGAGTACTCGTTGGGTAGTGTGTTGAGGGGATGTGCACATTTAAGAGCTTTGTTTGCAGGGCAACAGGTTCATGCTTATGTTATGAAATGTGGGTTTGAGTTTAATTTGGTTGTTGGATGCTCTTTGACTCATATGTATATGAAAGCTGGAAGCTTGCATGATGGGGAGAGAATTATCAAATGGATGCCAAATTGTAATGTGGTTGCTTGGAATACACTTATGGCTGGAAAAGCTCAGAATGGGTACTTTGAAGGAGTTCTGGATCATTATTGTATGATGAAAATGGCAGGTTTTAGACCAGATAGGATTACTTTTGTAAGTGTGATTAGCTCATGTTCTGAGCTAGCTACCTTGGGTCAAGGGAAGCAAGTTCATGCTGAAGTAGTCAAAGCAGGAGCTACTTGTATAGTTTCTGTAATTAGTTCATTGGTTAGTATGTACTCTAAATGTGGAAGTTTGCAAGACTCCATCAAAGCTTTTTTAGAATGCGAAGAGCGAGATGTTGTACTATGGAGCGCAATGATTTCTGCTTATGGGTTTCATGGTCAAGGAGAAGAAGCCATCAAGCTTTTCAACGAGATGGAACGGGAGAATTTGGTGGGAAATGAAGTTACATTCTTGAGCTTGCTTTATGCCTGTAGTCATTGTGGATTGAAGGATAAAGGGCTTGATTTCTTTGACATGATGGTAGGAAAATATGGACTCAAGGCTAGACTAGAACACTATACTTGTTTGGTTGACCTTCTAGGTAGGTCTGGCTGTTTGGAGGAGGCAGAAGCTATGATACGATCGATGCCTGTACGAGCAGATGCAATTATATGGAAAACATTGTTATCTGCATGTAAAATCCACAAGAATGAAGAAATGGCAAGAAGGGTTGCTGAAGAAGTTCTTAGTATTGACCCTCAAGACTCAGCTTCATATGTTCTACTTGCCAGTATTCATGCTTCAGCCAAGAGGTGGCAGAATGTTTCTGAGGTGAGGAAAGCCATGAAAGACAAGATGGTGAAGAAAGAGCCAGGCATAAGTTGGGTTGAAGTAAAGAATCAGGTTCACCAGTTCCGTATCTGTGATGAATGTCATCCAAAGTCTATAGAGATTAATCTGTATCTGGAAGAATTAACTTCAGAAATGAAGATGAGGGGCTATGTGCCTGATATTAGCTCTGTCTTGCATGACATGGACAATGAGGAAAAAGAATACAACGTGACACACCATAGTGAGAAATTGGCTATTGCTTTTGCTTTAATGAGCACCCCAAAGGGAGAGCCAATAAGAGTGATGAAAAATTTGCGGGTTTGCGGTGACTGTCATGTTGCCATCAAATACATATCAGAAATAAAAAATACAGAAATTATTGTGCGAGACTCTAGTAGGTTTCACCATTTCAAAAATGGGACATGTTCTTGTGGAGATTATTGGTAATACTTATTCTTCAGTTTCCATTCCAGATCTTGTTACAGGTAAGATGTACCAAGTTCTTGCTACAGCTCTTCGTCATTTATCACGTCCTTTTTACAATAGTAGCCTTACTGCCTCAGGGTGTATCTGAATGGTGCAATTTTTTTGGGGTAATTATTATGGTTTGCTTGGGTAACAAATACAATGTTTTTTGGAGTAATCTTCACTTATTAATTTTTTGTAAATTTCAGGAGCACAATTCCAATTCTTTCTGTCAGTTAGATGTTGATTATCCTTAGCTTTGCAGATAGAATACACTGTCCAAACTCCAAAGTATTTGTTGTTGCAAGTTGCAGCAGCGGCAGCCATAGTTGAAAGCCAGACCACGATTAACTGCAACCTTTTCGATTATTAAGCAAGACTTTGCTTATGGATGTTTCCCTAGAGTTAAAGTTGTATATACATCAAAGAAATTCCAAGGCCAGATATATACTCCAGATATCATCTGGGTCCTTATGATTTTTTGCATTGCCATCACTGCTAGGTTCCAAAATCAAAACCAGATTGAAAACGCTTATGGTAAGTTTTTCCATTGTTTAATGTTCTGATGAACATTTTCATGCTATTAAACATGCGACTTGATAATAGGACATTTGTCACACACAACGATCATAATGCCAAAAGATCATTTGAAGTGTAACCTACATCAACATCTTAGCATTTGTCTCATTATTAAAGATGAACACAAGTATTTTGTTATAGTGCCATGTATGTTTGAGAAAGAAACATCCAACAGTCCTAGCTAAGTAAACTTGTTCATTTTCTTTTTAGTAAAAAGTATTAGAAAATAATTTCATATAATAGTTTGCATCAGAATAAGCACTAAACCTTGTCCTTGACATTATAAATTTACAACCTTTATGCAACTGTACATCCCATTTAGACATGATGTTTTCTAACTGTATCTCTTTGCATGCACAAATGCTAGCACACCTTTTATGCTATATTGCATC
Source organism: Astragalus glycyphyllos (assembly GCA_963573325.1). NCBI lineage: Eukaryota > Viridiplantae > Streptophyta > Magnoliopsida > Fabales > Fabaceae > Astragalus > Astragalus glycyphyllos. The sequence goes on from OY754310.1 coordinate 75,780,490, forward strand.
CCATTTTAACAATATTGATGTGCTGCATATTTGGGAAGCAGGGTATGTGTAGATTCTGGCCAATGGAACATTTCACCCGGATTTTAAGGAGGCAAAATCTTAAACAAACATAATAGTCTTCATACTACAATTTTTGTGTTGTATGGTAATTACTATAACTAATAGGATTTGACTTTTGTCATCATTAATATTGTCCAGATTTGTTTCCATAATTTCCTGGATTTGACTTTTGTACTTTTTTCACTAGAAAAAAAATATTCAAATCTGTTCTATCTCTTCTCAAGATGAAAAGAAATGTATTTGGTAAATGGTTGATTTGGATTACTGATGCAAGTTACTGAACTGCAATGATGAATGAATGTCCTTTTTTTTGAAGCCAACTCACTGTAGTAGAGTAGTTACATGTTAGTCTAGAAATTGGAATGAGAGTTGTTGTCAACACCTCTGAAGATGGCATGTGCCAGTGCCAACAGTGAAGAAGAGTGAAATCATGACTTCTGTTCACTTGTGGGTTTGGAAAAAGAGGTGCATCTTGGCTGCATTGCCAACATAGAAACATTTGGATAAGTAGGTACTAGGTAGGTTGGGTTTATTTGGATTATTTATGACTTGTTACTCTAAGCCGTACATAACACAATTGTGTCCACATAATTATGATCAATGATGATCAAACATACCCAAATTCATCCATTGGCAACGTGACCAACCCCTCTCCTATTTAACCTAACCAATGCTCCATCCCTACTGAGATGATTTTTTAGTTGTTTAATTTAAGTGAAAGTGAAAGGAAAGAAAAGTTTGTGTCTATATATATATAAAATATGACAAAAGTAACATTCATTAGAAATTGAATATGATTAAGTAAATTAAAATGTAAGTAGACTTTAAAATATTAATGAATCACGAGATAAAATTTTTAAAACTATTAATATGTATTAATATATTTATTTTATCCTTTTTTTTTTATAAATCGGGTATCCTCTGTGCGCAACTGCAAAGACTAATCCCTCGAGTTGGGTGAGATCTTTATTTTATCTCTTAAAGTTGAACAAAAAATATCATTTGAAAGATTACATATAATTAGCAATAAAAAAGGTAAACACTTTTTACTACAACGCATTAATTTAAGTGCAAGGTTAATTATTTCATTTACTTAAAATAGCGGTACTCTCTCTTTCTTTTCTTCCCAAAATGGGGGGAAGCAAAATTTGGTATGCAATCCACTAAAATTTTCCATTACTTCCTATTTTATAAGACAACCAAAGGGAAATGACATGTTCCCTTTTCTTTCCTTTCTCTTATTTTCTCTTTGTTTTCACTGCTACCAAACACAATGGTAGCCTTTTCTCTTTCTCTCTTTCACCATCACCCCCGAAACCCAATATCTCTCTCTCTCTCTCTCTCTCTCGCACACACACACACACACACAAAAACACCCCTCTCCCAAACTCACATTCTTTCGTTTCTCTTTCATATTTTTCGGTGTCTCATTCGTCTTCTCCATTCGTGAGTTTTTTTTTTCTTTTGGGAATTTGATTTTTTTAAATAGTTTGCAAGAAAACTTTTTTCTAGAGGTTGATTAGACATGAATTCAATTGTCACTCTAAAAATCCCAAATTAAAGTGTTCTTAAATTTTTCCGAATCAAGTTACTAGATCACTTGTAAGTGCCTGGGTTTTATTTTGGCGTTCACGAACAGAAAAATCGAGGTTAGAGATGGAAGAGATGATTGTCATGTGGCTAAAATAGAGTGAGGGTTGGGGTTGTTGGGTGGAGAATATGGGGAGTAGGCACATGGCGATGAGGCAAGTTGGGGATGGGACTTTTACCTCCCTCCTCCCTGTCCAGTGGCGGATCTTGACAAAAAAGTTAGGGTGGGCCGCTCACGAAAGAAATATTGAAACTTAGAAACGCGTGAACAAAGACACAGAAACACAAGTATAATTAAAATAGATAAAATATAAATTAAAATTAATTATAAACAAAATTAAATGACTAAAAATGCAAATTTGATTTCACATTGTAATAGTGTTACATATTACCTATAGATTGTAATAAAAAAGTAATTTTTTGGTGACTGTAAAAAAAATTATCTATGCATTGAGTAAAAAAAATATATATTTTAGTTAGATAGCATATATATTATAAACTTGTATAGTAGTTAAGAATGCCATCTGATCGTGAAGCCGTAAAGTTCGTGATTTGTAGCCCACATGTTATGGGTTCAACATCCGTTCCAAGTTTTTTTGCAAAATTAAAAACAAGTGGAGCCAGCTTCTTCTTTTAAAGAAAACATTTTTCAGGACGGGCTGTGGCCCCCCTAGTCCTAAAGAAGATTCGCCCCTGGCCCTGTCTCATGTCTGATAGGTTGAAAATAGTACCTCTCGTAGTACCTATCCCAACACCAATGAGGGTTGACTCAGATGGTAAGGAGTTAGCTCATTTCTCCACAAGTGAGTGGGTTCAACTCCCGCTGCCAACGTGAGAACTCTTTTGGTGGGTGATCTGTAAGTATCTCTATAAGCGTCCAAACAGTCTTGAGGCCTACCCTGACCCTGGTGCTCCCAAAGTCCAACTCACCTAAACTTTTTGTAACAAAAAAAATCTATCCCAGCATTGCACAATTAATAAATATTTTACAAGAGTTTGGTGTAGGCATTAATGGAATTAAAAAATATGATTTTTTTAATAAATATACAACGTTTAATATAATAGTGATTTTAAAATAGCCAACACTATTGGCCTAGTAGCTTAATCTACTACTATGGAACAAGTTACATGTTCAAGTCCCTCAAGTTTTCCTTAGGTGAGATAAAAATAACTTTTTGAATGTTTTCTCTGATTTAAAGTCGGATGCCACCTTCTTACCCTAAATATTTTAATCATCAAAAAGTAATAATAGCGACATCTTTTACTTTGCTAATTTTCTCTTTAAGACACGTAATTTCATAATAACGACATCGTTCAAATATCTTTCTCAAAATAATTTTTTTTGGTCGAGACTAGGATATCCACCGTCTAACGTAGTGACTAATCCCTTCGCTGAATTGGAGACATCTCGAAGGGTGAGACAACTTTTTTTCCAAAAGTTATTATTATACTACTTCTTTTTTTTTTTTTACATTTTCACTTTTTTTTGACAAGTTTTACATTTTCACTTAAAATATATTCCTTCGTGGCAATTTAGATGTTTCTATCTTTTATTTGAACTAATTATATGAAAATATTGATGCATGATATACTTATTTTATTTTACACTCACAAAAGAAAAATATTTATTTTATTTCCACTGCGTGTCTGTTTTTCAAGAATTTGTCTTTACGTTCAAAGTGTTCATATCTTGCATTTCACTCAGTAATACAGTGTTTAATTTAATTTTCTTTTACATTTTAGGTATTCTGGTGTGTAAATTTGAATTAAATCTAGTCTCATAAATTACTAATTTTATTTGAATTTAGAATAAAAAAGAGCATGGAATTTGACACGAGGCAGAGAGAGACACATTTGTATTTACCCGACAGATTGTTTTTAATGATACTTTGCACATCAATGATCAATCAATCACTATCGATATCATGGAAATTTTGGTCCCTCAGAGAATTTTTTTCCCTTCAAAATAATAGCATTGTTTTAATATTTTTTGATATTATTTTCGATACTTCTAATTATTTTCCCTTCTAGTTATTTTTCCTTCAATGTTGTGCAGTGTAGAATCTTGAATTTTTTTCTTCCATTAATGTGTCTCTCTTTTTATGTTTAATCAAGAGTGGAGATTTCACAATACAATAAATTCATCGAAGAGTATTCTTTCCAGTGGCGGAGCCACGTACTATTGAGGGGGTTCAGTTGAACCCTCATATTTTTTTCTGGCTTACTACTTTATAGAAATATTTATTTGACACACCTAAATATTTTAAATTGCACCAATAACCTAAAATTTGTACCCAATTGCACCAAAGACCCAAAATTAATTTACCCAAAACATAATCACTGTTTCACGCACGCACGCACAACTCTCTCTCAGACTCTCACGTTCTCTACGAGCTCTCTCACTCAACTCTCTTCTCACGGTGGATGGTGGCTTCTTTGTTCTCCCTCTCTCTCTCTCACAGACCTGGCTTCTCTTTTCTCTCTCTCACTCAGTCTCACAGCTTCTTTGTTCTTCTCTCGCAGCAGCAACTTTGTCTTTTCTATTGAACTCTCAAAAACATTAAAATAGGTTAGATTTCTTCTCTTTTCTAGTCTAATCTACTGAAGTGATTGTTTGATTCTTTGATTGAAAACCCCTAATTGTTTAATTTTTGATTGGGGAAAATTGAAAACCCTAATTGTTTAATTTCTGATTTGGGGAAATTAATAGCCTTAATTGTTTAATTGCTTAATTTCTCTCTACCAGTAGGATAGGGTGAAGGATATACGAAGCTTCATACCGTTGACAATGGCCTTTTTAAATACCAACATTCTGTTGAACATATTAGTATATAATGTAAAGCTGAAATTTCATTAATATGATCAATGTTTGAACAACAAGCTGTTTTGCTCTTTGTTTAGTTTTTTAGCTTGTTTTGTAAAACTTTTCAAGAAAAAAATAGTTAAGTTAATAGTGTGTATTATCTCCAATTAGTATTAGCTTAATTCTAATTAGTATTAATAGTGTGTTTGAACAAAGTCATCAAATGAATAAATTTTTAGCAAATTGTGTATTTAAAAAATTTGACACCCTCGACCCCAGGGTTCTGGATGCGCCATTGATCCTTTCCCCTCCGTGTACACAGCCACAAACGAATATCCTGGTAGCTCAAATTGAAAATTACATTGATTTTGATTATTTGGAATAAAATTAATCAACCATAGATTGTTTTTCAATGATAATAAAAAAGCGATAAAGAAAGGATAAGTTGTTATTGAGTAGTAATAAACTAAACGCACTTTACTACGATGCGCGTGTGGTCGTTCTTTTATAGGTAGGCTGACGTTGCCCATGATTTGATACCATATTTAAATAGTGACTTACCATAAATACTGTTTAGATTCCTAAAATGCTTCCTTTGTCCTTTGTCATTTGTTAATGTTTAGCACGTGTACATTGAATCATTCTTATTTTTAATTTTCAGAAAACTCTTAATTACCAGATGACGAGATTTGCTTGAAAACAATCGCGGTTTAGCTGTAAAGACTATATTAAAATTAGGTCTAAAATATTTTGATCAATGTTTTATTTGGCATAAAGATAAACCATTTGAATATTTTTCTAATTTTACAAAATTGTAGAAGCGATATTCAGAACTCGACCTTTCTAGGCGCCAACAACCAAACACATGTCTGAGAATTGGGGGACAATTATTATAAAACTATGTATTATTATGATGTATCTAAATGAAATTGATCTAGTTGTTGAGAATAGATTACTCTCAATATGATGCAAAACTCAAATCGTATACATATATGTTTTCTTTTGTTTGTTCTAGTATAAAAAATCCTCTCATTTCTTTGTTGTTTTATAATACTAATTAAGTATTTATATTGTTTTTTTTACTATACTCTTAAAGCATTATTATAAGTTTCTTTGTCAGTACTCAACTATTAACAGAGAGACGAAATAACAATACACAAATTAATATTATGACATAAATTTCATGAATTTAAAATTATTAATTTCATTTCTTAATTCATGTGCCAAAACATTAAACGTCAATCAAATGAGAAATGGAGAAAGTGTTTTTTTAGTTACCGTATTATTGGTGCGTAGTAGTCGGTCCGTGTGGTTTTTTCCTCCAAATTGAATTTTCGCCACACCCAACACTCGAATCCGAGACCTTGGGGTGGATTCGAGCCCAGTTACCATTTGTATCGATCTTTGTTGGCGAAGAGAGTGCTTTTTATGATCTAAGTAACACAATTAGTTGTTTGACTAAAAAATGTAATCATTCATTCAAACTAATAGAATATATCGAAAACAACATATTCGACATCACTAAAACTAAAAAGTATTTTTGCAACAAAATCAAAGTAACCAACATACTTAGGCCTCTAGATCTATAATGTTAACATCCAAGTCATTGATTTAATCTGTAATATATTGAAATTGATATGTAAATCTGAATCAAACGAATATCGCAACAAGACAGAAAATTAAAAAATGCCACACCACGATGATGACGAACAAAAAAATACTGCACTCAAACGACGATATGAAGGAAAAACACAAAATAAAAACTAGGGGGTCTATTTGGGTCGCCTTATCTAGACTTATTTACTGACATAAGTATTATGAGACTATTTAGGAGAACTTATGAAAACAGTTTATAACGTCTCTTTTCAGTTAATTTTCATAAACTCTCTGGGATAACTTATGAAAACAGTTTATAACTTATGAAAAAATAGTTTAACATTTTCTTATATTTTATTAAGTACTTAAATATACGTACACACCGAATCAAAATAAAAAAAACAAAAAGACGAACACGCAGTTATAGTGATAGTCTACTATTCACTATTAATTTTAGAGTAACGTTATTTAGCCAAAATTTTCCAACAAAAAATAGACAAAAACCACATTACAATACTAATTAACTAAGTTTTTAGGCTATTAACCAACCTGTCTTTTCGTAGTTTTCTAGGCCATTGACTAAAAACTTGGTTAATTGGTTTACGACCTAAAAAACTTGATTAATTAGTGTTGTACAGTGATTTTTGGCTATTTTTGGTTGAACTTTTTTGGCTAAATAACATTTCTCTTAATTTTAAGATGCAAATACAAGAGTGATTGATATGGGGAATATGACTTCTTCTCAGAGGTGAATGTATAACCGATTTACACTAACAATGTACTATTATTTGCACTCTTAATAGTTAATTTTTTTTAATATCCTTAATAGTTAAAATTTTATCAATAAATTTTATATCTTAATTATGTATTAATACTTATTTATATTTAAAGATTTTAATTATGATTTCTTTTGAAAATAATGATATATCAATTATTCATAATTAACTTAACTAATTTACGTCAAAAAAACTTTACTAACAAATTTTTACTATGATTCTTTATTTCTAAAAATAATTATATCATTCTCTATACCTGAAACAGAGTTATAAATAAATATAAATAATAATTTTTCATTATATTGTATACAATTGAGCCACTAAAATAAATATGCAACAGTGAACTTATAATATACTATTATATTATATATTAAGAGCGTTAAAAATTAGTTTTGAAGTTTCTCATTTTAATAATAAAAAAGTTATGAATTTTTTATTTAGTTAGTTGTGAAAACCTTGGTAGTCTAGAATCTTTGAATTTCTGAGTAAAAAAAAGCATTTACCATTTCTATTTGTATAATACTAGTACTAGAATTATATAAAAAGTTTCGTAAGGAAAATTATTAAGTAATAAATGAGCTAAATTGGCTAGAGTTTTGATCTTTTTAAAAAGAAACAAAACTCGAGTTTTTTTAAGATAATTATGAAATGTATAATTTTTTTGAAAGAGATAAATTGTGTAATTTATTTAACTCAATATATTAAATTTTAATTTTATAATATTTTTAATATAAAATATTGCACTCATGACTTAGGTTTTAATTCCGTAACGGTCCAACAAATTTTCATAAGTTATAATTATTATTATTATTATTATTATACAAGAGCATGTCCAATTTTCAAAGAGTCGTAATTCCACACACACTTCATAAGTTATTATTATTATTTTTATTATTAACAAAACAAAATAACAAAAATCTTTTAATAAATAAAAAACCACCAAAAGAATCAAATAAATTTATCCATGACCCCACATCTACGACACACCCCTGTCTCTCTCTTTTCCACAAACTCTCTACACTATTTCCATTCTCTCTCTAGATTATATACCGCTCTCTCTCTTGCCACACTTCTCTCTTTCTCTCTCTGATTTGTCTGCTAGCTTCTATGCGCCAAGAAGTGCTCTGTTACGGTCCAAAAGCAATAAAAGAACCAAGAGAAGCTAACAAACCGAACAAAAAGGACACTCTGCTTCACCTACAATCTTCACATGAATAATTGCATGACTCCTCTTCATCTCAATTTACATCATTGTACATGTGAATATTGAGATGAGATGCTTTCTTCTTTCTGATTCTCTTAATTCTTTGAATTAAAAAAACACCCTTTTTAGCAGAACCCAGTTTGGTATATTCTCAGTGACTCGTAGCAGATTCTGCCTCAGAAGGTAAGACTTCTTTCAGATTACACCTAAAAATAAAAACTTTTCTTTATACCATAACCGGGGTGTGGTTGCATGTATCAAATTTGAGATTTTTATTTGGGTATTTGACAATTCAAACCATTTCTCAACCTTTATTTGAATTCTATTGTGCTAAGCTTGTGAAAAATTGATTTTTTATTTATTCTAGTACTGCTTAAATTTATGTTAACTTTTTATTAAAAAAAATGGGTTGGTCTTTTTCCCCCCTCTTTCCATAGATGGCATGAACCACTCGGTGAAATTTTTTATTTTTATTTCCTTTCAAGATTTTATTGGTTGGTTTGGATCCATTGTACTTAGAGTAAGCGTGGATTTGAAGTGATTTCAAATTTAAAGCCTGAAGATTTTGTTGTTAAAATTTGCTTTTTGTATTTTCCTGAAAATTCTAGTATTTTCTTAAAGGGCAGAGGAACTGAGGAGGTGAAGATTGCATAGCTGAAGTTAGCTGAAAATGGCTTCAAGCGATGAAGATGGTGATAACAAAGGGAGTATGTGGGATTTGGATCAGAAGCTTGACCAGCCTATGGATGAAGAAGCAGGAAGGCTCAGAAATATGTATAGAGAAAAAGTATGATGCTGCATTGTCACTTTCTTTTTCTCTCTCTTTCTGTATTATTTTTTATTTTTTTTATTGAGGGGAATATTTAATGCTTCAGTTTTATTTGACTTTCTCAATTTACACTGAAATTTATGATTGTAATGATTATTTTTCAATGCAGCATTAAAAAGTTCAATTAATGTTGTTATATTCACAACGGTTACTCCCTCCGCTCCTTTTTTATAAGAGAAGAGAAAAATGCAATTTTAGATTTATTGAATATACGATGAATCTAGTCTGTATTATTCAATGAAACTAAAATCAGTTATATGAACCTAAAACTGCATTTTTCTATTTATTATAAATAAGGACCAGAGGGTGTACTCGTTAAATGTACAATTACGATTTATCCCTTCATATTTTTAATTTCCAAACTTAATATATATTTTAATTGTTAACTGTGACAAGGATTCATTCATTTGGACACAATTTGAAACTGAAAAGAGAGCTTTCCTTATATTCAAGAAAGCACGTTTTCTGAACCACCTTACCACTCGTTTGGATTCACATTGGTTGGGAGGAAACGCACAGCAATACTGACGCTCCAAGTTGGAGCATCCACGACCACGTCAATGTCGCTGTGGAAATCGTGAATATCCAAACACATTAGAGTGTGGTTGGAAACACGGTAGGTACTCACTTCCATCAAGAAGCTACAACTAGTAGCTTATGTCCAATTATGCGTCCAAGGCATTTCTATAGTGAGTCCAAATGTATGCCTAGAATATCTTGAATATGTGGTCGTTATGAAGCTGCGGGTGTTAGCTTCCGCGATTGGGGCATTCGCGCTGGGGGCACTCCCACCGCGATTCTGGAGCTCTGATTTTCCTAACTTTTAGTTTGCCTAAGAAATATGGATTTTTCTGCGATTTACAAATGCACTAATAAGCTAACATGTAAGCTGATGGGATTTGGTATATAATTCCTTGCTGATGTAGTTTCAAATTGTTCAGAAATTTTCTGCATTGTTGCTTCTGCGGCTTGCATATCAGAGTCTTGGTGTGGTTTATGGAGATTTGGGCACTTCACCATTGTATGTTTTCTACAATACATTTCCTAATGGTGTGAAAGATGAGGATGAAGTACTTGGAGCACTTTCTTTGATTATCTACTCGCTTACTTTGGTGCCGCTCCTCAAATATGTTTTTATTGTACTAAGAGCAAATGACAATGGCCAAGGTATTGGTTATTTTTTTGTTAATTTTTGGTGCTTAAGATATTAAAGCTTGTATAAATGGCATATTTGGTAGTGTATTTCAACTTTATGTATATCAACTCTATAGCACCGACACCTCAGGTTGAACACGTGTCTGCTGTCCGACACATGTTGTGTTAGACATTGACACTAACACTTTAATTACTTCCATTTTTCAAATTAAAATAATGTCTGTATCTGTATCAGTGTCATGTCTGCTGTGTGTCTGCGTCGGTGCTTCATAGTATATCAATAACATAGTTTTGTATAGGATTTACGTTGTCCGAATTTTCAACAACTAGTTTCTTTTAATAGTTAAACTATCCAGATTACTTTCATATTTTGAAATATAAAGCATTAGACACATGCTTGTTTCAGACTGCTAAGCTGCTACGAAGTTCTACGAAACTAACATTCGTAGTGCAGGTGGAACATTTGCGCTTTATTCATTGCTCTGCCGACATGCAAAGATAAAAACCATTCCGAATCAGCATCGCACTGATGAAGAGCTAACAACATATAGTCGGTCTACCTTCCATGAAAGGTCATTTGCTGCAAAAACTAAAAAATGGTTGGAGGATCGTGAAACATGGAAGAGTGCCATTCTTATTCTTGTCCTTGTTGGCACTTGCATGGTTATTGGAGATGGGATTCTTACCCCAGCTATATCAGGTGTTCCTTCTCTCTGAAGCTAATTTACTGTTCCCATTTTTTTAAATATTTATATGAATGTCAACTTGCTTGATGTTTGCAAAAGTAATTTATCTGTCAAAGCACATGCTTCAGTATGTTATGTGTGCAAATTTGTGTAGATTTACATGGAGAAGTAAGAAATAAAACTTAGTTTCAAGGTTGAGTCCAGAGTCAAAACTGAGTTGAGGCTTAAGGGGTTTGTGAGTTGTTATGGATGAAAATTATACTTAACAACCTCAATAAAGTATGAAGCTCCTATGAGTCTGTTTAGTGACAACTCCGTCATTGGCATTGCACACAACTTGGTTTAGATAGGACGAAGCACATAGAGATAGACCATCACTTCATCAAATGGAAACTAGATTGCGATGTTATAGCTACATATTTCCCTTTAGGGCTTCAATTTGTAGATGTGTTCATCAAGAGACTTCACACAGAGCGGTCTGAGAATGATATGATAGATTAGATGCAACCTATATCTTGTTAACAGCCTATAACTTTTTCCATAAAAAATAAGATTCACACCTTTTTGCTCTCTTTTCCAAGTTGGTTTATTGAGTAAATGTTGAATGTGAATTAGTGAGTTTATTGTGCTGTAAATTTGGTTTAAGAAAGGGGGTGACTTCTCCGAGCTCTTATTCTTCGTGTATGATGTGGTGGCTTTTTCTTTTGAAGGATGATCAAGGACACTTCAATTTTGATTGAGTAAAGCTAATTTGATTCAGTTCCTTAATACTTTTCATTTTCCCAAGAGGAGCACATGCTTAAGTTGTGCCCTTTTGATTCTTGTTTAAAGCATTATTAGCTATAAATAAACTAAAACATGTTAGGAAAAATTGAGTATGGATTTAACCGTTTTTTTCATTTACATTTTACTCGTTGTATTTCAAAAGGATCCAGACTTTTTCATCAAAAATAGTTTTCTTTTTTCTTCTTTTCTTGAGTATCATTTTTAATACATCTCCAGCTATTCAAGAGATTCATAACCATATCTTCCATTGTAGTTTTATCAGCTGTTGGTGGCATCAAGGTAAATCAACCTGGCATGAGTAGTGGTATGGTCCTACTTCTGTATCAACACAATTTTCTTCTATTTCTGCCATTATGCTTGGAAGAACTTAGTGTTTTTATCCAATTCTAAGTTCATATATATTGAAAATCTTCTTTCTGTTTGGGGTACAGGTGTGGTAGTACTGGTTGCTGTTGTAATATTAGTTGGATTTTTCAGCATGCAACATTATGGCACAGATAGAGTTAGTTGGCTTTTCGCTCCAATTGTCCTCCTTTGGTTTCTCCTAATTGGAGGTATTGGTATATTTAATATCTGGAAGCATGGAAGCAGAGTTCTAAAAGCTTTTTCTCCTGTCTATATATATCACTATTTTAGAAGAGGAGGTAAAGAAGGATGGACTTCCCTTGGTGGTATCATGCTCAGTATAACAGGTAAAATTCAACTTTTATTGCCTTTGATTCCCTCGTCATGTATTTCAGACTCATTACAGATGAAGTGAATAGTTATTGTTTTTTATCAGGGACAGAAGCCCTTTTCGCTGACCTAGCTCATTTTCCGGTCTCAGCTGTACAGCTAGCATTTACTCTAGTTGTGTTTCCTTGCCTTCTTTTAGCTTATTCTGGACAAGCTGCTTACCTTATGAATAACTTGAGTCATTCACAAGATGCTTTCTATCGTTCTATTCCAGGTTTGTCAAACTTTTAACATTATTTTTTGAAATCTTCGGTTACGATATTCCTGTAGAATTTGAAACTATTCTGCTAATCAGCCAAGTATATTAGATGTTGATTTATCTTAACTTTTGTAGAAAGAATATACTGGCCAGTATTTGTGGTTGCAACAGCTGCAGCCGTAGTTGCGAGCCAGGCTACAATCAGCGCAACCTTTTCGATTATTAAACAAGCCCTTGCTCATGGATGTTTCCCTAGAGTTAAAGTTGTATATACATCAAAGAAATTCCTAGGCCAGATATATATTCCAGATATCAATTGGATCCTTATGATTCTTTGCATTGCCGTCACTGCTGGGTTCGAAAATCAAAACCAGATTGGAAATGCTTATGGTAAATTTTTCCCTTACCGAATCTTCCAAATAATATTGTGACACTATTAAACATATGCTTGATGTATATTTGTGATAACAGGTACTGCAGTTGTGATTGTCATGTTGGTTACAACATTTCTTATGATTTTAATCATGATATTAGTATGGCGCTGCCATTGGATTCTTGTATTCATCTTCTCTTGCTTATCATTGATTGTGGAATTCACATACTTCTGCTCAGTACTCTTCAAAGTTGATCAAGGTGGATGGGTTCCCCTTGTAATCGCTGGAGCATTTCTTGTTATTATGTTTGTTTGGCATTACGGTACGGTGAAACGCTACGAGTTTGAAATGCATAGCAAAGTCTCGATGGCCTGGATTCTCGGACTTGGACCGAGTTTAGGACTTGTTCGTGTACCTGGAATCGGACTAGTCTACACCGAACTCGCAAGTGGAGTCCCACCAATATTTTCTCACTTCGTCACAAATTTACCAGCCATCCATTCTGTTGTGGTTTTCATATGTGTAAAATACCTTCCAGTTTACACAGTTCCAGAAGAAGAAAGATTCCTTGTCAAGAGAATCGGACCTAAGAATTATCACATCTTTCGATGTGTGGCGCGATACGGCTATAAAGATCTACACAAGAAAGATGATGAGTTTGAGAAAAAACTCTTTGATAACCTTTTAATGTATGTTAAGCTTGAATCTATGATGGAAGGATGTTCTGATTCAGATGAATACAGTTTATATGGACAGCAAACAGAATGGTCAAAAGATGGTTTATTGAATAACAATGAAAACACAGCTTCTTCTTCAAATATGGATTTAACAATCTCTACAGTAGATTCAATAGTGCCAGTTAAATCACCACCACATGTGAATATTACTGTCAGGTCTTCTGGTCAAACAAGCAGTCAAACCGAGATCGATGAAATCGAGTTTTTGAATAACTGCAGAGATGCTGGGGTGGTTCATATACTTGGAAACACAGTTGTGAGGGCAAGGAGGGATTCGAATTTGTTCAAGAAAATAGCTGTTGATTATGTATATGCATTTCTTAGGAAGGTTTGCAGGGAAAATAGTGTGATCTTCAATGTTCCTCATGAGAGTCTCTTAAATGTTGGTCAAATTTTTTATGTATAGTGCAAAGTTGAGATAAGTGTAGTAGTATATGAACATCACCTTCATTGAGGTAGTTGATGCTACATTCTAAGGAATTGACTTCAGAAATGACTTTTTGGCAATTATCTATTGAAAAATTGAACGTATAAATTACAAATACCTAACTAGGTTGTTCAACTCATCTTTCAGTTAAAACTTCAAACTAGTTTGGGGTTGGTTAACTTTGTCTACTTGTGATGCAGCAGGTTATCTTTTTGTACCAAGTTATCTATTTGTACTAAATATAGTTTGGGGTTCCTTTAACTCTCTCTACTTGTGATGCCTCAGGTGGATTTAGGGCAGGGGTAACAAATTCCAAAGAGGACAGGTCCTCTGTTGCACGCAGAATGGTTCCGCGCTAGTGAGGGCCGTTAGATCTAGAGAGAGAAAGTTTCTCTAGATCCTATGGTCTCTGTTGGTGCATGACTATTCTGCCCCAATAGAGGATTCGGATCCAACTCCAAACTATAGTTGGTTTGGTAGAATTTGACAAAACTTCTAGAAGCATACTAAGAACATGTGGGGTAAAGCTTGTGGGAAATATAGGTGGAGGTGGAAAAAAGTTGAGCAAAGCTCGACATTATAAGGTAGTTGGGGCATAATTGAGATTGATTATTGTGCATGCAATCATAAGTTAGTTGCTTCATGTGATGGGGATGGTGGAGTGTTTTCTATGGTGTGACTCATTATGGGAATTTAGCAAGGGAATTGTTCAAGGGTTTCTTAGCTGCACTGCAGATAGTCATTCAAGTTCATGAGCCTGTTGTGACAGCTGAACGACGTGTTGGTACTGTGTTTGTACATAATTAATATTAATATTTGTACAAATATTATGTTTGTTAATTGTTCACCTTGATGGCACACATGCTGGCAAATGTACCAAGTACACATCAGAAGGATTCAGCTTCTCAAAATGTGGATTTTGGTTTTAATTCAACTCTGCAACTGCAAAGCTAGATTATAAAACAAAACAACTATTGATATTATTTGTACATGTATAAAAAATAAGTTATAGAGATGTGTTGATGGTGTGGTGGCCTTATGAAGTAGTAACAAAGAAAAAAGAGTTCCAAATCATTAGCACCATTGATTCATTCAACATTTTGGCCGCACAATGCACATGGCATGTGTGAATGATATACGGATGATGAAATTAGAGGTAGCTTTATTTGTCAAAGCCTCTATTTAATTAACTATAACTATAGTGTCAGTAAACTAAATCTAGCTTTGCAATTATTAATATTTTTTTAAGAAAATAAAAAAATAAGAAAGGTTGAAGCTGATAAGGTGGTGAGTGGGACCCATATAGTAGTAGTTTTAGGCAGTTGCAGTCAAATTATTTATCTGTACAATATTATTGACTAGTGACTGAGATTAGTGGGACGCCATATACCATTGTCATGCTAGTGTACTTATCCCACTATATTGCATAGTAGTATTATATGCTCTCTGATCTTGTGGCCTACTGTTTTTTATTTTATTATTATATTTTCTTATATAATGTTACTTTTTATATTAGATATAATTTCTACGTCACAAGAGGTCTCCCGGCTTGAAATTAACAAACAAAACAAGATAATATGGGTTGGAGAAAACTCATTTAGCCCTTCTAAGGGATATAGATCGTTACAAACATTCTGTTTGGTTCTAAGAAATGAGGAAGGAAAAGTTGTGAGTGGACAGAAAGTGAGTGCCTGAGTGGAAGGACCACTTGCAAAAAGGGAAGGAAAGAAAATTTCATGTGGGGCCCATCCTTCATCCGGGCAGAAAGCTAGAAAAGAAGCCCACTTTATTAAATGGACAAAAACTGCCCCCTAATAAACTAAGAAATTCACATAGCACCCCACCTCTCTACCCCTACACCCCTCAACCTTATTAAACCCTCTACAATACTAAAACAACTCTTACTAACATACACCCATAATCCCTTTCTAACCCACACACCTCCCACTCCCACTGTGCTTCACCATCTAAAACCCACGACCACCATAAACTAATCACCCATAAGTAGGGGTATTTTAGGGTTTTCTTAGCAAATAATGAAGTTAGGGGATGTGTGTGCAGGGGGGTGCTAGGTAAATTTCTCCTGATAAAATCTTTCATTTTTTATGAACAGAAAAAAAATGGGCGTACACTATCTTGGACAACTATGAATATATGAAATTTCTCATGGTCTGATTCCAATTTCATTGTCGTCTTTCAATATTTACAAATAATAAATTAATTTATAATATAGATGTAAACTTTAACAATCATTCACTTTACTTTCTTTCGTTTCATATACAAACAACTTATAAATCATCACATTTTTTACTCACTTTCACTCCTTCCATTCAGCAATCATTTCTTTTACTTTCTTTCGATTTTCTTTTATGATTCAAACAAAGTGAAAGAAAAAAGTGGAAAGAAAGGGCGGAAGGAAAATAGGTTTCCCAACAAATTTTCTATTGTTTGGTGGAGCAAAAAGTGGATAGAAGAGAGTAGAAAAATGGGTGTGACCCAAATTTTGAAATACATTTTTTCTTCTTAAATCAATTTATTTTTGCTTAAAGATTAACATCTTTATTTTTTTTTATATTACTCACATTACGTAAGTAAATACATTTTTTTCAACTTCATGTATTTAATATTTATTTTATTTTTTAAATAAATATTGTAATTTTATTAATATAACTTTAAATTATCTTTGTTTTTTATGAGATATTTTTATTTTTGTATTTTATTCTTTTTATCTTAATTCTCTTTATTAAAGCTAATGTGGTGGGGGCAATAAGAGCATGGGTAAAAAAATGTAAAATAAAATTACTTAAATATATTCATATATATGATAAAATATTATATAGATGTAAAAGTAAATTAATGGATTGGTATTTATTATGGAAAGAAGAGTATTTTGTTTGGAAAAAAAAGTATTTTTGTTAAAATCATTATTATAGGATTATTGAAATTAAATAAAACATAAATAAGATCACTTTCTCACTTGTCATTTGACCGTGAATAGAAAAGTATACCAAAGACTAAAAAAAACAGAAACAAGACATGACATAGACATACCTATGCTCTGCCGTCAGTTGAGGCCATCATGAATCATCGTTATCAAATCTAATGTTTCCCTCTCTTTGTTAGAAAAAATCAAATATCATTTGATTTCATCTCTACATATTTAAATCCATCCTAATTGTAGAGCTCACGTGGCTGATATATGCAGAATATTGCAGTCAAGCCAACTTTTCTGTATTTTTATTCTACTAGATCTATCAACAGATATATGCTTCACTATTAGAAACTAGCACAGTTACCCGTGCCGTCCACGGGGCGAAAAAAAAAACAGAAATTGCGATACAGAAGGTCTAAATATTACATTCACATAGCAATAAAAGTTTCAACAAAAGGTTTGAAGATAGAGCAAAACAAATAAAACAAAGATAAAATGTCTTGAATGTACATGCCACTAAAAAAAGTCATTACATAATAATAGGATTGTGAGCACTTTGGCCAACTTCTTCATGATGAGAAGAGTTAGTCCTATGAATGGGGGAGGGGGTGGTTGGGGTGGGGGTGAATTTTGGAGGGAAAATGGAGTGGGAGACTCCACGAGATTTATATTTTAAAGATATCTTTATTCATATTAATTAATTAATTAATATTAAGGGTTGCGAAACCCCACCATGGCACCCATATTCTCTTCTATATAAATACTAGTTCTACTATAACAGTCAAATAATTCAATCAACTCTTCTAATTCACACTCTCACTTCCCACAACAAAAAATGTGGCCTCTTAGCTCCGAGAAGAACACCACCACCGCCGTGACGGTGGCCGCCACCAGCAGCTCATCATCAACAAAAAGTCAGTGTTGTTGTAATTGTTTGGTGAGAAAACTGATTAGAAAACTGAAGAGACATAGGCGAAAAGCGAGTGGGATTAGATTCCAATGTTGCTATGACCCTTTAAGCTATTCCTTGAATTTTGATGCTACTGGATGTGGAGGGAGCTTGTTGGATGAAGATTACTATAAGTTCTATGCATTTTCTTCCAGGTTTGTGCAGCCTAATCCAACTATCGTTCTTCAAAGGGAGCTTTCATTAGATCAATAATATATAGTAGCTAGATGAAGAGGGTGCTATGTTTCATCATTCTAATTCTAATTAATGTTGATCTAAGAGTTCTTTTTATAAGAAAATGTTAGTTGTCAATTTGTTAGGAAGAGAGGAAAATGTTAGTTTCTGAATGCGAGGTTATACTCTTTTGTTATTCATTAACTCACCAGCTCAGCTACTTTCTTAGGATATTGATCTAAGAGTTTGATGATGTATAACATATTATCTATTAAAATTTGAATGAGTGGAGTATACAGAATCTAACTTTCCAACATTAGTTAGTTTCTTCTTTGCTTAACGTTAGATTAATTAATTAATTAATTAATTAATGGTGTAGTCTCTTACTCTCTTATGAATCTAGTGTTTACTTTCATTAATTTGAATCCCAACGCCGTCTAGATGGGTATATGTTACTTTTTTTTTTATAGCATTATTCATTTTTGGAACAAATGTCTACATGGTCAAAGATAAAGTAAAAGATAATGGCCAAGAAACTTGCCCGCTAAATACTATTGGATTTAATTTATTCCGCTTGTAACTTCAATTAATATAAGCGATGCTCACGATTATTGTCAATTAATCTCAAATTTTCTTTTCTAACCTAGATTCTTTGGGTCCACTATGGACTTACAAATACACTTATAATATATATTACTTAATTTGTTATGAATATTTGGTGGATGTCCATCTCCCTAAGTCATTTCATGTATCATATGATGCTCTATAACTCCCATGTAATTACACTTTATTATTGGTTTTTATTTGAGATGCTAATGACACATTATGTTACACGATTGATAGTCTTGTAAGTTACAAGACTTGTTCCTATAAATAGGACTTACGTAACATTGTAAAATGTACCATCAAGAGTAGAATGCAAATACTCTCTTATTCTCTCAGTCTCTTCTTCTATTTGTAGATTTCTTCTTCATCTATAATCTACTATAATGGTTATAATATCCTACTCTTTGGTATAATTTTACAACATAATTCAACGAAGTTCTCATATCAACAATGAGATTTAAACCCACCTTTTTTGTAGGATATATAAATAACATTCTTACTAATTAATGAACCAATTTTTATTTACAGTCGCAATGTCAATTCTCTCAAGTCTCAACACTAGGTTGGTGTTGGTTCCCGTTCCTGACATTTTATGGGCTCTAGGCAATTTGTGAGAATGGCCCCTTTGCATAACTATTTTTTATTTTGAAAGTATTTCAATAGAAGACAAAAAAAACAACTTATTTCAATTAAAATAATACGTTTTAATACATAATAATGGTTTTACAAAATATCAAAAGTTTTCTCTTTTCTTGGAAAGCCATAAGAAGCGGTTTCTTCGAGCATTTTGAGATACAACATCATTTATAATCTCATCAGCATCATTGTTCTCCAACATATCCTTCTCGATTGACAAAGTTGCCAAACCATTCGATCTCTCTTGTGACATTGAAGATTTCAAGTAGGTTTTATAATAGAGAAATGAATGGGGTGTGTTGGGAAAGAAGGAATTGAATGGAATCATGAGGACTAATTATTATGTGGAGTGAGAGTTAGGATATTTTAGAATTTGTAGAGATAATTTGGGTTTTTTTATTTAATTTTTTTTTTATACTAGTATAATTTAGGCTTAGTATAAAAAAATTGTACTAGTAAAATTTAGGCTTAGTATAAAAAATTTTGGGACCCCCTAAAAACGTGGGCCCTAGGCGGTCGCACCCCCGACCTACCCCTAGGGCCGCCGGCCCTGGGTTGGTCTCATGACTCGTTTTTTTATTTGCAAAGGAAGGCATCACCGTCCAGCATAGAGATGTTCTTCTAGGTTGAATATGTGCACTCTAATGTGGTAAAAATAGTACAGTATTTGTTATTTTAGAAGTAGATAGGTGATGTGGGAAAATGTGATATTAGAGTGGTTGTTGTTTCTTGAAATGTGGGGAGCCATGTGCAGTTTCAGGTCAGCTACTTTCTCCAAGCACGTCCTAGTAGTAGTAGTAGTATATGTATATGCCGTTTAGGAAGTCTCTGTGACAAAATTCCGCAAATAATGGTCAACAAAATTAGCATCAACACACATGGTTTAGGTTTAACATAACATTTTATATACTATGACAAAGTCTAGCAATATTCTAAACCAACCCAACCCTCATTTCTTAACACATTCTTTTCATGAAATTTAAATGAGTCTAATTAACTCATATAATATTAGAGCATTGCCGTATGATTATGATTTGAATTTTGAGTATGGGAGTTATGCAACTCTTTTTTTTTTAATGTTAAAAATAAACTACAAAAATAACTTGTCTGACGCATTTTCTATATTATATTTCATTATTTCAGCCAAATCTGTATTACACACATTATTGCTAATGCAATGAAGTGAGTTTGTTTTGGTAAAAAAAAATAAGGTTATATTGATGGAAAAAGTTGATTAATGTTACATTGATATTCTAAAATGACAAATAAATTGGGATGAAAAATTATTGCAAAAGAGACCTATAAAATGAGACAGAGGGACTATCATGTATAGAAAGTTAGAGAATATATTTCCCCATACTTACAACCCTTCAATATTCTTGGGAGAATTTACCACATATGCATTGAGAGAGACTCTATTCAGTTACATCTTTATGATCCAACACCACCATCAGCAATGATAAATGGCGCGAAAACATCTTGTATGAAATGTAAGAAATTTACACTATCAACTCATAAATGATCATGGTATGGTATAAATGACTCTTAAGATAGTTAACAATAACATAAACTCACTTTTTTTTATAAATGATCATGCCAATGTTGTAAAAAAAATTTGTAAAAACGATGGTGTATATAATTTCTTTTTGGATAATAAAGTGAGTGAGAGATTTTTTTTCATTAAATAAGAAAGAGTTGATGGAGATTGGTCGCTAGTTTGGAGAGAAAAAGTTCCACAACAAGAGAAGCTTCTTTGCATGGCGAGCATTTAGGAACTGTTTACCAAGGAGACATAGAAAGTTGGGAGCCACCACACTTGGAAGAGCTAAAATGTAATATTGATGCAGCACTCCAACCAACACAGAAGTTATGGAAGTTAATGACTTTTAATGGCTCGTCAACAGTCAACACATATGGAAGCTGAAGCACAAGCGGCTGATGCAAACCATCAAATGCCTCCAAAATGAAGGCTACACACACTGCAGCGATACCTTGACAGTTTTACCAAAAGTCGTCTCTATCATGATTTGTGATTGGTCGATATAAAAAGACTTTACACAGACAATGAATACTAATTAAACTCGAATTTTTTATGGAATTAAACTCACTAGTTAATTGGTATGTACAATTAGTGTAAAGACTTTTTACATTTTGACCAATAAAAAAGGGATGGTATCTGTGACTTTCAAGATGACTAGTATAAGAGTCATTTTTTATGATGTATCAATTTGTAATTGATGACTAGTGGAAAAAAATTACAATGTTGGTACATATCTATTAAATCCATACATATAAATATATATAATCCAATACAGATCGATTAGAATTCTTTTAAAATATTTAGATATGGATTCGAGAAGTTGTGGATATATAATAAGAGCCCATTTGGTTCGGGTTCGGGTGGTAACAGTTTGCAATGAGGTTGTTTCCACAGTTCAGTTCATACTAACACAAGGACCTATGGGTTGTCATGAAGAATTACCTGTACCAATTGAAAAGAATGTAATGGAATAGACAAAAAGGCAACAAAATACAAACAATACCCAGCAAGCAACGCTATATATTTCATTTCACTTGGTGAAAAAAAAACTTTTTACATGTTCTCAACAATACTATATTTGCTAGTTCACTCCCTGTCATACCTACAAAAATTCTAGCACATTGGTTGAAAAGGCTTCCGCAACAACAAAGAATATGGTTTCAATTTTTATCCAAGACACTACTACAGTTGCGTTTCCTGATCCCTTGCAGAATTATCTGAGACGGTTCCCTCAGATGATGACTCTCCCTTGCCAGGCCGTTCAACCCGAGAGGGATCCGACTGAGTCTTGCTTGAATCTCCACTATCAGGGTCTTGTTCTACTTTATGCTCTTGAGGTGAACACCAAACTTCTGGTGAAATCTCCCTAGGCTTTCTATTTCTGAAGGCGCTTTCTGAGTCTTTGAATTTGGCTATACCGACGGGCCTTGGCAATGGAAGGTTGCCCTCAAGAAAGCTGGAGGAGCTGGGAATTGATGAAATATGGGGGCCAGGAGCAACACAGGATGCTACCAACTGAAGCACTTCAGGAGATGGAGATAGTCCAAAGTTTGACTTTTTAGATTGGACTGATGAGTATGATGGGTTAGGGCCTTTCATATTTAGAGGAGGCAAGTTGAGGTCAGATTCCATCTGCTGAGGTCCTGGAGTTCCTGTCTGAGGAGGTAGAGGAAATGGTGGTGGCAAGAGAGCTGAGCTTGAAGCACCATTATCAACATGGTGGCTGCTGTGAAAGTCCTTGCTGCTTCCAGTAAAATCTGGAAGAACCTGCTTGGGCTTGTGTAATCGCTTCTTTTTCTTCTTTAGACTACACCGGGGATCCTTCGGTAAGGAGGGAGGTGGTCCGGGAACCACAAATGGAGGAATGGTTGGTTTGTCATCTCCATACAGCATACGAACTGAGTGGGCAATAGCCGAAACTGTGGGTGGCAGTTCCGGATCAGGAAGTTTGGGAGGGGAACTCACAGCTTCCCGTAACCAGTGGGGAAGCTTGTCTTTTGAAGAGATACTTCCAGCTATTTCCTCCCCTTTTGAGTTCACAAAATCTGGTTTAATGGGGTTAGATAACAATCCTGAGCTAGTAGATTCACCATTTCCAACATTGATACGATTATTACGCATATCATTGGGCGATCCATCGAGAAGTACGGGCAACTTTCCACGCTTGTTTCTTTGGCCGTCCTCGTTTTGCTGTAGACCAATGCTTCCTGAGCAATTCAAACCTAGAGAACCCAAGCTATTAGATCCAAAAGAATTCAGTAGAAATGGTCTTTCAGTCGGAACACTTGAAGAAGTTCCTGGTCTATCAGAAGTTTCAGCAGAAGGATCTTCAGGAAATTTTGCCCTGTTTACATCATATCTCCAGGATGGAAAAGAACCAAAGTGATTATTTTGCAGACTAGGTTGATCCATTGTTCTGAAATGTGGAAGACTAGAAGGAGAATCACCTACTCCTAATTTCATGTCAGTCATATGGTTATGAAATTTTGGTGGCAAAAGAAATTTGCTCCCTTGCAAGGCCCTTTCCATCATTCCATCAGAAATTGGAAAATGGGCAGATTTGGTAGACTTGGATGTCTTGGATGATGATCTTTGCACAGGAAAAGGTGGCCCCTGAAAGATCTTGGCTTGTTCCTCTTCCCACCTGACTGATAAATCTTCGGATGTTTTATACTTTGAAAACTTTAACTTGGGATCCCTGAGCATCGCATCCCAATTACCCCTTCCATGCCTACGAACACCAATCCAGAGGGAATCAAGTTCATCTTCAGACCAAACATCTGATTTTGACTTCTTTTTAAATAAACTACTTGATCCAGATCCAGTTCTCATCATTATGTTTTCCAGAACCTTCCTATGGTTTTCCGGAAAAGATGAGAATGTGGTTGGTCGTTGTCCCAAACCCAAGGTGGGGGGCATATCCCTGTCTTTCTGATTATATCTGAATAAATCTTCCGGGGGTATTTTGAAAGTGGGTAATGCTGGTAGTGTTGGAAGGTCTTGCATTGAACCATTCAAAGCTTCAAGTCTACTTCCTAATGACAAATTAGGCAAGAGGTCCAGATGTGAACTTGGAAAGTTCTTAGTTGTGTGTGGAAATCTCGCCAGCAACCTTTCATCAAATGGCAGGTTTGGCAGGGTCATTTTCTCCTGGAAAGCAGAGAATCTAGCACCTGAATTGTCAAATGCATCGGATTCCTTTCCTTGCACAGAGAAAGGAAACTGCAAAAGAAAAAAAAAGAATCATAATGATACATGCATAAAATCAACCATAATTGGCAATAAAATTTACACGTGTATCAAGAGAGCATACCGGAACAAATGGAAGAAAGTTATCAGGGATGCTGCTATTCTTGAAACTTTGTTGTAAATTTTCTGTCAATGTATCTGACAGTTTGGTACTTGCTGCTGTTTCCTTATTTCTGACCTCGGCATCCATAGATGTCCCACTGCAGGGGGCAAGACTGAAAGGAAACTCTTGTCTGGTGGCCCCGTGTCTATTTTGTCTCCAATTTAACTTTGAAATGTTGCTCTCTGATGACTCTATTTGGTTAGCATTAGGAGCACAGAGTCCCAGAACAGGTGCGAAATTGTTGGTGGGCGTAGAGTTTGTTATGTTTATCCCCCCTTTATTATGGTGATTAGGAGGCAAAAGGTCAGCTAGAGACCGGCCTGGATTATTGACAGAAACATCAAAGTGGTTGCTCATTTTGTGTTTTGAAAGCCTGTAGTTTCTTGATAAGGAGTCGGCATTTTGAGTTTCGGAAAGTTGAGCATATCTGTTGTCCTCTGTGTTGACAGATGTTCCCTCTTGAACTGAACGCACCAGTCCAGCTCCTAGATCTCCCTTGGCGATGGCTGGAGAATGCATCAGTGATTCAGTACCTGCAAGTCCCTCAACAGGACGTGATTCATTAACTGCATCCCTCTTAGCAAGTCGTTCCTTCTGCCGAGCACGGAGTTTAGCACTGTTGACCATTAGCAAGTGCAAATATTCAGCAATGAGGGCCTAATTTATCATAAAGCTAAAAAGCATTGGATATAACAGTGCCAATCAGACTACCAAAAGACATATGACATCTTGGTCCGTACGTTTGACAATTACCAATTAGAGCAAATATTTAAATCTCAGGTATCTGAGTGTTCAACCATATTTAATAACTGTAAAGTAGTTCAGAAAGGTTGATAAATATGCCATACAATTTTGTCTTCAGGGCCCGTCCTGCTGGTGTATATTCACGCACGGGTTCTGGTTCTGGCCCTTTCTCCTCCTCGCCGCCACTCTGGTTGAACAAGCGCATCAATAGAAAATATTAAAAAAGCAGAAATTTTTACCAGGAGAATTAAAATGTAGAGACATTAAAGGTCTTTTTGATTTCAGAAAATATTTTCTGATTTCATTTTTCAGTTTTACTTACAAAAATGATACATAGTTTTAACTTTGTTTCCTGTCTTCAAAGTTTTGTATCGAAGCAGGTGAAAAACAATTTTTATATAATTGAGAAAAGCAAATGCGCAGATATTTCGAATTTTTGTCAGAAAGAAACCTTTCTCATCATCTCCCACCACAGTATTCAGAACCAAATACATAGATGGAGAGAATGAAGCTTATTAACAAATAGGTTTTACTTACTGTTGTACGCGGTCTCAACATTTTTTTCTAAGAGAGCAAATTACCTCAGTTATGGTTTCGCTTGGGTGTGGAGCATATGCTTCCCTGTAAGAAACAGCTTTCCTCTGCCGCTTCCCTCGACCAAGAGCTGCTTCCTCCTCACTTTGATATTTTTCCCACCTATAAACCAGATTAAATGTATAAGAAAATTAAAGATAAGACATATTAATCAGACCACTTGATGGCTAATTCTGCTGTCAAAATGAAGCACAATGCAAATTAATTGTTTGTGCAATAATCATCATTTATAGAGAAATATCTTGTTCATCAGGTTTTACCTAGAATATTCTAATTTTAAAAAGTGGTTTCGTGTAATCACACTTGTAGCTCCTTTGCCATCATGGGCTCAAAGAGTTCAATTTTGCCACTTCAGTAGTTCTCATAAATGATTATATGGAACCAAGTATTAGTCAGGCTGCTTTTTGACTAGTTTAGCCAAAAGGGATTTCATGAGATGGGGATGTTTGAAACTACCCATCTCAAGGTCTCCTATCTTCGTTTGACCACTTAATCTTGTATACTAGAAAACAGTTTGACTAATAGAGAAACTAAGAAAATTAAATACAGAAACGAGGATCAGGAATAATCCTCGAAGGATGTGAAACAAGGGAAGAAACTAGACAGTGAAGAAAAGAATAATAAAGCACCTCAAAAGATGTAGCCACTCAGCATATCTAATATATATTATATCCTTAATGAAACTATGAACAAAAACGAAACATATACAACACCCAATATGTGACCATATATTGCCGGCTTAACAAAAGCCTACAGAGACGAGTAAAACTATCCATAATAATTACTCCCTCCGTTCCACATCTACTACTGTTCTAGCTTTTGAGTTTTGTTTCAAAACTACTGATATTTTCAAATTTCAAAACTATACCATTATTGGGGAAAATAACTCAGAAATATGTAATGCAATCAACGATATTCGGGGATTAAATAAAGATATTTTAGTCCAAATATATATCAAATTATTATTTCATAATCTGCTCCTACTAACATCAAACATCAGGAGATATGGAACATAAAGAGTATATTATAAAACTTCTGTTTGTATTTGAGGTCATCTCTGACAACAAGGTATTATCCTCATCTACATGCAAGGGCGCTCTCCAGAACAAAAGCATCTCACGCATTTATGTCTCAAAGTTCATAATGGATCCTAAAATAATAGTGTCATAATATAAATAAGTATTTTCTTATACAGCGCAATCATTCCCACAGAACATGGAATTTGTCAAAGTTCATAATGGATTCTAAAATGATAGTTTCATAATATATGGAATTTGTCCCTAAGAGATGACATAAAAGAGGATGCAACCAAATAGAAGCTCCTTACCTCAAACGCAGTAACCTGTCCCATTCATTTTCTTCATTGCCAATCACCACAATATCCTCTTTTTTCTCAGAACTTTGTGTACATATATCATCAGTCCCATGAGGGGGAGATTCACCCACTACATGTTCTTCAGTCAGTTCGTCATTCCATTCAAGGGCCTATTAAATAAGAAAATTTCAATCAGGACAGGGGCAGTGTCTTCAATATATTGAAGAGACAACCAAATCAAGAAAATATAAAAAAGAAAAGATACAATCATAGATGCAGATATGCAAGATTCATCTTGATAGGAATCTAACTCAGAATACTGTAAGTTCCTAAGCGGTAATATGGTGACATGGAGAAGTAAAAAGCAGAATATTGTTACTAGATCAAGTGCAGAGGCTGTTTCAAGCTATGGGACACAGAATTTGTTAGCCATTATGAATAAATATCCTTGGTAAAAAATGTAAAACTCCTATGTTGTTTGTTGATAGAACAAAGCATATAAAGATAGAACAGCACTTCATCAAAGAAAAGTTGCATAAAGGTCCTATAGTTATGGTGTATGTCCTTTCAGGATGACTATTGATACATGTATAGGGACTTCCTACATGACAGTTTCAAAATCTTACTGGCATGTTGTGAATGATAAATATTAAGCACCTTGAAAGGGAGTGTTGGAAAAAGAACTTGAACTTGTAGGAAGATCTTCTGTTATTTCCTTTTATTTGTATAGATTTATTTCCTTTTGTTTGTACAGCTGTTTTTCATATTTTTGGTTATTGGGACAGATAAAATTTCCTTAATTTTAGGACAGCAATTAATAGAATTTATGTACATTAGCCTATAAATTGTAAGTTGTCTCTTTGTACGAAATTAGTTATTAGTTATTCTGAAGTAATATTCAATCTATTTCCCAGTCAATTTTCTTTAGGTTCTAGACAAAGTTCAAAGAAACAAATAAGTACTGTATCTACTAGGATATTAGTCAGCTCCTTCACCTTCACTGAGCCCAGCATATCATTCTCAGAATCCCCTTCAGCAATATCAGTTGAACCATCTTGAAGGTTTGAACGATCAAGCAATTTTAGAATAGCATTTTCATCCCACAGAATCTTGCTGTTGCTATCGGTACACTTGTCCTCGTATACATCTCCAAGACCACCAGTCCTCTTCCGATGCTTATGTTCAACATCTGCTACTACCTCATCTTTGTTATTATTATTATTATTATTATTATTTTCACTATCTTTTCCATTCAGGCCAGGAGAATCATTGAAGAGTTCTTCAGTACCCCACTTTAAAATGTCTTCCACTTCTTTTTGAGATCCAGATTTATTTACAAAAAGCTGATCAAGCATCAATTTCTTCTTAGCAAGCTGCAAGATGCGCTCTTCAACGCTAGCACGAACCACAAGCCGGTATACCAAAAGTCTTTTTGATTGCCCAATTCTGTGAGCTCGATTCATTGCTTGGATATCTGCATGAGGGTTGAAATCAGAATCATAGATGATGACAGTGTCAGCCGTTGCCAAATTTATCCCAAGTCCACAAGAGCGGGTGGATAACAAGAAAACAAATCGACTTTTGTCTAGGTTGAAGCGGGCAATCGCTGCCTGACGATCTGCTACAGCAACAGAGCCATCCACCCTCTCATATGTTTTAGGCCCAAATTCTATGTTTAAGTAGTCTTCCAGGATGTCAAGAAGCTTGGTCATCTGTGAGAAAATAAGAACTCTGTGACCTTCCCTATACAAAATCTTTAGCATAGAATGCAGAAGAGTCAGCTTAGCTGAAGCCTTTATTCTCATTTCATGAAGGAACTCGGCAGATCCAGAATCAGGCTCAGTTCCTGGTATGAGATATGGATGATTGCAGACCTTTCTCAGTTGCATTACAATGTTCAGCATAGATTGTTGGGCCACACCTTTGCCAATATTCCGCAATATTTGATAATTCTTTGTCAACATTGCTCGATAATATTCCGCTTGGATGGATGACAACTCAACAGGAACCATTCTTTCAGTCTTGGGGGGAATATTTTGCATTGCATCTTTTTTAAGTCTACGAAGCATATGAGGAGCAACTAGTTTTTTCAATTCATCAACTTTCTCTGCAGTCGTAAGATCATTAAATTTCTCCTCAAATGATGACAGGGAAGGAAATGAAGCTGGCTGTAAGAAATTAAGCAAGTTGTACATCTCACCAATGTTGTTCTGAAGAGGGGTACCAGTCAACAGAACACGCTGTTGAAAAGAGAACGTATTTAGCAAACTGAAAAGCTTACTTCCTGAATTCTTCAGTCGATGGCCCTCGTCAACAATAAGAACTTCCCATGGAACTCCCCGCAAATGAGATGAATCAGCAAGAACCATTTCATAGGTCGTTAAAAGCACATTAAATTTATATGCTTCTGTTTTCTTATTCACTCCAGTTGGATCATTTCCATGCCATTCATATTGCCGAATTATGGCTCTTGCTTTTGCACAGCCATGATATTCTACAACATTCACATCTGGAGCCCATAGCGCAAATTCAGCAAGCCAATTGGGCATTGTAGAAAGAGGGACCAGGACCAAGCAAGGAAGTGAAACTTTGAATTCAAAGTACAATGACCAAATAAAAGCAATAGCAGATACTGTTTTCCCAAGCCCCATCTCATCAGCAAGTATCACATTTCTGGACCTATACCAGCATTTACGCAACCAGTTCAGAGCCTCAAGCTGATGGGGGAACAAAGAACCACCTTTTAGCTCTTTAGGTTGCTCTACAAGATTAAATATATCAGTTTGATGATCATTTCTTTTCTTAGTTGAATTTTCTTTTGATGCATCCCTTTCCAGTGTGAGGGTTTCAACCTTTCTAAAAATTGTAATCAAATCAGAAGAATTTTGAAGCACGGGTTCATCTAAACTTTCCCAGGTGCATTCGTCATAAGGTAGTCCAGTCCATTTAACAAATGCTTCAGATTTTCCATGTTTGGAAGAGCGAATGGCAAGCAAACGCTGAGGCTTTTTCCAACGTTCTTCACAAATATTTATTATTGCCATTCCATACTTTGCCTTGTAATTTTCTAGTTTTCTCTTTGCAAGAACTTTTAGTTGGGATTCAGAAATCCAACTATTATGAATATGAGACTTTCCTACCCACTTAACTAAAAAATCATAAGAAACTTTCTCTCCATTTGGACATGAAGATTCAACACCATTAGCATCCCGAACTTTATTATCAACACTGCTTCCCATTCCCTTCTCCATATCCACTTCCTTTTGTTTTGTTTCAAGAGAGACATGCAGTTCACAATTTTTTGTAGGAAGCTCACTGCTATCTTCACCTCTAAAAGAAACATTATGATTCTCCTCTGCCTTTGACTTGTCACTCTGCTTTTCCAACTGTTCAGCAGAATCATCCTGATCTTTGCCATCTGTGGCACAGGAACCTAAACCATCAGTGGCTTTATTCAATGTATCAGGATTTCCTTTCTTACTTTCCTTTGATAATGATCTTCTGTATACATTAATTTTTTCCACTCGATCAGTGCTTTTCAACATTTCATTATCAGAATTCTGGACGACATTTTGAGGATCATCAACAAGATTTTCAGCTGATTCAACATCCATATCATTGTCACAAGCAGAATTATCCTCGAGTAGCCTGGCCTGGCTTTCTGGCATTACCAAAGACAAGTGTCGCAGTGAGTTTGTGCTTTCACCTTGAATTCGACACCCTAGAACTCGATCAACCTGTGAGATGGATACCAAGTAAAAGAAAACATGATAATCACATTCAAGATAATCACATCTGGAAAAAGCTCTTCCTAGATGATTACCTGCAGAGGTTCAACAATAGCATTGCCTTCATGCATCAATGTGTGATCCTTGTTAGTCCCTGCTTTATCAAGTTCATTTGATGTGTCTTTCATTACATGAGAGAACTTCTGCATGCAAGCAAAAGCAAATAATGCTTACAGTTAAAAGCATGTGCAATAGCATATCAACAATCAACAATAATATTAAGCATGCTCTAGATCTTAGTGATAGAAACTAGTCATTGTTATTGATTGTGGATGGTGGACCATAGCATTTTGTCAAAAATCCGCTATTTCCACCATAAAACTTCAATAATATTATGTCAGTTATGATCACTGTAAACACTAATAAAATGATGTCTACACTTTAGCAAGAGCTATCTATTAAAGTGTGCAACAAATACCTATCTAGAAGTAAGTCGGTTGATGATAAAATGTTGTATAGGATAGGTTATTAAAAATAAAAATTTAATGAGAAACTAGAGAGCAGAACAAGCACCTCATCCTTCTTCTGTACATCAGAATTCCTGTTTCCGACCTTCTCTCTTGAGACAGATGTGGAAATGCTATGCGTAGACTTCTGCTTCTTATGTAACTTATTATTTCCAGATTTTGACTTCATAGAAATATTGACAATTTTTTTCCCCTTTTCAGTCGTACGCTTCTTTTGACTAGTATTATCATTAATATCTTTATGCTTCCTTTTTCTCAATTCTTCTCCGCGAGCACTAATAGCAAGAACAAGTGGTTTTCTTAAAGGAATGTTATCACAAGATAAATTGGGCTTACCATCCAACTGGTCATCATTTTCCTCTAAGTTAGTAATTTTAGGAGATAAAACTTTCTCGGGTGAAGCTGATTTTGTGTCCGCAGGTGAGACTGTTGGGGGCAAGTTCATGTTCTTTTCATCAGCAACCACACATGATGAAGTTCCCTCCGTGCAACTCCCAAGAGATGGGTCCATTGGCTTGTTGATACAAGTTACATCTACAGGGGAAGACACGGATTTCTTTCCAAAGAATTTGACTCCCATAGTTGAAACAGACTTTCCTTTTCCTTTGCTGGAGGACCTTTTCTTTGAAATAAGTTTATTTCCAAAAATTCCAGAAACTTTTTCCAGGCTGAGGGAGTTAACTCCAGCTTTTGGTTTTGTAGCGACAGTCTTCGTCCTCGCGCGTTTTGAAATTGAATCCAGGTAGTTTATGGGCTTAAGTTGATCATTTCCTTCAAAGCAGCTTGGACATTGCCACTTCCCCAAAGGGATGCGCTTCAGGAGATAAAATCACAAATTATGCAAAACAGAACCAGATAAAAATGTACATTCCAAGAATCGTGATTTCGTAATTGATGAAAAGCAAAACATAAAACCAGCTCAAATGAACGTACCTTAAGAGGAGGATCAAGACACTGTATATGGTAAGTGCGAGGACAGCTATCACAGCACAATAAGTTGCCACCACGATCACAGATCACGCATTCATAGAAATACTGGACCAGAAGTTATATTATATATAAAAGTTAGAGTAGTCAAGCTAATAATTTATATAAGAAACTTAAATTGGAAGTTTACCAAAAAGTTTCTTACAAATAAATAAATTCTAAAAATGGAAAGAAAAAAATGGAGTATGAAGACAGTGAGGATAAGATATGCAGCTAGAAAATAAAATACATGACAAACAAAACAAAAGGAAATTATTGATATGATATTACATCCAAATCTAATCGTACTGAAATCTGCATGTTGAGTGTCTCACATCAGATGTCTCAAAAGAAATTTTTATTGGAAAATAATTGTTAGAATAAGATTACAAAAGCAATGTGAACACATATCCTCTTAAATGTAACGATAAAACTAAACAAGTAAACTAACATCTGGAAAATAAGCCCAATAGTATGGACTCTCTAAAGAACTCACTAGCTATGCACCATAGAAGCCAAGACAATTTTCTCCTGGATAAGAGAAAGCAGTATATACCTCTCCTTCAAAAAAAATTAAATTTTTTTCTACCATTAACACCAAAATTAGTGCATACACTACACGTCGACATATACAACTTACTGCAAAGCTGCCAGGCTACCAAAATGCAAAATATGGTGGATATTTGTATCAGGACATTTGAAGAACGTGATGCACTTCTATTGAACTAATATGTGTTCTGAATTCAGTGTATCTAGGCTGCACACTGATCTCTTACTACAACTTAATTACAATCATTCAAGACGCAATCAAGCCGCTGATTGGGATCTATTCAATAATTAATTGACAGCAAAGATCAATACTATAGGTGACCTTATATTTACAAATGTGATGAATCATTAAATCTAACACTCCTCCTCAAGCCGGATATATATATATATAGACACACACACACACACATATATATATATTCTATGTACTAGGCTAGCTAAGGGCAAGTAAACAAATCTGCGTTATGGTTTCAGGTGGCAGCACTATTTCTTTTTATGTGAGAAGTTTGTGGTGTGAAGCAGCTCCAGCGATGGATGGCAAGCATCACAGTCATAAAAAAATTTGTAATTGCCAGTGGCTTTAATGTGCTTCTTGCAGCACTTAACAACCTAAATGGAGTTTTGCTGTCATTCTTCGGCAAAGGAATCACACTATCTACACATTTTCCGCCACTGTCTCCAACCTAAAGGTATCTGAAAAGTATCTAAGCACTTGGGGAACGCTCCCTTAAAAGCTAGCTATTAAGCTGGGAATAACCAAGCCACTTAAATACTCCACCAAGCATCCCATACTACTCGATGTGAGACTTGAGCACCCCATAATACCTATGTTCCTATCATAGCACCACCCTTGAGAGTCAATGTCCTTGGCCGCTGCACTCCACAACACTTTACTTGGTGGCACTTCACTCAACTTTCTTGTTCGCCAGAACCCTCTACCGGTAAGAACACTCTGTGGGTAGCCTTCTCTGAGACACTGACAACCAGCTCTGATACCAATTGATAAGTATCTAAGCACTTGAGGGACCCTCCCGTTAAAGCTAGTTATCAAGGGAGAAGAACCAAGCAACTTAAATACTCCACCGAGCACCCCATACTACCCGGTGTGGGACTTGAGCACCCCACAATACCCAAGTTCCTATCAGTATCATTGTCAAGGAGCAACGAACAATGATAAGGTTGAGCTGCAGTAAATCTGAGAAGAGGACTAGCAGTAAAGCGTGATTCTGTCTGTGATTCCGGCTTGGGCAAGACGTCTAAGGAGAAACTGGCCAGAGAAGATGCTCAACACTCCCCCAAGCACCAGTGAGGTGTTTCTGGCTAGACTTCAGTAACTGGCACATCAGAGGTCCATCAGCAGTAACCCAGTGTTTTCTAATTTGAGACTGGCAGACACAATAGTCGGGTCATTCTGAGCAATCAAGAGCCCGCAACGTGTGGGCACAATGTCAATCCGTGTGAGAGAAGAGAGAAAGTAGCCAAACACTAAGACGAGAAAAAAAAACAGGCTTGACTACACAACAATTGAGGAAACAGAAACTCCAAACAGTAGCAGATACGGGAAAACCGGGTTCTGATGCCCAAAATTACTGCATGGTCAACAGGAAAAGGGAATCACGAGACAGACACCAGAACAGAAGTTAAAGTTTGTTTGGACACTCAGCCAGTGGAATACTACAACAGTATGTCACAGAGGAAGGTAGAAGACTGCTAGTACTGCTTTTATACCATATATAAATAAATAAGGGAAAGTATGATGAATTGTATGTATCTAGGCAGAACACTGATCTCTTATATATTATATAGTAAAAGTACAACCAATAAATGAGCTAATTTACAACCTAATCATTAACTTATTCACAGCTATCATTATTATTTTAGTCAATGTGTATTAAGACATGCTAAATCTAACATCTTATTTCCAATTACAAATAATGATATATGTCTAATTTCCTGCCCCTTTGGGCATCAAAAAGGCCATCAACAGTAAAGTTAACGTAGCAGAAGTGGAAACGCATCTAGCAACAATCATCTAGACTCTAAAACAAATGAAGCAAACACAGAATGAATAAAAAATACTGGGAAATATTCAAACTCTCCAAGTGAACACTCTAATGATCAGCCTAAGGTTTACAACCAGTATTTATAGTAGTGAATCCATTTCCTCCCAAAAGGAAAGAATAAATAAAAGGCTAACACAATCCTACAATATCTTGAATACTAATCCTAAATCCTAAATATAGAAATATTTGGCCCCAAAAGGAACAGAATAAATAAAAAGCTAACACAATCCCATATCATCCAAGTTAAAATGAAAAGGAAATAAAATGAATAAACTAAATCATATGTTGGAATATAGCCTATAAACTAATGCAAGGTAAATGAATAACCGAAATCGCATCTTGGATTATAGCCTATATACACATCAATATCCTCCATAGTTCAATCTCCTAATTCCACTGCATCAAAAGCCTTTTTCATTTGAACTACATTAAAAATACAAAATATACATATCAAGTAGGTGATCTGATCCGCACAAAAATTTCTCTGTAACACTTTCCTAGTGTGCTTCTTAGATTGCGAGACATGCAGTCATTCATTATTCCACTACCCAGCTGCTAGATATTCATGGCACAGACCTAGGCATCGTTGGTAAAGGTTGGATATATATTGTCTAGATGGCAGAAAATTGAGAACTTTCTCTCATGTCAATCCAGATATTTTGGGAAGAATAGAGACAGAAAGGCTCCTTAGAATGCACTAAAATTTTTATTATTAGGTGCTTATCCCACATTTTTTAGGGACAACCTTATTTGTTGTTTGCTAACTGTTGTGAAGTCTTAACACTAACGTTATGATTTTGCCTCTTGTATGGGATACACTGATCATCTTAGACTCCTTACTATGAACAGTGCTCTCAGAGGGCCTTATTTCTAAAAGGTCTGGAAATCATTATATCAATTACTAGTACTTCTTCTGTTTTTTTATATATTTCTATCAAGGGGGAGGGGCAACTAATTTCACACAAACTTACCTAAGGGCCATAGTATGTCAACAGCCACCCTGATGTACTTAAATAAAATTTCCACAGACCATTCTTTCTCTTCATAGGTTGGATTTCCAACATTTGCATTAGAAGAGAAGATAACCACAATTGATAGGTTGCATTCCAAATATGAAAATATAAAAGAATCTTACCCACAGCGGCACTTTTATTTTTTACCCCCTTTTTTAATAAAGAACTAACTCAAGGTAAACTTTCCCTTAGAGACAAATTGAGCACAAAACAAGTAACTCACCCCATCATTTCCCCTCTTCTTAGATGAAAGCTGCTCAGTAGCTTCTTCAGTCTTTAGCATACGTTTAGCTGAAGCATTCCTAGAAGATTCAGATGTTACAGAATTATCTTCTTTACCATTGGGTTGCTCTTTACCAGAGGAATTACCCAATCCTACAGGAAGTTTTCTTCGCTTGCGCTTTAAAACCCAGTTCCTGTTGAGCATTTTAGGTGCTAATGATTGGTTTTCCTTCTTCATATATATGTGTCCTGCATAAGCAAGCAACACATTAACCATGAGTAAGTGAAAATTCAGAGCAACATAGCTTCAAAAAAACAGCTCTAAACCATTTGCTCATGCATATTCATTACACAAGCACATAGAAAACAACTACAGCGAAGAAGTATAGAACAGGCCGATACTGCAAAATGCAAAAGCTAATAAAGAAGTAGCATTTAAACAATAACTAAATAATAACCCTAGTAATAATTAACAGTATATCTCATAATAGTTGTGAGCAAAAATCCAACCATCACCAGAGAAAGGATTACAGAAATGTGCATAGCTAGAGAAACATTCTAGAAACTTATTAAGGGGATCCAATTTAAGATTTATGCAGTTTTCGATCTCTATTCACCATTCCACTGTCGCGATTTATGAGCAACAAATATCGCTCAACATGGGAAGCAAACAGATTAGACTCAAAGAAACAGTGACCACGACTCTTGATCAATCTCAGCCGCATTTAAAATATCAAGTGTGCATTCCAATCCATTCTTCTTTACACAACTGCTATCACCAAACACTGTCTGTGATCAAGTACCCATCAGTTGTTTGGACAGAGTTCATGCACTTTGAAAACCAAACCAGCATCAATAGATTCCTTTGGCTCAAAAGGGGAGTGTCCATGGCAGCTAAAAGGCAATCGGTCCGACCAGTAGTGATGCCAAAATCAAAGCAAATGAGATGTTTCGCTCGAGAATGACAAATTGAGGACAAAAAAAAATCCTCCGCCCTTTGCTCCATCCCTCCTCCCACCAACAAAAAGCCTAAAGTGTACATCTGATGCTGAAAAATACTTGCATCTGATCACACGACATGCAATCAAGAAATTATTAATGTCAACAAACTAAAATTCCCGTATGGAAAGTCGCAATCTATAAAGCCCACACCAATCTGATTGCCAATGTTACGCCCCGTTTGCAATTATAATATCGTCCGGGCCTATGACCTACCATATAAAAGGCCTCACAATGCCCAACTTCTTGAGATACTTACTATAGTACTCACAATTTTACAATCCAAAGTGATTCCCGAATCATAGCAAGATCAGATTTTTAATATTAACATGAACAGACTAATAAGGAACATTTGACATACAAAATCTACTAAATGTGATCAATCTAATGAAGCACATGCAATAAACAGCAAGTTACTGAATGTTGAAGCAAACATCACAACCGATCGAGCATTATGCACATTCAACTAACACCAAGACCCATAAGCCCCTTTATAAGAGACTACTAGACTCAATAAACCAGTTCAAAATCCAAGTGACAATCTTGCTCATTAAAATTACAAAGTCAGCAGCAAAAAACACAATTACAAACCAAGTGGCTTAAAAATCACAAAACAAGAACGAGCTGAAATTAAAGAAAAGAATCGATGGCAACAAAAACCCCAGAAGACAAAAAATCCAGCAGAAGCGTAAAGAAAGAGCAAAATTAAGAAGCATACCAATCTTGTAGATGGATCAAACAAGAATACGGAGAGAGATTGCATGAGATTGTTGAAAAGGGGGGAAGTGGGTATACAGAGAGAAAGGGTGTTTTAGGGCATGGAGATACGAGGAGCGAGAACGACAGAGAGAGAGAGAAGGGGGCAGACAAATGAATGAATAAATAGAGAGAGAAAAAGAGATATAGCTGTTGTTGTTGTTGTTGTTGTGTTGTTGATGTTGTGTGTTTGTTGAGAGAGAAAGTGCTTTGTAGAGAGAGAAAGACACACAAATACGGATTCGCCGGGGTCATAGGACTCTCTGACATGGCAGGAGAGAGATAGAGAGAGAAGAGAGAGAGAGAGTTGTTGCTGTTGTTGAACCCCAAAAAAGCACTCTTCCACTCTAACTATGCCACGTGGCATCACGAGGAGAGTGTTGTTGCATTTGCAATGAGTTCATTCCCTTTCTCTAATTCTCCTAACTCTCACTCACAATGAGTTCAGCTTATGATCTTCACTTCTCTATAACGAGTTTTGTGATTTCTAGAGAGAGAAACAAACACGCCCTTCATATGAGCCTTCTTGTGATAAGTGATGAATTCTGCCATCAATTGCTTCTTCTGCATGTTATAATTGATTTGATGGTGTGTTGTTTTGTTTTTGTTTTTAATAATAAAAAAATACACTTTAACTTTTTCTTTTTGCTATATATAAGCATATATTATATTAATAGAACTCTGCACTTTATTTTTTCCTCTTTAAGTTTCTGCAATACTGTTCGTGTGTGCTATTTTTGAAAAGTTTATGATTTATTATAAGTTTATAACTTGTGTGTTAATTACAGTAACTGGTGTCGACATTGACAAAATAGGGTTTTTTACAGTTATTTCTTGTCGTATAGTGTTATTAGGGTAATTGTGAATCTAAATAAGATTCAGTTATTAATTCGGATATATATGCGTCTTAGAATAGTTTTTTTTGACGGAAAATCTAGAGTTAAATGAATCTTCTGTCAAAGTAATTATGTTGTTGAGAGCCTATGGTAGCATTTACTCTATAGCTTCTTTTTGGGAAAATGAAAATTAAAAAAAAAAAAAACAAAATACTACTATAGATCCTTGACATCATTTCACCCAAACAAACAAAATTAATATCTATGTCGCTTTAGATGAGAAAATATTAGGGTTTATAGTATACAACGGTATTTTGACATTTTCTGTACGTAGAAGCTATGAATTAAAGTTTTTTTTGGTCAATATGAGTTAAAGTTTTATAATTCATAAATAAATAAAAAATTACAGTTACACTTTTTATCCCTATAATTTATATTATGTGTGATTTTAATTTCTCAACTTTTTTAGGTCAATAAATAATTTGATTTTGCTGTCAATTTTCTTCGACTAAAAACTTTTAAATTCTCATATACTATCTAAATATTTTGGGGCTTTACCAAGGATTTGGAAAGTAAAATAATTTCAAAAGTTTAAAGTTCACAAATTTAATAATAAAAAGTATATTCATCAAAAATGAAATTTAAGAAACCATTAATATATAACAAATTAGGATTTAGGGTTTAGAGTTTTGAAGAACTTGAAAATGTGAGACTGAAATTTGGAGGGAAAAACTTGGAGTCTTGAACTTTAAGTGAAATTTGGTATTTTTGTTGATATAGGCTGTGTGTGGAACAAGACTTAAGAAACATTATTGATTTAATTTTGTAAATATACTATGAATAAAAAATTAGATCTAAATAATTTGATGATGGGACTTAATTATAACAATGAAAATTGAAGGATATAATTTGCTAAAAATTTACTAATGGATCAAAACTACACTAAAATAAAATATAGAAATACTTTTACAGAAAAATTAATGTATTTCAGCTTAGTGACCAATTGCATATAACTCAAATGGCATTTGAACTTTCAAAAGGATCTTTGGAAATCAACTATTTGCCCAATGAAGGTTGGTCTACTTGATAAGGATGCAACTCATGATATCCCACAAGGGCTTGAATGACTTTGGTGACCTAGCTTAAGTCATTGATACTCAACTCACATCAGTTTTTTTCAATATAAAGAAAAACAAGAAACCACTATTTGTGCTTGTTTGTTTTCTTGTTTTTCTTTTCGTAACGCGTAAAGCCTCTAAACATTGTAATTTCTCTTTTAAAAACATGTTTACCTCAAAAATTTAAACCTCGATATCTAACTTTGTACGTAATTCTCATTCAAACACTCAATATATTGTTTTAAAGATAGATTCGAACAAGAGAGGACAAAATATGTAGGATCTATTTTATATTATTGATAAAATAATAGGTTTTTGAAATCCCTTTTTAAAAAGAATTTTTAAATTTTTTAAAACTTTTAATGAATAAATTTATTCTTCCTTAAATTTTAAAAAACAGAAAATAGTTTTTAAAACTCGATTCAAACAGACTCTAATATGCAAGATCTGTTTTATGCTTTTTCATATGAATAGATCTATTTTATGTTATTATAATTATAATACATATTAAAATGAAATAACAGATTATGTGATAAAAGATACAAAAGACAACCAATTTGTCTGGGAGAATAAACAAATTCGTTTTATTATAATTAACAAAATACTTTGGAACGTGTTATTTTTCTGATCGCTCAATTTTATACAAGCATGACCAAAAGTCATCAATACTTTCATATATAATATGGTCAAATCATAAGCGCGTCAATGAAAATTACATGAACTCAGTCAAAAAAAATAAGAAGACATTTTGGTGCCATGTTAATTGGAAACCAAATGACAAAATAAAAACAACAAATATATGTATTGGATCATGGTAATATATGTATATAAAAACAACAAATGATAATATAAAAACAACAAATATATATATATATATAT
Source organism: Astragalus glycyphyllos (assembly GCA_963573325.1). NCBI lineage: Eukaryota > Viridiplantae > Streptophyta > Magnoliopsida > Fabales > Fabaceae > Astragalus > Astragalus glycyphyllos. The sequence continues at coordinate 75,820,945 of OY754310.1, forward strand.
ATATATATATATATATATATATATATATATATATATTGATACAAAGATATTTACGAGTGATCTTACCTCCCAAATCCACGTTCAAGAAGCTCTTACTCGCAAAGTTGTGCAGCAACCAAAATGATGAAACTCACACAAAGAAGAAACAAGGCAAACCTGAAAACTAGGTTTACTGGTGGCATCACATAAGCAATATATGGTCTTATATATATCATGTTTTTCATTTATTTTTTATTTAAAGTATTCGAAAAATGAAATGAAATAAAAGCTAGTATTATTGTTTTTATATTATATTCAATTCTCTTAATATATTAGAGATATGCTAAATCCTCCTAAAATACCAATTTAATGATTATTATAATTATTTATTGAAGAGAGTATAATATTAAAGGAGGAAAGTTGTAAAAACATTAACTTCGCTACATTTTTTATCTATATTTGCTTCGTAGCAAATTCTGAATCACTATTATACTATACTGCACTAATTTTTGGACACACGTGATACTATACTAAGTTTCTCATACAAAAATAAATATTTAAATTTGAATCAAGTAAAAAAAATAAATTTGAAGAAAAAAAATTAGGAGAAAGTTTGAAACTTAAAATACACAATTAATCCTTTTTAATAAAAAAATAAAAATTATTTTTCTTTTCTATTTTAAATTTTTTAATTTAAAATAAATAAAAATAGTTTTTTTGGGTACAATAAATAAAAAAAATAGTTGGCAGTTAATTAAGTCAAACACAAAGGTATACGTCATTAAAAATATAAAATAGTTAACATATAAAGATATATGCATAATTAATTAAAAATTATATTTAAAAATATAAGAAATAATTTTTGTCAAAAAAATTAAGGAATAAAAAATTAATAGTAAAAGGTGTCTTTTTTTTACAATATATATATATATATATATATATATATATATATATATATATATATAAAAGAATATAGTGGTTTGTTTGGAACACATGAAAATTGAGGGAAAGAAAGCTTATGAGATGGAAAACTTCTTGAATTGATTCGGTTAATTTTTTTGATTTTTAGGAAGACAAAACATAATTTAAAATAATGTGATGCCATTTCTACAATTAATATCAAATCTGCCAATTCTTCTATATACATGAACAATCTAAAGCAATAAAAGAATCATCAACAACAACAATCTAAAGCCAAAAATATATTCATCAACAACAATATAAAGCCCACGACAATATAAAGGGACTGGTTTAGATTTTGAAACAGATTCATCAACAAGAGGAATACCAATAAACAAGTAGACATAAAATAGGCATCTCATAAAAGATTTTATTCACCCGTGTGACTAAATTCATCAGGCTAGGAGACAAAAAAATAGGCATCTCATATTTACTTAGTAGTTCGTGAATATGTTAGATGCTTTTTAATTAAGAAAGTGTGTTAAGACAAGTGAGTATAATGAAGAGGAATACTTAGTAAAGTACTGTAGGTAAAGGTTGTACTGGTCTAGACACAAACACTTTTTTTAAATTAAAAATAATAAAATTCATTTGTAACCCCACAACTGTCAAGTGGTTACAAATGAATTCTACATTTTTATATGATATTACAAACTGAAAATAATAAAACCTCATCACCAAAAATAAAAAAAATCAATAAATGCAAAACATTTGCAACTAGACCCTAAAAAATTAAACATGTATAAATATATAGTATAAATTATTTTTCTGTCAAAAAAAGTATAAACTATTTAACTTTTTTTGTTACAATAAATTATTTATATTATTTACATTAATTTATAATATTTGTTTTAATAATAATACAATAATTGTGATAATTTGATGCCTATTGAATTTTATTGGGTATGAGTATGACACCCAAGATCTAATCACTCAATGACATTCATCTTTTATATTTAATTATTTTTTATTACATTTAAGTATCGTACAAATTTTGCCCATCGTATCCAAAAAAATTCAATGGGTATCATAGAATTCTACAATATGCAATTTGGTTTTGTTTGGTTAGTGTGATTAGAAAAGTAAACCAAACACATTCAAACCAAAGCGATTTTTTGCAATTTTCGGTTTTGTTTGGATCAATATGCTGCTTTTTGTTTCAGTATGTTTGGATTTGAACGCCCCCTAACTATTTTGTTATGTTTTGTTTAACTCTTTGTTAAAAAAATGTTTTTAAAAAAACTCAAATGCTATGCGTATAATAGTTATTAGTGGGTAGAGCGTTAAAACGGGTCAGTTTCACTAGGTTGCCTAAAGTTGTAGCTCAAAATTTGTGATTTATCTCTACTTGAGAAAAGATTGTGATGTATAGAATTAAGATTGATGCATTTTGTTTCATCGTGTTACTTCAAAACAAAGTTTTAATATTCAGACCGTTTTTTTAACCACAAAAAAAAAATCACAAAGCACTACAATGTGTACTCGTGTACTCGAGGTAAGAAGTGAGATGCTTAACCACTAAACCAAGAATCATTTCTTTTTTTTTTGGTCCAACCAAGAATCATTTCATAACAATAGTTGAAATATCTACAATTTTTATGATTTTTATTAACTTTGGGCTCTTAAAAAATGGCATTGGGCCGGCCCTTTGCGGTAGCACAGCCCGAATGAAGAAGTCGATCTTAATTGGTTTACTCATGCTATTTCTAAAGCATTAAATAAATGTATGATTTATCATCATCGTTATAAAATGTTACTATTTACAATCATGAAATGACTAAATATACGGAATAATTCAATATAAATAATGGAATTTCATTTTCAAATCTTCATATGAAAAATCTTCCTAAGATAGGCTTCTTCATTTTCAAATTTTCATATGAAAAATCTTCCTAAGATAGGCTAAACCAAGCATGCACTAATTCAACTATTCAACTTCAATACTAAAGTTTAATTTTTAGCTGAACCGAAAGTCATCCAAAGTTGCAATTCAATAAACCCTATAGGGTCATAGCAATTAATCACATTTTAATATCCAATTCGATCAACTCAAAATTACCCAATAGAACATAGAAGTTTAAATCAAGTCAAGCTCCATTGCCTAATGGAATCAAATTGGTCCACACTTCCACAGAAGCTAGAATCAAGAATAAACCATTTTATGGAATGGAAATTTACAAGATTGAAGATGTTCTGAATCTAGGGACAATGAAAAAGTGTCGTCGTTTTACTTTCAACACTGTTAAATGAATTATGTATGTGTTCCACAAAAAGCTTCTACAGTTTATATGTTTCTGTATAGCATGCACGTGCTTGTACATGTACTCTTAGTATCTGTGCATTTCCTATATGTAATCAGTTAGTCTGTGGAGTCGCAGTTAAGCAACTGCAAGTTAGAGATTCCCCTGCACTATAAAAATCTGAGTTTCACAAATCAGAAGTTTAGAATACTGAATACCATTCTCAGAATCATTTTCCTCAAATTCTCTCATCTATCAGTTTCTTTGAAACACTGTTTAGGTTTGAAGCAAATAATATATCAGAGACTTGGGTCCTTCCTGAAACTGGTTGTGGTGTGGCTTCAATTGGATCCAATGTCGCGAAGTTGAAATGGGGCGATAAAATGGTGAAGCATTGGGAAAGGAGTGAGGTGGAGAATCAATGAGGAAGGGGTGGGGCAGAGAAGCGGCGGAGATGGGTTGAAGCAAGGTTGAAATGGGGAGTGGAGGCAGAGAAGAGGTGTAGAGAATGAATGAAAGAGAAAAGGACCATAATGCATGTATATTTCCACTTCTTTTCTAAACCAAACAGGGTGAGATCCCTCTTTGTCCCCTCTTCATCTCCCTTCTTTCATTTTTTTTGAAAAATAATCTCTACCAAACAGTGTGGGAATTTGTGTGTGAACTTCAGGAAAATTTTAAACCATAATAGTTAACACTAATATTCACTATTTTATGATAAATTAAAAAACCAGTAATAACCATCACTTTTGTGAATCACAGGGGCAGCCAGTAATTAGTAATTAGTAAGTTAAAAACAATCTTACAACGGATATGAAAAAGTAAAATTGGTAGTCAAACCATGCAACATAAATCTCTTCACTAACTTTTCCCACTCCTCTTTGTCATTCTAAGACCTATTCTAAGATCAGAAAGTAAAATCTAAAACTAAAAGATAAAATTTTAAAGGATGGGAATGGGATGGGACAACCAAAAGCAAAAGGAGTTATGATTGATGTTCAGCATCTTGCATGCACTTTTAAGATGAATGCAGGTTTACCACCCAACAAGCAAGAGTTTCAAAATAGCCATCCGAATGTATAGACCATATTTCGCCTGCCTAAAATAAGCAGCCCTTGGATCAGCATCAACATCCACAGTGATCTGCATGAAATCAAGACCAAATTTTTAAATCAATTCTGTAACTTCAATGGTTATGCTCTTAGAGGGCCCCTTCACTCACAAGTCACAACATTAGATACAGATAATAGAATACTTACTTCATCAAGTCTTGGAAGAGGGTGCATAACCACAGCATGTTTCTGCATCACCTTGAGAATATCCTGATTCACAATATATTTGCCTCTAGCTTTTTCATAAAGGTCGAGTCTTTCTCCAAATCTTTCTTTTTGAATACGAGTTTGATAAACCACATCACACTCTGATGCCACTTCCACCAAATCAGCACTTTCTTCCCAATCTACTCCCTTTGATGTCAAATAGTCTTTTATATCATCCTATAGATGTAAATATCATTAGTGATGAGAGATCAAAGCTGTGATTCGCATTTAATTGGCATCCTTGGAATATATTTTGACTTATTTAAGTATTTGCCATTTAATCTCAATTCATTTTCTACCTAACAATGCTTTCCTCATCACAAGCAATACTCACAAATATATCAAACATACATGATGAGTAAAAATGAGAATGTTCAACAATTACCTTCATTTTTACCACATCGGGAGAGACAAAACGAATTTTCACATCCTTGTACTTCGCAAGCAGGTATACCAATGAACGAACTGTCCTCCCATTAGCTAGGTCTCCCACAAGACCAACTTTTATATCATCAAGCCTTCCAATCTCTCTCTCGATGGTATAGACATCCAAAAGTGCCTGAGTAGAGTTTGAGAAGGTAGTAAAGCTTCGAATTCAAATTATTATAGTTGTACTTCAATTACAGTTCATCACAAAATTTTACAAGTCAGCCTCTAGACGCCTTATCGGGTGGCATTAGAAAGGCAACAAGAAAAAGATTCTTTTAAAAAAATGAGCACGGAATCCATAGAAGCATGAACAAAAGGTACTCAAAAAGACTTGCAAACAGAAGAGAATGAGTTCACAATAGGTCTAAAGTTAGGGTCCACAAAAGATACGAGTTCATGCTAACATTTTGGTTCTCTATATTAAAAATAGGGCACATCACACTCACTCATATATTGTGAGCTCCATCACATTCTTCTTTCCTTAACCCCGTTCCAAATGACTAAGTTGATAATTGCACCTCTAATTATGTTAATGAAATTATTTCCTTTATCCCTGAATTTAATTATGATTAAAACAAACATTTGATTATGCCTGATGCATTTATTCCTAATCTAATCTCCATTTCTGCGTCGGCTCAACATCACAACATTTTCATCTCTAACATTGAGCTTATTACCCATTTCATCTTTACAACACTTTGAACTTTGTCTAATGCAATTATTTCTGATTTCTAATCTAAACACAGGAACTTAGGTTGGAACAGAATCCACCAGAATAAAGTGATAATTTTGCCAATAACATAATGGTAACATGGGAACTTTGGCTGCAAACAGAGTTCACCATGGAATCATGCGTACCTGGGTCGGATGTTGTCCAGGACCATCCCCTGCATTGATTATTGGAATGCTAGCTGTTGCTGCAGCTCTTCTGGCAGCACCACTTTCAAAGTGTCGAAGCACAATTAAGTCAGTGTAACCCTCAACTGTTCTTATTGTATCTGCAAGCAAACCACCATGAGAACTTTTAGAAAATAATACACATCAAACTTGAAAAGGAACAAAGGTAAATCACCTTCAAGCGTCTCTCCTTTAGCTGCAGATGAAAATTCTCGAGCATTTTCGGTTGTTAAAACCTCTCCACCTAATCTTCTCATCGCAGACTCAAATGAAAGTCTAGTTCTAGTAGAGGGCTCATAAAAAAGGGTAGCCATAAGATAACCCTTTAAAATCTGGCTACCAGGAGAATTCCTTTCAATATTCTCCATATCCCGTGCAACTTCAAAAATGGCATTGAGAGTATCTCTATCAAACTGTTGAGCTTCAATAACATCATCAAATTGAAACTTCTTCCCCTCTGAAAAGGAATGTGCATGTCCTGTATCCAAAGCATTGCAATGGATTCCATCTCTTTGATTGGTTTTTTCCATTTCCCCCCATTTTGATAATTTATTTATACTAAAAACTCTTGAATTAGGATAGCAGTTTGATTTTAAATAAGAGGTTTTGCTATGACAGCATACAAAATCTTCAGGACATTTTAATATCTTAGGAGTAAGAACCTCCATTTGCATTGAGCAGGAGAGAAGAGAAGATGGAGCAGCCATTACAGAAGAAAACCAACCCTAAAAAAGCAAAAATACTATTAGTTGGCTAAATAGATATTCCCTCCAACCAGTCATCTTTTAATAGGCACACACAAAAAAAATATCAGCAAAGACTCTCATTAAGTAACTTCTCATATAAAATTGTGGAGCATAAAATCCTTGCAGAGGAGGAAAGATAACAAATGTGTGTAAATCAACCAACCAACCCAACATAGTCTGAGAAAGGACAAGTGGACAAATCTCAAAATCCAACAAAACATAAATAAAAGTAAATTAATCAAAATAGCTAGAAGAACAATGAGGGAAGAGAAATAAAGCTTCCAAAATGGAGTCAAAGTAAAACAGTAAAGCATTCAGATAGACAATATATGTCAAATGGATATTAAAGCATTAATGGAATCAGAAACTACACGAAATATAAATCAACAAGCAAGTATCTAATCCACAAATTATACTGAGAAAACCCTCCAAACAAATCATGAGCTAACACTAATAAAGCAAGAAGTAAGAGAGGTTTCGATCATCAAAATTCTGGCACTTCCTTTTCAGTAATAACTCAAAAGAACCTAAAAAATGTGATCATTTCCCTCCAATTCTAAAACAACAAAGAAGGCCACCAACCAACTCACTCTATTAAGGACAGTCATAATACAATTATTATATATGCTAATCAAAATAGTAGTAGATTGTAAAATTCTCCCTAAAAACTGAAACTCAATTTGAAAATGATCAATCGTCCAAAAAAAAAATCAAAATTTACACCACTGTGGACAAAATAATAACAAGTTTTCAGGATAAAGAAAGATACTGTGAGTGGAAGAAGAATAGAAGATGAAGAGATTGAGAGTTGCTAATACCCGATGAGATTCCCGGTGGCGCCTAGGTTGCGTAGTGCGTTTGTTTGGTTGAAAAGACGTAGCCGGAAAAAGGAAAGTGAGAGTGAGAGGGGGAAGAATTTGACGAAATGTTGTGTTTGGTTGACGTTGGAAAAGTAATGGAGAGTTTGGAAGGATATAAATTTTAATAGAAGATGAAAATTAATTATTTTTTTAGACCTTTATAGAATATTACTATGTCAAAAAATATTGGTAACCAAAATAAATAAATAAAAATTAATATGTGATATTTTGGTCAATCTAAACATGTTGTTTCGCTTACTAGCATTTCATTTTATTAGGTACTCTCATTAGAGAGAATGTATACAAATTAGAGTGAGAGATTTGGATAGATTCTCTCTCTCGAGCCGAGCCAACACCTTTTTAAGCAAAACAAAATTTGAAGTGAGATCTTTTTAAAGTTAATTTTTTTTTCAACTTAAAATTAATAGTCTCTTAAAAAATTAACTATAATACTTAAACAAATAAGCACTCGCGAAGCATCTGCTGCGAGGGCATTCTTCAAATCTGGAGGAGGATGTCGAAACACTCTCCAGGTCTCCAAGTTGTTGGCACCATGCTTAGCCATGAAATCAGCTGCCGAATTTCCCTCTCGAAGAGTGTGATATAAGTGAATAGTCCACTCAAACCTTAGGAAATTTTTGATGTTCTGAATGATTGTTGCATAGCCATGAAGATTATTTAGAGGAGCTAGAACCAAATCAATTGCCAATTGAGAGTCAGAGTAACAAGTAACATTCCTATAGCCTTCTTCCCACGCAAGGGACAAACCCCTATATAAAGCCATTAATTCCGCAAACAAATTATCATGGACTCCTAAGAAGCCAGCAAAGCCCAACAACCAACTTCCATCATTGCTATGGATCACTCCACCCATACCTGAGGGCCCAGGATTGCCGAAGCTACTACCATCGATATTAAGAACAATACAATCATCACGAGACGGATGCCAAGAGACCCATCTCACCTGGTTATCACTAGAACTCCTCGCTGTAGCTTCCTTGGTCGCTGTAATAATAATAGCGAGGTTGTGAACCTCCATACGCAGCTTGTATAAGGGAAAGACTTCGTTTGCAAGGACAATAGAATTCCTGGCCCTCCAATTCCACCAAATAGCTGACCCGAGGGTAGGGGACCTGCTGCCTGATACGCCATTGTAGAGCCAAGTAGCCGTACTATGTTCAGCGAAGAAACCTGCATCATTAAAATTTAACAAAGTCCAAAGATCTCTAGAGAGCAGGCAATCTCGAAGGATATGAAGGGTAGTTTCTGAGGGTGCATTACATCACATGCACTGAGGAGACGCTAACATATTGCGGTGATGCAACATGAAAGCCGTGGGGAGAGACTCGTGGCAAGCACTCCAAATGAGGACTTTAATTTTCTCAGAAGCATAATCTTTCCAAATCCAATTCAAAGACTGAGATGTAGTTGATGGGTCTTTAGCTATGAGACGGTTGGTAAGCCAATGGTATCCTGACTTGGCTGAGTATGTGCCATCAGTACTATGACTCCATATAAAGCAATCATTCACTAAATCGTTAGTTATAGGAGGGATGCTGAGCAGGTAGTTTTTGAAAGCCTCCGAAATAATAGTATATAAGGACTCCAAGTTCCAATCATTACCAACAATAATATCTTTAAGCTTATGATCCACATCGTGAATATCAACATAGAGAACATGTGAACTAACCTTACCATGATGACTCCAGGGTGAATACCAGAGAGAAGTATTACCATCCCCTAGCCTGAATGAATAGCCCTCCTGTAAAGATAGTCTAGCCTTTGATATTGATTTCCAAATGGGCGAACCTTGAGTTTTTGATGCGAACAAGAAATTTCCATATTTGATATATTTGTTTGTGATAAGTTGCACCCAAAGCTTGTGCTTCTGGAAATGAACGTCTGCGACCAGTTTGCCTAACATAGCAGTGTTAGCTTCTCTAGTGCGCTTAACACCCAGCCCCCCAAATTTCCTTGGCTTAGTTATCGTGTCCCAACTCACGCCATGAACACCTCTATCAGAGTTCCCCTTCCAAATGATGTTTCGAGAGCACTGGTCAATTCAGTGACAAATAGATTGGGGAAGTCAAGCTATTTGCATGTAATACGTTGGAATTGAGGTCAAAACTGACTTGGCAAGTGTGATGCGACCTGCTCTGTTAAGAAGCTTGTTTTTCCATGAAGTCAATAGTGTTTGAAGCTTATCAACAATAAAATCATAATCAGCCTGTTTGACTCGACCCTTTACCATGGGGAATCCGAGGTACTTCTCAAGGGAGGGAGTACTACGGATACCTGTAATGCTAGTGACAAGGTCCCTATTAATATGACGCACACCAGATGAGAAGAAAGCCCTTGACTTTGTGTAGATTCACCTGCAAACCCGATGATAAGCCAAAATCCCTAAAAATGTCTGCAATAAGGCGTGCTTGAGAACCAGACGCCTTTGAGAATAGAAGAACATCGTCGGCAAAGAATAAGTGGGAGAGGGGTGGTCCCGTTCTCGTGATCTTCATAGGTTTCCACTTATTTTCATTAACCGCTTCAAGTATTGCATGTGAAAGCTTTTCCATACAAATGACAAACAAGTAAGGAGAGAGGGGTCTCCTTGACGTAATCCCTGGGTAGGGGTGAAAGAGGGAAGACGCTTGCCATTCCAAATAATTGAGAGATTTGAGGAGGTAACACAGTGCATAATAAGAGTTATCATAGGGGGAGGGAACCCAAAGTCTATTAAACACAGTCTCAAGAAATCCCAACTAATATGGTCATAAGCTTTTTCCAAGTCAATTTTGAAAGCCACATCACCCTTCTTCTTTTTGGATTTGTGCATAGCATGAATCACTTCTTGGAGAACAATTGCATTATCACTAGTACCACGTCCAGGAAGAAAGCTACTCTGAAAAGGCCCTATTATTTGATCAAGATGCGGACGGAGCCTATTTACCATCACTTTAGTAATAAGTTTGTATATCGTGTTGCATAGACTGATTGGACGAAATTCTTTGAAAGTTGAGGGATAGTCCACCTTGGGGATAAGCGCAATCAGTGTGTCCGCAAGAGAGGGGTCAAACCACCTAGTATGAAAAGCTTGTGAAATTAGCATAAAGATATCATCACCTACAATATTTCAGTATTGCCGAAAAAATACACCTTGGAAGCCATCGGGCCCTGGAGACTTATACGGCTGCATATGATTTAGGGCAATAAAGACTTCCTCTTTAGTAACCGGAGCTGTGAGATCAGCAGCTGCATTATTATTTAGAGTGGGTAAGGGACGAGATTGCTATTGCTATAGAGCTGGCGTAGAAGTGGCACAGAAAAGAGACTTAAAAAATTTCAAAGCTTCTTGTTGGAGGATAAGATCGTCTGTGCACCAAATACCTGTGGGAAGATTCAGTCAGTGAATTTTGTTTCTCTTCCTTCTTATGATAGTCTGAGCATGGAAAAACTTCGTGTTTCTGTCCCCTAAGGTGATCCACTTCTCCCTTGATTTTTGATACCAGTGTAACTCTTCTTGAAACAGGATGTTGTCATATTCTTGCTGAAGCTGTTGTTCCAAGTGAATGAGTCTTATAGAATCAACTGTCTCTAATGTTCTTTGGATTCCTCTCAATCGTCTTTCCAAAGTCTTCTTTCTTTTAAAAATGTTTCCAAAAATATCTCTATTAAAAGTGATGGAGTCCTCCTGTGTGTGTGAAAGAGAATGGAGTAAGTCATGGTTACCTCGGTTCCAAGCATGTTGAACCACCTGCTGGTACTCCGGGTGAGTGATCCAGGTTGCTTCAAAGCAAAAAGGGTGAGTACCATTCGATTGAGGAAGACCCCCGCATCTAAGGAGGATTGGATTGTGGTCAGACCGAGACCTACATAGATTCTCAACAAAAGCTTCAGGAAAATTCAGTCTCCAAGTTAAGTTAGCCATGCACCTATCAAGCTTTTTCGCAATACGTCTCTCACCCCGACAAGTTCTGTGCCACGTAAACTTACCACCGGACGTAGTGAGGTCAAGCATGTTACAAGCATCCATCATATTGATCATGGCATTGGCACGTTGAGGATAATAAAGACCCCCTCTTTGCTCATTAGGGGCGATAATTTCATTGAAATCTCCTATCATTAACCAAGGGCCGTGGATGGTGTGAGAGAGATTGATCAAGTATTCCCAAAGCCGAGGTCTAATAGCGAGGGTCGGACTAGCATAGCGACAAGTACACATCCAAGAGTTATTTCCAATAGTTAATTTCAAAGTGATAGTATTCGAATATACCTCTCGAACGGTAATGTCCATATTGCACCCATTATGCTTCAAAATCCAAAAGCTGGGGTTCTTTTTGGTTAAAGTTCACTCTTTAAAATATTTGTGACTTGCTATTATTCACAAACAACTTGGTTGGCTTAGTATTACTAAAGCTGGGGTTCTTTTTTTTAAAGTATTGTTGCTCTTGTATGTTTTTTATGAGAACTCTTTAAGATTTTCGTGAGTTACTATTATTCACTAGCCGCTTGGTTGGTTTAGTGTGTTTTTAAAGGTGCGGTTCTGTTTTTTTTAGTATCATTGCTCTAATGTTTTTTTAGGGATGTATGCTTTTTGTTCACTGTTGTGTTCATAAAACGGGCCAGCCCAAAAAGCCCACAACCCATATAGGGTCAAGCTTCGTTCATAAAGTTAGAGACTTAGAGCTCAAAATAGCTTGAGTCAATGCAAACCGAGTAGCCTATTTTGCCACCCCTAATACTTTTTTGTGTTTGCTCCTAACCGACTTTCTTGTTATCTGAAGTATTATTTTAGTTGATCTAGATGTTTATTTTCTTCTAGTACGAGAATTTTGAATTTCTTAATTGATTTTGGTTTGCATAATCATTTTATTTTGTAAAAACTTTAAATTAATTTTTTGTCATATAATATAGAGAATTTGCTTTTTAACTAAATGTAGGTTTTTTCTAGTCCAATACTATACTCTAGTTATTGGGGACAATGGGCCCGTTTGGATGAGCTTATTTTTGAGCTTATGGAAAACAACTTGTGGAGATAAATAAGTTTTCATGTTAGCCCATAAGTTCTCACTAACAAAAGTTATATCTTCATAAGTTGTTTTTCCATAAACTACATTGACAAACTTATGAATAATACAAAAAAGCTCATTTATTTACATAAATTGTTTTTCATAAGCTCAAAATAAACTCTATCCAAACGGGCCAAAATCAATTTGAAGATGAGAGCCAAACACCTAGTTTGGCAGTTGAAATCGGGTTTAGGAGTGTAAACTCGCGTTCATAGCTTTTCAAGAGTGGGACCACTGTAAGTGGCACCTTCAGAATATAGCCTCGTCGAGAAGCAAAATAAGCAAATAGCGACTCACAAAATATACTCCTTATCCACAGAGGGAAGTGAGATATTAACATCATACACTCAATCTTGTTCCAAGTTTCAACAAGACAAACAAAAGAAAAACGGCATACTGCAAGGTCAAAAGGGGTAGTCAGCTTCCTTCCTGCCTGCGTGAAGTACCTGCATGGAAAGCATCCGGAATTAAGCAAACAGTTAATTGAACATGAATTTTTTAGTCACATAGGGAATGATGTCCTTAAACCAAACAACAAATCATGCTAACCCCTATTAGCTTTTCAATAATATAAAGACACTCACTTCAGAAGCGTAAGTTACGAATTCCCGTCTTCAGCCATTGAATTTCATGCCATGAGAAGCTGCACCATTTTTTCCCTTCCACAACAAAGTTCTGAAGCAATCAAAATAACATTAATTTATTTTCTTGCATTATGCAAGTTTCAAAAAGATTAGCCCTATACACAACCAAAGTTTTAAAAACTTCTCAAATCAGTCAGACAGCAAACAGGTAGATGCAATGACATTATCCAAGTTAAATATGATGTGATGCCATTATCAAAATAAGGAAGATTAAATTCGCTTCACGATTTACCACTTGAATGTATTGCCAATAAAGTATAAACTATGAATTTGGGTGTGTACCATTTGGTGAAAAAATTTCAAAGACCCCATTTCATTATCCAGAATGTGCTAAAGGTAGTCTGGTTATAACAAAAATTATAATTAAAGTCAATCAAAATACACCAGAAACAAGTATAATAAGTAATAACAATATTGAACTTATTGGAGGAAAGCTAAATCTATGCTATCAATTAATGAGAATATACACAGAATCAAAATTACCCAGTACTTGATTAGAACAATCCATAAAACATATGCTCATATATTCCAATAAGATTACAGAGAAATAAATGTCATTGTGCTAACAAAATCCACATTTTCAGTACAAAATTTGTCAAAAAAGGATCAACATATGATTTTATAATTTAAAATTTTTCCACTGAGAACTTTGATTCACTCAGATATAAGCATACCTGTACAGCTACTTATATGCATGGCATAGTCACAAATACTTTCACGAATAATATGTTTCTTCTGTTGAGCCTCTTTGGCAGTGGTCATCAGGCCTGTCAAGCAATTTCAAGTAAGACAGAGAACCATCAAGAGGGTTGTAATTGCTTTCAGTTTCATTGCAGCCCTTAACGTTATCACCTCCTATGCAACCAGTACCATGTGAACCAGTTTCAACAGTCTGTTCTAGTTGAATGATTGCACCGAATAGCTGAAATGAAACAGACCCAGGCTTTGTTGAGTTGCAGCTGGGGCTCAGAACTAATTCTGTCCCAAAGGAAGGCAAACTACTCTGGCTATCTGGTGACAGACCATCAGACTGAGAGCTGCCAACAGTTAGCTCAGTTGACAAAGTTTTCAACAATGGCACTGTGTTGTTCCCAGAGGAGCTACCCATACACAAACGAGAGTTATCACCTAGAAAGTTGGAAAAACTTGACGAAGAAAATGGATCATGCCTGGCTCCCTGCATGCCAGCAGGAAAAGTACCATAGTTCAAGAATGTTTGTTTAAAGGGTCCCATTGTTGAATTAGTGAATCCAGTCATAGAGAAGAGGTCTCCCCCTCTATCAGTTGGCACCCCATAACCACCAACAGCTCTAAACTTTTTTGTTGGTGGGGGATATGCTGCATCAAGTGTAGGAATGGTAGAAACAAGTTCAACCTGCCAAGGGCTGACCCACTTGGAATTCTGCAACACTATAGGGTCGTCCCATGTAATCTATCAGAAATAATAAATGGTCAATATCAATCATTTCAGATAGATGATAACCTAACATATAACTTCTCTGATAATCTCACCGAAAAAAGAAAAGAAAAAACTTCTCTGATAAATGTTTCTTTCAATGTAAGGGATATCTTGTTTTGTCACCACAAAAATAATACTACGACTTGGATAGAAGAAACTAAAGGCAAGCAATAGATTCCCTACGAATTTTGTATTCAAAAGTGCCGCAGTAACAGAGAGAAATCCAATAATTTGTGTTGAAAATTTAGCACAGCAAGTACAATCCAGATTCACACATAGTAGCATGAGAAAGAAAACTTATATTAACTGCCCTTCTGATAAAGTAGAAAATGAAGATTGCATATTTGATACAACCAGAAAACAAATACCAAATGCTGAAGTTACAAGTAGAAATGCACCTTTATTGCCATCAAATGAGTACGATCATAGCAATACCAATCAAACTGACAACAATCTTCAAACAAAACCTCTAAAACATATGGAGGCCTCTCATGCATAGCACCATGCACTATTTGGAAGCTTTACATTTTGATCAAACATGGCTTGTGATTACAAAACTAACCCAACAAGGGCTTGGACCAGTCCACTGGTTTATCTAACTGACAAATTTGAGATGGTTTTGATTAAAACGAGTAAGATCCTATATATCCTCCTTTGCTTTACATCTCCTTAACAACTAGCATAGTATGAAATAGCTGTAAAACCTGATAATTTGAGCATATATTCAAATCATATGTGGTGTGACCGTAATTATAAAAGATGACATGTGCTCTTTGCGACAGCACATGGAATGCAAGATTAACCTTGTTTCAAAAGTGGTAATCTAAATTTCAGTGTCATCTGAAACTTAAAACTAAAAATGATGGTGAAGTAGTCATATTTGCCGCTAATCAATTCCCTTGTAACTCTAAGTCATTTTTAACTGTCCATGCAGTGCTCTCCTATCCATGGACATTTAGACAGAATAGTGCGCAACAACTGAGACAATTATAAGCTAACATGGGTTATTCCGTATAAATTTCCCTCCATAACAGCAGCAATGTTCAAATTACACCATTAGGCTATCAGTATAATCAGTAGTGCCACCATAATGACCAGATTACACCTCTACCCATATCTGATTTTGAATTCAAACAGAGTAATATTCATCCAAACAATGTGGCCAAGTTACTCATATAACTAATTATATAATGCACATACCTGAAGCATTCGCCAAGGTGAACACCGCCAAGGACTACTATTAGGAACAGAGCGCGAGGAAACTGTACCCTGAAACCAGGTCATCCTTGAAGAATCATCTGTCTCAACAGCCATTTTGACTCTCATTCCAGGACTCCACACAACGCTCATTGCTATGTCCACAACCTCAGCCTTCACCACAAAATCTGACCACCCAGCCTTCGGATAATAAACAACCTCAAACGGCAAGTTCTGTGCGGCCAATTCTGCTGCCTCTGCAACCGACTCCGGTGACAACTTCCCCTTCCCATTCCTCGAAAACCCCTCTTTGCAATTCTCTTCTTGCTTCTCCTCCTCGGTCCCCTTCCTCACACCACCGATCGCACAGTAATACCTGCGCGCGTCTCCATTGTTTCCTGACTGAGCAAATCGGTTAGCGCGGCGGATCCCGATGAACATCTGCTTCATTGAATTCTTCATGAAAACTACCGAATCGCCGGCGATGAGATTCTTACTGTTGACGAACTTTCCCCATCCGGTGGTGAGCAAGTGCCGCTTCGGCGTGCCGCGATAAATGTGTCGGAACTCCCAGGTCTTACCGTGAACGTCGCTGACTATAAGAGTCTGCGACGGCTTGTCCGCCTCAAGGTCGAGCAGCGGGAAGATGGACTCAGCGCAGAACCTTGGAACGGAGAATCCGCCACCGTTATTAGCATCAGAAGGAGTGAGAATCTTGGTAAATGACGTGATCGAATCGCCGTCATCGACATCAGGAACACGAGGAAGCGCAGAAGCGGCAGCGAAATCGACGATAGGGTGGAGAACGAGTTTGGCGAAAACCTCGTCGGTGTTAGGATCAGCGAGGAATTGGACGGAGGCGACGGTACAGAGGATGTAGGGTCTGGATAAAAGTAGAGGAGAAAGATTCTTAGGAGGGGAAGAAGCTTGGTCCATGTGGCCTTGTGGGAAGTAGTAAACCCTAGAATTAACAATGGGGAATTGGACGGCGGCGCCGGCACATGCTCGCCAGATTTTGGGTTGAAGAGGGCGAGGCTGCGGCGACATCGTTGTTTATTTCTGCTAATTGAGGAGAGACAGAAGCGGAATTGTCAAATTAGTTACGCAAGAGTGAGTGAGGGTTTAGGGTTTGTTTGGTTTTTAAACATAATAACAGAACGAGAATTTTGTGTGTGAGGAGAGAGGGAGAGAGAGAGAGTGTGTGTGTGTGTGTGTGTATGAGAGTGAGTGACGGTTAGAATGAGATTCTCTCTCTCTCTCTCTGTTATAAAGTTTGTTGTGCCCGGAGAGAGAGAGAGAGAGAGTACTGGGTCGGATAACAGACAGGCGCGGAAATAGGGAATAAATGTGCTGCGTATCAAAGATACGTTTAATGGGACCCAACACTGGAACTAGTAGTGTAGTGTAGGAGTACAGTACTTATTTAATTTAATACGCTACTGGTACATTTTTTATACGGTATTTTTCACTAATCTCTGTCTAATAAATGGTAAAACTTAGATAATTTCTATATATGAAGTCTATTGTTTAATACAGTATTTTTCACCAATCTCTGTCTATTAAATAAAATTAGATAATTCTTAGATTAATTCTTTTTATGAAGATCCTCAAATTAAAATAGTACTATGACTTCTACCCAAAAAAATATTGTGACCGAAATCAATTCCTAAATTATGTAGCATATGAGTGACATGTCTATCAATAATCTCATTTAGAAGCTTTGATCGATAAAGCGGGAGGCGCAATAAGCACTACAGTAGTGCCCTATTTATATGGGGTTGTAGAGCTGGTAATTGGTAAACCTATTCGCTTAAAATTCGATTCTTGCTCATCTTAACTCCAGATAGCTAGCACTTATATCACCAATATAAAACCATTAGATGAGAAAGCTTCTTTCATCATTGTCTTCTGTTAGCGTACCCCACTAATTACAGTATTTATATCGTTGGGTTCAAAAATCATTACAAGTATGGTATTTTATGATATTTTTATGCGTTTAATTAACATGTATATTGTTATATGTTCATATCTTGCAGGACAATGCCAAAGCTTCATATACTTTTTTCAAGACGTGTTGTTACAATGAAGTTCCGACCTTGTGATGTTGTGCGATTCTGTTGAAAACCAGTTTCAATTGAAACTTAGCGAAAAAATGGGAACACGTTGAGGGGTGGATGGGTTGAAAAAAATGGTGATCTTGGTCCTCCTTTGATCAATAATTTTGATTTTTGGGTGGTCAACATTGACATGTTTATTATTCAAGTCGTTAATAACTGGGCAAAATATGTTTTTGGTTCCTACAAAATTGGGACCTTCTAAGTTTAATCCCTAGTAATAGGCGTTTTCGTCTCTAACTTATTTTTTCACTTTCATCATTAGTCTCTAATGTTAATTGTTGCTGAGTAGGAAAACTGAATGCCGACATGGCATCGCCTAGGCTAGGTGGCATTTTAATTGATATGGCTTTTCATGTGGTTTTTTTTGGTTTATTAGTTTTTTTAGCTCCTAAGTCATCTTCCCCACACCTCCCTCAAACCCCCCATTAAAAGCAGACCTCCATTCCTTTCTCCCTCACACCCTGTCAAAATCCCCCATTTGTTAGCTCCTCCAAAACTGAAACCAAGTCTCAAAATCCCCATTAGGATGAGAGGAACAAAAATGCTGCTAACAGCAGCGTGAAACAGAGGAACAACAACAATGATACCCCATCTTCCTCATCTCCAAGCCTCTCACTTCAAACTTCTCCTCCCTCTTCTATCATTCGGGAAGGTACCAAAGCCCACACCCTTTACACCCACATACCAGATCTTAAATCAGAGGAACAACAACAATAATATTAAGTAGAAATAAAATAAGAACAAGCGAGAGAAGAGAGAAATGGGTAGCAGATTATCCCCAAAACCACCACTACTGAAGCTCCACTGTCACCGCAACACCACATCCACCGTCATGTTCCGTCGCCATCTCTCGTTCGCACTGTCGACAACCATCACGACACAAAGGTGATTACCCTCCTCTCTCTCGTGAGCGCACTCCCTCTCAGCCAATGTGTGTGCGCGCGGGCGCAACATTTTTAGTCTTTAGCGACTTTTAGTCTTTATTAAACCTTGTATATTCATTCTATTGTAACATCTATGACTGAATAATTAATAGTTTTTTTTTGACAAAAATAATTAATAGTTGGAGAATGGTAAATATTTTACTTAATAATTAATAAAAACATAATGATGCATTAGATTAGAATTTTTTATCATACGTGCGATATACAATATTAGTTGGAGAATGATAAATATTTTACTTAATAATCAATAAAAGCATAATGATGCATTAGATTAGGTTTTTTTTATTATATTGTTAGCATCCAACGACTTTGCCAGCGACTAATCTAATTTTGTAAAAAAAACTAAATATGGAACGATCTATTGCAATCTAATTAGTATTACTCACTATTAGGAATAAGATTGAGAGGGATGATAAAAAAAAGATTGAGAGCAAACAAAAGGAATACAGAGCAGCACCGCTTTTCACATCACGCGATAGGGTTTGAGAGAAGTCCCAAATTTAGTGGGATATAGTGACTGTGCAAAGAAACAACCATTAGTTCAAATTTTATTTTATCTTAGGGTTTCTCTCTTGGTGGATGCTGTGAAATTGTATCCACGAAACCCTCTTGCATTGACGATCGAGACATTGTCTCTAACAGTGTAAGTAATGTTATGGATTATGGTTTGTTGGAAAGTCTTAGCTTAAAACTATGAACGCTATTGAAAATTAAGATTTACGCTTCACGTTAACAACATTTGATTTATCTTTGAACTTTTTAAGCAAGTCCTAATCAATCATAATCCCTCAAACATGAAATGTTTTCTCAAATATATTCTCGATGAGTCCCTCACATGAACTTTGAAGATAACCTACCAATGAGGTCAGATATGTTCCTAGGAAAACCCATAGGATTTATATTCAACATTATTCAATAAATAAGTATTAGATATTGTTGGATATTCAGTAGTATCCCTATTTAAAACACTAAAAGCTACTCCGAGAATTCAAGAAGCTCTGAGCAAGACTTTTCAATCAGACTCACTGCATCGTGATTAAACAGAACAAAAGTTGCAAATTCAATATCATATATATATATATGACACAGCTTCACAATATCGTAATTGCACTACTATTTATGATAATTTTAATATTTGGATTTGAATAATTGTATTCACTCTATCCATACCATATCCATCATTGCTTAGTAGTTACTTACACGAACCCAAAATTACTACTTAAAGCAAGTTGAATGCCATTTGAGCACAAATGAAACATAAAATTGAATTCTAGTTTTATATTTTGAAACCCGAACAAGTACTAAAATGAAAGTGCAGTGCAAAAGACAGAATATTGGTAAACGGAATAAAAAAATTTAAAGTTGAAAAGAATGGGGAAAACCAATATGCAGTTATAAGAATACTTACGGAATGAACCCAAAACAGGTTCAGCACTTATGTTGTAACAACCCGGCTACCTAGTTGCTCTTCTGCTTCTGATAGTCTCCATCTTCTCTCGATAGTGGTTCCGGCCGAAAGGATTTTCAAAGCTACAACAGTGATCAAAACAGGAAAAAAACTCACATTGTTTTAATCGTGGAAAGTGATACAAATTTGAAAATCAATAAAATTACTCATATTTAATAACATTCTAGTTAATAAATATATAGAATCTAAAATCTATGGAAAGTGATACAAAATATTAGATGTCAAATAAATATGATATATAAATGTAATATATAAGTATTAAAATACATATAAATAAATATTATTAGTAGGCAATAGGTTTTGATAGAAATAAAAGAAAAAGAAGGTTAAATATTATATAATACGCTTCAGTTACAACAAAATGTGGTTGCTCAAATGGTTAGTGTTGGAAGGTGCGAGTGTGAGGAAGAGGGTTCGATCCGTTGATTCTTCATTTTTGAGATATATTTCGAAATTAATTTTCAATAAAAGCTGATGTTGATGCCACATATTTATTTGGAGATGTGTGTGGTTTTTTCTGATTGGTCCTAGTTGTAAGCCTATGTGGACAAACTCATGATTTATCTTACTTATGATTTTTAATTTTGTAGTATGTAAAACACAACTACGTATAATTATGTAGTTAATTTCAATTAATGTTCATCGCCATTTTGACTAATGCTAACCACCCATCAAATTTAATAAATTATAGCTCTCATAAATACTAATCCAACTATCTATTATATATTTCATGCATCACACGAGCATGTGTTCTACTTATAGGAATACCTTAAGTTAAGATGAAATGCGATCTTAGATGCATAAACCATGAAAGTGTTGATAAAAGATGAATAAAATTCTATTGAGTCATCACAACTCTTATTTTTTCATTGAGTAGAATGAATTGATATTCAATCAATAATAAATACTTAAATACTACTCAAAACTCTTTTATAAGAAAAAAAAAAACCTCACATATATTAAGAAGGTTACTTATGTTCATTTAATACTTTTGATTTTATATAACAAATAAACTAATTTTATTAACATACCTTTTATTTTCTTGAAAATGTGCAAGACTATATTAATAGAAGTAGAATTAAATAAGAATGTTTATAAAATAATAACATTAAATGAGGTTGAGTTAGCCAACCATTGCTTATATTTGAGTTGGAAAAATGTTCGAAAGGAGTGTGTTTTTATATTTACTCCCTCCAGAAATAAATGAAATCCAAAAATGCTTATATTTCATTACTTAAATTTGACCTATTTTTTTGTTATTATTTTTTTGGAACCTAATTTAATACTATCATTTCCAATTTAACCTTTCAATTACTACTATTGTATACGTTCATTTTTGTGATTATATATATAAAAATAACCATTAATTTTTTTGACAAAGTTATTAACCATTATTATTATTATTCTGAAAAAAAATCATTTTTTGACTAAAAAATTAACCATTATTTTAATTAACATAAAAATTAACATGAATTTGATTATTTATATTTGATTCCACGTTAATAAATGTAGAAGACGTGTTTGTCTCAATCTCTAAGACTATTTTATCTCCGTTCCCGCGACAATACTTTTATCATTATTCAAGCGGACATGACACAACAAACTCTCAATTGTCACTCTCTTACGCTCGAACAAAATTCTCCTTCTTTATCGTTACTTATGTTCACAAACTATTACCAAACCCTAGGTAAAAGGGTCTAGAACTATAGATCCAGTATCTCTGATAATTAGACTTTTTGATGACTTTAAGTTTTTTAGGAGAGAGAAAAATAGCATAAAATGGGGAAGAAGTGAATAGATGAGAGAAATGGACATAAAAGTTAGGATTAAAACTCAGTGAAAGGTTTTATCGAAACTAAAATAGAATTGTAAATTTTTATTAAAACTAAAAGTTTAAAAAATATTTAACTTAAAAATTCTAACAAATGTCACAGTACTATTTTTATTATAAACATAGTAGTACTATCTTTTTTTTGGAGAAGTCATAGTAGTACCATTTTAGTTTGAGAATTTTCCTAGTTTTGTTTAATAGTTTTTTTTTGCCCAAAGATTTGATAGATGGACATCTGTGAAAGATACCTTACTAGTATTAAACAGAGTTTAATTTTTATACACAATATGTGTATATATGTTTTACACTATCTATCGATTCTAGGTTGATACATCATTAAAAAAAAGTTACTCAAGTAGTAACCACATGATCTTCATTCCTATCATGTATTATTTTTTGTGGATAGTGTAATAAATTTTACTAAAGTATATGCTAATTAAACCACATTAAATAACACACTTTTACTCGTATCTAAGTTTTTTTTGGCAATGTATCTAAGTTTTATTTAATAGACGGAGATTGGTGAAAAATACACTTTACACGTAGTTAAACAAATTTCTGACGGAATTACACGTATGATTAACGCAGCACATTTATTCTTTAGTTCCCCGCTTGTCTGTTCGACCCAGTACTCTTTCCCTTCTCTCTCCGGACACAACAAACTCAATGAGAGAGAGAGAGAGAGAGAATCACACTCTAACCGTCACACACTCACACACTCCTCTTTCAGTTATGTATAAAAACCAAACAAACCCTAAACCCTCACTCACACTTGCGTAACGGTTTTGACAATTGCTCGTGTGTCTCTCCTCAAGCAGCAGAACAAACAAGCAATGACGCCGCCGCAGCCTCGCCCTCTGCCACCCCAAATTTGGCGTGCATGTGCCGGCGCCGCCGTTCAATTCCCCACCGTCAATTCTAGGGTTTACTATTTCCCGGAAGGTCACATGGACCAAGCTTCTTCCCCTCCTCAGAACCTTTCTCCTCTCCTTCTGTCCAGACCTTGCATCCTCTGCACCGTCTCCGCCGTCCAATTCCTCGCTGATCCAATCACCGACGAGGTTTTCGTCAAACTAGCTCTCATCCCTGTCATTGATTTCATCCCCGTTGCTAATCCTCTCCAAAATCCTATCGCCGTCGACGGTGGCAATGAAGATGCGATCAATTCATTTGTCAAGATTCTCACTCCCTCTGATGCCAACAATGGGGGTGGATTTTCCGTTCCAAGATTCTGTGCTGAGTCGATTTTCCCGCCGCTCAACTACAGTGAGACCCCGCCGTCACAAATGCTCAAAGTCACTGACGTTCAAGGCAAGGTCTGGGAGTTTCGCCACATTTACCGTGGCACGCCGAAGAGGCATCTACTGACTAGCGGTTGGAACCACTTCGTCAATAGCAAGAAGCTCATCGCCGGTGATTCGGCGGTTTTCATGAAGAATTCAAGGGAGGAGTTGTTCATAGGGATTCGCCGTGTTAACCGAGCCTCTTCGTCGGGAAACAATGGAGATGGGCGTAGGTACCTACACTGCGCGATTGGTGGGGAGAGGAACATTGCTGAAGAGAGGGAGCAAGAAGAGAATTGCAGAGAGGGGTTTTCGAGGAATGGGAAGGGGAAGTTGTCGCCGGAGTCAGTTGCAGAGGCAGCTGAATTGGCCGCTTTGAACATGCCGTTTGAGGTTGTTTATTATCCGAAGGCCGCCGGGTGGTCGGACTTTGTGGTGAAGGCTGAGACTGTGAATGAAGCATTTGGTATTGCGTGGACTCCCGGAATGAGAGTCAAAATGGCTATGGAGACGGATGATTCGTCTAAGATGACATCGTATCAAGGTGTAATCTCCTCATTCTCTCTTCCTAACAATGGCCCTTGGCAAGGTTCCCCATGGCGTATGCTTCAGGTATTCCTCCTTCTTTATTTGTGCTCATTTCGAAATGGCAATGAAGGTGGTGCATCACACTGACAATCAAAGAAATATACTTGTCGAATTGATTATCAACGTTTGGTATTTATTTTCTGAAGGGAAAGTAATATATGTTTTCTTTTTCATGTTGCTATGTGTGAATCTTGATTGTACTTGCCGTGCTAAATTCTCAACACATATTATTGGAATTCTCTCTCTCGGCAAATTCTCAGGTGTTTCATTGCTTGCCTGTATTTTCCTATGTCTGAGTTGTAGTATTATTTCAATGGTGGCAAACCATTATTTACACTGAAGAAGCTTTTGACTGAGAAGTTTTACTTAAAGAGGTTATCATCTATCTGAAATGACTGATATTGGCTATTATTATTTCTGATAGATTACATGGGATGAACCGGAAGTGTTGAAAAATTTCAAGTGGGTCAGCCCTTGGCAGGTCGAACTTGTACATTCACTTCTTGTATCATATCCCTCAACAAAAAAGTTGAGAGGGGATGACGGTTTTTGGATGCCAACTGATGAAGGAGGACACCCCTTCTCTATGACGGGATTTACTAATTCAACAATGGGATACTTGAATCAAACGTTGTTGAATAATGGTACTTCTCCTGCTGGCATGCAGGGAGCCAGGCATAATCAATCTTTTGAGTCCAGTTTTTCAATGTTTCTAGCTGATAGCATGCAGGGAACCAGGCATAATCAATCTTCTGAGTCCAGTTTTTCAAAGTTTCTAGCTGATAGCATGCAGGGAACCAGACATAATCAATCTTCTGAGTCCAGTTTTTCAAAGTTTTTAGCTGATAACACTCGTTTTAGTATTGGGGAGTCCTCTGGGAACAACACAGTGCCAAATGCTGGCATTTCTCAACCTGATGGATTGTCACCAGATAGCAATAGTTTGCCTCCCCTTGATGCAGCATTTGTTCCGAATCAAAGCTGCAACTCAATAAAACCTGGGCCTGTGTCATTTCAGCTATTTGGTGTAGTTATTCAAACAGAGCAGTCTGTTGAAAGCGGTTTACATGGTACTGGTTGCATAGTAGATGATAGCACTAAGGTCTGCAATGAGACTGAAGACATTGACAACCTTACTCCTCTTGATTCTTTGACTTACACGAATTTGGTTGAGAGAGAGGCTTCAGGGCGAGCTCAAACCATCATTAGTTGATTTATCATGTATTTTGTGAAGGTGGTTGTACTATGTCATGCATATAAGCAGCTGTACAGGTATGCTTTTATCTGACTAAATTGAATTTCTCACAAGAAACAAAACAAATTATAAAGTCAGATGTTGATGCTTTATTGACAAATTTTGTGCTGAGAAAATGGATTGTATTTGTGTTAGCTCAATGAAATTTATTTCTCTGTTTCTGATCTTAATCGAATGTCTGACCACATGTTTTAGGGATTGTTTTAATCAAATACTGGATAAATTTGTTTCTGTATATATAATCACAAATTGATTAACTGATAACATAGATTTAACCTTTCCCCAATAAGTTTGATATAGTTATTATTATGATACTTGTTTCTTGTGTATTTTGATTGAATGCAATTGTAATTTTGTTATTATTGGACTACCTTTTGCACATTCTGGATATTGAAACGGAGTCTTGAAAAATTCAGGCCAAATGGTACCAATCAAAATCATAATTTATTCTTTATTGGCAATAATACATTCAAGTGGTAAACCATAATCTAAATTTATTCTTCCTAATTTTAACTATGGCATCACATCCTATTTAACTTGGATAATGTTACGGCATCATGGCAGGGTCCAAGAGTATTCTGAATACACTGTCTAAGTGTTTGCTGTCTGACTGATTTGAGAAGTTTTTAGTCCATGTAGAACCTTAGATCTCTCTTGTCTAAATCATTTTTCACAATAAAGAATCTCACACCAAACTAATATATCAAATGTTGAAGATGAACTGATTCAGTGGACCTGTGTAGGACTACTCTTTTCGAAATTAGCATAATGCTAGAAAATAAGTGATTTTTTTTTTTGTTTTTTTATAAGCAAATGTTAGTGGGGGTGGGGGAATGTTAGTTTCCGGGGTTTGAACCTGGACCTCCTTCTTGCAACTCCTTCATGTCCCTTTGTTCTTGATTGCTCAGAACTTTATTGGGGAAGGAAAAAAGGTGCAGCTTCTCATGGCATGAAATGCAATGGCTGGAGACGGGAATTTTAATCTTTCGCTTCTGAAGTGAGTGTGTCTTTAAGTTGTTGAACAGCTTATATGGGTTAGCTCGATTTGTTGTTTGGTTGTATGTGACTAAAACTCGTGTTCAATTAAGCTTAACTCTGCTTTCCATGCAGGTACTTCACGCAGGCAGCAAGCTGACCACCATTTTGACCCTGCAGTATGCTGGTTTTTTTTTTTTGTCTTGTTGAAACTTGGAACATTGAAACTATCTTCGTTATATTTGGTCTAGTGTGTATGATGTTTTATCTGACAATATTGTATGTTTCCAAAAATACAAGCTTTAGTATCTTATATCCCTCCTTACCATTCAATTATAGTTTTTTCTGGTTAAAGAAGTTAATTTTGTTGGTCGCTCGTCAAATTATTTTGTTAATAGACAGACGGCCAATCCGAAGAACCACTCACAGTGGTCCTGAATCTCCTGATATAAACTGGTCCCCATCAACGGACCATATGTATGTGCCTACAGGAGCCGCTCTTCTTCATCTCAGACATCCCAATACCAATGATGTGTAATCGATGGACACAAAAATCATCTCATCGTGAATATACCCAGTTATGAACTGCGTGTGAATTCTAAAATAGAAAAGCAACTATTTAGCTGCCTGTATTTGATTTGGAAAAAAAAAGAGTGAATACCTATTTTGGTTTCATATAAAAATCTTGGTGTCCAATTTGGTCATTTACATTTATAAACGGAGGATATGTCAGCCCCTATGGTAGATTCTGTTCAAAAATAGACATTTGAAGGCTTATGTGTATTGTTTATTATTTTGGTTCCTCATTAAAGATTCAAAACAACTATTCTCAAAAAAAGAAAAAGAAAACAACTCTATCTTCTTTAACCTTTAAATGCTAATTCCATTGTTGATTATGCAAAATTGTTTTTAGAAGAACACAAGTCAGTCAGTCATTTCTGTCAAAAAAAAAAATCAGTGACAGACACCAATAGGATATTGTTATTAAAGAAAGAAACTGAGCACAAAATCAGTCAGTCAATAGGATATTTTCTTATGGCTCCATACATTCGTAAACACAATGTCCATATGAATCTTGTCAGCTAGAAAGAATGCTTATTTGAAGGAGCAAAAAAGCAAAAATTGAGTCTTGAGAGCATGGCAGAGGACATGCGGATTAGGGAAGCCAATACAATTTTCAAAGGATTGTGTGTGGAGGTTTGGCGACATGATGAAAGGTGAGTGAGAGGGTCCGATTGGGAGACAGTTTTTACAAACTATTTTCATTTGTTTACTGGGAACTGCAGCATCCATGACAACATCATTTATGAAAAATAAATGATAGTAGTATTTTGAGAAGCATTTGAAACACGAACACATTATTTAAGACAATAATTTTGCATTGGATGATGCAGGGACAAATGCATTACCATAATGTGATGGATTGCAATATGACCCTAATACCAATCGATTTACAGTAAAAAAATTATGGCTCTTGGGGTAGTATACGAATTGTTTGAGCACAGGATTCATTGTGCCACTCACCATATTTCTTTACAAAATTTTCATTAAATAATTGATGTTTATTATAAACCTAAATTGAGATCAATATGAGAGCATTAAGGCATGGAGGCCCTTTATATTTATATTTATTATTTATTTATTTATTTATTTATTTATTTATTTTATGAGTCGTAATGTACAAGACGCGAATAATATTCCTTAAAAAAAAAGACGTGAATAAGACTTTATCCAAATACATGTGGTTTAAGACAATGAATAATCACTTTATATACCTTGTCTTTCATACATTCAAAGTAAGAGGCCTATTTTTGCAATGAGAAAGCTCTAACGATGTCAGGAAGGGTGCTCTTATCAAATGATGGCTCAAAAGAGTGCACCAAAAGAGTGCAAGAATGAGGTTCCGGGTTCAATCCTCAGAAACTAACATTCCCCCCACCCCCACTAACATTGCTTATAAAAAAAATGATGGCTCAATCTTTTTTTTTGGTAAATAATGATGGCTCAATCTATCCCTACTTATATTATGTAAAATTTTCTTATATTTCTAAGTGTAGTATCTAAGTGGCCCATTAAGAACAATATCCACATTTTTCTTTAACCACTTCAACTCCTCCAACTCAGCGTCTCAGCCATTGTGATCGGAGAACCACTCTACTATAAAGCGAGTATGTAAGTCACGTGGAATTTGAATGAAGTTTCATAGCTTCAAGGGAAAGATTGAAACTGAAAACTATAGAGCAGTTAGAGATGATTTATGTACAATATACAAAAGTTAATTTGGTCAACAAAAAAAATATACAAAAGTTAAGTTGAAGGAATTGAATGTGAAGTTGAATAGAAAAGTGGATATATTGATCTTAACTAACAACAAATTGGGAATGAAATGTGATTGATATTAAAGTTTGCAACATGATCCGTTGATTTCATTTGGTGAGATATGCATGACCATAAAAAACAACTTAATAATTTCTTAGATCAAATCATACAAACTAGTAAGAAGTTTTGGGTACTTTAGATAGTTAGTAGGAACAGATTGAGCCATCATTTGATATGATCACCTCTTCAGCCATTGGTAGAGCTTGCTCATTCCAAAATAAGATAGATTGGCTGAAGATTTCACTGTGGGCTAAATATTTTAAAAGCAATAAAAGAAACAAATGGTAAGTAGGAAAAATAAGGGGTGCAGCTAATGCTGGATCAAATGATCAGGTCCAAAACTAAGAAAAAGAAGCCCATAATGATCAGGTTTGTTACTTACTACCTGAGGCCCATACTTCGTACAACCACGGGGCTACTCAGTAGACACCCCCCCCCCCCCCCCCCCATAAAGGGGTGAAAAGTCCAATTTGCCCTTAATGAAATCTGTGAATTCTATTTTTTTTAAAATTTTATTACGGTTCGGCGCACGCTTGGCTGAACCTGTTCGGATTTTCCTGCACCGGGTATGTTAAATTTCCATCAGACACCCCCTCTCATTTTTTACATGGTTCGGCGCACGCTGCATCAAACCCGTTCGACCAACCGTGCGCCGAACTAGTCCTTTGACTAACAGAAATTTGAAAGTTGCGCCCCATTGGAAATCAACGGATAATAATTAACTTGGAAATTGTGCCCCATTGGAAATCAACGGGTAATAATAAAATTGGAAATTGTGCCCAACGAGTTATAATTTTAACGGTTCCGATCGTTTTAAATCAAGGGCTCACGCTTGATCACGCCTATTATAAATAGGCTGTCACTCTTCACTGATATTCACACAACCCATTTCTGATTCATCTTCTTTGCTTATTCACAAACACCCTAACCAGAACCTGCTAAAATGGAAGATCTCAATGAATGGCAGTTGTGCCCAACGCAGAGATCTGCAGACAAATTTCTAACTGTCCTGCATCGCCCTGGAACAGTTGAGAACAGGGCTGATGGTGTTTTCTTTAGATCTTGCGACAACTACTTCTGTAGGCTGGACAAAAATATAACGTTCAGCCAGTTGAAGGAAAAGGCGGAGAGGAAGGTTTGCCAAGAGGGAGAGTGGCGCAAAGACATATCTCGTATACGTTACCGCAAGTGCGTATGCCTACAAGACGGCACTCTCCGCTATGAAGCTATGGATATCCGGAGCGACGACGATGTTCGCGCAATGATGGTACATCATCGTAACACCCCATTGGGATGTCAGCTCATTGAACTGTTTGTCGAGACAATCGATGCGGACTCCGGAAGAGATAATCTATATTATGGAGTCCACCATCCCCAAGTAGTTTCGTTTCATTTTAATATGTCGTTTCTGAACCTGTATTTCGAGTATTTATTGTAATATTTCTATTTTTAAATAATAAAATTGTCAACAAATTTAAATAGTAACTTTCTTTTCATTAATAAATATGATTACAATTAGTCGTTATTGATAATACAAAAACTACTAGTCAATCACAACAGACTCGGAGGATCCAGCGTCATCGCGATCAGTGGAGTCAGAGGATCCAGCGCCGCTCCCATCGTGATCAGAGTTATTGCCATCGTGGTCGGCCAAAAAAAGCCGATAATCGGGATCAGTTGAGTCACTATCAGTATCATCAGTTGACTCACTGGAGAGCATACTAGTAGGGGGAGTTCGGCGTCTGTACGACAATGAAGCGCCCCTGCTGGGTGTACTGAATGTTCACCGCGACACTCTCGTGGGCCCCGTACGCGTCACAGAAGCGACCGGTATCAGTGGCGATGTAGTCATCGCCAAGGACACCGGGCAACACAACGCCCACCTCCAAGTAGAAGAATACATGTGGAGGCAGTGGTAGGATTCGCATGTAGTTGGGTAGCTCAATAAACCCATCATATCGTAAAACAGTGGTCTGGTAGTGGTCCATATCTGCAAAAACAAACAGAGAGGTCTCAGGACGGTTCGGCCCTAGGTGATCCGAACTGGTCCGGCGCACGACTGATCGAACTGGTCCGGCATCTGCAACGCCGAACCAGTTCGTCCTCTGTTATGCTGAACCAGTCGAAAATAGTAAAAAAAATAGAATTTAACGAAAAAGAGAGAAGAGGAGAGGGAGAGTTACCTTGTTAGAGGGAGAGGGGGAGCTGCGACGCGGAGGAGGACGAGAAAACAGAGGGGGTGTGTGTGAGAGGAGAGTAGAGGGTGTGTGTGGGAGGTTTTTATAAAAAAAATAAAATTGGACAGTAGGGGTAAAATGGAAATAATGGACGGTAGGGGGTATCCATCGAGTAGGGAGGGAGTTGTACGAAGTATCACCCCTACCTGAACAAAACCCGGGCCCATGATTTTAGAGCAAAAGAAAAAGAACATAACTTGTTGACCAAAAAAAAAAGAACATAACTTGAAACAAAAGAAGGGTGGTGTGAAATTAAATCTGATTTTAAATCAAAACTAAAATGATTTAAAAATAATTTTGAAATTGAAAACTTTTATCTTTTGTAAAAAATAATTTTGGAACTTTTGTAAAAACAATAATAGAACTTATTTCTTTTTTATTGCAAATATAATTAGCAAAAGAATTAAAAAATTTGATATTAGTAATTTAGTATTTAACTTTAACTATCATTTTTGTTTTAGATCACAAAATTAAAATACAAAAATTAAATGAAATGGAAATCAGATTTACATCAATTAAAAATAAATAAAAAAGAGAGAATCTTCTAATTTGAGCTAGGAGTTGATATCTCTTTTATCCTTTTTTTTCCTTTTCACCGAAATGAGCATTTGCTGGACAACGTGTCACTATTCCAACGGTAAAATAGGACTAAGCATATGATATTTTGGGTTAGTGTCCATGGTTGTTTTCTTCAAGGCACCAGTAAAACTGCAAAGTTAATGCACTGCTCCAAGCATCCTCTGTTGAGCCAGCCACTTCACGCCTCTGTGGCTAATTTGGCCTCTAGCATCAACCTATAAACAAACACAACACAAACATCATTTCAAAAAAATGTGAGCAATAACAAATAAAAAGAGAAAGAGAGGACCTCCCAAAAAATTGCTTCCACCATCACCACTACAGCAACCAAACACCACAACAACCACCGCCACTACAACAACCACAGAACCATTTCCGGCAAAAAACTGCCGCCGTGACCTCCGGCGAGCATCACCCCCACCGTAAACATCCACAGACGCTCTCCCATTCTCCCTCTCTTCCTTCTCTCTCTCCAGATCCCTCTTTTACTCTATCTGATTGTTTTGTGTTATGTGTTATGTGCTAGGGGCCCTATTTTGTGTTATGTTTAGTTTCATTATTATTTATTTTTTATTGTTCTTTAGCATATTTTTCTTTCATTTCATTATCATATTTAAATTTTACTATCTCTTTTCATTTTACTACTTTGCCTCCATTTTTCATGTACCCTTACCTCATTCATTTTTATTTCCACTTTTGTAGTTAGCTTTTTGTTTTATGTGCTCTTCTATCTTCATTTTTTACAAATCAATGAGTTCAACTCATCTTCATACATTTTACAAACTAATTTGTCCAACTCATTTTTATACGTAGCAGCAGATGAGGCCCACATCTGTCAAGTGCAATGATAAAAACCTTTTTTAATCTTTCCTAAAAGTTTCTTTCTTAGTTCTCAAATGAAAATGCAAAAACAATTATTTTTCATTAAGTCTCTTTTATAATAAAAGGGAAATAAATATTTTTTGAGGTTAACATAGTTTGCACAACTAATGAGAGGTAACCGTTTTCGAAAGGATGTTATGGGGTGCTAATACCTTCCTCACGCATAAACCACTCCCGAATCCAAAATCTGGTTTTCAAGACTATTTTCTTTTTAAGGATTTTTCAATGTTTTCCCTTATAATTTCATTGAACGCGAGAGATGCTCCTAATTTTTCGGGTGCAACACTTTCCATGCTCCTAATTTAGTACGGAACACAATAAACTACGACTACTTAAAGGATCTACTGTAGCTAGGGTTGGAAATGAGTCGAGCTGAGTCGAACTTGGTTCAGCTCGGCTCGACTCGTTAAGAATCGGCTCAGCTCGTAGCTCGACTCGCGTTCGACATGAACCTTTTTTTCCAGTTCGACTCGACTCGACTCAAGCTCGCGAGCAGCTCGGTTCAGCTCGTTAGCTCGGCTCGTAGGAATAAAAAGTAAAAAAAAATCTCTTTTGTAAAAAACCCAAAAAAAAATCTAGATTTTTGACATTTTTAATAGCAATTTACTAGTAGTTTTGAATGAAATAATTACTTAATTGAAAATATAAATATAACTATAATATTTTTGCTTACCTATCTTATGAGTTTTATAAAAAAAAATATAAACAAGTATAATAGTAAAATAATTTGAGAATTGTATAATAATGATATAATAATTAGTGCTAAATAAACTGCACTAGCCAATAAACGATAAACCTTGCTCTAGAAACAGAAAATGCATAATAGTGATCATATTGAAATAAAAACGGTACAGTAATATACACACACACACACATATATATATATATAGTTAGTTCATGAACCAAAAGACTTGAACTACACCTAGCTCAAGTTCGGCTTATTTATTTAACGAGCTCAATTTTCAACTCAAGTTCAGCTCATTTGGTTCATGAACCAAGTTCAACGAGCTATTTATCGAATCGAGTTTCGAACTATGTTCGAGTTGGCTTGGTTCATTGCCAGCCCTAACTGTAGCGCAATATCAAAAGCGGAAGTGCCCATCTTCCGCTAGTAATTTGGGGGAAGAAAACCGAAATTTGTTAAAACAAAACTTCAATCGTTGTACGAAAGATGCTGCAAAATTGGTAGAAGTCGAGGGATTTAGAGGGATTATCTATGCCATAGAGAGAATAGACTCGTTGCTATTTTTGCAGTTAGTATTTGTGTTAGGCTATTGGCCAGATACATGCTTTCTCTAACGACAATATGCTAAATGTGAATACATTTTAAATACTTGTGACAAGAAAAGACACGTGGTTGAGTTTAATAGAAAATAAATTGTTGCTCACGTGGTTTCACAAGTATTTAAAATGTTTTCACATTTAGCATATTGTCGTTCGAGGAAGCATGTATCTGGCCAATAGCCTAACACAAATACTAACAACAAAAATAGCAACGAGTCTATGCTCTCTATGGCATAGATAATCCTTCTAAATCCCTCGGTTTTTACCAATTTTGCAGCATCTCTCGCACAACGATTGAAATTTTGTTTCGAACAAATTTCGGCTTTCTTCCCCCAAATTACCAATTTCTTGCTCACAAACTTCTATGGTTGTAATAACCTGAGAATTAAGGACAACCATCATTATTGATACTAGCGAAAGACGGGCACTCCGTGCCCGTCTTCCGCTTTTGATATTGCGCTACAGTAGATCCTTTAAGTAGTCATAGTTTATTGTGTTCCGTACTGAATTAGCTCAGTTCAAACGGGCTTCGCCCCAAAGGCCCAATAAGAACCTCGTTGCAAAGCGCTATGCACACCCTTTGCGCTATAGTAGATACTTATATAGTTATAGTATTTAGTGTAACATTTTTTTAATTTAACTTTGTAGCCTATAAAAATTGTCTCATAAAATGTATAAACAAAATGAAAATAAAGTTAAAACCTAAAGAATTATTTTGTTGCAAATACTATATATGGTCTACGGTGGATACTTACGCAATCGTGGTTTATTGTGGATATGTTCTTTTGATTTAATTTCAGTTTTCAAATAATTTATCGTACACAAAGAAGGTTAATTAAAAATGTACTTGAATAATCTCAACTAAACCAAAGCATATGCAGTACATCTAACGTACAAACATAAAAATGCAAAGCCAAGACTCTGTTTGGCAAAAAGTAGCGGATAGCGATAAGCTAGCGGATAGCGGATAAGTTACCTTATAGCAGATGAGGTAGCGGATAGCGGATGAGGTAGCGGATTAAATTTAAAGTGTTTGGTAAAATTAGCGGTTGAAGTAGCTCATAAAAATAAAATTACATAAATAGACATTTGTAATTATTGCTTACAAATGAGAGAGATATTCATTTAATGAAGGATAAGTGAGGAATTTAATTAAAGTAATGAGGGTAAAATTGGAAGAAAAAAATGAAACGCTATAAGCTATAAGCTCAAACGCTACTTGACGCTACTTCAAGTAGCGTTTCAAAAAACGCTATAAGCTAGTGGAAAAACGTAAAAGGTAGTTGTGCCAAATACTTACAACTAGCGGATCCACTATAAGCTAGCGGATGAGCATTGCCAATATATATATATATATATATATATATATATATATATATATATATATATATATATATATATATATATATATTTGGTAGTAACTGCACAATGGTGTTTGGTGGTTATTGCAAGGGTATTTTGGGAAGAAAAAATGGACACCAAAAATGACAGTTATTGTTTCCTATTCCCTTTATATAAATAAATATAAATTATTATAATGGTATAGATGGTATAGATGAAAGAGGCATGAAATTTAAAACTAAAACACATTTTAACATTAATGTTCGTATATAATATGCAGGTGTTGTGGATCATTGAATCAGTAACTTAATCAGACTAATCCTAGTATGCACTTACTTACTGCTGAAGACTAAAAGATAGATAACTTGGACTTCATTAATAACTTCAAGTACAGTATCTAAGGGCACTGTGTGTTTTTTCCAGATTTACGGGTAGGTGTGTCTTTACATTGAACATATATTTCTTTTATGCATTGAGTAACACATATCTTCTTTCCGTTAAGTGCAATGACACAACTATTTTTCTTTAACTCCATCCACACATTTATCCTACACACAGTAACCTTACTTATGCCCTTTACAAACACAAAGAAGTTAAAGAGAAGTTTAAAGATAGGGGTTTAGGTCATCTTATCTATAATTGTTAAAGGTCAAAGTTAATTAAGGCACAGAAATCTAAATACAAAGTAAGTCATAAGCCATCAACTTTTATTTAGAGTTAGAATCATGAAAGAACCACAACATTGAAAACAAAAAAGCATAAAGTTCTGATTATGGAAGAACCTGAAATCCCCACCATCTGGCTAAAATACAAAGACGACAAAGGCAAGTTACATGCCATATGCAATTAAAAATCTATCAGCTGATGTTTTAAAAGAATATAGAAATTTCCATATTTATGTGCTTCAATAATATTGGTGGAGTCTATGTTCTTAGCAGGGCTTTAGGCCTAGAGAGACGCAAGCTAGGGCGGGTTTTAGGCCTCACAAAATTTGACAACAAAATGCCTCAAAATTTTATTGGTATATAATGTGTATTATAAATTCCATTAAAATAAAAAAGTTTAGCCTAGCTCAAATGTTAAACTGTCTTCCCTCATTTGTTTATCTTCAAAAAGAAGGGTTTGAACAAGTGGATTATTTTTTTTCCAATTATCTGTGGCACTAAAATTCAAAATTTCCCAACAAATAAAAAGTTTATCTAATAATATTTTTCATGTCAAAATATATTTTCGAAACATATTGTATGGCCAATTGGCCATTGTAATTTTTACTTAATTAAATATCATTAAATCCATCACATGTATATATTTTCCCTGTCGGTTGTTTTATAACCTTTGCTATTGTGTCTCGTATAGTTTATTTTTTTTAGATAAACAATACTTCATTGATGGAGCACTAGGGGTGCTCAATGCCCGACCAACAAGATTACAAATTGTTTAGACAATGAATATGATTATTCTACCGAGTGGAAATAGATAAACTAGAGTTACATTTCACCCTATAAACAAGCCAACTCCAAACTAAGCTTTTGATACGGGAGAATTGTGTCACTATTTGCTTCCTCATTGAAAATAATACCGTTTCGAGTCAACCAAATGCACCAACAAGTCGCCATCCAAATCAAGTATTTAGTTCTTTTACCTTTGCAAGCATTGCCTAGCTAATAAAAGTGTTCAAACAGATTGTCAGTTTCACTTGAATCCACCCCCAACCACAAGTGGACTTTGCCCCAAACATCTTTAGCAAACCCACAATTCAAGAAAACATGTTTAGTATCTTCACTAAATAACCTGCAGAAAGGACATAATGTATCAGTCCCAGATGCAATCACATTACGATGATGAAGACGTTCCCGTGTAGGCAATAAGTTTCTAAACAATCTCCAACTGAAAATTGCAACTTTGGAAGGGAGAGCAGACTTCCAAACTTTCGCTATCAACTTATTAAACTCACTGCTCAGATGCTGATAAGCACCAGCAGCAACCACACTATTAATCCATGCATAAAATGATCTGACAGTGTAATTTTTTGAGCTGTCTTCTAACCAAATCCAGCAATCCCTCCTCTCCCGAACTGGTGTAATTTCCGCATAAAATGATCCGACAGTGTAATTTTTTGAGCTGTCTTCTAACAAAATCCAGCAATCCCTCGTATAGTTTATTTAATTTATTGTTATTAATTTAATGATAATACAATTCATAAAATAATTATTTTTTTTTATCGAACTTAATTCATAATACTCATACAATATTTATTATTATTATTATTATTTTTTGATTAACACAATATTTATAATTATATAATTCATTTGATAAAAAATATTATATAATTCATATAATGACAATTCATACAATTGTTTTACATGAATAAATTACATATTTATGATCATACAATACT
This sequence comes from Astragalus glycyphyllos, assembly GCA_963573325.1. Lineage (NCBI taxonomy): Eukaryota > Viridiplantae > Streptophyta > Magnoliopsida > Fabales > Fabaceae > Astragalus > Astragalus glycyphyllos. Next base: position 75,858,302 of record OY754310.1, read on the forward strand.
TTCATATCGCGATCATATAATATTTACAAACAGTACATCTTATCATACAATATTTATTTTGTCAAAGAAAATCATACAATATTTATTTATTCAACAACCGTATGCTCACACAATTTATTTTATATGACTTGATGATACAATATTCATTGAGACATAACAACAATGTTATAAATATTTGTGATACTTGATCATTGACTTAACAATGATTTCTCATCACAACAGTTATAAATTGTATAAATTTTCTAAGATTTGTTTGAGAGGGGGAGTTAGTTAGGAGGAGGGGAAGGGAAAGTTTATAGGGAAGGAACCGTTGTTTGGCAGTTTAAAAAAAAAGGAGATGGTTTTGGGATTTTGGTAAGCCCTCTTAACCCCTCCTAATGGCCCATTTTCGAATTCCCAAAATTGGGGTTTAAAGAGGTTTATGATGCGAAATGACATGTTTACCCTTACTACAATTTGAAAATTACCTGTCCCATTCAGATTTCACACGCACAGTCTCTCCTCCAATATGATTTTTTTAAAAAATACGCTCTTGTTTTCATTTTATCATTAGTACTTGCTTTAACTATATTTTTTGTCAATTTTTTTTTACAAAATATTAACTATCCTTAACATTTGTTGACGAAAAAGACATTATTCTTAGCATTTTCGTTACTGGTTTTTTTGTTCTATTTTTGCTATCTTATTTTTTTAATTACAACTCTAACTATATTTTATTTAGAGGTTGGTAGTTCACTTTTGTGTTAAATAAAATATCTTAATTTATCGATTTATTTTTTATTCAACTTAAATTATATATTTATTTTTACCAAACTTAAATTAATTATGTAATCTATTCAAATAATATTTTTAATGGAGCATGAACTTTTGTCTTTATTATTGTTGTTATTACATTGCCCAACAATATTTTTATCAAAATTCAAGAGAATAGAGTTAAAAATATATTGAATCTGAGTTTCTATTATTTTATTATTTTATACGCCTCATATTTGAGTTCGCTTTAGGCCTCCATATGTGTTGGCTGACCTGGTTCTTAGTAAAAACCAAAGCGGAAAAAATCAACAGCCAGAATGTAATTGTTAGATGGTTTAGATAGTGATTTTAAGCTTTTTTTATGTTTCTTTAAGTGAAAAAAGCAAGTCAATTCTAAGAGATAGGTTTTGAAGAGATTGAGAGGAAGAGTATTTCTTTTACAAACCTCAGGTTGGCACAGCAGTATAGAGAATGCATCAAATTCGGGACTCAGAGTTGACAACAAAGTGCACAAATTCTTTTGGTTTCCTTCATGTATTGGTCAAGCCAATTACCTCTCTTGAAGTCTAACTATTGCCAAATCATGAAGGTTGCCATAGAACCTTGTGAGAATTGAAATAATCTTCTGAAATAGCTTTGGGAAAGAAATGTGTACAAGTCTTTATTCGGTGGCAGGTCTCATTTTCAAGAAAGATAAAAGAAAAGAAATGGCAAGTCTTTAGTCGTAGAAATTTAGGTTGTAGTCAATTCCTTTTTCTTGACAAAAAAAAAGTCAATTCCTTTTCCAAATTAAGTTTTAATATATACACAATCGGTTAAATATTTGAATCTCTCAAAATTCATGAGTGAAATAAAAACTCCAATATTTGTTGCCTAATGTTTTTTGTCTATTCTTCTTGCCTTTTTCTATTTCTCCATATTTCCCCTTTTTAGCATTGTAAAATATATGAAAAAATAGCCCTCAATTGATAAGTGGGGCTAAAGGCCATAGGCACGCGTCTTTTCACCCCATCTCGATACATTATACTCCCACAAATTTTGTTATTCTCATAATACACCTGAGTAATGATGTGTAATGGGTTTATCTAATTAAAAGATAAATTTAATTCTTGAAAAAAATCAAAACGGATTTATCTTTTAATTAGATAAATCCGAATTTAAAAAAGTGCATAACAGATTTAATTCAAGAAACATAAATTCGGTACTGCTCCAATAACACAACGGATTTACATAAGCGAAATATAAATCCGTTTTTGTTATGTTTTAATAACGAATTTATCTAAGTACATTTAAATATTATGACGAGTTCATGTTTAACTAGTAAAATATATGATGCATATATTTCTTGCATACTAAGTCATATTGAAATGCTTCTAATGGAGTTGACACGAAATTTAAAGTGTTCGATTAGAATTTATTTGTTATTATTTATGTATGTGATTTATATGATTGACCCACCTTAAATATGTGTGAAGATATTACTATATCTAAATAAATAATTGCATTGGTTGTTGTTATATATCTTTAATGCATTCAATAAATGATATCTTAAATAATTTAAGATGGATGAAATAGAGTTAGAACTCTAACATGAAATGAGTATTGAATGCTTATACAATTTTGTCTAAACCAATGGCACAAGTATACATATGTTGTGATGGTTAATATTATCAAAGATATGTTTTGAAATGGATAGTAAAAAGTCAATGGAACAAGTGCTCTAATTTTATGATAGTTTATTCAATACTATCAAAGAGTATATTAACGAAAATGTCAAAAGATATTTGACTAAAACATAGCTATGTGAAGAAGTGATCTTCAAATTTTTATGAAGGTTCAAATCATAAGATACCTTAGCCAAGCATGTGATTTCTGGAATAATGGGATTTGGACTGATTTTGAAAATGGTGGGGGATTGTAGGGGATTTCCAAAATAATAGGAATCCAATAACACTAAAGTGAAAGAGAAACACAATTTTCCTTGTTCTAAAGGTGTGTCCTTTGGTGGCTTTCAATAGTAGTTGTATTCTTTCATTAATATTTGTAGTGAAGAGACACTTATCTTCACCAAATGGTATAAGTTGGTTTATATATATATATATAGAACAACTTTACAAGTAGAAAAGAACATACATAGATTGTTCATATGTCTAAGACAAAACTCTACCAAATTCATTATTCCAAATCATTCTCTTTCTTATTTCATGCACAAACTGAAGTTTGAGAACTATTGTTCTGTAAAATACTGTTGACAGATACGTTTGGTATGGGTGTGCAACACTACTAAAAATCTCGGTATTACCTGCGGAATTTCTGGAAAAATTCGCAGAAAACCGATTTCCTGAGGAATTTTCTGCGAATTTTGTTTGGCAATTATTTCGTTTGGATAATTGTTTTCTGGGAATTTATAAATCGGTAGGAAATTTAGGAAATTTCTGCAGGAGACTCGGCAGGAAATTTCGCAAGAAGTCATGAGGAAATTCCACAGAAACAAGTCGCAGGAAACCATAGAATTTTTTTATTTCAAACCAGTAACAAATTTTGTCAACTAGTATTATTATTATTACTATTATTGATATTACTGGTGATATCAATGGATCTAAATTAACATTACAAATCTATATCAGATCAAATTACAAAAGAAATTGCCTTAATTTCTTAAGAAAAAAACATAGAAGATATATAACAGGAAGGCCAATCTATCTGTGTTACATGACACCGCGGATAATGAAACGACGATCTTAGAGGTGTCATCTTCGTCACTAGAGCGACAGTGGTTTTCAATGGTGTCGTCTGTCGGTGGCAGAACCTCACTTGTAATAATGGTAGGTGCTACAAATGAAAGGAACCATAATTATAGACTTTCATGTAAAAATCAGAATCATATAATTTAACAACACATAAGTGATAGATAAATAATCGATAAATAATTAGAATCATCCCAGGGATCAACTTTCCTAAAGCTTAAGTTATAAGGTGAAGGTTTCAATAACTGCCTTATATTTTTATATCAAAAATTACCTCAATTGCAGAACCAGAGTGGTACTCTAGTTTTTCTTTTGACCAGAGTGGTACTCTGGAGTCTGGACAATTAGAAGCACTTAAATTTGTAAAGCACTTAACATTACCAGAATGGTTTAGCAGACAATTTCAACGTTTTATAATCTTTATAATATAAACATTAAGTTACCAACAGAAGATCACATATTTAAAATTACTCATCTTTTAAAACAATCATATCTCTCTCCTCTTTCAACTTTTTTATTTATTTTTAAACAATTATATCTCTCTACCTGCTTCATTTCATCTGTGGTCAACTTACTGGCAATCTGTTGATGGTATAATTTTTTGTAGTTATTGCAGTTTTACATTCACTTCAACCAATGCTGTTTCATTAAAACCACTTTTAAATGCACGGAGTACTTTGTCTCCTTTGTATGTTTTTTCAATCTCTTAACAGCAATGTTGGGTTTATTACAGAACAACTACATTATACCTCAACCTAAAATAAAATGCTAATGCAGCAATTAATCCCAACTTTGAGGACTTACAAAAGCCAGCAATTAACTGATACCAAAAGCCAAAAAAGAGGACTTACATAAGCAGCTTTCGCATGAACACCCGCCCAACTTCAATCCTTTTTCAGATGAGTGCGAAAGTAAAAATCTACCAACGACGGATTTGTCCGTTTTTCTTGCTTCTGCAATTCAGTTGATAAAAGAAATTTAATTTTGAAAATTAAATTATAATATAAAAAATATTTTAATAATACCATTCTCTTCCAATGCTACATATAGGGATAAAATAGCTCAAATTACACTAATGATCAGTCTCATTTCTTCCAAAGCAGCTCAAATTACAAACTAAAAATAGAGATTAACAAGCACAGTAGCTAATTCCTAATTCTGGAATTCTGTCTCACAGATTAACTGGAAAATTCCTAATTCTGTCTCACAGCACCATTCAAGTTCTAGATTAACAAGCACAGATTTGCATACCTACTGGAAAATATCTTAATTCTGTCTCACAGCATCATTCAGTTACACTGTCAAGTGTTGGGTTAACAGAAAAATTCCTAATGCAGAGAATAAAACATACTGTGTTGAACCAACGGATGCTACACCCACTTAAGAGACACATGTAATTACAAATCTAAATGATGGCATGCTAAATTACCTCGGTATACTCTATGTAGTTAAAACCGGTGCGTGTCAGTTTAGTCTTGCGGGTGTTGCGGCGCTGTAGCGGGTGACATTCGCGGGTCAATTGCGGGTCGTATCGGACCCGGTTGCAAAGATGATGAAATTTTAGGGTTTTTCAACGGAAATTCCAATTTTGCCCTTATTTTAAAACGCGAAAAGACTATAATGCCCTTATTTTTTTAACCGTTGACACTATTACCTACCAGTTTGTAACTTTACCTATTACCTATCAGTTATTAACTTAACTTTACCTTTTTTTTTGACCAAAACTTAACTTTACCTATTACCCAAAAAAACATAGCTTCTCCTTCACACTTCTTCACTCCTCTTCACTGTGAACAAGCAGAAGAAAACACAGCTCTGCTCCTTCTCTCCTCTGTTTTTCTCCTTCACCGTGACAGCTCTTCTCTCTTCTCCTTCACCGTGACAGCTCTGCTCCTTCTCTCCTCTGTTTTTCTCCTTCACCGTGACAGCTCTGCCCCTCCTCTCCTCTGTTTTTCTTGCTCTCTACTCTGTTTTTATCATGGCATCATCTAAATAACCTAGGTTGAAGTATTAGTAGCAATGAAGATTGATGATTAATTATGAATATGTGTTTATTTTTGAGTATTTTAATTTTTTATGTGTATTTATAAATTGGGTATATTGTTTCCCTAGACTTCGGCGTAGCGGTCATCCCGCTACCCGCTACACCGCAATAGCCTTTTAGGGGTCGGCCGCTCTGCTCCGCTATTTGCTATTAACTAACTACCTAGGGTATACTAAATGCTTGTAACTCCAGTAGCAGCTAATCACAATTTTGCAGTCAACATATAGAAAACTTAAATATGTTCCTACACCTGCAACAGGGGAAAAATATGTCTCCAAAAGTAAAAGTCAAAAGCTAACATCAATCTATAATTTCCAGACAGAGGGCATACTCCTAACATAATATTTTCATTGAACGATAAAGTGATAAGAATTAATAAACAGGTTCTCAATAGCATTATAACTGAAATAGGAATCTGAAAAAGTTCTGCTAATTGAGCTGCCACATCCAGTGGAATAGGAATCTGAAAAAGTTGACAAGGAGTCAATTATATGAGAGGACAAGGCTTCATTCTCATCACCAAATGTAGTAACTGAGGATCAATAAACAAATTAACAGGGAGGACAAGCATGTACAGGAAAGAAAGATTGGAGAGAAACAAGAGACAGAGAATAGAGTAAAAGAAGGAAAGAACCATGAGGAATTCAATAAAATCAAGTTACCAAGAGGTGCAGATTATCCAAATAGGAAAACATATAGGCACACAAGTTCTGTAATAACAGATTATCCAAATATCATTGGACTTCAATTGGAGTCAGACAGATCGAGCATCTGTTGTTACCAAGGCTTCAGTAAAATAAAACGAAAACCAAAAAGTTAATAGACAAATTCAGAAAATTAGAAAATAAGATTTGTGGATAGAAAGCAAGCAAACAGGATTTGTGGATATTTCTAAAGTTGAAACAAAAAGTACCTGTTCACCTTCCTCATCACAATATCCAATAAGAGACAAAAGGTTGTGATGATGTAACCTTGATAGTAATGATATTTCTGTAACGAACTCCTTCTCCCCTTGTACTGATCCCTCCTGTGCACGTTTTATGGCAACAACTGTGAATATGATAAAGCAAATGTCAATATTTGTAGAAAATATGAATATCTTGTTTGCTTTTTAACTTAAATATATGACATGATGATTAGTCCTAACTTTCATATTTCACACAGCATCCCATATCAATATCCACCATACACTGAAACATAAACAGAACAAGTGCAGCAGGAGGCGCCTAAGTTTCATTTTCAACACATGATTGGTCGCTTTTTCACCTTTATGGCTACAAATATTAATAGATTAATCTTGTTATCACTGTCCAAGTCTAAGATTGCAGACTCCAATCAAAATGAAAGGAAACTTTAAATTGGTATTATTACAAATATAAACTTTAAACTCGTCTCTGCAAAGAAAGTCAAAATTTCCAATAATTCTAGTGTGCGCTTCCACATATTATGACATGTTTTTGAAAGGCAACTAACAGTGAAGACTGAACACCAAATAATCAAACAAACATCAAGTGCTTGAGCTCATAATCAGCATTTACAGCAAGAAAATCACTCAGAATTTTGAATAAAAAGTGTTAGGGTTTGAAGCGGTGGAAGAAGCGTGGCTTTAGGGTTCAAATTAGGTTACCTTCACGGAAGAAGATGAAGCCAGGATCGCGCAACTGACAAGACGAGCAACTGACAAGACGAACACGGTCAGCGAAGTTGAGAGCACGATCGGAGAAGTGGAGAACGTAACTGAGAAGACGAGCAAAAACGGTGAACCAGAAAGTATCCACGATTTCTCTGATTTTCTGTTGAATCGAAGGTTCACATCGTTGTATCGCGCGATTTCTCAGCATGTTTCTGTTGAAGAACCAAATGAAGACGATCTTCGCGTTTCTGTTTAAGAGAGAAACAGGGAGAGATTTAGCAAAATCTCTCAAGATTAGGGTTCCATGTGTGAGAGATTTTGAGAGAGAAAGAGAGATTTAGCTAGGGTTCCATGTGTTGATGAAATACGATCTTCGTGTTTCTGTTTGAGAGAGAAAGAGGGATTTTTTTTTGATACACAAAAGAAGGAGGGATTTTTGCTTCGCGTTTTCAGTTTTATTTCACACAAGTTTTTTATTATTTCTCTGTTATTTTATTTAATGTTTAAAAAGTTTTTTTAAAAAAAATATTTAAATTTGTCAAAAAAATAAGATTTTGAAAAATATATTAACAACTTGTCAAAAAAAGAAAAATATATTAACAAATAAAAAAACTTTTCAGAATTTTTAACATTCCTGCGGAGCACTTTTCTTAGGAAAATTCGCAGGAAACCCAAAACTTTCCTGCGGATTTACCTGCCAACCAAACATTCGCAGGAAAGTTTCTACATAGCTATGTGTTGGCTGAAAAATTCTCGAGAAATACCTGCAGAACATTTTCGCATAAATTCCGCAGGTAATACCGAGTTTTCTAGAAGCCATCTCAAATAACTTCATTGTATCTTGAAGGGGATTCGCCGGTTATTCTATTGCATCCAATCTAGAGCGATTGGTGGGGCGAATTGAACCTAAAACTTAGTGTTACACACCTTAGAGTCTTGCACAATGATGAATTCACTTTCTCCTTTGTTCTTTATTGTACATTATATTTACAATTATTTGAACTAATGATTTTCTATGTTTGGTTGTTCTTCTTTGTTGCATTATTATTCCTACCAACAAATGCCGATATTGTTAGACTAGATACCATGTCCCGAGTTCGAACCCGGGGCCTCACAGTTGTGCGTGAGTTTCAAGTGGCATTTGCCACTCCGTCTAAAAAAAATGTTCTCACAGTTCTTTGGTCCAAATATTTCCTTAAATAATTGATGCTTATTATAAACCTAAATTGAGATCAATATGAGAGGCATGGAGACTCTTTATATTTATATTTATTTATTCTATGCACATTGGTTTCATGGCTCCATCTTAAATCTTGGGAAAGTAGAGCTTTAGAAAGGTTATCAAATTCTAAAGCTTTAGCAAACAATTTCTTGACAATTTATAACTTAGGATATATCTAAGTTATAATTCAGTCATCAAGATGAAAATAAAATTTTATCTAAACGCAAATGCAGTTTAAGTCGATGAATAGTCACTTTAAGTACCTTAGCCTTCATAAATTTGAACTAAGAGGCATATTTTTGGAAAGGGAAAGCTCTATCCATTTATCCCCTACTTACATTTTTTTGTTTGGTAAACCCCCTACTTACATTTTGGTAGGAAGATATATTCATATAAAAGTTAATGGTCCAAATTACGTTATTAACTACTATATCTATTGTGATATTTAATAAAAAGAAATCATACGAGATCATGATTCTCTTGTGATATTTAATTAAAAAAAATCATACGAGATCATGATTCTTAAATAGCTTGCTTTTTAAATCAATTGACTATATAAAGTAGGTGGAAAAAGAAACAATGTAAGAAAAGATAAACCAGAAACAAAAAATAACATATTTTTAAACATTATTTTTATTTTTTCTTTTTCCTTAAATCTTCCATTTTCTCCTTTAGTATGGCTGAAAATTAACCAAATATATTATGCTACTTATGACTACACATGTTCAAAAGCTTCTTCCTTCCTTGTACAATTTCATCAAAGAAATCATCAAGTTGCCCTATCAAACTCTCAACTCCACATCTCAACAATCCAAAGCAATGTTTCATGTTCTCAATTTTTGCTTCTATCTCATGCTGTTCTTCATTAACCACAATTCTCTCCAACTTCACCTTTAATTCCTCCATAGCAATTTTCGCTTGTTGGAATTCAAGCAGCAGAATCCCATTAATCTTCCCTATCCCCTCTGCAACTTTCTGCTGCAAACTTGCCATTGAAATCATAAAACTCGATCCAAAAACCATGTTCCCTTCATACACTTGTTGGTCAAAGCATGAGGAAGAGCAACAAAATACAACTCCACATAGCAAAATCATCAAAAGTAATGAGCTAACACTTCTCATTGCATAGAGAGCACCTCGAAATCCATTGAACTCATTTAACTTTGATTCTAAAGGGATATTCTGATTCAAACATTGTGACAGTGACTCAATTCTTGTTTCCATCAAGCTTTTATTCTCCTCTTCCAATCCTAGAATCTCCCTTTGACAAATATTTATTGCTCTGATAACCTGCATATATGTGCGTTAGGCTCAGTTTTTATCTCCGTCGACACTTCTTGTTGAAGACACGTTCGGCGTCTGACACATATTGTGTCACACACTAACATGTATCGTGTCGGACTCCGACACCGACAATTCAATTACTTGTATTTTTCAAATTAAAATCAGTGTTTTCGTGTCCATTTCGTATCCAGTGTCTGTGTGTGTCGGTGCTTCATTTATTTTTCTAAAAAAATATCCTATAACGATCTGGACAACATCATAGTTTTTGATGTTACTGCAACCACATTGCAATTGTGATTGACGTCACATCAGCTAAATTTGACTGCGATAAATTTTCTACTATATCAAAGGTCGCGACTTGACCACAAGTTAAAACCTTGGTTTGATTAAGTGAATAAACTTGATTAAATAATATATAAAGCTATTGTTTTGAATGAAGTGTGGAAGTGAATAAACTTGATTTAAGAATTTAGTAGTATATAAACCTTAGTTTCATCCTAATTACAAAACTACAATCGCGTCCACTTTTTAAAGTGGATAATTAGGTAACCGACTTAAATGGTCCAATTCTTTTCCTGTTTTTTGTAGTAGTGGTATCAATTTACTAACTAACCTGATGTGAAGTTTGTGGAGTCAAATGATGATAACCATCCAATGAGGAGGCTATAGTGAACCCAGTTGAGGAATAGTTCTCTATTCTAGAAATAGAAGATTTGAGTACATGACAAAAATCCCAAAGCCTTGTGCTTTCATCCATGTATTCATCAACCCATTTCCCACCAATTGGCAAGCTAAGGTTTTGAACCAAAATGGTTAACTGAGAATGGAAGGATTGGAGGGAAGAGAGCACCTCAGAAATGAATTGGATTGACATGAAGTTATGGGAGTGGAAAGATTTGTGAAGGTCATTAAGTCCTTGAGTAAGGAAGTTATAGAAGCCACTAACAGAAGAATTGGTGCATGAAGAAGAACCCATAATGAAAAGGTAGGGAAAATAAAAGAGAGTGGAGTTGAAGGAACATTGATGGAGATTGATGGATTTATATAATTGGAAGATTATATAACAAGTGGGTAGCTTAGAGATTTGTAACCTTTTATTGTGAAAGTCACTGTTTGTTGGGTGCAATTATGACTGTTTCTTATAGAGTGGAGAGGATAATTAGGTATCTGTTGTTTCTGCTTTTTTTATTGTGAAATGTTATAGTCTTAAAAGGAGAATATATTGTATTATAGATTATCAATAGAGCATATAAAAAAATAAGCAAATATTCTTCTATTATTCCTTCAAGGTTTTAGTATAAGGTTGGATTATGCATTTATGCTTCCTGGTTTGAAAAGCTTGACTCCTTAGATTTAGATTCTTGCTTTGATTTGGTTACTGTTGGATTTAAAATGCTTCCACTTGGCTTCTTCTTATTTTTTCCGATGTTTTTAAAACCGAGTTGGATATCAAATTGGTGAGACCTCCAAATCATAGTTCAACAGTTCAAACTACCTAAATTGGGATGAAACCATAGTCGAACTGCTGAAGTAACTAAACCGTAGATGGTATCAGTTCATGATTTAATCAATTAAACTGTTCAGTTAGTTTGTTCGGTTTTTAAAAGAATATTTGTTTTTTCTTCTACGTATTGACTAATACAACACCTTTTTGTTTTGGTACTAAAAGACTAGTGGTAATCCCTCCGGTCTCTATTATAAGAAGAAAATACAAAGATCATCACTACCAATAAGCTTATTTAATTATTGTCTTTTTTAAGTTAAGTCTCCAAAATACCCTCCAGTCAACTCAATAGATTTATGTGCACTACTCTCACTCACCTTGAAAACTGAAAAGACAAAACATTCAATGAGGGTAAATTTGGTATTTAAGCAATAAATATACATTAAAAAGTAAAAACTACAATAGTTTCTTATATTTGGGACCAAAATTAACTCCAAAAATCTTCTTATAATAGTTACCGGAGGGAGTATATGGTATAATCCTATTTTGGTTCTTTTGAAAAGAGAAGTAAATGATAGCATTTTTCTGTGTACTGGTGTCTGGTGGGGAGCATTTTACTCATTACAATGGAGATTCTTCTTTCTCCTTTAGCACCCAACAACATTCTGTTATGCGCACCTAAAAAAAGAATTAAGAAACCTCATTTGCATGAAAGGTTTAGCCAAACTTTCATGGTTAGGTGGTAACACTAAGTATGAACACAACTGTGGTCTGAGCAAGTTATATGTTGTCGAAATCTTTGAAGAAATATTCTATTATTCACATGTCAGTGTGTCAGTGCAATCTTAACAATTCCAAGTCTTGGTGTAATCTCACCCACTCATTTTGTCTATAAATAGAAGTGTAGTGAAACACCACAGTTTCAAAAACAGTGACAAGTTTACATTCAGGTGGCTTTTAAGTTGCACAAATGGATGTTTTTGTGTGTTGTGCCCAAGTAGGGGCAGAACCATCGATTTGGTGCAGTTAAAATTGGATGGTTAGGATATGAATAGGGAACCTGATGTGCATGTTTTATGGTATACTGATACTGCAATTGCAGAATAGTTTGTTGAATAACATAAAATTGTGTTTCTTGGCTTGTTATAGTTTGTCTTTTTATGTTGTCAGGTTTGTGGCAGTGTGGTACAGATGTTTTTTATTTTTGACCAAATGGTACAGTTTTTTTGTATTTAACTGAAAATGTGATGTTTGTAAAAATAAAGAAAATGTTGAAGATGAATATAAATTGATTGTAATTGTTAAGTTAAACAGGTTGATGTTAGTCGCTGCTTGGATTTGCGAAACGTACGTCTATAGTTCCCCACCGTGAATTTGTGGTGTTTTGATGTTTGTAGGAGAATTGATTTTACTTTCCAAACTCAATTGTAATTGAAACAAGATATCGTAGTCAACGGCAATAACAAGTCGATTCAACCGTTTATGATTAATTATGATCAATTGTATCCTCCATTCTCGTTGCTATACATGTGTTATTGATGTGCAATTGGGTTTGTGGTATTTCCCCATTACAGTGCCGTTTGTGCAATTCCTTAGGTTAGGGATGAAGATAGTTTGGGCTTGGACTAAGTTGTTGGGCCAAAAGTCTTCAACAAATTTAAGTTGGTTTTTTTTTTGTACCCCCACTGTTTACCCATATACCCCCACACGTTTTTTTTGGACGAAAATACCCCTGTCTATTTTTGACTCAATCGGATTTACGTTATTAAGATATAAATACGATTTATTTTTTTATAAATCGTATGTATATAGTGGTAAGTACATACGATAATCCTGAAAAATTTCCAATCGTATTTACCTAGGCTGAGGTAAATACGATAGAAGTAAAAAAACAAAGCGTATTTACATTGGGGTGAGGTCAATACGATTCAGGTAAATTTCCAATCGTATTTACCTAGGCTGATATTTGTTGTATTTATTTTTGTACCACGTTTTTTGTAATTATTTATCCATATTATTGTGTATATGTGTGTGTGTGTGTGTGTATATATATATTCTCAATTTTTTTTAAATTTTTTTAGTAAGTCGTATTTACCATAAAACAAGGTAAATACGCTTTGTTTTTAACAAATCGAATGTACCCCCACCAACAGGTACATCCGAATGGATTCGGGTGGCCTTCGGCTGAGCTCAACCGAATCACCGTTATTTTTTAGACTTATCAATTCAATTGACCAATCTGTTTTTTTATCAAGTTTTGGACATACCATCATGGATTTAAGGAATTTGGCTCCAAAGACATTTTCAACAGTCATATCCCTCCACACGGTAATAATCTGCGTTTTCAATGTGCTCTTTTTTATGTTCATTTTATGATTTCTATTTGTTCTTCTACCATTGCATATTGTTTTTGTCTTTGGTATTTATTTGATTTGTCTCTTATGGCATTATTGCACAGAGACGTCTTAAGATTTCAAAAGGCTTTTACAGAGACTATCATCAACGTTTTCCTAATCAACTCTGAGTAGAGACGGGCCCTGGGACACAATATCGTGCCTCTGTTGTTGTGGATGCACGTGGTACTCCTTATTTAGAGACAGATACTGATCGTATTATGGAGGTTCTTGAAGCTGATTGTTTGGATGGGGTCCCTCAGAGTAGAGAAGCCCAGCTGACCTATTTAAGTTCAAGGGGTATTTTTACCATTCATTGCCCAATGTCAACTGAACGGCTTCGCCCAAGACTAATGCGCCGTCAACCAGTGAGGATGTCCAGCAATCTATTGAGCATAACCCTGTTGATGGGGATAACTCCGATAACCCAATAGAGTTGTAATAACTAGAGTTTCTACTTTTGTTTTAAATCTTTCTAAACACTTTTTTATTGTTGGACATGTATGTTTTAAATGTACTTTCTACGCCCTTAATTAATTCTTTATGAAAACAGCACACTCAGTTGAATACTATTGTCGCTTCATAAATTCGGACAAGAAATTGAAACATGATACACCATAAACGAAACTACTTATTTTTGGGGATGGTGGACTCCATAATATAGATAATCTCTTCCGGAGTCCGCATCGTTTCGACAAACAGCTCAATGAGCTGACGTCCCAATGGGGTGTTACGATGATGTGCCATCATTGCGCGAACATCGTTGTCGCTCCGGATATCCATAGCTTCATAGCAGAGAGTGCCGTCTTGTAGACATATACGCACTTGCGGTTGTTGGAACTAGAAGCAACAATGGAGCATAATCCTCAAGCTACTATGCTGAGAATTGAGCACTCACACCTCACACACTCACTCACAGTTACAGAGAGAAGAGGAGCACGAGAAAATGATGGAGGAAAATTGAAATTCACTGTTCTATTAATGCTAAACAGAATTACATATATTGTTAATTGTGTAACTAACTCACTAGCTATGTAATGACAGCTATACCCCCCACAATTAATGTAATGACAGAATTACCCTCTCACTCTATTACTCTTCTTTAATTCTGTAATTCAATGTTGTAAACAAAATAAAAAATACAGACTCAATCACAATACAAACACAGTGCTACAGCACTTCATTCACAATACTTGATGCTATAGCACCAAACACAACACCAACACTTTACTTCATTTCTTCTGGCACTATCACAGCACTTCACACCACTTCAACTATGCCCAACTTGTCTCTCAATGTCTGAAACTGATCAATCTTCAATGGCTTGGTGAAAATATCTGCTATTTGCATAGCAGTAGGACAGTACTCCAAGTTCAACTTACCTTTGTTAACTTGTTCTCTAATATAATGAAATCTAGTCTCTATGTGCTTACTTCTACCATGAGCCACTGGATGTTTTGCAAGATTAATGGCAGATTTGTTGTCTACCATTAATGTGACAGCACCATTCTTCTTAATCTTCAACTCACCAAGCAAACTGTCAAGCCACTGAGCTTGACATGCTGCCATAGCAGCAGCAATATACTCTGCCTCACATGAGGACAGAGCCACAACTTGTTCCTTCTTTGAACTCCATGAAATGGGTGCACTTCCATACATGAAGACATACCCTGCAGTGCTCTTCCTGTCACTCTTATCACCACACCAGTCAGAATCACTGAATCCCAGTATTTCAGTCTCACTTTCTGCACTGTTGTCTGGAAACAAAATTCCACAGTCAATTGTGCCCTTCACATACCTCATTATCCTCTTAGCAGCAAGGAAATGAGATAGCTTAGGACTCTCCATGTATCTACTGATTAATCCCACAGCATAGGACAAATCAGGTCTTGTGCAACATAAGTATCTCAGTGACCCAACCATCTGTCTATACAGAGTTGGATCAACTCCATCTTCACATGTATCTTTCACCAAATGAACACTAGTGGCAGCAGGTGTGTTAGCAGAATTACAATCCTGCATTCTGAACCTCTTCAGCAAGTCTCTAGCATACTTGCCTTGATGCATTACCATCCCAGCATCTGTTGCCTTGAATTCAATTCCCAGAAAATAGGAAATGAGGCCAAGGTCAGTCATTTCGAATTCTCTCATCATCTCTCCTTTAAATGCAGCAATCTCACTGTCACAATTCCCTGTCACCAGTAGATCATCCACATATAAGCACACAATTATCAAATTTGCTGCATTGATGCACTTTATATATACTCCATGCTCAGTTGCACATTTAACAAAGCCAAGTTTCAGTAGGTGTCCATCTATTCTCTTATTCCAAGCTCTTGGAGCTTGTTTCAAGCCATACAAGGCTTTGTTCAACTTATACACCTTCTCTTCACTACCATTCACTTCAAATCCTGGTGGTTGGCACACATAGACTTCTTCTTCTAGGGGACCATTGAGGAAGGCTGATTTAACATCCATGTGATGCATAAACCACCTTTTTTGGCTTGCAAGTGCAGTGACAGTTCTCACTGTTTCCATTCTTGCAACAGGTGCAAATACCTCAGTAAAATCAACAACAGCCTTTTGTAAAAAACCCTTGGCCACCAATCTTGCCTTGTACTTAGATATTTCACCATTGGGATTCATTTTCACTTTGAACACCCATCTCACAGCAATAGGTCTCTTTTTCTCTGGCAGGGACACTAACTGCCAGGTATTGTTCTTTTCAATAGCCTTCAACTCTTCTTTCATGGCAGCAACCCACTTAGCATCACTCAATGCTTCTTCCACTGTCACTGGTTCTGACTCAGCAAATAGAGCTAGTTGCACTAGTTCACCTTCTCCCCCTATTGCTGAGTCTGGTATTAGTTCATAGTCTTGCAATCTGCTAGATACTTGTCTAGCTCTCTGTGACCTTCTAGTCACCTCTTGATCAGCTTCTGGTGCACCTGTATTTACATCAGTATCAGGAGTGAGTTCATTCACTAAGTCATTTTTAAAATTCCTTGTTTGGATTGAGTAATTAAAATTCTTCATTTTTTTATATTTTTTAAAATTCTTTACTTTATCCAAGGATGAAATGGCATGCGAGTTCGACCAATGGGACCGACCCACCAGATGTCGAGCCTGACAAACTGGGAGTGGATTGGTCCCAGCCTATCGAGTTAGAGGTGGCAAAGAGTTTACTAGACCTACATTTGGTAGTAAAAATTTAAAAGGGCAAATTTAAATATAATTTTTGTTATAGTAACGTATGCCAAAAGGCCGTTTTTAATTTACCAGGTGCAAAATGCAAAACTTAAAACATAGTGCATTTTAATTAAAAAAAGGAAAAAAAGTTAGTTTGAAGCGTAAAATAGGGAATTTTTAGACTTACTTTGGATGATTCGAATATATGTGTGAGAAGTGAAAGGGTTTGAGGGTTTTTTTTATTAGTTGGGGGGGGGGGCGTGGGGGTATAAAAGTCGCTACTCTAAATGCAATTACCTTCGAAGTGCTCAAAAAGTCCAAAAGTCTTCACTAACTTGGACTAAGGCGTCATCCCCTCGCCTTAAATTTATTTCATATATTGAAAAATTCATATTATTAATGGAGTATTATTAAATTGATTTGTCAGTATCAACAAGGATTGGTCCAAGTAGTAACTGGGTTTGGATCCCATCCCAATGTCTCAGGTTCAAATCTTGGGTGACAAAGTCGGTATACACGTGGTCAACCAGATTCCCCAGTGTAGATTAGTTATCTGCAAAGCCGATAGAAACTGCGCACCAATATCATGGTAATTTTTTTTTTGATTTGTCAGTTACATTTTGTAACATTGAAGTAGTACTATATTGTAAAATATTTAATACGTTATAGTATAAATATATTCAAAACAACATTGATTTCTTAGTTACCTTTTATAAGTTTATGATATTATATTCTAAAACATTTTATTACTTTGTTTTAATATACCAACAAGTGTTTAAGTAATATGTTTTAAAATATTCTTTTTGCTGAAATGTTATTTCTTCTACAAATTCTAACAGCAACAAACAAACAGCAATATATGTAGTTTGTATATAAAAAAAACAGCAATGTAGTGAAAATGGTACAAGGTGGTCAGTGTAGTCAAAGCAGGACCCACAACTCACATGGGGTATTGGGCAACAATTGTAATTATTGAAACTTCTAGAAAAGAATTATAAATAAGAGTTAACTGGATATAGGATAATGTAACTTGCTACATTGGGTCAAAACACACTTTGGTACCATACACAAAAACAATGATTTGTGCAACTTAAAATCCACCTTACATTCCTTAGATGATCACCCAAATTTCCCTTACAAACATGAGTTGGTGACAATTGTATTTGTTAGTTACAATGGCCAAATTACAACTAATCAAAGGATTGCATTTGAATGTCATGCCCCAATATTATTTAGGATAAATGAAGAAGAAGAAAAAGAGGCTGTGATAATATTAGAGATGGACATACCAAAAAGGGTGTCTGATAGTGATATTCCTTATTGATGGCTTATATAGGACATAGATGTGGTCAATAAAGATTCATTGATCAGATTCTTGCTACCTTACTCAACTAGAGCCATCATCCAAATCTAATGACTAGACGATCACCAACTTGACTCAACCAAAGCCATCTGCCAAATCTAATGACCAAATCAACACCAACTTCACTCAACCATAATCTATGTTTACATTGTAATATGCGGATATTTTGTACTTACTTTTCTCTTCTAACTCTCTTTGCTTTATTTTCTCTAGTAGAATATTGTTATTAGTACTTTCCATTTGTTTTCTTTGAATACATGTCTTTTCTATTGTAATTTCCATAGGCTTTATTAAAAAAAGGCTTAAATGTTTGAGGCCCCTGCAAATATGGGGTGTTCTGGTTTAAGTCCCGCAAATTTTTTTTTATTTATAAGCCCTTGCAAAATGACACGTTTTGTTTTAAGCCCTTCTGTTAGCAAACTGTTAGTGAGACGTTAAAAATCTCTTCTACGTGTACATTTGCAGGGGCTTAAACCAAAAAAAATATATTTTTCAAGGGTCTAATAAATAAAATATATTTTTGCAGGGGCTTAAAATAAAATAAAAAACACACGTGGAAGAGATTTTTAACGTCTCATTAACAGTTTGCTAACAGAAGGGCTTAAAACAAAACGTGTCATTTTGCAAGGGTTTATAAATAAAAAAATTTTTTGCAGGGGCTTAAACCAAAACACCCCATATTTGCAGGGGCCTAAAACATATTTAAGCCTTAAAAAAAGATTATAATTACTTGGTTTGATTTGATCCTAAGAAATACCCTAATGAAATCAAATCCATTTTGGACGCTTATACGGTATAAAGCAACTGTCATTATAATTTACTTGAGACCAAAAGAAACTACAACACATACTAATTCCCTTTGAAAAAAGTCCTTCTTAAAGTGAACTAAGTAATTGTGTCAGCAACATGCTTACCGAAAAAAGTGTTACTACATGAAACTCCGTTGTCCTTAAAGCAATTGGTTCCAAGATCACCATAAAGGATAGAAACTTGTGACTTCATCGTGGATGTCAGCAATATGAAGTATTTCATCTCTCTGAAATGAATCATCATCTAGCCTGAAGAAAAAAATTTAAAATTAACTACAACATTGAGAAAAAAATGAAAAAATAAATAGAAGCAAAGTGGCATTAGTGGAAACAAAGTACTCACAGTTCAGTAGAGCTTTGATGAAGTCACACCAATTGTGTAGAGCACCAATCTAGGGGATGCTGATCTTAGTAGCATAAGAGAGAATTCAAATAATGATGCTTATGGTTCCCTTAAAGGAGGACTCAAATATTCTAAAATTTTCTTGAGACAATTTTTAGCTGTTTAAGAGCTAACAACATGCTTCTAAATATTAAGCCAAATCTCAATGAAGTCCCAGAAAAGGTCTTTCTATTCATTAGAGGACAAATCACTATTTACAAGTAATAAATGAATTGGAAGTTACATCAATCTTAAAAAACATATTAGGATTTGGTCAAAAAAAAAAAACATATTAGGAATTGGTGTGGTTTCACTGTTATGTTGAATAACCATTGGTATTCCACAATTGGCTAGAATTTGTAGGAACCTTTTAAAAAAAACAAAACTTATTTTTAGCAAATCAAAATGTGGTTTCACTGTTATGTTGAATAACCATTGGTAAATATAGGGCGTCCAAGACTCACTGGCCTATCAGGAATTGGTGGAACCTCAATATCCCCTTCTAACATTTTCAAAGCATCTAAAATAGTAGGCCTTGAAGCAGCCACTACATGAGAAGACAGAACTCCAACTAGCAAAAATCTCTCCATTATGTTTCTAGTAGTAGAATTTCCATCCATTGAGATAGAAACATCCAAAGCCTCTTCTACATTTCCAGATTTCATCAATGACCAAACCCAATCAGTGATCAAGAAAGTAGGTTCTCCTGTTGAAGACAACTCAAGAGCTTTTTTCCCACACATTATCTCCAAAACCACTACACCAAAGCTATACACATCACTCTTCTCAGTTAATTGACCATAAAGTGCATATTCAGGAGCTAAATATCCATGAGTTCCAGCTACTCTAGTATTTAGATAAGACATATTTTGAGTACCTTGTTTGGCTAGACCAAAATCTCCAACCTTTGCTCTCATACCTGCATCAAGTAGTATATTGGTGGTAGTAATATCTCTGTGATAAACAGGCGGTTTAACTCCGAAATGCAAATAAACCAACGCGTTCGCCACATCCAAGATTATGCTTTTTCTTTGAGGCCAAGTAAGGAATTCCTTTTCATTTTGTTTGTCCAAGGTTGGAAAGAGGTGGTCTCTAAGGTTACCATTTGGCATATAATCATGAACAAGATACTTTCCTGTGTACTCATGATTCTCATTCTCATCAACCACACAACATCCTCTTAACGACACAAGATTGCGGTGGTTTAAACTGCTAACAATTGCCACCTCTCGGGAGAACTCAGCATCTCTTTGAGAATAAGATTCTTCAATCCTTTTAACAGCAACCATTTTCCCATCACTTAGAATTCCCTTGTAAACTGAACCAAACCCACCTCTTCCAATGAAGTTTTGGGATGAAAAATTGTGAGTGGCCTTCACAAGTTCCTCAAATTCATACCAAATCAACCCAGTATTTGGTTTAAATTTTAAACTTGGATCTTCTGAATCAAAACTATGGGCTGGTAATTTTCTCAAATACCTTCTCTTCTTTCTCAAATACCTTCTCAAAAAATACAATAACCCTAACAAAGAACACAGAAATGCAAAGAAAGCTAGAACCAACCCAATAACAAGAACATGATGGTCCTTTTTAGAATCATTTCCTCGTGAATTAACCAACAAAATAAGAATGCAAGCCAAAACACCTTTACTCTCAGGACCTAATTTATTAACAACACCAGCAATATAAAGTATAGTGAAGTAAAAACAATCTTGAGAATGTGAACTATTACCATCAATTTGAGTCAAAATCTGTTGAACCTTGAAACCCTGAGTAACACAAGCACGACATTGATCAAGATCCGTGAGATCTTGTTTACAAGAACTATGAAGCAATGCTAAATTTGTGGAAGCAACTTTGTTAAGCCAATCTTGCTTAGATTGAATATGAGCACAAGTATTAGGAGTAACAACAAATTGAAGTGGATCAAAACAAGAAGAAACAAGGTTATTAGGAAGTGAGAAAGAAGTTAGGCTAGATTGGTAATCTTGAAGACAAGAATTTGAGGTTGAAAGATTAGGGAAACGGAAAAGTGAGTTTTTTTTAAGGTTTTGTGAAAGTGGTATACCAAAAAGAGACAAAAGTGTTTGACAACATAGAGTTTGTTGTGTTTCTGGTTTGGTTTGTAATGGTTGGAAATTAAGACATGTGGAAAAGTTCCATGGAACTGTTTTGACAAAATTCATGGAAACTGGACATATAGATTGGTTGGTAGATGGAGAAGATGATGGTGATGCTGTAACTGTAACAGAAAGCATGAGAAAGATTAGGAGAAGCTCCAAAATAGAATTCATGCTTTGTTGTTGTTGTAACGTTAAAGTTAGATGAACGTATTTTGTTTCTGTTTCTATTTTTGGATGTGGTGGATCTTACACGAACGACAACAACTTTTATTCTTTTTAGATTAAGCAAAAGAATAATTAATTCTCCAGTTACAATTTGAATTTGTTGTGAAATGAGGTAGTTAGATTTTATTTTATTATTATTTTTACAAAGTGTATTTACTTGAAAACGAAATTTGTTCGAAGTGGTTTTTCAAGGTTTTACGTCTGGTCAACTTCTAAGTTGAACATTGACCGAATAAAGAAAGTGAAGGGAAAGTTAACTGGAGAATTTATAAAAATAAAAAGAAAAGAAAAGAGAAATAAAGTTAAGGGAAAGGAAAACGAAGAAAAGAAAGAGAGGACAGAGTGAGATGATTTTTTAATTTTTTGGTTTAATTGAAAACTAAAGAAAGAGAGTTAAACAAAACAAAATGACATATCCCTTTACTTTCCTTTCCTTTTCTTTTCTTTTATTTTCCTTTCTTTCCTTTTAGTTTTTATGGTTACCAACCATAGTGGAAAGGTAATGGAATTTCAAAGACGTGTGAGTTGAGAGTAATGAGCATGAGACTGGCTGGATTTTGGACCATATATTATATATGGTTTGGTCATCCATGACGTGAGATAAATATAATTTCTTTCTTTACTAGTACGTGTGGTTCTCTCCTCCTAACAATATTTTTACCACATTCAAGGTTTGAACTCAAAACTTTGGAGTGACATACAAATCTGATTTCCACTTGGACCAACACTTGTTGATCTTTCTTATGTGTTTAAAGAGTACACAAATTTTCTCTAACTTCATAGCGTCACATCTTAAAATTTCAATACTACTCACGCCACACATTTTTTTGGGTGGTGCAAGTGCAACAACACCACACTCTTTCATTCTTTAACTCCATGTTTTTTTTAAAAAACTAAAATATCTTTACAAGCTACCACTGTACTGTACTGTACATATCTCTTTACAAGCTACCATAACTTTTTACAGTGTGTATGTAGTGTACATAACTCTTTACAAGCTACCATAACTTTTTACAGTGTACACACACACACCGTAACTTGCGGTCACTCGGGATGGATCAGGTGACTGCAACTGGTAGATCTCTTGTCGTCCAAATCGAGTATCAGAGTGATTCCGAGAAGGATACCTGCGATGTCACTCTGACGCTCAAGTCAGTATTAAGAAATAGAGTGTAGTCGAGAATGAGAATATACCTATTTTTAGTAATGTGTGTTATTGTTTATAGGGATTTGTGTCATCTTTGAGTCGTTGGATTGATCGGGTGATTTTGAGTCGTTCAGCCATGATAGTCATAAATGAGCTGATTTATTGTGTATATGAATACAAACTATTGGGTTCATCCAGGTCCTATTGCTGGAGTGGCTTTCATGGCTCAGACCAGTTTATATATATATATATATATATATATATATATATATATATATAAACTTTTCGGTAGTTTGTCTTTGACAATATAACTATATACTCCTTCCGTCTCATATTAGATGTCGTTTAAGGTTGTGGCGCAGGAACTAAAGAATGCAATTATTAGTACAAAATTTATAAAAAGAAAATTTATTTTTCCCAATATGTCCTTCATTAATTGAGGTTGGTAAAGTTTTGAGTGGAAATTTACATTTACGTTCGATGGTATAATAGAAAAATATCTTATGCTTTATTGGTATTCTAAAAAGTCATGTATTATGGGACAATTTTTTGGACAAAAAAGTCATATAATAGGGACGAAGTGAGTAAGTACCAAATACGACTTTGACTTATGTTACTAAGTTTTTTCCTTAGTAACTCTTACAAAACAAATAATAGCCATTGGATTCTCAAACTTGTAATAAAATTTAATCTAATGGTTGGTATTGAATAAGGGCATTGTTGTAATCACAATTATTATTTATTTTGATTAAATTAAATCAACCATTAATTCAGACCCTATTTCACGTTTCCTCTTTTTTTCACGTTTTTCTTCTCTCTTTTTTTTCACGTTCTTCTTTTTCACGTTCTTCTTCTCTTTTTCACGTTCTTCTTCTTCGCATGCCATTGCATCACGCAAACGAAGTTGCAAAAACGCAGTCGCACAAGGAAATAGGGCGCGACGCACACCGTTGAATCACGCCATTGAAGTACGCTCTTCCTTTATGCCATTGATGTCTCATTATGCAGTTGATGAACATGGGACTAAAATCAGCTTTTCACGATTACTTGCTCGTAAGTCCTTTTTTTCATTGGTATAATCTGTTGCACTCTTAATCACGCCCCTTAAAGCACGTTTACACTATTTATATCGGCATATAACCAGCGTTGTTCACTTATGTGGTTATTAAACTCTATAACGACCAAGTTGCCTAGTATTTATGAATTACCAAAGTTTTGTAATTAGGTGGTTAGAGCTCTATAACCGAATTTATGTTAGATGGTACTAACCAATGTTCTGCAATTATGTGTGATCTGTACCTTGAGATCGCCTGTAGAGCTGGTTAAGGGATAGGTCGTCTGATGCTGTGACTGAGGTATCAGATCGATCTGTATACTGATGAGGGTGGTCGACCTGATGCTGATGAGGGCGGTCGACCTGATGCTGATAAGGGTTGTCGATCTGATTGACTGCTAGTCGTATCCAGAGCTCGGGTTGTACTTGCAATGACATTCCAACGCCCAAGTCAGTGGGTAGAGTTTGGCAGAGTAACAGTAAGGGTGAATAATGTACCTGACAAGTGGGGTCATCCCCTATTTATAGAGTCAGTGAATCGTGGGGAGCCGTTGGATCAACGTAGGTGGATCCTGACTGTCGAGATCTGATATGCTCTTCTTGCTTGCTTTTGGGTCATTTTTTGTCAGCTCTTTGATTGGATTGGGCCTTCGGCCCACTCCAGAACAGTTGCCCCCCAAGCCAAGGTCGATCATTGAGCGGGCTTAGGCTTAATGTGTGGTTCTGATCATTGTGCCCCTAGTTGTTACTTGGTGAATTTTTCGGTGCTTGAGATCATATCGGGTCGTTGATAAAAAGGAAGGGGGTGTGCTTGATAACTCCCATTGGACTTGCTTTGAATATTTTAATCATTCATGGGCCTATGTATGAATAGAAGGATTTGCCTTGAGCTCATTCTCTCCCTCTACGTCTCCCACTGTGGTCGCCAATGATCTGTACCTTGAGATCGCCTGTAGAGCTGGTCAAGGGACAGGTCGTCTGATGCTATGACTGAGGTATCAAGTCGATCTGTATATTGATGAGGGCGGTCGACCTGATGCTGATAAGGGTTGTCGACCTGATTGACTGCTAGTCGTATCCAGAGCTCGGGTTGTACCTGCAATGACACTCCAACGCCCAAGTCAGTGGGTAGAGTTTGGCAGAGTAACAGTAAAGGTGAATAATGTACCTGACAAGTGGGGTCATCCCATATTTATAGAGTCAGTGAATCGTGGGGAGCCGTTGGATCAACGTAGGTGGATCCTGACCGTAGAGATCTGATATGCTCTTCTTGCTTGCTTTTGGGCCGTTTTTGGTCAGCTCTTTGATTGGATTGGGCCTTCGGCCCACTCCAGAACAATGTGATTAGTGTTATATTTTGATGCCACATTTTGTAGTAACATGTATAACGACCAATTTCATATTTTCTATGAATAACCAAGGTTCTGTAATTAAGTGGTTAGAACTAACTGTCCAAAATTGTTAGATTCCGTGGCTAGTAGTCGACTAACTGAAGTTATTTTACTCCGTGATTAGACACGACTAATCAAAGTACGGTATTTCTCTCGTTATTATTGCACTAACTAGAGAAATGATGTATTTTGGTTAGGTTCCACGATTTTTGGTTAGTTACCAAATAAAACGGTTCTATAATTTTTAGGAGGAATCCCTAAATAATTGAGTTTCACTAATTAAGATTTTCCCTGATTTTGTTTAGACTTTTTTAAATTATTATGGAAATTACCTCTATAGCCCTAAACCCTATAAATCATACTCACCAAATACCTACCTTGTTTACTTCACATACAGTCTATGTAGAGTCAATTATGGATGGAGGAGCAGTTTTGATTAATATTATTTGAAAAAAATTAATCGCTTTCCACGGTTTAATTTTGTAACGATAAATATTTGTTAATTGTAGTTAGGACGACAAAGTAACCATTCAAAAAAAAATGAATTGTTTATTTTTTTGATGGGATGTTGAATTGTTGAATTTAGCTAATTATGATAACTTGATAACAATTTAAATATCATAAACCACCCGAAATTCATTAACCAAAATTTTAAATGTCTTTAGTTTTTTGTCTTTAATCATAATTGTAGTTGTTTAAATATGTTATAGTAAATTATATTTGAATAAATAAAAGTTATGGTTAACACTCGCTCTGTCCCATAATATAAAGCCCTATTGCACTTTTCGCAGTTATAAAGAAAAGTTGGTAGTGTAATTAATATGTTTAAATTTTGTATGACTGTTACTAAGTTACTCTAAACATTCGGTGTTAACTTTTCGTATACTAACACAATTTAGTATAGTTAATAAACCGGGTCAAAAAAAGTATTGTTAATAAAGATATATTTAGAAAACAGTAATAAATGTATTTAAAAAGTTGTGAAGAGTCTTATATTTTGTGACAAGTAAAAGTGAAAAAGGATCTTATATTTTGAGACGGAAGTAACATTTAAATTCGCTGCCAATGAAATTAGTTGATGGTTAATGAGTTGCATCATTAATCACACAAATTGTTGTAAATTTTAGTGTACCAAATTCTTGTTGAAATATTGATAAAAAAAGTTGCTGAAATATCATCAATGTTTTTCTTTATAATTTAACAATAAACTTAATTTTCTAAAATTAGAGAAAAAGTTGAATATCGATAAATTAAATACATAAAAAACCGAGACATGTTTGTTTGTTTTTTTAGGCTAAATACATTTTTGTCTTTAAGTTATTTAAAATTTTGTTTTAGTTCTTTAATTTTTTGTATTTTCAGTTTGTCCTTCTATCTTTTAAATTTGTTATACATAAATCTTTTTTTTTGGACATTCATCTATTTGAGTTAACATATTAGTTATGTTGATGAATAGTAGGCCTACGTGGACTAAATATCTAAAAAACACCAAGGTAAAATTTTAAGATAACTTCAAAGATAAAAAATGCACATTAATTTTTTTCCTACGCAAGAGCAATTTTTAGGTAGTTACAAATATTCAGTCACAACATTTAATCACACAACTAATAAAATAATAGATGTGTGTTTTCCCAAGTGCATTTATTTCTATTTTAAATATTGTGACTAAATATTTGTGAACTCGTAAAAATTACTCGGGCACACGAAGTGGGTAGCAATGAAGCATTGCATTGGATAAGCAATAGTCAACTGAACGAGACGGATTGTGGTTAGTTACAATATTCCATAGCATACTCTCCAGGTTATGCATTGTTTATATTTGATATAGATTTCTCTCGTGTGATAAAAGAATAGAATTAGGGTTTGATCTTTGAAGTTGCACCAGCAATGTTGGATATTTCACATTAGTTTTACAAATTCTTCTTCTATTTCATGCAGTATTCGCTTGGTCACTTAATTACATTGGTTAAATTTATGGCTTAATGTTTGGATTACATGACTTTGACTTGGACATTTTGATGGGAAGTGGATTGGAGAGTTTGTATTTGCCCATTTAAACAGGAAGTCAATTCCTTATTTTGATCTTGGAAAAATATATAGTTTCTCAATACTTCTCACATACTACTATACTAGCTAGGTTTCTATTCAAGAGTGAATTGATACTGCTCAAAATAAAGAAAAAAAGACAGAAAAGGGGAGACATATTGAGGCATAATGCTTCATTTATCTGTTTAATTTTGAAAATTTCTGGTTAAAAGATCAAATTCTGGAAAAATTGTATATCTTTCAGACACTTAGCTGACAGTCGAGAAATCATATACTTGTTGTCGTCTAATTGATAAATCCTATCTTTTGTTTAAATATTGATTGAATTTATCTTTCTTATCCAATAAATTTGGTCTTATTCAAGTTTTTGGCTATATTTTTGGCAGGTCCACATATTGCCTTCTCTGTTTGACAATAATGGAACAATTTCACCTACTGCATCTGCCAATGAGACAAATGAGTGAGAACCAACTGATTCAACTCTACTTAACTAGAAATTAACGCACTAAGGGAGTGAAAAAGACAGATCAAGTAACTAAACATTCAATTATCCAGAGGAAAAGGCCAAAATTGTCAACTGTTTGAAATGATTTCAATGAAGTTGAAATTCTCGGAGGTGCAAAGAAAGTCCAAACATTGCACATAAAGGAGGTAAAATAGAACCGTACTATCATTCCATTTCATCCTTCTAAATTAGGTAATCCATTTGTCGTTAGATATTCCAAGGAGAGGATGAGAAAATAATTGCTACTACTATTATGATACATGTGTGCTCTTTTAGTATTGTTTAAGGATGATATTTGGACGTGAACCTTCTAATATGCATATTCAAAATTTCAGAAAGTCGGTATGACAGATGAGCTGGCGGCGAAAAGAGAATACTGGTTTTTGTAAAATTTGTGGCTGATATCATATTTAAGTGTTTGAAAGCTTGGATAACTGAAAACAAATTTGAAGGAGAAATTCTTGGGAACAAATCATTATAAGAAGCATTATCAACTAAAACTGGAAAAAAATTGTTTCCAATTCCCAAACCATTCAAACACCTAAAAGTTGCATCAACTCCACATCTTGGAGCAGGAACTTTCAATAAACTCATCACTCTACTTTGAAGTTTCCACTCTGTATTAGTGAAATGGGTAGTGATAATCATATTCTCTACCACTTGGTGACTTGATTTTTACAAATATGAAGTTAGACTAATATAACAAACATTTTTCAACAAAGTCCTCAAAATTTTCTTCTCCATCTCATGTATTCTTGTCATACATACTATTTGCTTTGTTTTATGACTAACTTTCTGAATTTGCATCTTAGAAAATCCTCATCTAATTCCCAAACCTCATTCTCAACAATACTATGACAGATACCAATATCAAAAGAAAGGCAACTCTGGAAACAAATGCTGATTTATTCACTGTTTAAGACAGATTACACAGATTTTATCACACAATTGTCACACTGTTTGTACAAGAATTTACAGATTAGACATTCCTACTCCAAGGATTCGAGAGCCTTGGCTTTTCCACACAATAACTACTTCACAAATACCAGGATAACTGTTACAGCATACATTTTTCCTATTTATTCACACCCCAAACTGCCTAAAACACAAAATAACTGCTCCTAACTGTCATACAATAATTAAACACATAAAACTGTATAAACAGCCCCCTAAATAATCCTTAATTTTACCCCCTCCTCATATAAACATTCTTTATAAGAAGTCTAACATACTAAAAGGGTGTTCTGTGTGCTTAACAATTATTTTCCAAATCTATCTAATCCCAGAAATTTCAAATGGATTACAGGATTTAGGAGGAGGTCTTCTACGATTTACTCATGTTATGTCTTCAAGAGTGATAGTTAGATAGTGACATTCACATTGTGACACCCAAATTCCTTCAAACATTTTTTTGTTATATCATTGTGTTTAATATACATATTTTTCTTTACATCTTGATTTTCACTATTGTGTTGAATCCCCATTGCGGTGCCCTAGAGTCATTGGCCTATCTGGAATTGTTGGAACCTCAATGTCCCCTTCTAACATCTTCAGAGCTTCCAAAATTGTTGGCCTCGAATCAGCCATTACATGAGAAGACAGAATTCCGACCATCAAAAACCTTTCCACTATGTTTCTAGTAGTGGAACTTTCGTCCATTAAGATAGAATCATCCAGAGCCTCTTCTACATTTCCAGATTTCATTAATGACCAAACCCAATCCGTGAGCAAGAAACTAGGTGTTCCTGATGAAGACAGCTCTAGAGCTTTTCTTCCACACATTATCTCCAAAACAACCACACCAAAGCTATACACATCACTCTTCTCAGTTAGCTGACCGTAAAGTGCATATTCTGGGGCAAGATATCCACGAGTTCCAGCTACTCTAGTATTTAGCTGAGACCTACTTTCACTGCTCTTTTTGGCGAGCCCGAAGTCTGCAACCCTTGCCCTCATATCTGCATCGAGTAGTATATTGGTGCCTTTGATATCTCTGTGATAAATAGCAGGTTTAACTCCGAAGTGCAAATAAACCAACCCATTTGCCACATCCAAGATAATGCTTTTTCTCTGAGGCCAAGTCAGTGGTTTCTTTTCCTTTTCATTGTCCAAGAGTGGAAAGAGGTGGTCTTCAAGGCTACCATTTGGCATATAATCATGAACAAGATACCTTTTGTGTTCCAGATTATGCACCTCATCAACCACACAACACCCTCTCAGTGGCACTAGATTGCGGTGTTTCAAGATGCTAATGATCTCCACTTCATTATAGAACTCAGCATCCCCTTGAAAATCAGATTCTTCAATTCTTTTAACAGCAACCATTGTGCCATCAGGTAGAACACCTTTGTAAACCATCCCAAATCCACCTCTACCAATAAAGTTTTGGGGTGAAAAATTGTTGGTGGCCTTCACAAGGTCATTGAACGCGAACCAGATTGACCCTGTGTTTGGGCGCACTCTTGGGCTAGACCTTTGTTCCCTTGGATCAGCATGGCCGAGAACAATTTCAATTTTTCTTCTCTTCACCCACCCAGTGTACCAAACATAAAACCCGAACAAAGAACACACGATAACCATGAATACAATTGAAGCACCAGCTAACCCAAAAACAAGAGCACGCCGATGCTTACTTTTGGAGCCCTCTTGAGAATTAACTGGCATTGCAAAAATGCAAGACAAAACACCTTTGCTCTCAGGGCCAAACTCATTCACAACTCCAGCAATATAAAGTACTGTGAAGTAAAAACAATCTTGAGAATGTGAAGTATTACCATCAATTTGAGTCAGCATGTGCTGAACCTTGAACCCCTCAGTGAAACAAGCATGACAACTGTCAAGATCTGTGAGGTCTTGTTTACAGGAAGTGTGAAGCAGTTCTATTTTTATAGGATCAACCTTGCTAAGCCAATCTTGCTTAGATTGAATATGAGCACAGATGTTGGGTGTGATGACAAATTGAAGAGGATCAAAGCAGGAAGATACGAGGTTGTTGGGAAGTGAGAAAGAAGTGAGCTTAGATTGGTAGTCATGAAGGCAAGAGATTGAGGTAGGGAGGTCAGGGAAACGGAAAAGAGAGTTTCTCTTGAGATTTTCTGAAAGTGCTATGCCAAAGAGTGAAATCAGAGTTTGACAACAAACACTACCTTGTGTTTCTAGTTTGGATTGCAAAGGTTGGAAGTTAAGGCAGGTAGTAGAATTCCAAGGGACTCTTAGTCTTAGCACATAATTCATGTCCACTGGACACACAGAATTGTTGGTAGAGGAGAGTACTGTTGAGCCTGGACTTGGAGCAACGACATAGATCAGGAGAAGCACAAAAATTGACTTCATATTCATGACTCTTTCTTTATGATGTATCAAGGCTTTGCATTTTTGGTCTATTTATGCTTTTGAGACTCAGTTATTTATTGACAGTTGTTTGAAAAATGTGTTGCAAACTAAAACGTGTCATCCTCTTTTATCTTAGAAATTACGTATTGATTATTGATAGATTAGATATAATACTAAAAGTCTAACAGGGCAGTTCAGTTTACGAAAATGACATCCATAATTGATTTTACTTTGTTTTCATTTTTTGTTATGGTTTAGATTTTCTTTTTCTTCTTTTATAGGTTTACTTTCTCGGTAGTTAGTGCAATCCACTTTCATAAGATTCAGGGTTCATAATGATGCTGTCATTTTTGAACATGGGACACCAATAATCCATGTTAATTTTATTTGTTGATGTAGTTTACACACGTGAGTATTAAACATTGTTAATACTTGATAGATACTAAATCTTTATGTTCTCTTTTGCTCTTTTTTAAAGGGCATGTTTGCTCTCTCCTATTCAGGAATGAATTGATAATGGCCAAAATAGAGACAGAGAGAGAGAAAGGAGACAAATTGAGGCATAGAGATTCATTTATGGGTTTAATTTGGAAAATCACCAGTTGAAGGATCAAATTGAGAAATCCTCTATATCTTTCAAGACACTTAGGTGACAATTGAGAATATCCTATATTTGTCAACTGCTAATTGAGACATCATCTCTCTTTTTTATAAACTTAAGAACGGATGATGCTATGCGGTTATGTATTTTCTCCCAGCTACAATGTTGATTTTTTACTTATCTAGCATGCTTTGATATTGGAAAAAAAATGTTAATTATCATTGAGATAAACTGGTTAACTTGTTTGCAGCAAAGATTCTGCTGGCGCTGAACTTGGAACTGTAGTATTATTATTCTGAAACTCATTGAAGGTAACCATTTGGATTATTTGAATCTTGTGATAGCAGACCTATTGTAACTAGGGTTTATAATAGGAGGATAACTGAAGGGCATTATTGTAATTTCCATACACTACACATGTGTATAAATATACTGTTTAGGCAGTTAAGCAAATAAACAGAAATTCAATCAAACAGTTACACAACTGTGAGATACAGTTTGCTGGAACTTTACACCAGAGTATTGTGATCTTTACTGTTCTGAATTCTTTACATTTTTCATCCCTTTGGATCAGTTGACTATCATGTTCGTATTGAAGTGTTGCATATTTAGTTCTGTATATGGTATTGCTGATGTATTTAACATGTTTTAATTGAAGTTTGTGCTTTATCTTTGTTCTACATCAATGAAGCAATTTCATCTACTCCTGTATCAGTCAATGAGAGGAATGAGTGTGCACCAACAGATTTAAGTCAACTAGAAATTAACATACACAAGTTAGTGAAAAAGATAGATCAAGTAAATCAAGATTTATCCATTAAGAGGAAAAGACCAAAATCATCAGTTGTTTGAAATGATTTCAGTGAAGCTGGAAGAATCCAAGGTGCAAAGAAAGTTGTTTGCAACTATTGTAAAAAAAAAAAAAAATTGCTCTGGGTAGGAAAGGGTCCATTACAAGGTATCTGAGAAGACACACCAGACAATGCAAGCAAAGCAAAGGAGGTAAAACTACTTAAAATATCATTGAAGTTCAACTGTCTCGCTTAGGTTATCCATTTGTCATTTCTTTACATCTTATTTTCACCATTCTGTTGAATCACTGTTGGTAAACAGGCGGTTCCCAAGTCACTGGCCTTTCTGGAATTGGAGAAACCTCGATGTCCCCTTCTAACATCTTCAGAGCTTCCAAAATTGTTGGCCTCGAATCAGCCATTACATGAGAAGACAGAATTCCGACCATCAAAAACCTTTCAATTATGTTTCTAGTAGTGGAATTTCCGTCCATTAAGATAGAAGCATCCAAAGCCTCTTCTATGTTTCCAGATTTCATTAATGACCAAATCCAATCTGTGAGCAAGAAACTAGGTGTTCCTGATGAAGACAGCTCTAGAGCTTTTCTTCCACACATTATCTCCAAAACAACCACTCCAAAGCTATAGACATCACTCTTCTCACTTAGCTGACCATAAAGTGCATATTCTGGAGCAAGATATCCACGAGTTCCAGCTACTCTAGTATTTAGCTGAGACCTGCTTTCGCTGCTCTTTTTGGCAAGCCCGAAATCTGCAACCCTTGCCCTCATATCTGCATCAAGTAGTATATTGGTGGCTTTTATATCCCTGTGATAAATAGCAGGTTTAACTCCAAAGTGCAAATAAACCAACCCATTTGCCACATCTAAGATAATGCTTTTTCTCTGAGGCCAAGTCAGTGGTTTCTTTTCCCTTTCACTGTCCAAGAGTGGAAAGAGATGGTTTTCAAGGCTACCATTTGGCATATACTCATGAACAAGATACCTTTTGTGTTCAGGATTATCAACCTCATCAACCACACAACACCCTCTAAGCGGCACTAGATTGCGGTGCTTCAAGATGCTAATGATCTCCACTTCACTATAAAACTCATCATCCCCTTGGAAATCAGATTCTTCAATTCTTTTGACAGCAACAACTGTGCCATCAGGAAAAATCCCCTTGTAAACCATCCCAAACCCACCTCTACCAATAAAGTTTTGGGGTGAAAAATTGTTAGTGGCCTTCACAAGGTCATCAAATGTGAACCAAATTGATCCTGTATTTGGTCTCAATCTTGGACCGGTCTTTTCATCCCTTGGATCATCATGGCTGGGAAAATTTTCAATTTTTTTCTTCTTCAGCCACCTGGTGTACCAAAAATAGAACCCAAACAAAGAACACATGATAACCATGAATGCAACTGAAGCTCCAATTAACCCAAAAACAAGAGCATGATGGCCCTTATTTTTGGAACCCACTTGAGAATTAACAGGTAATTCAAGTATGCAAGTCATAACACCATTGCTTTCAGGGCCTAACTCATTCACTACTCCGGCAATATAAAGTATTGTGTAGTAAAAGCATTCTTTTGAATGTGAAATGTTACCATCAAAGGCAATGAGCCTCTGCAGAACCTTGAGTCCCTGGTCCACACACGCGTCGCAGTTGGTAGAAACACTGAGGTCTGGTTTACAAGAAGTGTTTAACAGTGGAGCTGGACCAACCCTGTTGAGCCAATCTTGCTTAGTTTCAATATGAGCACAGATTTTTGGATTGATAACAAATTGAAGTGGATCAAAGCAAGAGGACACAAGATCACTACGAAGTGAAAGGGTAGTGAGCTTGGATTGGAAGTCTTGAAGGCATGAAGTGGAAGTAGAGAGGTTGGGGAGTTGGAAAAGAGAATTCTTCTTCAGGTTTTGTGAAAGTGCTATGCCAAAGAGTGACAACAGAGTTTGGCAACATAGACTTGTGTGTGTTTGGTTTTTGGTTGGCAAGGGTTGGAAATTAAGGCATGTGGAGGAGTTCCAAGGTACTGTTAGCACATAATTCATGTCCAATGGACATACAGAATTGTTATTGTTGGTAGAGGGAGAGGCTGCTGCTGAGGCTGGATTTAGACCCACAACAAAGAAAAGGAGAAATACAAAAATGGACTTCATATCTTTGATTCTGTATGTTGTTCATATTCTTTTAGGTCTATTTATGCATGTGGTGTGAGAATTGTAATTAGGCAGAGTTGACTTGAGTAATTGCCGTTGTTTGGAATCGGTCATGGTGGTCTTTTATGATAGAAACTATTGAATATTGATAGACTAAATTTAAGTGTAACGCGCCAATAGTATCTACCAGAATGACCCCAATGATAATGAAAGGAGTGTTCTTTTAAAAACAAAAAACAAATATTCACAGCCAACCAGGGGAGGTATATTGGATCAATTGAATCAAATTACAAAAATATAATGGTGGTGAAAATATGAATGGAGACTAAATTATTTTTTACTCTGCTTTCATTTTGTTATGGTCCGTTTAGCATTTCTTTGTGAACCAACTTTTGATGAGTGTGATTTTGTGATAGGGTGTGTGACTGACGATGCCGTGTTAGGCAAGAGCAAGCAAGGGGTGTTTATTAAACTAGTCTAATTTTGTTGAATCTTAATGTTTAATCAGTTATTTTTCTTAGATTATTTTTAGACCAGGTATCATCTACACGCAACTGCAGAGACTAATCTCTAATGGGCGGCAAAGCCCTCCCTAAGAGTTTCAATACTGTATTTTACTCAGATTTTAATTTATTAATAACGTCAAAGAAATTTTAATATTTACAAGTCTATTTCTAGATCAAGATTTTCTAAATTCAAGATTTTAATTGCATTTATTATTTTATTGTATATGTCACTCTTTCTTCTATTTGACACAACAAGTACTTAAAATGATCTTAAAACTCCATTTTCGCTGGCCCAATTTATTGGTCTAGGAGTTTTTGACCTCATTCCGGTGTCCGGTATCCAGGGAAAGGGGTCCTGAATAATCCAGAATTTGATCGGGAGGTACTAACCGAGTCTACTCCTTAAGATGGAGTGCATTAACTAATTGCAAAATCGTATTTTTTTGCTAGTCTTCCATCTTCTCTTTCCCGCAATTCTTCTCTAAATATTGTGTTTTTGTTTGCAATTCAAAATGAAAACAAAATATTTTTAGGAAGTGGGTCATTAATCTTCACCTAACTACTAACAAGGGTTGGTCCAAATGGTAACTGAGTTTGGATCCCACCCCTAAGGTTTCAGGTTCGAATCTTGGGTGTGGTAAAAACTCTGTTGAGAGGAGAGAACCACACGGACCGGCCAGCCAGATTCCCGACATAGATTAGTCATCGGCAAAGCTGGTGAAAACTACGCACCAATATCATAATAACTCAAAAAAAATCTCCGCCTAGCTCTCATGTAAGACTTCTCTAAATATTGTCTTTTTTGTACTCTTTTCACTTTTATATGTAAGACTTCTCTAAATATTGTCTTTTTTGTACTCTTTTCACTTTTATAAGAAAATAGTTTTTTCATCCATCGCTCTTTTTTATTTATAATTATAAAAAAACAATTAAAAAAAAACATCTTAGTTTAGCAGCCGCGGTCACAAAATTGGGAAATAGACACTTGAGACTCTTACATTAAATGGGGTCACAGGCTGCTCCGTTCCATTTACTCTAAGGCACAATAATGATGTCTACATTTCATGCCCAAATGAATCAAGACTTTGAACTACCAGAAGGTGGACGCTGTTGAGAAAGATAAGGTACTTCCACCACTGTTCCACTGATGTTGTCTCCTACAATTACAGTGTCACCTTCCGTAGCAGCTTGCCTCTTGATGTAGCCTAATCCAAAGTGTTCCGATTGCTTTCTTCCACATGTGTAACTAGTCAACTTCCCAACCTGCACAATTTGCAAAAATCATTAATTTTCTACCAACCCATTCAAGGGGGAATATTTGGATTACTGAGTGTAATTGTTACCGACTCATTCAGAAACACTGTTAGTTATCGATATCATAGGGAAGAGCTCTTTCCAAGTAGTGAATTTGTGTCCAAATTAAGCATGTCCAGAGCCTATCCATTCTTATATTTTCATGGGTTAAAATTACGACACGTTTTAAAGCTTAAACTTAAACTAAATCAATAATAGATATGGCCATAATTGCTCAACTTAGAATCAATTATAGTAGTAACTTATAACTACAATTTTCACCAGGTATCTGTCATCTTGAGTTTCATTTAGAATTACTATGTACAAATGTCAATATTCTTTTCAACCAAAGAAGACATGGGGATTGAAAATAAAAATGTGAACATTTTTCAATAGAAAATTATTCACCTTTTTCCCATCAACCGTAATACTACTTCCAGGTTCTGCAGCTGCAGAAAGATGCAATCCCCATAGTTTCTGTTTGACTCCATCATATGTTATGAGCCTAGATATAGTCTCCTGCCCTTTGTAACAGCCTGAGAAAATCAGAATCAGATTAATCATCCAGCAAGTCTGAACATTTTATGCAGATTGGTAGTGGAAAAAGAGCACTCACGCACCTTTGTTTAGAGAAATCGAGTTCCACAGACAGGCCTCCAAGACATTGAATTCTTTAGTAAGCTCCATTCCAGGAGCAGGCCTTCCTGAAAAGTCAAGTAACAATCAAAATCATAGTGAATGAAACTATATATATACAAGAGAGTATAAATTACCTAAATTTCAAATTACTTCATTTC
Organism: Astragalus glycyphyllos; assembly: GCA_963573325.1. NCBI lineage: Eukaryota > Viridiplantae > Streptophyta > Magnoliopsida > Fabales > Fabaceae > Astragalus > Astragalus glycyphyllos. Next base: position 75,895,542 of record OY754310.1, read on the forward strand.
AAATAGCGTCGGGGTACCTAAATTACTTCATTTCAAATTACTTCATTTCAAATTACCTCATTTCAAATTACCTAAATTTCAAATTACTTCATTTCAATTAGTATAAATTACTTCATTTCAAATTGTAAGTCCCATCTTAGAGTCATAGACATTACATTGTTATCAGTTATGGAAGTTGAATATTTTTGTATGCATATAGCCTGATGCAGTTTCTATGAAAGGCATAACTACATTAACAGATTGTAATGTAAAAATAGTACATATTCTTAAGAAAATAAAAGGAAATAATTACAAGATATAGGGATGAAATAGTGCACATAACAATTAACTACCTTGAATAACTCGTAATTTATTCCAAGCATTAGAACCCATTGGGACAGCCCCTTGAGCAAGAATAGCTTTCCATACGGATGGAGCAGCTGCTGGAGACATCACCAATGAAAAACCACCTTCAGAGATGATATTTCCAACCCCTATAGTTACAGGCTGCTTGTCAACCTACAAATTACAATTATATTTCAGAGAATTTTTTCTCAAGAATATTAACAAATTATGTAGGTCGTTGAGCTTTTTAACAAAAGGGGAAAACAATTAAAAGAGAGAGATAATAATATTTGGTATTTCTGTTGAAACTTTAATACTTTGGAAGTGAAGTATATTTAACTCATTAAGAACTTGTTGCCAAAAAAGAAGTATATTTAACTCATTAAGATGGAAGCTTTGTAAAAGAGGCGACCATAGGATGATAGGAACTTGTTGCCAAAAACAAAAATCATAATTTGTTACAGGTGTTATCCATGCCTTTCTTACAGCAGGGAAGTATCCATGAGAAACAAATATATGAAGCTAAAAAGGCAGACATAACTATGCAGTCATCATCAAACATACATGACCAGTTAAATCATGTAGAGAGAAACTAATGATAGCCATGGAAACTAGTAATTAGTCACATAGTACTCTTCACAAAAAATAACCACTTTGTTCAAGCTTACATTAAAATGTTGATGAGTGCCATATGGTTTTCCAACAAGATCACCTAGATTCAAGTTCTCCATCACCTGTTCATTTCATTACATTAGAAATTAAAAATTTCCAACTTAGTCATTCTGAAAATTAAATACGTATGGCAATGTCTTACGTGGCCACTTTTGGGTCCCACCAAAACAAATAAGCTGGTTTGCTTGGTGATGTCTTGAATCTCTACCTTATCAGCAAAAAATATGTACCTTGAAATCATTACATGTAAAAGATTTAGCTAACATATTTGATAATATTCATCAGGAACGACAACAATTTGTTCTTTCTAGATTCTATTTTCAGTTTAACCCTCATGGGAGAATCCTTACATTACAAGAAGTTACCTACTTATTGAGCATTTCAGTAATGGTCCTGCAAGTCTCTGGGGAAACCACCAACATAACTGCATTTTTCTGTCAAAGGCTCAAAGCAATAAAGAGAAAGTGGTCAGCTAAATGAAAACTAAGAAATCATTGCATCGTAGAAAAGACAACTACAAATGAGTTTGAGAGAGGGATGGAAGAAAATAAAATTACCATGACCCACGCATGTGCAATATCTATAGTTCGAGCTGTTGGTGTCACAAAAACAGTGTCACATCCCTAGGGATTTCAGTTAGAGATCCTATTACTTAATCCTGTATTATAATATGAAATATAAAAATGAATTGACAAAAACTTGCAATTGAACATATAAATGCAGTAAAAAATGCATCTTTTTTAATGATACGTACTTGCCCTGCCTGTAGACACTCAAAGTTTGCAGTACTCTGGTTGTGAAGGAACTGAATGCGATCTTCTCCGCTGACTTTATTTCAAGTCACCCAAAATATTCGCATCGAATATTAAGAAAACATTAAATCATGTTAAGGACAAACTTACCCAAATGCCCAGTAACTTACACCCAAATGCATATTTGTAATATTATGTGTAAATTTAAAAGTTCTAGAAGGTTCTTGTCCTTATAGCGAAAAAGTTTTGATTCGCCTTTATAGCTTTTCTAGTTTTTACATGTCCCTGATACAAGAACTATATACAACTCAGAACTGCCAATACTATCAGGAATTTCCATTTGCATAGAAACCTGGACGATGGAGAAGCAGTGTACTGAGATGACACAAGTTGATGGTAGAGTCATTTAATATCTCCCTTAACTTGGATGAAAGTATGCAAACACGTCAAAACACTGGTGAACTTTCATGCAAATCCTACTTTTGCTTTCTAGTTCTAACCCACTCTTCAAATAGAGAGCACCCCCACCTCCCACCCACCCACTGATATTCAGATTTCCCTTCAAGGTTTAATATTACTATTTCCTTTGGACTGCAGCTCTCAATAAGATATTGATTAAGGATGTGCTGGAAAATAGGAGAACCGTAAAGCTCACTCTCTTGATACATGGTCATGTCATGTGTGGCTCTAGCTATGAAACAGTTGCTCACCTTCTACTTCTATCAAAATGACATTTTAGAAGAACAAACTATTGATTTGAAAGAAAAGGAAAAAAAAAGGTAATTCTGCCCCTTTGTGAGTAAGTAGTGCCCGTTTTTATGCACTTTTGCATGATCTTTACTTATATAATTCAAATATAGCCAAGGAAATGTAATAGTACAAGAAAAGCAAATAGTACCTCTTATCCGCCCAAAGTGTGAAAGATCCACAACCTATGCCATTAGATCACACAGTAATTAAATTAAGCTAATGACTACATCCATTATCTAACAAAATACTGATGTACCTTCATAAATTAATAAACATGCATTGAACTAAAAACTTCAAAACAGTATTAGCTATTTTAAACTCGATAGCACATCATACAAAATATTTTGTAGAAACTCTAAAATTACAACTCAATAATCCACGTGCCTGAGCTTTATCATCCCAAGTCCACTAAAGCCATGTTAGGTAGTTCACTTCTAATAAAATTGAACAGTGCAAAACCAGTGCATGAAACAAAATTCGATAGAAGTATGAGGCATCTTTTGAACCATAAATTAATCAACTCAAGGAACTAGAATAAGTAAAGGAAAAAAATATGCATCAATTCTTATTTTTCATTTAGTTTCTACCAAATGAAGCTGCTCATGCGAAGAGAATGGGAATGTGCATTAAGCTACAGCCATAAATAAATTCAAAAATTAAAAAAACAGAATACATAACATACCACAACCCCATTGTCCATGGCATCCAATGCCTCTTCATCATTACGAAATGTTTCAATGATCCCTTCCCCAGAAACCTCAGCACCTGCAGTTTTGGCAGTGTCCTGCAACCAGTGAAGATAATAATTGAACAATCAAAAAACTATGCTTACTTGCTTAGTCTTCTAAATTTCTTTTCTCTCAAGCAATATCTTCTGGGTATATTTTAAAAGGTTTGAACATATTTTTAAGAGTTTAATAACCATACGTTTATCATATAATAATATTTTTATGAGATTCTCATATAATCATATTTCACCATCCTACCGGCTGCCATAGTGTAAACATGTTTTAAGAAATAATATTATGATATGAGAAACTGGTGACATTTTTTTTTGGTCGAGACCAGGGTATCCACCGCCGAACGCAGTGACTAATCCCCTCGTTGGATTGGAGGCACCTCGAAGGTTTTTTGTCTTTTAGAAACTGGTGACATATGATAAGACCTCTGTGTAACACTTCTACACTATCAGTGTAGTTATTAAACTCAAACCAATCCCTATATCCCTATATAATACACTCAATTTCATTTTCTCCCTGTATGAAAAAGGTTTCAATTATGTTGTTTAGGGAAAGTATAAGGATGCGTGTAGGGATCAAATTGATAATAAGCATCTATACAAGGATGAAGAATCCTATACCTTAGGTTCTTAAACTATGATAGTCATTCGCAATTTAGGGGAGTTTAGCTAAACAGCTCAATTAAGTGCTTAAATTGTATAAGCTGTTTCTACAATTGAAATGGGAATGAGGGGAAACTAAGCTATTTAGCTATTTCCATGAGCACTTTCCAAATGCTCAAAATGAAAAATCCAAAAAAACAATTCACTGCCTTAACACGTTAATTTTCTTTCTCCATAGATATTGACATCAATTTGTCTTCTTCTCAGTTTTCTTTCCTACTATTTTTTTTTCGCGTGAAATTGAATTAAGTTCATACAAGATTTTCTTTTGAACAAAAAAAAAGAAATAGTTGTGAAGGGTTAGAAATTACCAGGAAGTCATGGTCGATGGGAGGAGGGGAAAGATCGAAAGATGAGGAGTGAGCAGAAATGGAGGAAGAGATTAGCTTCTTTGGTTGGGACCAAACTCTATTAGGGCTTTTGAGCAAAGAAGGTTTGGGAAATAAAGAGGGAAACGGTGGTGCCTGGTTTCGATTTCGAAGGGTCAAGCAAGTTCCAAGAGACACCGTTGTCATTTCGGATTAGGTAATTGATAACAGAGTGACTTAGACACACACTTCTCTGCCTTTTGCAATTCTACAAACTCAAAACAAGAAAGACATGGATGGAATCTATGCGGTTAGGTGAATAGAATAAAATTCCACGACGTAATAGATGATGTAAAAAAAATCATACACATTTTTTGTTATAAAAAAAGTTTAGGGCAAGGGAAAGACGCATTCTAAGATGGGGAGTTCCTGAGGGGCTTTAAGCATTTACAAAGAAAATTATATTTATTGATATGGATTTGACAAAAGAGAAAAACTTGTTAGTACGAAACGAACACTAGAAAAAATATAAGTAAGCCTAATTGTGTTTTTTAGTGGATGCTAAGTTGTTTTTGTGCATTTCTTATTGTACCATTTAGGTTTTGTTTGGTAAGTCTCATCCGATTTGACTAGTGGTGATGAGTAAACACTAGTGTTTACCATTTTTTCACTTCAAACGGCGTTTGAGTGGATAGCATATAACGTCTCTCTTTTTTCGCATTTTTACCCTTATTATTTTTCTTAAATTGTTTCTCCATCCTTAATAAAATAAACCAAATAATTTAACTATTAATTAAATAAATACTTCCTTACCAACATGATGTGGCACGAGTGGTAGATAGTTGGGTCCATTAACCATTTGGTCTTGGGTTTGATATGTGGTTTAAATGGATCTCCAATACCTCAAAAGATTAGTGTCAACGGTCGTCGTGGAGGATACATGGGTTTACCAACAAAAAAAATATTTTCTTTTTGTCATTTTATATTTATCAGTTAGTTTAATCGCTAGTTTTACCAAACACGTACGTTTTTTATTATTAGCTAGCTTATCCATTATCTGCCAGCTCATCTACTATCCGTTATTCGCTCATCTACTAGGTTATTCACTATCCGCTATTTTTTACCAAAGAGGGTCTTAGCATTGCTATTTGAAAAGACACTCGACCAATTATTCTCATAAATGAAATGTTTGATCCTTAACAATTTTAAATTAGTTAAACTAGTCAAGCAGTAGGATAATTTTATAGATTTTGTAGTCTCTACAAAGGACAAATTTGACCAATATACAAGATTTAGAATTTATAAGCCATCGTAACGATTTAGAAGTACCCCCACTTGCAAGTATTTTTTACTCTGTTTTGTTGCTAACAACAACCTTCATTTCTAAGCCTGAATCAGTGACCTGCATTCACATGTATTGAAACGCTGATCTTCAGTCATATCATATGTATTACTATATGATTAATACGTTTACAAATTTTGGTTGTTTTTTACTGAAAGAAACCACCATCGTTCCTCAGAAGCCTAATAGATTGAATTGAAATTAATGTAATTAATACATAAATAAAAAGCCGTCGTGGAATTTCACGAGCGAACCTCTTCGCATTAAATAGCATTACTCTAACCAAAAGAGTAATGCTTGTTATCGCGAAGGAGTATCTCGTGTAATTTAACGACCGCCTATTATACGTGAAATAAAATAAAAATAAGCCACAATCGATTTCATGTAAGTCAAAGTGATCTAGAATTTATAAGCCACCGTAACACAAATTTAGAATTACCCCCTCTTGCAAGTATTTTTTACTCTGTTTTGTTGCTGACAACAACCTTCATTTCTAAGCCTGACACGGCGATCTGCATTCACATGTATTGAAACGGTGATCTACAGTCATATCATATGTATTACTATATGGTTAATACGTTAACAAATTTTGGTTGCATTTTACTGAAAGAAACCACTATCGTTCGTCAGTGACCCCATTGAGGGGTACTAATCAATCATTATCCCATCCCCAACCAGGGTGGCAGTCCGAAAAATGATATCGCTAATGCTATTTCTATTTGCCAAAACTGTTGTGCCATTTTAGTAGATAGACCTACATGTTAAATTGATATCATAAAAGCATAACTATTATAAATACAACTTTACAATTGTGTCATAGCGCGGGAGGGGGGGATGAACTATCAATTCTAGTAGGGTTTTGATGATAACATGTACTCGCGGGATCTTAAATGTATACATACCCTACCCAGGGAATCTAAAATGCCAAATTCAGCTCCTTGGCCCAGAACTAATTACACGTTCAATCGAGTTAGCATACTTGTGAAACTGCACAAATCCACACAAAATAGTTCAGCTATTTGTCATTTACTCACAATGAGCAACGCAAGATTCGGCACTCGAATTGACAGTCAACATATCAGTGCTGAGAGTATTCAAGCTCATTTGAATTAGTAAACAGTAAAAGAAATGTAGAATCCATATGAAAGTTGTGACTGATATAGACTAACTGAAATTCAGTTTCTATTTTCATTTTCCTTTCATGATGCATCATCTATGGGTGCAATTAATAACTTCTGAAGCCAAGCAGGGAACTAGACCACACAGGTTTAGCAAAGAAGATAAATGGCACGTACCTCTTCAACTACCTCTCCACATTTGCGACCTAACTGTTCTACTTTAACTGTTGTAGATTCTTTTACCGAGGTAATGTTACTATTTATGGTGTCCACCTGTAAATTGCAAACAAGACATAACATTCTTTTATCAAATTTACTTGATATGAAAGCAAATGGTAATTAGTGCCGGAAAAAATACCTAAATAAGAATTCGAGAACAAAACAAGTCAATAAAAAATGTTTTTTAGTTATCAATTAGTTAATGTTGTACTTTCAAATAAATAATTTTTTTTCTAGATTACCTTGGATAACACAGCCTCAACATTTCTCTGTCTCATTTCTATGGCAAGCCTCTTAGATTCCACTTCGGATTTTTTACTGCTAAGTTCGTTAGTTACTTCCTCCCATATGATTCTGTACTCTTTTTCCAACTGCTTGGTAGACTCCTCCATATGCTCAACTGAGGCACGATAAACAAGTACAAAAAGTTGAAGGGAAAACACAATATATCAAAGCTTAAAGAGAAGTGTCATAGTTAATACCTTAAAAAGAGCAGTGCCATTGTATAAAGGTTTTACATAAAAAGCATTGCACTACAGCATGGCATACAGTTGTGTTGTGCTGCTTCAGTCAATAAATGGTTTTTCTTTACAAAAAAAAAGGGGAAAAAATTATGCCACTAAGCTAGGACATTTGGGAACAGCTTCTGTAGAGAGTTTTTTGTAAATAATACCGTCATTCATGCTTACAGCATCTATTTGGAAATGGAATTATAGCATAGCTTTCTCAAGAACATACCTTTACTTTGCCTTTCAACCAATTTGGCCTCAAGTGACTTTTCCAATACTTCTTCGTCACTAAGTTTAGCTTTTAATGCTTTAAGCTCCTTCTCAATAGATTTAGCAGAATTAACCTATTGGAGGGGAGCTACAGACATTAAACTTGTGGTTTTGTACAATAACAAACTTTGGATGAAGAAAAAGTCCATAGATAATAGAAGTTCTTAAATCTCTTAGATAGCAAATTTTCAATCATCATGACAAATGATAGAGCATGCATCAAACAGAGTACCTAATACCTGTTCTTGTATAGACTGCATCTGGCTGTAGTGCTTTGACATTTTTTTGTAAACCTGAAAAAATAAAGATAAAGCGATTTCTATTATCTGAAAAAATAAAGATAAAGTGATTTCTATTTTCTGATAAATGTGTTATACAACTCAATAGGTTGAGGTTTCACAAAAGCTAAAATACATATTGAACTGCATCCCATGCTAGATCTTAAGCAAAGCAACTAAGGAATAGATTCATTACAGTCCAACAAAGTGAATTGATAAAAGTATAGTACTTTACCATGATAAAAAATGCAATTGCAGATGAAGAACAAAATATAACCTAGTCTGTAACAAAAGAAAATACCTTGGAATAAACTTCGACAAGGGCAGTCTTCTCATGGAAAGTATGCATGGCCAATCTTTCAGCATTCCTTGCCTCCTCTCGAGCCAGTTTCTTTTCCTCTAAAGCCCTCTTCATGCCAAATTAGGGAAGCATAATTAAATGAGTAAAAAGGAAGAAAAAGTCCTCTTCATGGCAAAAACATCTAAAACAGGCATGCAGTTTTTGTTCAACTTCACAGCACAAAAAAAAACTCATGGTTAAAACAAAAGTGAAGTCCCTTTTAATTTCTACTTATTTTCAATTTAGTTATGACATCTTGTTTTCCTTTTCTAATCAATTTCTACACTTACAAAACATTTTCAAAATAGTACCTACCACCATTTTTCAAAACATTATCAATTGATTCAATTCAGCCTTCCCTGAACATTCAATAAAAGAGTACATTAAATGAGCACCCAAGTGATGTAAAGGAAAAGGGTTCTGGTTTAAAAATACCAATGTTTTTCATTGTAGTAGCAACATAGAAGTGAGGCAGTAAAACAGTTGCAAATGCAACATTAACACAAGCAGGTTGACTGGAGAAATGCTAACTAGACAACATTTGTAGCCAAGAACAAATTAACTTTGAATCTGGCTTCAACAGAATAGGCTAATAAACAACAAGAAAACCTTTGATTTGCAACCGATTCTAATGATTGGAGGAAATCAGTAATCAAATGAAGAAGATACCTGTACTTTATCAGGAGACTGAGCAATTTTTGAGCGTAGATTTGCATTTTCTTGAACATTTTGTAACATTGTAAATTCAGCATTAGAAATCTGGGGTTTGAAGAAAAGGAGAATAGTAGTTAGATTTAACAACAAATAACATAATCTATCACCACAGAGCAGTCCATTACATTCACAAAAATCAAGACCCGTACGTAGCAAGAACTCACCAGAAACAAAGTCATGTTCACTGTCCACTCCACACAAATGAAGAAACTCTTGCAAGTTTAAAACTAAATATACTAGGAATGAATCAGATTAAGCTTTAGTTGCATTTTGTTATTATAAACAAAAAATGAACAATAAATCTTCCAAAACTGCAGCCTGCAATACATATGCAAGTAACATTATCCTAAGTTTAAACATACTAATCGCATGTGAACTGTTCACATAAACTTTGACGCCTATGTGATGTTTATTTCTTCCAAACACTCCCCCAATATCAAGACCTAAGATTCTATAATTCATTCTGCTAACCTTCAATTGATGGTCAAGCATAAAAAGAATATCTTCTAAGAGACAATAAGCTAACCTTGTCATCCATTTCCGCATTCTTGTCCTTCAACTTCTTTAAAGTAGACCTCAACGACATCTGTTTGTTGTTCAGGCTCCCAATAGTTTGCCGCAGCTCTTTAACTTTTGCATCCACCTCCTGAACTAAAGGCATTTCCCTTTCCCTCGCTTCATTGCATTCAGCAATTGCCGATTTCAACTATAATAACAGAACAAAAATCACTCAACAAAACTCCATTATCAGCACAGATAAAAAAATTTAAAAACACTAACTATTCAGAAACCTCTAAAATCTTATTCTCCTCTAATTCCGCTAACTGCGCCTCCACCGCATTGAATTCTTCCACAATTTCTGAAATAGATTCCATTCTCACCTCCCTGAGATTAAACAAAATGATAATTAGTTCCTATTTTAGGTTTTTTTCTCTTTTCGTTTTCATGTGGTGGTTGGTTGAGAACGAAGAGAAGAAAAAGTGAGAGTTACCTATCGAGACAGTAATTGAGAAGAGCGCCGAGGAAGAACTCTGTTCTATGAGGATCAGGCTTGAGAAGATCAGCGAGGTTAAACGAGAATTTCTTGGGACATTCAAGTGCGATGAGCACATCCTTGATCTTAGTGTAAAGCTTGATGGCGCGAACTGAATCAACGTGAAGATCGGGATTCTCGAGTTGCTCTAGGGCTTCAAACTCAAGCTGTTCGTTATCTTCCCTGTGAGAGAAGAAAGAGAGACGCGGCATGAATATGAGAAATGGTGTGGTGAATTGAAAGAGTAAAAGATTGAAGAGAAGAGAGAAGATAAATACTCATGGAGAAAGTCGACGTGATTGAGAATGCGAGTGTAGAGGTCTGAAACCAGGCCTGGTTTAGGGTTCATGAGGTCCTGTTCCGTCACGGTCGCAATTTGATATTGCTTTAAAATTGCTACTATTTCTGCCCGCTGTAGCCTTGGGTACTCGTAGTTCGACATCGCCGTCTTCTTCTCCGACGGACAACCGCAACTCAAAAATTCAAGTAGAAAGGAGAATAGACCACGCCGGCACACTCACACCACAGTGTGAAAACGAAAATTGAATTAAACTGTGTTAGAATGCTCTGGTTTCCCGCCCACTAAATCTACTATAATCAAACAACTCACAGTAAAAACCTAAAGGCGGATTCTACCGACACCCCCATATTAGCTACTTACCCCCCCCCCCCCCCCCCCCTCTCTCTCTCTCTCCCTCTCTCTCCCTCTCTCTCTCCCTTTAGTAAACTGAATTCGCGATCCAGAGCCACCATTCACAAGGGAAGAGGCGCAACATCACCACCACGAAGACAATGAGGTTCACGGCGTCGCCACCACGAAGACGGTAACAATGCAGGATTGCATGTATTTAGGGTTTATGTTCAGTTCGTTTTCATTTAATTTGGATTTCATTTGGGTTTCTGAGGTTGAGTGTCAATTTCCCTTGGAACTTAAGGTTTCTCCTTCACGAGTTTTCGTTAGAGTTTGAGTTTTAATTTTTGTATGACTTAATTTTAGATCTGAGATTCGTTTTCATTTTTGTTGATTTCTGCTTTATTGTTTTCGTCTCTGCTGCGCAAGTTTGTATTTTTTTCAAAAGGTTGAAGATACACGTAAATTGAGTTCACGAGTTTCATAGAGAACTCAGTTCACTAGAACACCCGTGAATTGAATTTACAACAGAATTTGTTTCAGGCGCCCCTCTGTTGTAAATTGATTTTACTATGGTTATAGTGAAGTCAATTCACCGTAACTCTAGTAAACTCGGTTTAGTCAGTTCACTGTGGTGCTTCTGTTGAAGACAACTTAGTGAATTCAGTTCATTATAATTGTAGTAAACTGAGTTCACTATAGTTATAGTAAACTTAGTTCACGATGGTGCTTCTGCTAAAGACAACTTTAGTGAACTCAGATCACTCTAGAGTAATAGAATGTGATTTTTTTTCTCTTATTTGTTTGACATGACACCATACTTTTTCAGGAATGGTTAGGACTAACACCACCGGCCCTGTTGGTCGTCGAGTGGATCAAGTTTCGCAAACAGTATCCGAACATGTCCCGTCAACGACACCAGAAAACAAGCGCAAATCAGATAAGGCCCTTTTCTTCACAAGGGTCTCGCCAACCTCTTGAGGCGCGTGATGAAGCAAAAGGGAGTTCTTATAGGATTTGAGAGTTCAAAATATCAAATTCCATCGTTTTGATTTCGGGGTTCGTAATCTCTAAAAAAAATCCAAACTAACTTAAATAACATTCTTTTGATTTTATTAGAAATTTTGGTGGTGTTTTTATAATTATTGTGATCCTTTTTCTTCGCACTAATTTTGACCTAGAAAAATTGCGTCTGGCATCACAAAATATTCTATGACCAACCACGATATTCATTTTCCATCGAACAAGTAATCATAAAAAAGTGCCAGATCGTGACCCATCAGGATACCCATCGAACAATTATTAATAATAATGCTAGTATAATCAATCATAGAAAAACGGCACGCCCCTTAGGAAGTTAGGCCACCCACCGTCCCACATGCAGGAATTATTTATTGATTACCAGCCTTGTCCTACACTCCTACTCCCCACTATAAAAATAGTGCAATTATTCAGTTCGACAGCTCTAACGTTAGACCATACGGACCACTTTTTTTTACTCAGAACAAAATATATATCATTTCAGTAGCAATAGTATTTTCATTGCAAATTAAAATAAAATAATGAATTTGGGAGTTAGCAATGTCTTGAAGCTCTTACAAGAACATGAACAACGAGATTTGTTTGCCTCCAAACAAAAGGTTAAAGGAAGATAGTACTACTAAAGCTCTCTAGTGATCTATAATGTTGCATAAAGGAAATTGTGTATAACGTTTTTTTAATCAAACAAGCTTCATTCTCTGAATTTATTAAAAAAGAGAAGAAAAAAAACAGAAAAGATCCCAAAGAGATACCGGACCATTACTCTTAGCAAAAAAAGAAGATAAAGTCAAAATAATAATAAGAAAGCCCTAACAAATCGAAAAAATCGAAAAATTTAAATCCAACACAGTCCTTTCTCTAATACCGATGTGGCAAATATATTAGGAAGGAAATGCGAAAATCATTTTTCGTTATTGTCTTCGTTATCAACTTTTTTATGGCAAACCTAAAATATTAGGCTAAATAGCTCTTGGGGTCCTTTAATTTAATTTTAGGTAACAATTTGGTTCTTAATCTTTTTTCCCCAAATCAATCCTTTATGTTTTAAATTTTTGGCACTGTTGCCCTTTTCTGTTAGCCTCCGTCCAACTCTATTAAAAAATGTCTATGTGTACATTATGGTGATGACATGTCAATTACTAGATCCACGTGTTTCAATTTTTTCCGTTTACTAATTTTTCTAATTCACTATTTTCTTCTTTTATTATTAATTTTAGCAACCCTTCCAGAAATACGACACTCAGCTTTCCTTCCTCCTTATTCTTCTTCTTCCAGATTCCATTTTCCATTTCTTTTCCTAATTCTTGCTGAAGGACGGATCTTAGTTAGTGATGGGGAGGGTCACGACCCGTCCAAGATTTTTAAAATTTTGGTATATACATACATACATACATACATACATACATACATATACACACACAGATATATGTATGTATGTACACACATATTTTACTTAGATTTAGGTTATTTATATTGACATGACCAATAAAATATCATGTAACAGTTTTGGCGTAGTGGCTAAGCACAACGCTTATACCTCCACAACGTCGGAGGTTCAATTCCCATTAGGCTTCTTTCTTTAAAATTGTTAACTAACACTATTTTCTCCAAAACAATCACAAAAAAGCGTTTAGCTGGGTTCAACCTCGTACCTTGTACACGATGCAACATAAATTTACCACTTGAAAAAGAGGAACAATTATTCAATTTTGGACAAATATTAATAGTATTATGTATAAATTTGGCCCCCCTAAAAATTTTCGTCAAGATCCACCACTACCCTTGACTGCACTTGGAGTTCCTCTCTCTTTCAATCACGGCCACCATGGCCATCTCTCCTCTCTCGTCAAGATAAACATTTTTAACAGAGTCAAACGGAAATTGTAAAAAAGGATTTACATTGCTAATGTTTTAAAATTTAAGGGAATAAATTGAAAAAAAAACATAAATGACTAAATCGTTTCCTGAAATTCAGTTAAGGGACCCCAAGGACCAATTTAGCCAAAATATTACTATTTAAACAAAATACATATGATACTTAACCCATAGTACAAAAGTGATCAACAACACATGCCTGTCAAAAAACAGGGAAAATAAATTCTCCAGAGTATAAAAGCAAGACTAGATCTTACTCTTAACAGTACATTTGATGGGAACAAGAAACCATAATATATAGTAAAAATAAGAACGCGACCTACCCCTAACAAAGAACCATCTTCGAGATGAAGTTATAACTCGGGTAAACGTGCCGCCGAAGACAGGCACCATTGTCTTTATTGTCACTAAACTCAACAAGCACAACATACACTCTTATAAACAGTACACCACCGTATCATAATCTAAGCAAAAATAGATCGATAGAAGTTGGTTAATTATTTGGTCCAAATTTTGGACCAAATAAATCAATTTTCATTGACTTATTTTTGCTAATTGTATTTTGAGACGGATGGATTACATACACGCAAGTCATACTAAACTGTTGGGGGGATGAGATTTTTAGTTTCCTCGATCTCGGAGATGAGAAGTTTTTGAAATTCAGAATCCACGTTAAGAGCCACTTGTTGCACTGTAGGTGATAAGCTACTCAAAACCGATGTCTTGCCAACCAACTCTCCACTCAAAGGCCTACAAAAGAAGAAATAATATACAATTATGAAAAGTTTTAATGTTATTTCCTATCATATTGTATGTTACCATGTGGATTAATTATATAAACTTACGTCGTAGTTGTGACAATAGAGTAACTCTCTATTCCTTCTTCACCAGCAGTTTCAGCAACCACGCAAAATCGCGGTACAACAAGTAAATGACCAGCTTTAACTTGAGTATCCAATACACGTTTACCATTCAAACCCACAATTTCAATCTTGCCACTCCCTTTAGCAATGTAAATTAGTTGAACAACAGGGTTGACAAAGTACGAGGGTGCTTTAGTAGCATTAGGTTCAAGTTTCACTCTAATCACACTTAACCCAACATCTCCAATAAAAGGAAAATCTTTCTCTGTTAAGGTTGTTACTAAACCCCCACTTTTAGCTTCAATTTGTGGTGTTGCAACATCAATATTATAAACTAGTTCTTTTGTTAGCTCCATTTGAGGCTTTGGCATGGGTTGGTCTTTTGGTAGCTTGACTAGTAGAACCCCGGTTTGACTTTTGGTTAGCTTGTTGACGTCATCTTTGTTCAAATTATATACTTTGCTAATGAGCTCTGGAGAAAAACTTCCTAAAAGTCCTTGAACACCTGTTAGAAAGAAATAGGTGAATTCCCCAGGAATATGAGCCTTTGAAGTTTCTCCAAGAAAAACAATGACAAGGTCGGAATCTCCATCATTGAACCACCATGAAACGCTTCCAATTGGTGCTGGTATGATATCACCTTTCTTAAGCTTCAAAACTACCTCTTTTCCAGTGTCGGGGAGTACCATCCCTACTACCCCATCAGAACCTGGTTGGGGAAGTTAATTTAGCCCATAATCAATCAATGTTAAAGAAACACAACATTATTACACAATCATACTCGAGTTCAAATCAGGAAACCGACGTCCCTATGTTATTGAAATTGCCAATAAAACAGTAACGTAGGAAAATAAAATAAAATAAAATAAAATTAGTGAAGATAGGTAGGGGGTATATATGACCTTGAACAACATAGCCCAATTTAGAGGAATCGGCATAATGAGGGAGAGCGAAACCCCTAGGCTGAAGAACAAGACGACCAGCACCAACGTTGGTGTTAGCTAACACTGGCATTTCAGAACTGGACCAAACATAGTAACCTCCGCCATCTCCTTCGAACAATGTTTGTGCTTCCTTTGGTGTTAAGTCCAACTCCATTGCGTTGATTTTCCCTTCTTTTTCTTCTCATGTAAAGCATATATAAATATACATAAAGCATTTCAAATAAAAAAATGCATTATTGAAGTAGTAATGAAATAATGCATGTTACCAATATTGAAGTAGTAATGATAATGCTAAATAGTGCGCACCGACACATCACACAAAACTACAGAATAATATTGCCAGACATTTTATAATCAAAAAAAAATATTGCCAGATATTTGAAGTTTTGGAGCACCTTATAAAGATGGTGCGTCGTTATTGTATATCATTATTGAAAATAAATTACGGGAAGATGCCTCGCCTCTTATGGCAACTTATGTTCGGTGTTTACGTCAAAAAAAAAACTTATGTTCGGTGTTTAAATGTAGATGGAACCAAAAAAACTAGGTGGGAAGTTATATTTTGAAGCGGTGGAGGCCTAAATCAAGACTTTTAGCGGTCCCCCCACCTTATGAATCGACTTTGTCTCTTAATTACTATTACTTTTGGTAGAAAATATATAAGAAACAAAACATTTTTTTTTTCAAAATATAAGAAATAAACCCTACTTTTAAGATATAAACTCTAATTTGATATGTTATAAATGATCAATCTCAATTTCACCCTTATTAAATTAACTGGTGTAATCAAATGTGATGTTATAATTAGAAATATAAATCATCATTTAATAAAAATCAAAGTTTTGGAAAGTAGTTAAATTTTCAACAGAATAATTTATTTCAATTTCATTCTTTGGTCTATGTGGTCAGTGGTGTATGAGTTTGTTTCTTGTACTCCCTCCATAACACATTAGAAGCAAATTTGGGCCATTTAACTTGTAAGCAAAAGTTAATGTTTTAAATCCTATTTAATGATAATATACCAAAAATATCATTCATTTGATGCTAAAAACAAATATGTGTCAATAACACATACAAGATATACAACCCAATAATTTCGGTATTTGCTAGTTGTATTAGGTCTTCCGGATATTTCACCTTAACATTTTTAATAGAAGATGACTATTTTAAAAAGAGCACTCTACTTCACTTTATTAAAAAGAAATAAAAAGGAGTAAAATATATTTGACGAAATGTTCTCTTTGTATCTTTACTAGTTTTGAGGACCTGTGCGATGCACGAGAAGAAATTTGTTAAATAGTTATTTCGTTTGATACATAAAGAAATTTGTTAATTGAGAAAATATCAACCTTTATTCTAGATATTTTAAGGATTTAATTTATATTTACTAGCATAGGTGTACACTTTTTTTTACTATTAATCGATTATAGATTTACATTTTTTTTGGTTACAAAGCTAAAAAAAAAAGGGAAAAGGCAAATAGCAGGCTAATTATCTCCTACAGAAGGAAACACCAACAGCATCTGCAGAAAGGTGTAACAATAGGCCAGCAGGAGGAGAATCAAGAAGGACCTCAGAACCTCCAGCAACAGCGCCCAGCTTGGCCAAGTAGTCACCACAGTGATTACCCTCACGACACTGGTGAGTGATGCTCAACAGCGAATCTCACCAAAACAAACGTCTAATCTCAGCAATAACATTACTGTACCTGTGATGGGGTGAAACTCGATCCGCTATTTATACAAGTCACACTGCAGTAAGGGAATCTGAGACACAAGTCACCCAACGGAAACCTTTATCCCAACAAAGAAGAAGCCCTCTGTGGACAGCAACAAGTTCAGCAAAAATAATCTCTTTTTGATCTAATTTGCCATAGTAGCCATATAAGAAGACACCATCAGCATCTCTAATCAGCCCACCGTGACCAGATTGCCCACTATTACTAAACACGCTGCCAAGAAATCTGCCTTGGACCACTCAAACTCGCATTCCCTTCTGCCAATGCAAACGCCCTCTGCACTTGATGCAAAGTAGCAGCACACTGCACCTCTATGTCAGCAACAGTAGCCTTTCTTGTTGTCACAAAGAAATCGGTTCCTAGCGCACCACAACGTCCATAACATTATAGGGATGAAAGAGCCGTGTCTTCGATTTGTACAAAATCTACATCGCACAGACGTGAGTGGCCAAACCAAGGCTTATACCAGAAGCTAGTCTTACCATCACCAATTTAATTTAAATTGGAAGCAGTCCTGCAACTCCACAAAAGCTGTGATAATAGCATTCCAAGTTGGAGAGCAGTGTTATGCTCCCTGCAAATGATGGTGCATAGAGTCTCTCCTTTTTTAAAAAAAATTTATTTCAAATGAGATGTTTCAGCTATTAAATAAATGCAAATGATGGTGCATAAAGTCTCTCCTTTTTTCCTTCGGTTTCAACAAGCTATATACTCTTCCAAGAAAAGTATTTCACTTTGTCTTTCAATTGTTGTTCAGGCCTGTGACATATAACATTTGATTATATCTTTGTTAGTTCAAGCATATAAGATTTGTATGCTTGATCTCCCCCTTTGTTTATTATGCAGTTTTTGTCGCTCTCTTGATTTTCTGTTTGTTATTTATAAGTTGATGTTTTTTTGTGTGATATTATCTGACGTAAATTTGGTGGAATAGACTATATGTAGGAAGTGACTCAATTTCTGGTGATGGCACACAAATGTTGGTTAAAATCAAGTGAATTTTTGGATGCATTGAGAAGTGATTCTACTTCGAAGTGTGATTTTCGTTCTATAACGCTTGCTTGAAATGATTCATGGTGTTCAATTGTTCATGTAATTTGGTATTTTATATTTGATGCTATGGTGTTCAATTGTTCATGATGCTATGGTGTTCATCATTTGATGCTTTGATCCTATTTTATTTTTCTTTCGTATGTTTTCACTCTTATTCCCGCATTTTTAACTTCTAATCCAGTCTTTTTGTAGGGAGAAGTTTGATGAGTTTTGATTTAAAACTGCAGTCGTATGCCACATTATAAAGTATCAATCATACGAGCCCAAGTTCAAGGTAATCAATAAAATCATATTTCATTCAACATGATTTTGTTAATGATTAAGACTTAGAATGCAATATGATTAATTGTAATTTCTCTTTTAGTGTATTTTACTAGATTAGGCTTCAATCAAATTTTAGAAGATTTCAGAGAATGCATTTAGCACTTGCAAGTTCCAATTTTTTTAAACTTTTAGATTTTATTCATGTGCATTAACACAAGGAGTTTAACGTAGTTGTCAATTATAGCACCTCAAAACTAAACTTATCTTACAGTGGAATATTAAATCAGTTGTCTTTTAAACCAATTACCTTTTTCCTGTTGGGCAATCATTATTCGTTTCTGGGTTTTAAAACTACATGTTCTTAGAAAGAGAAGTCTTGTTTGCATTTAGTTGTTGCTTTTATTTTGTAGCTGATTTTTTGTATGGAACATTGAATTTGATTAAAGAGTTAGATACCAATGGAATCTATTTCATGATCTTTGTTATTGTCGTTGATACCATAACAAATGGGATGTGCGTGCCTAATACACTCTAAAAGATATGCTAATACCAGATATTTTGAAGTAAGGAAAGACATTATTGTATTTGAAATAGGCTTTAGGAATATACAATTTTATTTTAAATTTTTGATATTGATTAGTTCAGAGCATTATTTAAGAAAGTTCAAAGCATGATTTCAAGAGATTTTTTTCGCAAATCCTACAAAACTAGGTGATCTTTGCTGGAGGAGCTGCAATCCAGAATCTGTATGGCAAACATGTTGGCACTTTTGGGTTCCTTTTTAGCTACTCTTTTCTTCACCTTTTTATTTTGTCATGATTAAATCTATTGCTAGAATTCTTTATCAATTATGTTGGTGCCACAAAGTCAAATGTAGTTTTATTGACCTTCTCTGTTTCCTTAATTTCTATACATTGTTGTTCAATTAGCTTGGACCACCGGTCCAACGCTACTTTCACAATTTCTTATTGTTTCGTGAAATAGCCCAATTTGCTAGGTTGGGTTGGTTCAAACCCACATTTTCACGTGTCTTTTTTACTTTCTATTTTCAAATTTAGTTTGCATTTTTAGTATAACTGGTAATCCTTTCAACAAATGTATATATTTTTAATTTTAATTTTTAATGGAAATGCTTCACAGTAGGGCTCTTAGTTTGTTTAAGACATGTTAAAGAATCAAAGTTAAAATAATTGTTCTAATAAAAAAAAGTTAAAATGATTGTGTTTTATGAAAGTACAAGCATGTTTGCTGCCATGGTTGGTATATAGGAATATCCCCACATATGTCAGATCGATTAGTTCCTTCAGTCTATCATGTTACTACTAATTCTTTTACATATGTTGGTATGCAGTAGAGTTTAATGCTAATATTGACAATCCACCACATGGGTTCTTCAATGATTTTGTATTGTCAAAGGATGGTATTCTTATTACAACAATGTAATTTATTTTACATATGTTGGTATGCAGTATATTACTATTTATTTTATTAATCTGCTAAAATAGGTAGCTCTAAATATACATTTCACATTAGAAATCCATCATACAAGTTAAGTTTAAATTCTTCTGTAATATAAATTTAAACTGATTATAATATTTAAAATTGAATATTATTATTGTCTATACTATGAAATCACATATTTTACTTTACCAAATAATAACTCATTTGCATTTTTCTAAAATACTAATATAGCATGTATAACCACAAAGATATATAAACTATAAATTCCTTAATTTTTTTTGACAAACTTAAATTTTATTTGATTGATATAAAATTGTTTAAATAAAATATACTTATATACACTTATATATTGCCTCTAATTTTTCAAGTTTTTTCAACAAGAAAATGGATACCCGTGCATCGCACGGGTCATACGCACTAGTAGAGGCACAATTAGAAAAAGAATGAGGCTGAATTAGTAAAAACGTGGCTGTTTTCTTAAAAGTCTGGGCTACACATTAAAATGGCCCAAATGTTATTCTAAAGTCTTTTTAAAGCCTATTTTAAATACAAATACTATTTTAAAACTCCTAAAACTCAGAATAACTTTCTAAATAAATTACATTTAACATACTAAAATTATATAAGGCTATGATTGAATAAAGTAATGTCTATATTTTCTAAAAAAAGAAATAAATATAAAATCAACATGTTTTAACAATTCCATACACATAGGGGTGTTCAGTGGTTTGGGTAAACCCAAACCAAACCAAACCAAACCATAACCCAACCCAAATCGAAGTATTTGGTTTTGATGAATTTTATAATCTGGTCAAACTCAAATCAATCCGTAAAGACTTACACTAGTTTGGTTTGGGCAACAAATTTACAAAATTAAAATCTAACCAATCCGTACATCCGAACATAGCAATAACAAAAAAAAAATTATACCATATGTATACATGCTAAAATTTTGAGGGAACTATTTGCACATGTATTACCTTCATTAGTTTTATTTTATTTTTTATTTCTTGTGATAAGTTTCTGTTATTTTCTGTTTGTAATGTCATATAAAAAAGTGTAGATTTTTATGTTTTATAAATAGCATTATTTGTGCACGATCCGCAAACTCAATTCGAACCAACCCGTTCAATATCGGGTTGGTTCAATTTTAAATTTTACTAAAAAAGCCCAAAATTTAACCAATACAAACCGAAAAAATATATTTGTTTGGGAAATGGATTTGGTCAAAATCGATTCAAACCAACTCGTAAATGAACAACCAAACATTTTGTTCACCCATGTATCATAAAATGATAACCATATAAACATATATTTTAAGAGTTTAATTAGTGTTCCGGACTGGGCTCAAGCCCAATCCAGATTTTGGGCCCAACTTGGTGGTCCTAACACACCGAGGAACTCGCATCATTGGCAACCTGTGTGCCATGCCTCAAGAACGGTGGAGATCGTGCGGTCGAGTTGAACGGCTTAGATCTCACGTCTTCCTTGTGCAGCAAAGCACTCCTTACTTCATCCTAACGCCTATAAATAGGCCTCCACTCAAAACCAAAGGTACACAATTCATTTCTTATAACTTTTCCTCATTATTACTTCCCTCTCTAACTTGGGCGTCAGAGTCTCTTTGCAAGTACCCTCATCGCCGACCTTGGCCTCGGACGAAGAACTACCTCGGACAGCTCCACCTCGGACGAAGAACTACCTCGGACAGCTCCACCTCGGATGGAAGACCTCGCAAACCCGGACAAGGCATCTATCACCGGGAGGTACATATTTCTCTCTCTCTTGAGTTCGGACACGAACATTGGCGACCACAGTGAGAGCGAGAGCCAAGGTTTCAAGTCAACCTTGGCCTCAGCTTCTCATCTTCTGGTCGGGCTCCAGATCAACCCCCGCCTCAGCTTATTATCTTCAGCCAGGTTTCAAGTCAACCTTGGCCTCAGCATCTCATCTTCTGCCGGGCTCCAGATCAACCCCGGCCTCAGCTTATTATCTTTTGGCCGGACTCCAGATCAACCCTGGCTTCAGCTTATTATCTTCTGGCCGGGCTCGAGATCAACCCCGACCTCAGCCTATTATCTTCAGTCAGGTTTCAAGTCAACCTTGGCCTCAACATCTCATCTTCTGCTGGGCTCCAGATCAACCTCGACCTCAGCTTATTATCTTCAGCCAAGTTTCAAGTCAACCTTGGCCTCAGCATCTCATCTTCTGCCGGGTTCCAGATCAACCCCGGTCTCAGCTTATTATCTTCAGTCAGGTTTCAAATCAACCTTGGCCTCAGCTTCTCATCTTCTGTCGGGATCCAGATCAGCCTCAGCCTCAGCCTCAACCTCTTCTCTTCAATCAAGTTTCACACCTAGCCACTTTAAAATTACTATTTAGAATATTCATGTCTTCTTAACGTGCAGGATCCTTGGCGACATCAGCTCCCAGCTTATTACAAAGCCCCTCTCACCCGAGTCCGACGTCGAGCTGGCCACTCGGCGGACGACGGTAGGAGGCAAGGCCGTCAAAGAACGACACACACGTCCTCCCTGACTCCGAGCTTAAATGCTCAGTCATGGAGCGTGCCTAAGTCCACAGCGACTACGACATCTCCGCTCCTCGCGAACCAGCTTCCTCTTTGGCCTGGCTTAAATGCTGAGACAGAGACCGGAGGAAGAAGTCCTTGCGGCTTCGACCCTTCTCGACTCCGAGCTTCAATGCTCAGTCGAGCTGCCTCCTCTCTGATCTCCGAGCTCAGCTCCATTAGAGACCGGAGGATGAAGTCCTTACGGCTTCGACCCCTCTTGACTCCGAGCTTCAATGCTCAGTCGAGCTGCCTCCTCTTTGATCTCCAAGCTCAGCTCCATCAGAGACCGAGGAGGAAGTCCTTGCGGCTTCGGACCCTCTTGACTCCGAGCTTCAATGGTCAGTCAAGAGCCAGATGGATCCACAGCGATCTCGGAGATGGATCCACGGCGATCCCGGCGACGAATCCACAGCGATCCCGGAGACAGATCCACAGCGATCCCAGAAATCAAGGCCAAACGCCCAAGCCTCACTTCAGCTATCTCTCTCTCTCTCATGTATCCGACTATTATCTACTTGACACATGGCATCTCAAGCCGAGGCCGCCCTTGCCTTGCACGGCCGACCTCGACTTGGGTGGCTACTGTTCTGGACTGGGCTCAAGCCCAATCCAGATTTTGGGCCCAACTTTGTGGTCCTAACACACCAAGGAACTCGCATCATTGGCAATCTGTGTGCCATGCCTCAAGAACGGTGGAGATCGTGCGGTCTAGTTGAACGGCTTAGATCTCACCTCTTCCTTGTGCACCAAAGCACTCCTTACTTCATCCTAGCACCTATAAATAGGCCTCCACTCAAAACCAAAGATACACAATTCATTTCTCATAACTCTTTCTCATTATTACTTCCCTCTCTAACTTGGGCGTCAGAGTCTCTTTGCAGGTACCCCCACCGCCGACCTTGGCCTCAGACGAAGAACTACCTCGGACAGCTCCACCTCAGATGAAGATCTACCTCGGATGGAAGACCTCGCCAACCCGGACAAGCCATCTATCACCGGGAGGTACATATTTCTCTCTCTCTTGAGTTCGGACACGAACATTTAGTATACACCGATGTAAAGAATTTTACACCATCAACCAATCTAAAATCATGGTATGAGTGACTTTTAAGGTATTTGAGATAAAATCAAATATTTTTATGATGTGTCACTCCATAATTGGTTGACATAGAACAAAAGTCTCTTACAGTGACAGTGTATATAAATTAAATTCATATTTTAAATAGTGTTTATATACCAAAAAAATACTTTAAAGAACAATTACCTTAATATATACCTTTTTTTAAAATACTTTAAAGAACAATTGCCAAATAACATGTCCTAAAGGTTAAAGGTAGTCAATCCCAACCATTCAATATTTTTATCATTACATCAATGGTAAGAAAGACAGTTTCTCATGATGAGAAAGTTTTTCTCCTCTCCTATTTTTTTGACAGGTCCTCTCCTATTTTAAATGTAGCCTTCTTGGCATATGGAGGTTTCCTCCTGTTCCTTGCTCGTGCTTTACAATTTCACTGAGAATTTAAAAAAATTCCAGTACCACTATTGGGTACGAATGATTTCTGACGAAATGTCAGAATATATAAAAAGCGAAGAAGAAAAAATGGGTCACAGAAAAAAAGGACCGGATAACCCAACATGGGAGGGTGGGTGATATAGATGACTGGCTGTAACAGTATTCTTCTCTCTCTTACAGGTAATATTCGTACCTTTTATCATTTTCCAAAAATTTCATCTGGAAGATTTAGTATTCGTTGTTGATTGACTATTGAACAAGTTCTAAGTTCTAACCAAATTTTGGAATAAAAAAAATTCTAACCAATTAAAAAGACGTTGGAGGAAAAGAAAAAGCCCGTCTCTTTTCCTCCAATTAAAGAGACGTTTGAATAAAGAGCGATTTTAGTGTTGTTTTATAATTTTTAGATTAGTTTTGATTCTTTAACAAATTTTTAGTGGTGTTTTTATAATTTTTTTACAAAATTTTAAATAAAATAAATTTTATATTTTAATACAAAACTAATTTATCATTTTATTACATATAAATCGGTTTTGCATTTATCTATTAGAGTGATAAATCTGTTTTGCATTTATCTATTAGATTTAACATTATTTATCTCCATTTTACCTCTTAAAAACAAAAGAGACCAGGCTCGGATCTCACCTTAAGGTCTCGAGTTTGAATATTGAGTGTGACAAAAAACTTTGTTGAAAGGGGAGAACCACACAAACCGGCATGTAAAAAAAATCTAATTTTACATGGATTTTTGTGTGGCTTTGAAACGAACGGTGAAAATGAAGTTCATATCTAATAATTTGAAATATGAGGAGTGTCGATAATACACTCTCTATCACTGGATTTCTAAACGGGCCCTAAAATATTCTCTCCATGGAAATTTGAACGCTGGTAGTATTATAATACTACCAGTGAACTTCTTAAAATTAAGTTTCTGCAATTTTGTTCATGTGTTTCGGAGTTTTCGTGTCTCTTTCATTAGAGGTCCACCCGAGTATTTTTAGCCAAGCCATGCCACTACTCCTCACTTTATGCCTCGACCTTCCCACTACGGATGACATGGCGAATAGGGAATGTGGCATGGGGAGGGATGTTAGGGGTATAAGAACTGGAAAATTTACAAGTTATATTGTGTATCATGTGTTGCATGGGATAAGGTTTCTTGCATTATCTACTATCCTGATCTCATTAACCATCTTAATTGAGTTTAGTAAATATAGACAATATTAAAAAAGTTCTACGCAAATAACCAATCTTATTTCCTTTTAATCTCGCCTTGATAATTCATAAAATATCTTCACAAATATCTATTTTGGTGAGATATTGTTTGCTGGTGTTTTTAGCAAACAATCACTAGTTTTATTAGAAGGTTTGTGAGATCAAACTAGAAAAATCTCAAAGCAATTGCCTTTGAATTGCGCGTAGTTTTTGTTTCAGAAAATGTAGAAAAGGAGACGATTTGCAATGATTAACAGAATTGAAAAGAAAAGAAGCAGTAAATGGTGCATGAATTGTAAAGAAAAGACAAATAAATTGCATTGAATTGTAAAAGTGGTACACGATCACGTACAGCGATTCTTCCACTCGTTTTTCGCTCTGGCTTGGAAGTTAGAGTTTCAGGAATCGGGTTGTGTATTGTGATTTGCGACCTCTGTTTCTTCTCAGAAACTACTATTTATACAAAGGAAAAGAGGGGGAAAAACTGAACTAAGTAACCGCCTAGAAATTTGAAAATTAATAACTGCTACTCCTACTTTCGACCAGAACCGCTCTATCACGCTTCGACCAACTGCTAGTCTTCAGCGCATAACTGCTCTGTTTTCTGTCTATCGAAAGCTTGTATCCATTTTCCTCTCTCTTGCTTTTGCTTCCCCGGAAGCTTGTCGAGTTTACCTTGCGCATGACCATTTTCTCTGTCGAAATAATTTGGTCTTTGTCGAAATATAAGTCAGGCCTTGTTGACCATTTTCAATGAAGCCTGTCGAAATTACAGGCTAACAAATTGCCCCCCAAAAATGTCTTTTTCGACTGAACTTGAGGAGGAAAAAGAGAAAGACATTTTTGAATTCACCATCGAAATAACTTTGCACTTGAGTAAAATAGCTGTATACCTGATGTCACCACTGTTAAGTGTTGTTGACGTTACTCCTATATTGGTGTATTACGTGGCCTTCAACGTTTTACTTCTCAGTAAATGCCTTATCTCACCATTTCCTATAAGGCTTCTCCAATTCTTCCACTTCTTTTACCTCATAAGTTGCCATCAATAATCCATATTCAAACCTTGAACTTGAACAGCCTGTAATTTCGGCCTTTGACTATGTTTACTGATTCTCTGTTTTAACTTTGAATGGTTCCACCATTTTCCGTTACGTTACTAACGCCGTAATTAAAGTGATGCCTCACTTCTCGGAACGCCAAACTCGTAACCAACTGACGCTCTTTCATACTTCTCCTTATAAATAGAAGAGTTTTGTTTCTCATCTTCACCACTCCATGATTTTTCCTCTTTTCCTTTCCCGTTCCAGGATCATTCCCTTTGCTTTGAGTCTTCCGCGTAACCTCATCTCTCATAATTGCAGTGAGGTTGCCGGGAGGTTCAAAGTGATGGTTTTTGATCTCTGCGAATTATGGCTTTGCTCCTTTTTTCTTCATGTCTCTTGATCTTGCAACTTTCTGAGTTTATGCGGGAGATTCAAAGTGGGAGCAGGAAGATTCATCAGGTGTTTTGCCTTGATGATGACTGTCTTCCTTGGGGAAGCTTAGAGGGTTTCTCCCCATTCTCTTCACATCAATATCTCCTCTCTGAAGGGCTTCCTGAGGTTTACCAAGCAAGGGAAACGCCCAGTCGAAAGGCTTACAAGCCTAACGCGCAGACGAAAGAATGACCCCCCGAACGACGGGAAGCGTCAACGTGGTCGAAGAAGACCACCCAAAAGAGAAGTTACTTGGTCGTAAAAGACCAACTGCAATTCAGCGTTTTATTTATGCCTAGTTTATTTACCCTTTCGGCACTATGTAATTCACAAATGCCTCCTTTGGCACATGTAACTTGGCAACATTATAATGAAATTTCTTCCATTTTATTCTTGAGCAATTTTTATTCTGTGCTTTCGACAACGTTTTGGCAACTTAAATGCCATGTTCTTACGCTTTCTTTATATTTATTCCAGCGTTATTTTAACTTCTTGCAACGTTGGCTTATACTTTTTCAAGTATTTGCCATTTATATGCAAAATTCTTTCATCAGCGCCAATCTCTTTGACCTCATATGCGCCGTTTGAATAAACTTGTAAAATTTTAAATGGTCCTTCCCAACTTGGGGACCATTTACCAAAGACTCTATCTTTTTTATCCATAGGCAATAGGACCTTCCACACTAGATCACCTGAATCAAAGGCTTTAAACTTAACCTTTTTGTTATAAGTTTTAGCTACCCTCTCTTTCTGTCGAATAAGCATATCTAAAGCTAATAACCTTTCTTCGTCTAAATCAACCAATTCATCAAGCATCATATTCCAATAATAATCAGAGGGAATCTCCCACTGTCTTTGAATTCTTGTTGATTGTAGACAAATTTCAACAGGCAACACTGCATCGTGTCCAAATGTTAGCCTATAAGGAGTAGTGTTGATAGATTCTTTGGGTGAATTTCGACAAGCCCATAATGCTTGATCAAGGGTATTATGCCAATTTTTGGGTTTCTGCCCAACATGCTTTTTAATCAAATTAATAATAACTTTATTGGCAGCTTCTACTTGTCCATTGGCTTGCGCATAATATGGTGTCGAAGTTAATAACTTAAAACCATTTTCAGAAGCAAACTCTACCATTTTTCTACCAGTGAAAACTGATCCCTGATCTGTAGTAATGGTTTCTGGAATTCCAAACCTATAAATGATATGATTTTGAATAAACCTTATCACTGCTTCTTGATCAACATTGGCTAAAGGTATAGCTTCAACCCATTTGGTGAAGTAATCAATTCCCACAAGGATATATCTATGGCCCTTCGACGAAGTTGGCTTTATCTCTCCAATCACATCTAGAGCCCAACCTCTAAATGGCCAAGGTTTGACTATGGCATGCAATTCATTTGCAGGTACATGTTGTATCCCAGCATGCTTTTGACACTCTTGGCATCCCTTAGCAAATTCTATGCAATCTTTCAGCATAGTTGGCCAATACATTCCTTGTCGAAATAATAACCACTTCATTTTGTGGCCTACTTGGTGTGAACCACATGCTCCACTATGTGTATCAGAAACTGCTAAATATGCCTCATTTTCACTAAGACATTTTAATAGTACTCCTTCAGGAGTCTTTTTAAACAATTCGTTTCCAATTATCACATAGCTCAAAGCTCTGTATTTTACCTTTTTATTGGTATTTCTTGTGGGATTTTGAAAATATTCCACAATAGGCCTTCGCCAATCATTATTGGTCATATTGTCAAGAGCAAAAATTTCTGCTAAGTCAAAATCACCAAAAAATTGACGTTTTTCGACAACGACTAGTTCCTCGTTTGCGTTTGTTGCCCCCCCAGTTTTTGGTGTTGACAATAGTGACGAAGAATAGTCATTAGAAATGATCTTATCCTTTATTTCAATTAACTCTTCCAGGCTTTGTTTTGAAACTTTATAGCCTGAAGCAACTTGTGCCAATTCATTTGCCACTTGATTATCAATTCGTGGTAAATGTTCTAAGTGAACAGACTCAAATCTTTTTAACAAAGCATTGGCAACAACAAAGTATCTGATAAGGTGCTCTTTAATGCATTTGTACTCTTTGGTCAATTGTTTGACAACCAACTCAGAGTCGCCTTTTATTTCGACATGACTTGCCCCCAGCTCAAGTAAAATTTCAAGGCCTACTATTAAAGCCTCATACTCAGCTTCATTATTGGAGCAAGCATCTCGAATTTTAAACTTATACTTCGTTGGAATGTTAGTAGGAGATATTATTAAAATACCAATCCCAACTCCATGTTTATGGCTTGAACCATCAAAGTACAACCTCCAAGGATATACGTCTACAAAACTTAATGTTTCTTCGACAACAGAATGGTCTACTATAAAATCAGCAACCACTTGTCCTTTAATTGATTTTAGAGGTTGATAAGTTAAGTTGTATTCTGACAAAGCCAAAGCCCATTTACCAATTCGGCTATGCATTATTGGTTTCGACAGCATATGCTTAATAACATCAAAATGCGAATAAACAGAAACATCAGCTGGTTTTATATATTGCTTCAACTTTGTACACGAGAAATACAAACAAAGGCACAACTTTTCTATAGGAGTGTACCTCGTTTCGGCATCAATTAAGACCCTACTGAGGTAATAAATGGCTCTTTCGACACCACTATCATCCTCTTGTGCTAACATGCTACCTATTGTTCTATCAGAAGCTGCTATATACAATTTGAGCACTTTGTGTTTAATAACAGGCAACAAAATTGGTGGTTTCATCAAATAAGACTTGATTTCGTCGAAGGCTGCTTGATGAATTGGTTCCCATTTGAACTCTTCTTCCTTCTTCAGTCTTAACAATGGCGAAAAAACTTGTGTTTTGCCACTTAGATTTGATATAAATCTTCGAAGGAAATTGATTTTTCCCAGCAACGACTGAAGCTCCTTTTTGGTCGAAGGGGCCTTCGTTTCCATAATTGCCTTAGTCTTATTTTGATTGATTTCAATGCCTTTTTTGTGCACTATAAAACCCAAGAAATCACCTGCACGTACACAAAAGGCACATTTTAATGGATTTAGTTTCAATCCATATTTCCTCATTCTTTCAAAAGAACGGCGAAGATGGTCTAAATGACCACTTTCTGAGGAAGATTTAACCACCACATCATCTATGTATACTTGCATGAAATCATCAATAAAATCATGAAACATAGAATTCATGGCCCTCTGATATGTAGCACCAGCATTCTTTAAGCCAAAGGGCATTACTACCCATTCATAAACACCCAATGCCTCTGGACATCTAAAAGCAGTTTTCGACACGTCTTCTTCAGCAATGAAGATTTGATTATACCCAGAATAACCATCGAGCATACTAAGATAATCAAATCCTGCTGCTGAATCTATTAGCATTTCCGCCACAGGCATTGCGTATTCATCCTTGGGAGTTGCATTATTTAAATCCCTAAAGTCTATGCAAACTCTAAGAGTCCCATTTTTCTTTATTACAGGAACTATATTGGCTAACCATTCGACATACCTGGCAGTTCTGATGAATTTGTTTCTGAATAGCCTTTCGATTTCCTCTTTGATCTTAGCCAACACTTGAGGAGCAAATCTTCTTGGCACTTGCTTCACTGGTTTCTTCCCTGGTCGAATTGGTAATTGCATTTCCACTACTTCTCGACTTAACCCAGGCATTTCGTCGTAATCCCAAACAAAGCAGTCTTTGAACTCCCTTAGCAATGTGATGACTTGGGTTTTTAGAGAAGCATCAATATTCGCACTAATATAAGTTGGCCGTTTTATTGAGCCATTTCCCAAATCAACTTCTTCTAACGGGTCTTGAGCTTGCATATGCTTTGCCGAATCTCTAGGATCCTTTTCAAAACCTAATGGATCATCATCATAAATGCAGTCAAGTCTTTCATTTATGACTATGCCATTTCCTTCATGTAACTCACTGGCTTCGACAGCCATTGTTTGTTGAATAATTTCGGCCTCTATAGCCGCTTTAAACTTGTTTTCGGCCATATAAGCCGTAATTTTGTCCCGTGCGTTGGGCACTGACATAAGAACACTTTCAAGAACCAGTGTTCCACCCCGTTGGTCGAAGAACACCATCAGGATAGACACTATCATCTCCCATTATTTCTCTTTCCCAAACAAAACCATAATTTGGGTCAAGATGAACTGAGGCAAGAACATTATCCGCAGGAACATATGCCTCATTAGAAGATGAACATGGCGCAATCTTCGCCATTTGTTTCTCAAAATTTTCCTTGGTAACTTGGTTCACATCAGCACGGAAGTAGCTCTGATCGGCTTCAACATACTCTACCAAACCATCTTCCTTCCACATTACTAAACGTTGATGCAAAGTTGAAGGGACAGCACCAACTCCATGGATCCACTCTCTACCAAGGAGTAAATTAAAATTCGCTTTAGAGGCTATCACTAAGAACAATGTAGTCCTCTTTATGGAACCAACGATTAAGTCCACCTCAATGGCCCCCAAAGAATGGCCAGTTTTGCCTTCATAGTTGCTTAAGACAATGTTATGAGGCCTGAGGTCAGTGTCGAACTTACCAATCTTCTTCAAAAGACCATGTGGCATTAAATTCACTGCAGCTCCACCATCCACTAACACTTTGTTAATTCCAACACCATTGACTTTGGCTTGGACATACAGGGGTTTCAAGTGGTTTTGCATACTCATATCTGGCTTCTCAAAGGTAGCCATTTGGTCTTCGACACAACCATTGTTCATCACATAGTAACACATTGGCTTATGATGAGCCATATCCTCTGTAAAATCCTCTTCAACATCATTTGGTACTGTGATAACATCGTACTCAAGAGGCAGTATTGATACCACATTGCAAACAACGTCGAAATCATCTTCAGAATCATCAAAATCAGACTCCATGTCTTCATCCATGTCGAAATCAGCATTCTTTTCTTTCACTGTTGACAATGGAGGAAATATTCTTTCAAGAGCAGGCCTTCTTGGCTTTTCTGTTACCACAGCCTTGCCTTTGGCCTTATTCGCTACACACACATGACTAGCAACATCAGCATTCCTCTTTGTGGCAACTTCAGCTTTGTGAACCTCACTCTTCGCCACTATTATGCTGCGTGGAACTTGATTATTAGCCAAATGACTTGGAACCTTGTTAATGTCAAAGTGTGCCTTCTTCTTCTGTTGTCTTTGGTAACGACGCCACTGTGTTTTAGTCATGGGGTTCTTACCCTTATAGTTATTCTTATAATTAAACTTAGCAGCATCAGTACCTGGCTTGACATCTTTAGCACGTTGATTATTGGGCACCCACGCTTCGACAGGAGCACTAGCACTTGGGACAAAGGATTTATTTGTTGACAGCTTCAAATACCCTTTCGCTGAGGACTTCTCCTTAGCAAATTGTCGTTTGCTTGTTGAAGGCTTTGTTGACAAATTAGCCTTATAGCCAGGAAGATCTCCTTTTGCAAAGTCAAATTTCGGCCTGTTATCAAGCCATTTTCTTTTATGTTGTTGTTGATCCTGATAACCTTCGACAGCTTTAGCTGCTTCTTTGTCGAAGACAGCGCTGCACCTTGGGCAAAGCATAACTTCAGAGTTATTCCACTTACACCGATTGAGGAAATCTATCAATTCTTCCTCAGCCTTTGGATACACAACATGTATCTTCCCATCATATTCTTTTAGGGTCACTTCCTGTTTCTTACCTTCAGCATACATAAAACCTTTTAATTTTTCGGTGGCAGTCTTGACACACTTAGGAGGGTCTGCCATTTGAGCATCCACCATGCCTACATCAGCTTCGACAAGTTCCGAATACATAGCTTCAGCCTTAGGCAATGGATCAACATCAATCTGCATAGGGGCTTTCATTTTCTTATCAGCAAATTTGAGTCTTCCTTCGTCAACTGCTTTTTGCACAATATCTCTGAAAAGCACACAACGGTCAGTGTTATGTCCCAAAAAATTATGGAACTTACAATAACCCTTTTTCTTTCTTTGGTCAAGAGTTGGTATTTTAAGGCCTTTAGGCACTAATATTTGACCATCAGTTACTAAAAGATCAAAAATTTCATCACATTTAGTAACATCAAAAGTATAAGTCTTAGGCATAAATCTATCATTCTTAGGCTCTACAGGGTTATTCCCATTCGCAGGCCTTAATAATTTACAGGTATAAGGAGGACCAGGCTTAAGTTCAGCCACGTCTATCTCCTCTTCTTCGACATTACTATATGTAACGTCGAATTCTTCTTCGACATATGCCACTTTTTCTTTTTTATGATACCTATTCGACCTAGATTTTTCTTCTCTAAGCCTTTCAACTTGTCGAACTCTATCAGCCAATTGAGCCATATCTCTCAAATGAGATGTGTCTAATTTCTTTCTAATTGAGTAATCAAGGCCACCAGCAGCCATTTCGACAAGCTCATGTTCAGGGACTTGTGTGAAGCAACGAGATTTCAACAGCCTAAATCTGTTTAAGTAATCATCAATAGTTTCAGGCATTTTGCGCCGAACACTAGCCAATTCTTTAAGACTAATTTTCGACTGGCCCATGTAAAACTGTGCATGGAATGCCTTTTCTAATTGCCCCCATGTGAACATAGAACCAGGGGGTAAGGTCGTGAACCAAGTGAAAGCATTTTTAGTTAGAGAATTTGGAAAATATTTCATCTTCAAATTCTCATTTGTGCTAAGTCCCCAGCCTCAGTCAAGAAACGAGCAATGTGTTCGACTGTGGACTCATTTGTATCACCACCAAACTTAGTAAACTTGGGAACTTTCCATCCCCTTGGTAACTCAGTTTGTAATACGTATTCACATAATGGTGATACGAAGTTAGGCCTTTGTAAACCTATGTTAAGGCCATTTTGCGCCAAAATAGTTTCGACTAAAGTAGCTATATTGTTTTCTGCGCCAACATTGTGTTGTTGCACTTGTCGAACAACTTCATCAGCGTTTTGGCGTCTATTTACCAAAACTACTTCAGGGACGTGGTTTACTGCCCCTTGTAGTTCGCCTACAATTGTGGACGCTTCGACTGCAACTGCTTCTTGGGGGTTAACTGGCGACGCATTACCCGCAATAATAGGAACTTGCCTATTATTAACCGCTGGAGCCCCAAAGAAATCTGCAATCCTACTCATCTGATTTGCCAACATTTGGTAACTGTTATTGGTATTTTGAATCAATGGATTGAAAACTGTACCAATTTGTTGGGTAAGCATATTAACCATATCGTGATTACTCTCGTCTACTTGCTGTCTTAAGGCCAACAAAGACATATTGGTTAATGCTGGGGGATTCCGACCAAATACACTCTCAGAAGAGACATGTGTAGGGGAAAAGGTCGAAATATGTGGCATTCCAGTAGGCATGCCATACATTCCCAAAGGAAATGGGGGTAGATGCACGTTATTCAAACGTGGGTCTAAACCGTTTCCCATTGCCATGTAAGGGCTATGAAGCCCTGCACTTAACGGCAGAGACATAGGCAAAGATGCCATTTCTGACTGCGTTGAACCAACATTAGTCATTGATAATGAAGGAACGGTTGTTGACGATGATGGTCCTGCGCTAATGCTCACAGAATCCATTGTTGTTCCTTGCCCTTGTGAAACCACAGGGTTGGAACTAGACGCATTATTCGTACTAGAACGAACCATTTTACCACTTCTTAAGTGCATACAACAGCGAATACAAATAAGAGAGTACGAAAATGAACAAAATCAAAGGCAAAGTCCCACCGGGCGTGCCAATTTGTTTGCTGGTGTTTTTAGCAAACAATCACTAGTTTTATTAGAAGGTTTGTGAGATCAAACTAGAAAAATCTCAAAGCAATTGCCTTTGAATTGCGCGTAGTTTTTGTTTCAGAAAATGTAGAAAAGGGGACGATTTGCAATGATTAACAGAATTGAAAAGAAAAGAAGCAGTAAATGGTGCATGAATTGTAAAGAAAAGACAAATAAATTGCATTGAATTGTAAAAGTGGTACACGATCACGTACAGCGATTCTTCCACTTGTTTTTCGCTCTGGCTTGGAAGTTAGAGTTTCAGGAATCGGGTTGTGTATTGTGATTTGCGACCTCTGTTTCTTCTCAGAAACTACTATTTATACAAAGGAAAAGAGGGGGGAAAACTGAACTAAGTAACCGCCTAGAAATTTGAAAATTAATAACTGCTACTCCTACTTTCGACCAGAACCGCTCTATCACGCTTCGACCAACTGCTAGTCTTCAGCGCATAACTGCTCTGTTTTCTGTCTGTCGAAAGCTTGTGTCCATTTTCCTCTCTCTTGCTTTTGCTTCCCCGGAAGCTTGTCGAGTTTACCTTGCGCATGACCATTTTCTCTGTCGAAATAATTTGGTCATTGTCGAAATATAAGTCAGGCCTTGTTGACCATTTTCAATGAAGCCTGTCGAAATTACAGGCTAACAGATATGATAAAGTTTTACATTCTCAATGCAATTATTAAACCCATTCTTACATAGTGTATGCACAACTTGCCAACTTTTTCAACCCCTCCTAAAACATTTTTAGTTTGTTTAGATAAGGAGGGGGAAAGGGGGGAAAGAATGTGTGAAATAGAGAAACAAAATGGTATATGTACGTATTAGATTTCTAGATTAAGGATCAAACACAAAGATCTTGTGCTTTCTCGGATGGCTGTTATTTCTGGTGTCCAACTTTTAGGTAGGTTTTAAATGTTCTTTATCACTTGATCCTGATTGCAATACAATTTTCCCAATGATTTTGGACCATTGTTGACTGTGGTGAGCCTGATGAAGATTTCTTCATTAAATTCTTGCTCCAACATTTTAAACTAGTCATACTCATCAATCAAAATGTTGAGTTTTGATTAATTGACTATGTTAGTTCCTTCATGAGCTGTTTTGAGTAGATTCCATATCTCTTGAGCAATATCACATCCTGCAATCTTTTCTATTCCTCTCTACTCGAAGCACAAGTCAAATAATACTGCGATAGAATTTGAGAGAAGTTCATGATTCACTTCATTGCTCCATTCAACTCTTGGTTTGTCAGTTGTGGTCACATCATCATAAGTTACCCTTGGGGTGAATGAACAAGTTTCAACTATTCTCCATAGTTCTATATCTTGTGATTCCAGAAAGAATCTCATCCAATCCTTCCTGTGGCAACAATTCCTTAACAAGTTTCTGAAATGAACATTGCTGAGCTTTGATTAGCATCACTCCTTCTGAGACCTTTTCCTCTCACATTGTTAGGTGCAAATTCTAGGCACAGGGTTGAGACTTGTAAATATCCAAGTGGAATTGGTCTTGCTGCATAAATTGGTTTATTTTTGCACTATACTTGTGTTTATTTTGTTCGTTTCGTACCTCATTTAACCACCAGTTCATGTACTAGTAATTTCTGTGTGTGTGATGTGATATATGTGTAATCGTGTATTTGTGCTTACTGCACACATTTGATTTGTAAGATAATTTCTGAATCTCTTTTTCACACCGGACATTGAAACCCTAATGATGCATAATTTAGTTTCAGAAACTTACTATAATATAGTTTGTGTCATTTTTTAGAGCAGCAAACTCAGTGAGCGTAGTTTTTAAAGCATCACAAAACTTTGGCACCAGTAAATATAGACACCAACACGACACATGAGTTTTAATTTGAAAAATAGAAGTAATTAAAGTGTTAGTGTCGGTATCGTGTCTGACATGATACCAAACACGTCATCAACTAGAAGTGTCGGTGCTCCAAGGGTTATGAACACAAGATTATATCAGAATCATAAAAATGAAACTCGAAATTAATTTATTACTATACAATACACAAAGTTGACCTTTAATTTCCATTAATCCTATCAATAACAGAGATAATACCTTGACCACCAAGCTTCCCATCACCATTAGCAACCATACTAGAAAACAACTGTTTAGCCAAAGAAGCACCAGGCAAC
Source organism: Astragalus glycyphyllos (assembly GCA_963573325.1). NCBI lineage: Eukaryota > Viridiplantae > Streptophyta > Magnoliopsida > Fabales > Fabaceae > Astragalus > Astragalus glycyphyllos. The sequence continues at coordinate 75,932,186 of OY754310.1, forward strand.
ACAACAGCCTTATCATCATCTCCTTCCACAAAATCAACACCCATTCCCAAATCCTTCACTTGATACTCAGCATAACCACCAGGTCGAAAATCCCTCTTTATCATTCTCTCTCCAAACAACTCCAACGCCTTCGAACCCGCAGCACCATTTCTAATTGCATCAACGAATTTCTCCAAATCAAGTCCACTTCGCTTAGCGAAAACTAACCCTTCGCTTAATCCAATCAAATTGGCTCCAATTGTTATCTGATTCGCTATCTTGCAACTCTGTCCACACCCTGCGGGTCCCATATAGGTTGCTTTTCCAAGGATTTTGAACAACGGTTGTAGCCATTCAACTACCGATTGTTCTCCAGCGGCGAAGATCGCGAGTTTTCCGTCTCTAGCGCCGATGTCTCCGCCGGAGACAGGAGCGTCGATTGACCAGGCGGATTTGGATCTAGCTGCGGCGGCGATTTCCTTGGCGAGAGTTGGATGAGAACTTGTGGTGTCGACAGTGACGGTGTTGGGAAGAAGGGAGGAAACGACGTCGTTTAGGAGGATAGATCTGACGTCTGAGGGATGACCTAGCATGGTGAAAACGACGTCGGATGAGTGAGCGAGTTGGGAAGGTGAATCGGCGAGTTTAGCGCCTTGGGATTGAAGGGAGAGGGAATTTGGGTGAGATGGATTGCGAGCGTAGAAGGAGAGAGTGTAGCCGGCGGTGAGAAGGCGAGAGGCCATTGCTCCGCCCATTACACCGATTCCGATCCACCCGATTCGGGTTTCTGATGCTGTAATTGGGTTCGGGTATTTGCTTCCCATATCGCGCGCTATTTTTTTAACTGGTGTGAACTGTTAAGCTACCCAAAAGTGAGAGAGAATCTTGCTTTTAAACATCGAATCCGGATTATGACTTTTTGTGAGCTTGTTTTTTCCTATCATTTCATTTGAAGACAAACACAAACTGTTTGTGCTTTTGTCCGAGAGGGAGAAAGGAGAGTTTGGTTAATTGGCTTCACAAGTAATGGGTTTCAATTGCAAGTGATTTTAGAAATATACTGAAATATAACTAGTAATTTTACAGTGATGAAGTATTTTTCTCGGGGTGTAATTTTTGAAGAGAATTATAATATTTTATCGTAAAATTAAAATATTTGAAATTGGTCAAAAGAAGTTGATGTATCTAATTCAACACATCGATTTTTGTTGACAAAATTTTTCTTATATTCTGTAACAGAGGAAGTATGTTTATATCTTTAACAAAATTTCTAGTAGCTAGTGCAAGAAAAGTTTTTGGTTCTTTTGTAAACTACTTTGGTATAGTAACTCATGTTGATACCGTAACAGAAATTCCAGTAGCAGGAAAGGTGCTCCCGCCATGGCAGAATCCAGAAGCAGCAATTCCTTTCTTGAAAGAAATTGACAATTAATAATAAAGACACTCCCAAAACTACAATACAGGGAGCCAATAAAATGTTAGTAAAGGGTGAACAAGCCTTATTATTTTAATTTGTGGGCTTGCGGGCTACTCACGGCCCGAACGGGCTAGCCCGATGCGGGCTCAAGCTTTTTTTAGTTTGGGCCAAAAAGCCCAGATATAAAAATGGGCTTGACTTCTTAGGCCTAAGCCCTATGTTTTTGTGGGCTAGCTCAGCTCGGCGGCTCCAACCCATTTTGCCAGCTCTACATCTTACGGTCATATTTAATGATTCATCGCTAATGAATTTAATTTACTTTCTCACCCTAGACCCCATTAAAATATTTCACCGTAGACCCCCATTAAAATATTTCAATTTCTTTAAAAATTCGATTAATCCAGAAAATACTTTATCCCAATATACATTTACACATAAATAGGCTCAAGTGATTGATGGAAAGACTTTAGCAGTTTTGCCATGTGAAGGCTTGCATGGTCAATGACATTATTTATCTAAAATCTGTTGGAGCACAGAGCCACTGACTCTGGTGAAAAAATTACCAATATGCAGGTTTTCATTCTTACTCTGAAGTAGAGACATTCCAGAAAGATATTCCAATTTACCGCGTCTCAGATAATACTGTAGTAGTAAATTGTTGGGTTGAAGGCCCGATTTGGGTTCAACCTCTAATACCTGAAACGATGAAACAACGATCACAGCGCCTATTTGGAATTTCAAATTGAAAAAGAAACATACACTAATTCTAAAGCGGAAATCGGATTAATCGAAAAACCAATTTGCAAAATCGAAGAACAAAAACATAAAGCGAATTAAAAAAAGAGCCTCTTCTTCTCTTCTCTCTCTCGCTGATTTTCTCTCTCAAATAAGAAAACTTTTGTTTTTTATCTCACTGTATTCAGAATCACACGCGAAGAAGGAAGAAGAATATACAATGTAATTAACTCACAAAACCTCACTCACAACTCACATATATATAAGCTGTGATATAACCGAAAGTACAACAGCAACAACAAACTTTCAACAAGCCCACTTCGAATTCGTGGCTGAGATTCAATGAGAGTGTTTCGCGAATCCTTGGCTGGAATTGAAGAAGAGAAATTCGCGAAACTTGTGGCTGAGAAACGATGAAGCAGTTCGCGATTTCATGGCCAAAAATGAAGGTTCTGTTCGCGACTTGTGGCTGGGAATCCGTTGAGCTTCCATGGCTGAAAATGAAGCCCAGCTTCACGCGTGAGCTGCTGGAAAACGCGACCCGGTTGGAGCACCATATGACCCGTTTCAGATCACCTTGGCCCAAACCTAAAATAACAGCAAACAGGCCCAAACGAAATAATCAGCCCAATGACTTAAAACTTTCTAGATGCACCACCTTTAATTACTTATTTGCACCACATCACAAATCTCCACCTTGGTGCAAATCCCATCATAGTAGAAAATTATTTACCGCTCGAATTCAGAATCCATGACATCACTTACTTGATGTTAACACTAAGCAAGTCTAGGCAATGCCTAAACTTGCAACCCTTGAACCTTGATTCTTCTACACCCGAAATTCCCTCTTTTCTCTTGAATATCCACTTGCTACCAACGACCCTAGCTCCCTTTGGCTTAGGAACTAGCTCCCATGTGTCACTATACTTGTGACTAATAGCTTCATTGTAGTTTCTAGGATCTTCATTAATAACCTCTTCCGCGGTGTAGTGTGCACAACTTACCATGTCTTCATAACCTAGCCTTTGAGGAGGTCTCACAACTCTTCTACTTCTATCTTTTGCCAAGTTGTAATCTGTTAGGTCTTCATCACTTTCTTCAACATTGGTTTGATGCTCCAAATTTGGTTCTGCTACCTCTTGAGTTTCAAGTGGGGCATTCTTTGTTGTTTCATGCTCCACCTCAAGCTCAAAACTTTCTAACTCTTGTTTGTGTTCAACCCGCTCTTGATTGTTTCTAGTTCCCTTGAACAATTCTGATTCTTGGAACTTCACATCTCTACTAATGATGCACTTCTTGTCTTCTTGACTCCAAATCCTATAGCCTTTGACACCTGCAGGATAACCAACAAAATACCCTTTTCTTGCCCTAGGGCTTAGCTTTCCTTCATTCAGATGATAATAAGCAACACAACCAAAAACTTTCAAGTGATCATAACTAGGAATCCTGTTTAGCCAAATTTCTTGAGGCGTTTTTAGCTTGATTCCAGTGGAGGGGCTCAAGTTAATCAAATAACACGCCGTATAGATGGCCTCGCCCCAAAACTTAATAGGCACACCAGAATTAGAGAGAAGGCACCTCATTCTCTCCAACATGGTCCTATTCATCCTCTCAGCAAGACCATTTTTCTGAGGTGTGTGCCTAACAGTTCTATGCCTAGTGATTCCATGTTCCTTACAATAGTTTGTGAACAAATCATTACAATACTCTAGGCCATACCTTCTTCCTTGGTTTTTAAAAGATAAATCCATACCTTCCTACTACAATCATCAAGAAAAGTAATGAAATACCTGTTCCCCCAAGAGTGGGAATCCTTGCTGGTCCCCAAATGTCGCTATGCACATAGTCCAACAAGCCTTCTGTTTTGTGTTGTCCCATGTTGAACTTCACCTTGTGCATTTTCCCACATATGCAATGTTCACAGAAAGGTAACCCTCCAAGCTTGTCCTTGCCAAACACACCAAGCTTTTCCAATATCTGCATACCTTTAGAACTCACATGTCTGAGCCTTTGATGCCATAATCTTGCCCTTTCAGAACTCTCTGATTCTGTGCTTGAGGTAGCTACATCTACACTGCCTGCAATTGTTGTACCTTTGAGAATGTATATACCATGATCCCTATATCCTCTCATAACCACATGAGAACCCTTGACCACCTTTATATTACCATCTTCCCCCTCAAAGGAGCAACCCGCTGCTTCAAGCAAACGAAGAGAAATGAGATTTCTCTTCACACCAGGGACATACTTCACTTCTGGAAGTATCTTTATAGTGCCATCATCCATTCTAGGTAGCTGTAAATAATATCTTTTTTTTATAATAAATGCATCTTCACATATGCACCTAGTAGTCTCAATAATTCACATATACGTAAAACAGTATTAAAGTTCTGCTTTGGTAAAAAGTAGTGGACAGGAGATAAGCTAGCGGATAGTAGATAATTAAGCTAACTGATAGCAAATGACGTGTTTGGTAAAACTAGCGGATGAACTAGTTGATAAATGTAAAATGACATAAAAGAACATATATATTTAATTAATGGTTACATTGATTCAATAAGAATAGAGAAGTAATTTAAGAACAATAAAAAGGGTAAAAATGCCAAAAAAAATGAGATGTTATCCGTTATTCGCTAGCGTTTGAAAAAACACTACTTGAAATAGCGTTTGAAAAAACGATAAACTCTACCTGGTCATAAACGTGGTCATTGTTGAAATTTCAAAAACACATTTTTCAACAAAAGTGGAAAATAGTCAAAATAATGGAAAGAAAAAGATGGGCATAATAGCAAATATGAGGAAAGCACATGCCATGGGGGCAATATATCAAACATCTTGTTAACTTTTATCAAAAAATCACTTAAAAGTAAAGAGAAATTTTTAGAGACACATTTGCTTATGAAAATGATTTCAATTATGGCCGTATGGATGTTAAATTGTTGAACTTCAAAACCTTACAAAAACTCCATAATAACAAGCAATATTTGTTTGATCCAAACAGAACCGAAAGCATTATTGACCGAAAATGTTCATGTAGCTCTTTTGTCAACAACTGCATTAGAGTAGATCATATTCGACAATTCATTCTCGATCAGATCAATTCAACAACAATAAACTTGGCGTGAAAGTCAAGCAAGTCAGAATGATTCGAAAATGGGCATGAGAGGATAGTCCCTAAGCGTAATTTTCTGTACAATTTCGATTTTTTTGAAATTTTTTTTATACGTATTTTTTAAAAAAATATAATTTTAAAATACTCATACAATTATAATCTACTACTAGTTTGCGTGTGTTTGATTTTGTAGAGATGATAATTGATTTTAGTTAAAAGTGAGTCGAACGTAATATACATTTTTTTTTTGATACTTTTGTCGAAAAGTGTTTTTTACTAATCTCAATATTTTGGATAGGTTGGATCAAAATTATTTTTGGGTGGTGTGAAATTTCCAATCTGCAGGTTCTCAACTAAAATTAAATCAGAAACTCAAATTTTGATTAAATAGACAACAAAAATATTATATTAGTGTTCCCAGCCGACTGCCCAGGAAGGCTCAGTCGCACCTCGCTTCCAGACCGGCGCGACTGACTCAAGAAGACAAGACAAGACAGTCAAAGGCCTCGGCCTTCTACAAGAGCCGAGGGACTCATCGACCACGCAGAATGAGGAACTCCCCCTCCGCTTGTAGCTTGGCCTCGTCTCCACACTCGGCTACAAGATAAATACCAGCAGAATATATATATGGAAAGCCCTTAAATCTCGCTGTATTAATGTATAGTCATTATTAGCATTAATTAGTGATGTATTATATAAACTGCATTGAGAATAGAAGGATCTAGAATCCACATTATCACTTCATACTATACTCTACTCTCTATATTTTCTTATTCATTACGTTCTAGCTACATCCGGCTCGAAGGAGTAGTTAGGAACAATTAGCATATAAAATATCAAAATAAAAATTACACACTACTTAATCTCTACAACGTTTATGTGATTTGACAGTCTACCCTACAATTTTTAACATTATAAATCTAGCTTTTACCATGATATTTACACCTTTTGTGTTATGACTTCTATTTTGTTATACGTACTATATAGAGATTTTCCCCCGTGCAGAGCACGGGTAACACGACTAGTACTAACAAACTTTCACTCTCCCTCCTTTTTTTAATTAGCGCCAAACTTTCCCTCTCTTTTTTTCCCTCTCTTTTTGTTTATACTTTTTTAGTAAAGATCCACCGATACTTAAATTGTGATGTTACGTAGTGTGTTTTGAGGTGCTTTATAGTTCAGACAAAATTTTAGATATAATAATTGGTTTGAAGTTGGCGGATTAAAGGGAAAGTAGTCTCACAATATATTATGGCACCAAAGGGCATTTTTGTGATTTTCTCACGACCTTTTTATGCATGTCAGCCAAGTGTGTCTATTTTTCTTCTTCTATTTTGATGCATCTTAGCCAAGTGTTTTTATTTTTTAGGGGCATTTTCGTCATTTCGGTTCAACTACTCATTGCATGTCAAACGCGTCCCACTTGAGGTGCCTCTCTTTCATTGGTCCTATTTTCTTACATCCGCCACATGTCTTTCTTTTTCTTCCATCCGCCACATGTCTCAAACTATCTATGTAAAGCAATTCTAAGTAGTGCATATAAGACACATGTTCTTCACTTCATGGGACATTAGTGCCACGTTTTCTTTTGATGCATGTTAGCCACAGAGCCAAAATTTGGCGCCAAATTTCATGGATATTTTCATCATTCAAAGAAAAAAACACAAAGTTTGTATTGCTGCTATATTGATATTTCAACTAAGAGATAAATTAACCTATAACATTTATCTATATAGCACCCTATATTTTGAATATCTTAAACTCATGTAATTGAGTCGTTACTAGGGCTCTCCGTCCATCGGAAGGGTATTGAGACTAGTTATATATTATAAAAGTTATATTATAACAAGGCAGTTGAAATTTTAAATTCAACTTAAAAGTTTAAAAAGAAATAGGTTAGCAATACTTAGTACAAAATAATCTAATATGAAACTGATATAAACTATTCAACCACTAGACCAAAACAGGGATGGATTCAAAAAAATTCATTAGCGGGATAACAAAGATATAATCTACAATATTTACTGAAAAAATATCATAGTTTTTATGGAATACATAATTTCATAAAAAATCATAAAATACTCAAATTTCTACAAATTACAAAACTAAAAAATAAAATTAGTACTATATAATTTACTTTCTATTTTATTGTTGTCTCATGAATTTCTGTATTTGTTTATTTAAAAATTATGTGTGTGGGCTATATCTTTTTTTTTATGGAAGCCAAACAAAATTACTATATATCTATGAGTAAAAAAAATGTTCTTTATGGGCAATTGTCTCATGTAGGGTAACTAGTTTTTTTGTCTCATTCTTCCTATAATACTCTTTTTCTTCCTTGAGTTTTTCCCTATAAAGTTTTGGGCCAGAGAGGTTTTAATGAGACCCCTTTGTATATATATAGGTTGGGGTGCCCCTTATACTCTATTTTATATAATATTTTGCTTATAAAAAAACTTCATATAGATTTGTCCCTAGAACAAAACCTACCATCTGAAATAAAATTGGAAACCAATTGCAGATCACCGACTAAACTTTGAGTCATAGCTTATATGTAAAATTGATTTTGGGCCATAATCACTTTATCTTTATTAAATACAAACAATACTTGTTGTGAGGTAAAACCATGATGGAACGCTGCATATATATATATATACTCCTCCGTTTTCGTATATAACTAAAAATACCTACTTATTAAATATAAGCAAGTCAAATTTTTTTCCACTTAATATATTATCTTTACCCCTATTTATTTCACTACTTTTGCTTTTACCAATGAAAAAAACTTTTTATTATACTACTACTTTTACTTTTAGCAATGCAAGAATGAATAGGAGTAATTTAGGAACAGTACTACTTTTTCTAACTTTTCTTAAAAAATGTGTCCAACTGCAATTTGCTTATAATTGAAAATGTAGAGTGTGCCTACTATGAGTAGGAAAGACATGCAAAATGAAATAGTAATTCTTTTATGGGGTGTTTAGTTCACAAAATAAGTTGCGAAGAGATGAGAAATAGAATAGGTTTAATTAATTAGTTAAATTTTTTATTTTAAATCAACCCAGTAATATATTTTTTGATATTTTTTACTATATGATTATTAATTAATTAATTTGATTGATATTTTTTACGTGGCATTTGTAATTTAACCGTGTACATATATATATCGCCTAGAATCAGCTGGAGGAAACATATCACTGTCGCAATGGACCCCGTCGACATGCAACGCCGTTTAGTCATGATAATGCATAAAAAGATTCCAATCTCCAACATATATTAAATTATATATTATATATGTTTTAAATTAAATTAAATTAAATTAGACTATACATAAAAGTTAAAATATATATAAAACTAATCTCGATAACTTAAATAAAAGAATGGAAAAACAGATTAAAACCTGTAACCAAAAAAAAGGGTTTTTTTTTGGTAGACAAGTGAAAAAAGGCAAAAGAAAAGGAAAAAAGAAAAAAGGGCAAAAAAAGGGTTTTCATCAGTAGTATTTGATTTCAAGTAAAAAAAATATGTATTTAATTTGATTAAAAAACAATTTGACTGTGTAACTTGCAATTCAAAATTACCAAATATCCGCAAAACAAGATTACATCATAAAACTTACTAGTACATCTTTAACTTACTATACATCATAACAAAAAAATGTAATCAAACAAAAAAATGATGTTACAACCTTCAAATATCTGAACAACAAAATTAAGCATGACATGACCCAACAAAAAACACATCACGTTATAAGATTTGATTCCAAAATTTCCATCAACGTCCTAGCTAGTCTACAAGTAAAAAGAACAGGATACCTAGTCTTAATTCAATTACAGCTAAATACTTTTTTTTTTAAAAATACTAGTATGATATAGTAGAGTTTTGATGATGTTACCTTTTTGTTTTTGCTATAAAAAAAAAAAGCTTATCACGCGTTCATCTCTCTCACATTTATTATCTTTTTTTCATCTTGTTTTATTTTCCTCTCTTCAAAAATAACCTAAAATCACCCAACGCATGCCAAACCAAAGTTGCAATTAGTTGTTTCAAAGAAATCACGCGACTATATTATTTATTACTATGCATTTTCAAACACGTTGTTAGATTTCTTACTCATACAAAAAAAACATGTTAGGTTGTGGTGTTGGTATATGTGTCGCAGTCGAAGGATAAATAATTTTGTGGGTATAAATAGATATTTTAGATTGTGAATATGTAAGAGATTGTCACTGTAGGCTCTAAATATATTAAAATTTTAAAAATATCTTGAGTGTATCTCCTACAAGCAAGGGTGCGACTAGTTCTGAGAAAGAATTGAAAAGGGTGAGATGTGAAAATAAGTGTGAAAGGAGAGAAAAAAGTCAAAAATTGTTAGTAGATTTGACAATTGTTTCTTGGTTGTTTTTTATTTATTTATAATATTCTTACTCGATTTCGTGAAATTAAAAAATTGATTATTTAACTCCAAATATGTTTAAATTAGAGTAAATTACCAATTTAGTCTTTAAGCTTACCGTCTCTCCTTTCGCCTCTAAAGGATATAAATTGATGACAAATATATATGTTTTAGGGTGTGTCCTCTGTTTGGTAAACATTAACGTTTAACATGTTTTCAAACGCTACATCAAGTAGCGTTTGAGCGAATAGCGTATACAGTCTCACTTTTTCTTAGCATTTCTACTCTTATTATTTTTCTTAAATTCATTCTCTATCCTTATAAAAATAAACCAAACAATTTAATCATGAATTAAATAAATATTTTCTTTCATGTCATTTTACATTTTTTTTGACTCAATGTCATTTTACATTTATCAATTAGTAACTGCTAGTTTTACGAAACACATCATTTTGCTATCACATAACTTATCTGTTATCCGCTAACTCATCCATTATCTGCTACTCTTTATCGAGCCTAAGTGCACTCCTCAATATAGAGTAGATCTGCCCCTGATTGTGAGATAGATAGAGTATATATTAAGGGAGTAACTATCGTAAAGCTACTATTTGTAGCTTATGGTGGAATCAATTTTAGATATTAAGAATTGATTCTATTAATTAAAAACCCAAACATAGCTATTAACATGTCACAACTTGCGTCCGAGGGCCGCTAACGTGTGTAACCAAACCTAGATTGAAACATAATTAAAGTGCTAATATTTTAATTATAATAATTATTATTATTTTATTAAGTGCATGGGTCAACGCTCTTGGTTGGTATTACACGAGAAGGAGTTGAACTTGAGATGTTGAGGTTCATACACGTGCACTATAGCTAGCTAGTTCCCTAGTTCTCAAGTAAAGAATTTCTGGTAACTTTGTATTCGACCCAAGTCGTCTATTGCAGAAGTTTAATGAAATTAAATATATATTTTTTTACTTTGCATCCGAACAAAGTTGCCTATTATGGAAGAATAAGATACTATATGTGCCTTTCTTGTATTTTATGCATGTTAGCTAACTTTCTTAACTTTCTTATAATGTTGGCTGGCTCTCCATGTGTCTTGTAGTTTGGAGCACAATAACTAAATCCATTTTATAATCTTGGTTAAAAAAAAAAGAATCCATTTTATAATACCACATTATTTGTTTTAATACTTTGGTATGCAGGTGAGAATCTCTCTTCATGCACTCCATTCTTAAAAGGGAAATGATAAATCTCACAAGCATTTTATTGGTGGAATCATCCCAATGGGTTTTGATTAGTTAATAATATCAATAGTCCATGGCTTTCTCCGCAAAGATCGGCATAGAAAGTGTTGACCACCTCATATTTTATTCTTGGGAAATTTCACGATCAAATACTTCGTCAGATATATCACTGCTCTTAAAAAAAACTTATCACAAATCTATTTTTCATTTTATTTGATATCAATTAGTTTAATTTAAGTAAGTGAATTATTCAAACTAATTTAGTTAACTAAATTATTAGTTTTAGTTTAGTTGAATTGTTAATTTATGATATAAATCAAATTATTTAATTAAATTATTAAAATGTATGTAATTTATGAAAAATAAACTAAATATTAGTAAATGAAATAAAAAGTGATGGCCCACGTATTGTTTTTCTTCTTCATCATTTCTGGTGTGAACCAACCAGGGTGGTTTCCTAGGTTAGGTATCTCTCTCCTTCTTCGTCGACAACTCTCTCTCGCAAAGGCATAGCAATTAGTAAACGCTAAAATCCATTAGTTTAGGTTGTTTGATTCCGTGATCATTGAGAAAAGGTAGACTAGTGCTTGGATGCCAATAATAACACATTACAGAACGTGACATGTTTGTTGAGGGAAAACGGATTGGAAACGTAAATTTTGTGTTTTTCTCAAAGTTGGACACAATTTTCTACACAAAATACTCCCTAGTAGTCAGTTGTAAGTTTTAAAATAGAGTAATTGATTGATTGGAGAGAAAGAAAACAAATGGCTTAACTATTTTTTTTTTCAAAAATTTTAGGATGAGGGGATGACGTTTCGGTTTAAAGCAATGTTTTAAAACTCGGATCGGTGGCCGACTCGGTGACGGTACCAGGTCACTGGGTCAAGGATCGGACCGAGGGGTCGACAGTTGAACCGCATGATCAAAACCGGGACCGCATGACTCGGACCCGGTCTGTATTTCGTGAATTTTCAAGACCTATAAATTTCATACCTGTAAAATTTAATTTACTAAAATTAAACAATTATACATAATGCCAAAAAAATCCAAAACAATCGCAACAACAGGTGGAAATACAATCAACCATGAAATGTGTATGGTGAAAAACTAATTAGTAACTTATCAAAAAAAGAAAAGAAAAACTAATTAGTAATGTAAAAAAAAAACTAATTAGTAATTAATGCTTGAATTGTGGCAAGCCCATGTAATATATGTTATATGCTATATGTTTCACGTGCGCAACATAGACAATATCAACAGGTGGTGCAGTGGTTAACTTCCTTATAGATTGACTCAAAAGGGAAGAGGTTCGAACCTCTCCGAAGCCTTTTCTGCAAACTTTTATAAAAATTCTGTTTCTGTTTTCATCACACATGCACTACCCGGTCCGGGTTACACAAACCCACCGGGTCACCGAGTTTGCCAAAACCCAGCCGGGTTTGGCCGGTTTCCACCGGATTGGTGCATTTCCGATCCGTAGGGTTAACCGACTCGGTTACCCACCTAGTTAGCCCGGTCCGACCGGCCGGGCCGAGCCGGTTTTTAAAACACTGGTTTAAAGTAGGGAAGACTTTCGAGCTCTTTGAGTATTTACGAATGTAATTACATTTACATTCCCCTAAGAAGACTAGTGAGGATTTGGACTGAGACTTCCTGTATACAAATCCTGTAATGGCTTAACTATTTTTTTTTGGTTACCATGTTTTTGGTGCGCAGTTTCCACCGGCTTTGCCAATGACTAGTCTACACCGGAAAACCTGACTGGCCACAAGTACCTGACTTTGCCGGCCCATATGGTTCCCCCCCCAACAGAGTTTTTGCCACACCTAAAATTCGAACTTGATACCTTGGGATCAGATCAATGTCTAGTTACCATTTGGACCAACCTTTCTTCGTGCAATGACTTAACTATGTGACAGTGACCCAATGACTGCAATAAAAATAAACAAGATAAATTTTTATTCTTGGATAGTAAGATTTATAATTTTTCCCCCTTTTATCCTGTATTTTTGCGGTAATGTAATTTTGGAGGAAATTAAAATAATTTATCTTAAAATTTTAAACTTAGATATATATTTGAATTCACCTTAAAAATTGATTATTCCCAAAAAAAAATACTTTATCCAAAAGTTCAAACCAAACGGAAATTAAATTGTTTAAGTATTTTGGATCTATGTGCATATATATGAGTATTCAAAACTATTTTAAAGCAAATACAATGAAGAATTAGATGTCCGAGACTCTTTTGCTTTAGATGACGGTAAACAAATGTTGCTTGCGGTTGTGCAGATATAAGAAACATCTTTGAACTCTATTCAGAAGTTGGCTAATGATTCTACCTCCAGGGCTCTAGCACATAGAAGCAGCTCAAGGCAACACCGTTCAGATCTCCTATAGTATTATTAGTGGTTGTAATATTAAAACTTTTGTCGTTCACTCTAATGATATGAATATTGCTAGTCAGTGTTGGAGTGATTCTAATGACTCATGCTCCACTCAACAACCCACTACCAAACGAGATTCGCTAAATCCCTCAGAGTTTGATGTTAATCATAATCCAGTGGTAGCATTTGATATGATAATATTAGGAAAGCATTGGGGTGATGTGTTAGATGATGTTTTTGATCTTATGGCTACTGATACTCTAGAAACAGTTGCGCAGTATGATAAGCTCGATGCAGTGGTGTGCAAGACCCAAACGAAGAAATTTCGACAAAAAAAGAAATTAGCCCAGAAAAACTATAGGCTATAATACCCGTTCAAAGACAAAATTTGTCTCTGTCTCTCTTTGATTTAACTGTTGTAGGTTAGACATAGAAATTTCAGCAAATCTAGAAATTGGTCCAGTCTATTTTTTTTTCTTGTGCAGGTGTCCCGGGTTAGTTTGGCACTATTCAGAATTGGTTGGGTAATGCGATTTCAGATACTTTGGTGGGTTCGAGTATTTCCAAGCTCATGGATGGCTACCGCATGATGTATTTGGTTTCATCGAAATCATATTATTTTTAGAGATCAAGTATTTGTATCCACAATGGCCAACATGGGTCATGGTGTACATTTTTGTTAAGTCAATTTAGACTAAATATATGTACATTTTTGATAATATTTAAGTTTGGAAGGAGTATGTATGCTTTACTATAATTTATGCACAAGCATAATTGTCTTTTTTGCTTTTTACAATTTTATATCATCTCGAGCAAAATAACCTTTAAATTAATACAAGCCAAAACAAATGTTGATAACTCGATTTACGTCGGCTGGCTCAACTCAAAATTTCATAAAGAATCAATTGTTTCTTTTAAATTTGGTTTTAAGCAACTAATTCAAGTTTTAAAACTTGTTTTGTTTTATGAGTGACCGAATCACTATAGCAACTTTGGAATTTGTCTTTCACTCGAAAGAGTGGCGGAGCCAGGAATTTTATAGAGCCTGGGCAAAATTTTTACCGCAAATTTACATGCGACATAATATATAAATAGTCATAAAGTGTGCTAAATAAGAGAGATGAAATCTAACCTGCCAATAATGTGCTAAATAAAATTAGGAGGTAAATGCCATTTCCGAGACTTCTTTGCGGTGAATGTTCGAATACTATCAACATCTTGAAGTGACTTGAATATCTCCCGCTCGGTGTAACATATCATCAAGTCATTGAAACACACATCGTTGATCTTGTTGATCATTGAACCACACATCGTTGACCTTCAATATATATGCCCTCCTCACTTGGTCTTGAATATCTGGAGCATACTCATGAATTTGTTTCCTACATCCTAGATCACGCACAATATCATTTGGATTAAACTCATTGGCCACATTAGGCGGTGGTTCTTCTACTCCGGCTTCCAGTTGCACAACATTCACATTCTCAATACTTGTTCTAGGAACCAAAAACCTCCTCATCTCTGAAATTTAAATTGAAAGTAAACTACGAATTTAAATTGAAAGTAAAAACCGTATAACTCATCATTCTCATAAAAAGAAATTAAATTGAAAGTAACTCATCAATCTTATATCTCCTTCAAATTGTTTAGCATAAAATTGTTGTTTAGAAAAACACAAGGCAAAACAGAAAGCAAAACAGTCACCGGTACCGTTGTTGGTGGCGAGCAGCGGAGAGAAAGCAAAACAGAAGACATCAAAAAAGAAACGTAACTTACGTCGTTACCGGTACCGTCGTCGGTGGGGGGCGGCGGAGAGAAACAACGACGGCGGCAGTGGCGGAGCAACGGCGGACAGAGAGGACTGGAGGGAGGAGAGCAGTGGCGGAGCCGAATAGTCACCCTGTGGAGGCAGCAAAGAAACGTAACTTAATTCCCAGTTTTGGATACGAACAGTTTTGTTTTTTTTAATTCCCAGAGTTGGGTTGAGCCATGAATTGGGCTGGGCCACATACATGAATTGGGTTGGGTTGAGTTTTTTTTTTTTTTTTTAATTTCACACCTTGTTTTTACTAGTTTTGCCCCTGGTTCTATCTAAAAATCGACTACTGGGTTGGGGGATTACAAAGAAAGTAGGGGTTGAGCCCGGGCGCGTGCCCGGGCTAGCTGGGCTATGAAACCTCCCCTGACTCGAAACATAAATAATACTATCTCGAGTCTAAAATATAAGAAACAATAATGTTTTTTGATATTCTAAAATATAAGAAAAATCATTATTTTAAAAATATATTAAATGCCCAATCGTAATTTTGCTCTTATTTAAGTATTGTTAAAAATTGAGCTATTAATTAGGAGTATAAACTATCATTTAATAAAAATTTATTTTTAAAAAGAAGTTAAAGTTAAAGTGTTAAATTGTTAACTTTATTAAATAATAATAATTGAGTTCAATATAATTTATTAATTATGTGATATAAGAGTTTGTTTTTTATATTTTAGACAAAAGATAGAAATAGATTGACAATTATACCTTTTTTAAAATTTACTTTCTTTATTTATATCTAAACTTATATTTTCTATAAAAATAAAATATTAAAGTTATATTTTATTGTGAAAAACATATTAAATGAAAAATAATGGAGTGGGGCTTAGGAGTTTGCTTTATATGATTTATCCCTTTCGTGTCAGATGTTGTTGCGCTTTGGCATCAAAGAACAACTATTGTGGTGCTGGATAGATGATGGTATATTTATCTCATAGAGTTCGAAGAGCAACAACGAGCTAATATTAACAAGAAATTTAGATACTACATATCGACGCAAAATTTAGAAACATTGAGTATATGAATCACCTCTATTATTTAACTCACTTTCATATGTAATTAACCACTTACACTTGAATTGCTGACGATTTATATCGAAGAACGCCTGACACGTGGTCCTGATTCCAAACTTGAAACGACGCCGTCACTTTTTCAGGTGAGGTGAAAAAAAGGACTCTGTTCCTTTCCTTTGCATGGTTCATTTCGGGCGCCAAATTAGTAGTTATTAAAATTTAATAATCAACTGCCAAACAAAGAAAAAAAAAGAAAAGTCATACATTACAGACAAGACAAGTTGTTTTCATGTTTACATACACAGAGAGAGAGAGAGAGAGAGAGAGAGAGAGAGAGAGAGGTTATGTGTCTTTATTTGAGCATAATAATGTTATTAATATATAGTTCATGGATAGTTTATCTAGCAACGGGAGGATATAGTCACCTGCAGTTAATTTTTTATGTCGTTTGTCGGCTATAAAGACAGTTACACTATAATTCTTTATTTCTTACCTCAAATCAAAAAGGGCTTAATAATTGTTTGAATCTTTTTTGTTGGGTTGGCTTTCTTCTTGTTGTGCTTTCTATCACATCACAGGATATTAATTTTTCGCCTTCAAGCAAATCCATCATCTAAGGTCAATTCAGTGATTCTTATCTCAATTTTGTTGTTCTTGTTCTTGTTGAATTTCTGAGTTTGAATGTAAATGGGGTAACTCTGTAGCTGAATTTCTCTATTTTCCTTTTCTATTAGGAGATTAGGAAAAGGTGGAGGTTTTTTTATTTATTTTGAGTTTCAGATATTTGTGTTTTTAATATCTTTCTGTTCTGATTCTTTTTGATTATATTCAATTTCTCAACTGGTGGGAACTTTGAACTCAAAATGATTTGAACCATTCATTTATAGCTCCAAGCCAAACCACAACACAGATGCTTTATGGCCAACATGAATGTATAGTTTGTTTGTTTCTTATCTTGATTCAAGATATTTCAATGAGTGGTGCAGTTTTTTGCTATTGTTTGAAGCAAACAAAATTTCATCTCTTTGAGCTTGTTTTTGTTTCTGGAATTCTTCCTCAATACAAAGTTGGGTTATCAGGCTTTCCAGAGAAAACTCTTTGGTTTTGCGCATTAGAGATTTTTGAAATCTTCAAAGTAGAGGGTAATTGGTCAATTATACCAACTACCTGAAATTGTTCATCTAATACCATGCCTTCAAATATAATTTCATGAGCTATTTTCTGAATCTCATTTGGTTAACTCTCAACAGATTTGTTATCAGATATAATTCAGTGTGGAAACCTGCTAGAGGATTTATGTTATTTTTTCTTCTGATGCCTTTTGAGACTCATTAAGATGGTTTGCATGTGTTTCAGATTTCACCTCAGGGAACAATTGTTCATAAAGCTGGTGTGAAGTGAAAGCAGAGGTGAATTGCCTTATCATATCTGTGAAGTGACATGTTTAACCTTTTAAAGGAAATGCCGCACTTGTTAGAGCTATTCTAATAAATCAGTGATGGAGGATAGTGGAAGGTACATTCATAGAAACTCAATTCCTTCCCTACCCTATTCATTTTCTTTGTTTGTTGTATTTTAGTCAGTTTTGGATTTCGCACACCGGTGGCTCTCCTATGCACACCGTGGTTGTCGGCTTTGAGTCTTTACACCGGGAGGTGTCCCTTCAAAGACACTTTGATGCCTACGTCAATTTAAGGCTTAAAGGAAAATAAAAGGAGAGTATGTAGAAATTTAGGTTAGAATTGACGTTAGCAAACTGAGGGTGAGAACCCCTATTTATAGTATTGTGCCGCGGCTAACCCTAGACAGATTGGTCTCCGCTAATTTAGGGGTGAGTGCACTATTTCGCGAAATTATGATTGTAGCGAGATCTTCGTGTAACAGATAAATGGATACTAGGGAGAATGAACTCCGTTAATACCCTAACTCAGAAAAGGTAATGGGATGAATACCCTTTGGTGGTCAATGAGTTGAGAGAAATAAAAGAGAGTGTTTTCGGGGATAAGAGATATTTGATTGATAATGATTGGGTTGATTCATTCATTCCATGATTGCCCTAATATATAGGCAAAGGAGGCTACAAATGATTAGCCACTCAATGCTAGATGCTACACCAACTTCTAGAAACTAGGTGAGTCATTTCCTAAGAAGATTCTAGAGCATGGTGAGTCACACAATAAGACAAAAGCATAAAAGTGCTAGAAATAAATCTACTAGGTAAAAAAGTAAATACTGATATTTATTACTGTCACAATACTCGCCCCTTCAAACATCCTTGTCCTCAAGGATGAATTTTTCCAAGTGCCATGCTTAAGAGGTAAGGTCTTCCACTTGATTAAAATCCTTTGAGCAAGAACATTTCCCTTATAGATCATCTTCCTATGCATAACGTTTACAACATTGCATTTTTGACATTCAAATAAAATTTCAGAACTGAAATCATGTTCATGATTATGGAGGACAATTTTGAAAGCCAGCTTGACTTGTACTCTATTACCACCACCTTCTTTATCCACAGTGGCACCAAAAAGAGAAGCACAAGTTTCTTTATCACCACTACTTCCTAGAAGCCTTTTGAGCTCTTGTAGGGCCATAATGATAGATGTGGTAGCAATGAAACCATCTGGAGTTGCCTTTGACAGAAAATCCCTTACAATGCCTAAACCCAGCAAAGGAAGTGGCAGTGAAAGCCAACTCAAGATAGAGAATTGAATATTGAGTATAAGAAATATACTTGCTTAACATGGATCCCATGGCCAAAGATGCGAATGAAGCTAGACCAACACCAAGATGTATAGAATTTCCAATCTGTGAATTGAATTCACATGTCCAATGTCCATGTTAGGCTGGTCTTTGAAAAATTCCAAAACTACACCTCTTTGCTCATTAGTCTTGCGCCCAATGATGGTGTCATTCCAAACCAAGTCAGAAATGCTCAACCAAAAATTAAACCATGAAAACAAAGGTATTGAGAGAGATAAATCAGGTTAGGACAACAATACCAACTTTCCTCAAATTTTGACCTCCATCAAGTCCTATTGTGGTTGTAGTAACAGCAGCCAAATCAACAATTAAACTCCCAAAGTGATTTTCCTTTCCAAAATTTTCACAAATTTGGAGACAAAATCCACATGAATCAAATGGATAAGAAACATCTATTATTGCCCCTTCAATGAAACTTGCACCTATAGTACTTATTGGGACCTTAAATTCAGAGTTAACTACAAAGATGAAACCTTCTTCATGACAAAGGAAAGCATTGTTCAAATTCAGCTCTGTAGAAACTTCTTTGTTCATGCTATATATTGGAGCAATAATGATAGCACGTTCTTCATTTGTTAATCTTATAAACATGGGTAGCAAATTCAATAGTTTGTAGGCAAAAACAAATGGTAGGGCAACAAGAGATGCAGTAGCAGTTACAGTTAATGGCCTCACATTTGATAGATCATTAGGCCAATATGGTATGACTTATTGACAAAAATAGAGTCATAGTACTCTGAAACAACTCCAGAATTTCCAGGATTTTGATTTAAAAAGGCTAATAAGGATGAGATGGGTATACCAGAAATTAAGACACTTGTAAGTAGTGCTTTCCACCCATGGCCAAGGCCAACTCCACAATGAAGTTTGGATTGATCATATGGCCAAGGCCACACTTCGGATATGATATTCCCGGTGATGATTTGAGCACGTGTTAAATGCTTCTTGCGAGAGTGGTCGGAATTAGGATTTACGCCGACCTCTGCTGAAGGTTTTGAAGCTCGATTCCAAGGTAGCCCACTCAAGGTAGTGCTCTGCAATCGATCCTTATACTTAGCATATTTTCTGCTGCGCTCCATATAGACATAGACAAGTACAACATTCTTCTAGGAGAGCTCTCGGCTCGGTTCACTGCTTAGAGTTCAACGAGGAGCTCTCGGCGGAGTTCAGTGGTGCAAATCATGACCATGACAATTTTATTTTGTTTTGAATCTGTCAATTTTGTTCTATACGCATTTGATTTCACTGTCTCTTGTAAATTGTAGGTTTGAAGAGAAGTCCCTTCCAAATGGGGATGTCTACGTTGGAAAATCCAAGAGCCTACTACCCCATGGGAATGGAAAGTATACCTGGTTAGATGGAGCAATATATGAAGGTGACTGGGTAGATGGAAGAATGACAGGAAATGGAGTACTTATATGGCCATCAGGAGCAAAATATGAGGGTGAATTCTCTGGTGGTTACCTTCATGGTCAAGGCACCTTTACAAAATCTAGTGGCTGTGTTTACACAGGTGGTTGGAGAATGAATGCTCATCATGGGATTGGAAAAAAGGTGTATTGGAATTCAGACATTTATGAAGGTTTATGGAAAGAAGGAATTCCTGAAGGTAGTGGAAAATATACTTGGAACAATGGAAATATCTATATTGGAAATTGGAGAAAAGGGGAAATAGATGGAAGAGGGATTATGAAATGGGCTAATGGTGATATCTTTGATGGTTGTTGGTTTAATGGACTTAGACAAGGTTATGGAGTTTATAGATTTGCAGATGGTGGACTTTATATTGGTACATGGAATAAAGGTTTAAAAGATGGTAAAGGAACATTCTATCCTTCCGGTAGTAAACAACCATCTCTAAAGAAATGGTGTAGCATTCTTAATAATGATGATAATAAACATAGTTGGATAATCAATAAAAAAGAACATATGGTTGCAAAATCAAGACTTCATCGCAGTCTCTCCGAAAAATCTGCAGTCAGTGGCAGTTCAAATTTGAACATTCAGAATCCTTCTAGAGATTGCGTATGTCGCGAGTCGTCGTCCACATTACTTCAGAACTTTAATGAAGTTCAACCGGAGGAATCTGGTATGAGTAATAATATGGTTTATGAAAGGGAATATATGCAAGGAGTTTTAATGAAGGAAAGAACTAAGGAGTATTCAGAAATGCTCCATAATATGAGCAGAAGGCAAAATAAGTTTAGTGTGAAGCATGTAAAGAGTTCTTGGATGGACATTTTAGCAGACAAGAGAAGCTATTATGTGAAGCTTAATTTGCAGCTTGGCATCAGGTAAATTAATGTGGATTGGATTGTTTTCATTTGGTGTTGTGTTTCATATGAAGTCTTGATTTGAACAATTCTGGCTAATTTCTCAGATATACTGTTGGAAAACTTACACCAGTTCATGCACGCGAAGTTCGATCATCTGATTTCGGAGATCGAGCTAGGATAAGGATGTATTTCCCTAAGGAGGGTTCACAGTTGACTCCTCCACACTCTTCTGTAGATTTCTACTGGAAAGATTATTGTCCTATGGTCTTCAGGTATTTATTAACTGTTTGCATTTGCATGTCATGCCTTAATATGAGATGATCACCATGCATTGGAATATTTACTGATATTGAAGATTTCATATGGTTGACTAATTAGACAAACATATGTTTCTAGGAATTTGAGAGAGATGTTCAAATTAGACCCCTCAGATTACATGATCTCTATTTGTGGTGACCGTGGTCTAAGAGACATAACTTCACCTGGAAAAAGTGGCAGCCTCTTCTATCTCTCCCAAGATGATAAATTTGTGATAAAGACACTGAAAAAATATGAGCTGACGGTTTGTAGTCACCTTTTATTTAGTTAAATGAATCAAGGAACATCTTATGTTAATTTAATTGTTTTAAATTCATCAACTAAGGTTTCACTTTTTTGTTGTAGGTTCTGCTAAATATGCTTCCTAAATACTACCATCATGTAGGAAGTTATGAGAACACTCTTATTACAAAATTCTTTGGGATTCATAGAATAACACTGAGAGGTGGGAAAAAGGTATTAGTATTACCTTATATCTGCCTTTAGCTTCTTTCTCCTTGTAAATGAGTTGTTTAACTATAAATATCACCTTTTGTTTTCTTTCAATAGATGCGTTTCGTGGTCATGGGAAATATGTTTTGCACAGAACTTCCAATCCACCGTCGTTATGATCTGAAGGGTTCTTCTCAAGGAAGATTTACAGACAAGAAAAAAATTAACTGTGATACAACATTGAAAGATCTTGATCTAAAATACGAATTTCATATGGATAAAGGGTTGCGAGAATCGTTATTCAAGTAAGTCCCTACTTTATAAAACTAACTTCTGTAGAAGTGATTGGTATGCAATGTGTTATTTCCGTGTCCGTGTCTCTGTCGGTACTGTGTTGTGACTATTAGCTTGATTGTATATGAACTACTAAAATATTTATCAAGACAAGTGTGTGACTTCTCCTTGACTATTAGCTTGATTGTTTTTCTGGTTCAGGCAAATTTATCTAGACTGCAAGTTCTTGGAGTCTCAGCAGATAATTGATTACAGCCTTCTGTTGGGATTACACTTTAGAGCTCCACAAAATCTAAAGGCCTTAGTGGAACCTCCTGAAGCAATGCAGCGTCAGGATAGCTTACCTTTGGGAGAAGGTAAATACCTCTTCTGATGCCAGTTATATTTTTTTTGTTTGTTGACGGAGTGACAAGTGTGAAACTCACTCACAGTTGCAAGGTTCTAGGTTTCGAACTCAGGTGATGATATCCAGATTAATAATTTCGGCATTTGCCAGTTGAGCTATGCCTTACATATATTGATGACAGTTATTTAGAACTGATATGGAATTTTTCTTTCAAAAAACCAGTGATAACTTTTTTGACATATATATGATATCTCTCCTTGTAAGTTTTTTTTTTCCTAAAATAAGGTAAGCATAATGTTCAGACCACTATTATTGATTACAGCACAATTTTAATTATATATTCATCTTGTTTGTGTTTCATTTTTTTGTGTCAATGTTTATGAATGAGTCATGGTCTTTGCAAGCTAGCATTTTTACTGTACAAGCTCCCTACAAACTGATCATCATTCTCTATTTGTTTCCTGGAAATTTGAGCATAAGTTTCTTTCATAATATTGAGTATTTTTCTACTTGATTTGCTTTGATTAGATGCACTGAAACAAGGGGAGCAGTTGATACTTCCTAAAGGCTTGTTATTAGTAGCCCATGAGCCCAACTATGTTAAGACCACCCCTGGACCCCACATTAGAGGGAATACTTTGAGGGCATACTCCATTGGTGACAAAGAAGTGGATATTTTCCTTCCTGGTACTGCAAGGTATCTTCTATAAGTTATAACATTACCTTCTCTGCCACGCTATATTCCATTGTTTCCATTTCAAGAGTAAAGGGCCATTTTATGCTGACAATTTCTTCGCGAGACAGAATGGTCTTTGACAATTATTTAAGGACAAATTATTCACTAAGATTTTCAAACAAAGACAAATTATTCTCTTTCTCTAACATTTTCAAATAGAGACAAGTTAGTCTTTGGCAGGTACACAAGTAACTTGTCTCTAATTGAAAATGTCAAAATTAAGTTGTCCTACACAAGTATCTTCTTCTTTGACCATATTTTGTTGTGTTGGATTGTAATAGTTATATAAGTTATTGAATTTTACACAATCAGGCTTAGAGTGCAATTAGGAGTAAACATGCCAGCTCAAGCTACTAGCAAGGTTCAGGAAGATAGGGTGGATGAAACAGAAGTAGAGCTATTTGAGGTTTATGATGTTGTACTCTATATGGGCATAATTGATATACTGCAAGAATACACAGTCAAAAAGAAAATTGAGCATGCCTACAAATCGCTCAAGTTTGACCCCATGACTGTATCAGTAACAAATCCAAAGATTTATGCTGAACGTTTCATCAATTTCCTGAATACAAAAGTTTTCCCGGAGACTCTCTGAGTTGAGTTGAGTTGAATTTAGTACATATATTTTTTTGGTGTAATCCTTCTTTGTAATTAATTAATTGTACCAAAGGATGAATGTTGTATTTTCTCAGCTCAGTTTTGTTACATGATCCACATAATTCTTTGAGATTTAATTCTTCCTGATTTGTTAACACGGGAGGTCTGCAAGCAATTCATGATGAGTTTTTATATATATATTTTTATTTTTATCCTGTGTTTTTATATATTCTTTATTTTATTTATTATTTGATTGGGTTGGTATAGATTAGGCCCATGTGGTCCTATTTCTTGTCAAAAGGAAACCATGAAAATAATATCGCTACACCCCTTTTTTAACTTTGCTATCCCCTTCTTCCCTCAAATGACCAGAATTAACACCGTTACTTACTAGTAGTATCGAACAAAACTATTTTTCTCTTTAAAAACAGTTGTCGCTATAATAAGTTGCATTAATGTTCCATTTCTTAATAAGTTATACAATAATTCCGTCAAAAAAAAAAATAAGTTATACAATAATTATGTTGAAGTTACATTTCTCATTTGCATTAATGTTCCATTTTTCTCTTTATATTAACTTGTTAGATTAAATAGGTTTTTATTTAGATCTGCATAAATTTGATTAGAAACGTGAGAATGAACACCAAATGAGATATTTATTCTATTCTAAATATCTGTCAAATGCTAATAAATATATTAATTAATATGCTGTATTAATTATTAATTTCTTAACATACCTTCATGACCTTAACTATTTCTAGTTCCAAAATAAAGTAATATTAAACATGAACAAAAATAGAACATAGATTTCAGTAAAAAAAAATCTCTCTTATTGTAAAAAAAAAAAGAACCAAGAATAAACTCTGAAAAATCTCTTATAAAATTGAAGCAACACCATTAATTAATATTATTTAGAAACGAGCAACAAAAAACATGATAATGAAATTTTAAAAATAATAGGTGTACAGTAATTAAATTACAAGTTTTTTATCAAGTAAATTAGTACAAAATTAGACTTAATTAATGAATAAAAACTTGAAAAGTAAGCCAAGGGTTATCAAAAAGAAAAAAGAAAAAGAAAAGTAAACAAAGGTAAAAATAAAATAAAAGTGAGGACCACATAGGCGGCACCCACCACGGTGCCCGGAAGCAGATCGAAAGTGGTGTTTGTATTTTCAATTCATTCATTGCCGTTTTTCTGTGTTTAGAGAGAGAAAGAGCGTATGGGGAACAGAGCTTTGTCAACGTTGCTACTTGTCTTCCTCTGCTTCTTCTCAACCAACCTCGTACCTTCCGCTCTCGCTATTTGGCTCACATTACCTACCTCAGGCACAAAGTGCGTCTCCGAAGAAATCCAGAGCAACGTCGTCGTTTTGGCCGATTATGTCGTCGTTCCCGAAGATCACACCCATGACCCTACCATCGCCGTCAAGGTACCCTTTTTCCCTTACATGCAACCACCCTTTTCTTGTTTCTTTCGTGGCTCCTCTTTCAATTGTCAATCCCTTTTAGTCATCATCATTGTTTTTTTCAATTGTCCTCTTTCAATTGTTTTTTTTTTCATTGTCTCGCTACGATTTCCTTGATTTCGCTTTTAGAATTTGATTAATTATTGGGTTGATTTGTTGTGTTTGTGGTTTTTCTAATTTACATTTTTGGGAGTTTTTATTTGTATTGCTATGTTGTGGTCTATGTTACTCCCTTCAGTAATTTACTTGTAATTGTTAGATTTAGCATTGAATTTGCAAAAATTAGTTGATGAACAACAAGAAAAGAGAGGATTTGGTGACATTTTTAGATTTATTTTGGTATTTGACACCTTGGTTGTCTAGTTGATTAATTGAAAGCTCATATTGTGGAGCAAGATCAGGAAACCTTGGCTTTTGTATGTTAATTTTAGAAGATGGATTTGGACTATATTGTCCTAATATCATTTGTTGATCAACAGTTTTTTTTATAGTCTACAAGAATGCATGCTTATCTTTCCTCTGATGTTATGATATTTTAAAACTTGGTGCCTATCATTTCACCTCTTTTGTTTTGTTTTTGCACATATTTATCGATAACTGAAGTTTTCATTGCTCAAAATCTGTCCTACTATGTTATAAGCTTATTTCTGGACTCTGGAGCCTGGTGACTTAGGCTTGACCAGTTATTTTGTAAGCATATTGACCTTTTCTTTGTATTCTCTGTTGAGGTGTTAGTAATTTGTTTCTGGAGGTGTTTTGATGGTGGAAAACGGAAAATCACATAATTTGGTTCACATGCATATGAATTTGGTTTGGTGGGTGGAAAACAGGAAATGTCTTACAACATGTTTTTGTGAGCAATATCCTTTTTGTGCTGAGGTGTTGCCAATTTGCCATGATAAAACAATTTCTGAGCTAAAGACATTGAAACATCCTAGTGTTAGATCAATTAACTTAAATAAAAATGTCTCTAGTCTGTATGTTGGGGGTAGTCATGAAAAGCTTGCACTTCTTGGAGATATTATAATTTTTATTAAGTACTAACAAGTAATATCCATTGTTGAGAATTACTTGTGTTATTTCAAGATATAACTTGGTTAGAGTTTGGATGACAACCTTTTGATATATTACTTGTAATGTTTTCTTTAGGTGACATCACCATATGGAAACAATCTTCATCACAAGGAGAACACCACACATGGTAATTTCGCATTCACAACTCACGAGACCGGGAACTACCTGGCATGTTTCTGGGTGGATAGCCATAGCCAAGGAGCTGGTGAGGTTAGTGTGAACCTTGATTGGAAAATTGGAGTTGCAGCCAAGGATTGGGATTCAGTTGCTAAGAAAGAGAAGATTGAGGTAAACATCTAACTGATATGTATAATTCCGCATCTACCAATACCATAAATATCATGTAGATAGAACTTCAACCTGGGAATGGATTCAGTACCTTGAGGTACCATACCTTTGCTGCCTTTCCCATATCATCATCCGTTAGATACATCTCACGCTCTAAAATGTTCCTCGTGTCCCTTTTTTATAAAAATCATTAAAACAGAATGCTAAAAACCCACGCTCCATGTTTTCCCTGTTACTCCGCTCACTCTACCGCCGCCGCCCAACCGTCCCGACGCCGCGGCACCCACCATTTCAATCACCGTCCTTAACTCTGTCGCTGTCTTCCTCCTCTGTCTCAGTCTCTCAAATTTTCTGAATGATAAATTGAGATTCAATTTTGTTGATTTCTCACATTCTTTTAACCAGAAAAGTTTATAGATAACAAATGAGATTTTTCTAGTTCAAGAATATTCCTACTTCATTATTTACTTTGTTTCCTAACTTGTAAAATATAAATGCATCTCGTTGTTCCCAATTTGGGTCTGCATCTCGTGTGTGCAAAGTTCAGGTTACCCTTCTATTATTCAAATTTTTTATTCATTTTGGAAGATGGTTCTGGTTAGACTAGAAGTTGATGATTTGCATGGTTTAAGTTTATTTGTGATGCAATTTAATGCGGAGAGAGGTGGCATCAACATAGGTAGAAAGACGGTGGCAGTAGTGTCGTGAGTCATGACGGCAAGTCCCCCGTTTTTGCGTTCTCAAATGGCTTCTACGAGTGTGCTTGAGTGGTGGAGCGGCGAGACAGCCAGAGTGGTGCGGTGGTGAGACAGCCGCGGTGGGTGAGACGACATCGGCGGAGCAACAGCTGAAGTAAAGTTGTCCTTGCTTCTGTGTGAGGTTTAAGTGATTTTATTTTAATGAGTTGTAAAACGTGGCACAAGTTGGAGCGTTGGATTTATCTAACGGGGCAGATTTAAGAAAAGGTACGAAAGGCAGCGCGCCCTTAAGTCACTGAATCCGTTCCCGTATATAATACAAAATGAGTTTAGGCACTGTTTTAAAATAGTTTTAAGAACTTCATAGTTTTGTAGCTTCCTTGAAGTATTTTTGCATTGTAAGATGGAAATATTCAGTAATTGCAAGTAACTTGAAAGGATTTGGATCCTCTCTTGTTCCTTCTTTCATGTTCCCCCTCATTGAGAGTGAAAAACACAAAGCAAGTTTCATGGACCCTACATAGATAATGCTTGGTCTCACTTTATGTTGGAAAGCATCTCTGTTTAGGGAGAATATAATCTATTTTATGCTATAATATTATCTTGCATAGTTGTCATATAATTGATAAATTTGTTGATGATTAAAAAAAATGATTGTGCCGAGGGATTCATCATGATAAATTATAGTTGCCGTTGTGTCGTTTTCAGAACACGAGAAAAAGGAAGAGGGTTCAAATATGAACAGAAATCTATACCACATCTGTTTGCTTTCGAATGTTTTTTTTCTTCTGATTTCCTTCTCTGCACGTAATTGATACCTAGGGAGTTGAGCTTGAGCTACGAAAGCTAGAAGGAGCAGTGGAGGCCATTCATGAGAATTTGCTCTATCTGAAGGGCAGGTAATTCCCATCATGTCAACACAACACTTCCTCCTTAAAAAATCTTTTTTGCAATTTTTTCTTATAATTTTTCTGATGCGTGTATAATGTATATATATTTCGTACTATTTTCTCAGGGAAGCAGAGATGAGGATCGTGAGTGAAAAAACAAATTCCAGAGTGGCATGGTTTAGTATTATGTCATTAGGCATCTGCATTGGAGTTTCAGCTTTGCAATTGTGGCATTTGAAGAGGTTCTTCCAGAAGAAGAAGCTTATATAGATTATGTTAGCGCTAATTTAATTTTATCAGTGAAAACAATGACTATAAGATGAGTTATACTTACAAGTAGTTGCCAGATATTTTTTTGTTACCACTTACAGAGTATTTAACTTTGCTTATCCACAAATGTTTATGTTTATTGCAATGCGCTTTCCTATGATTGGGATATGAATGAAAACTAGTGGATAACTGGGAAAGTATTTTAAGGGATATGATCGGAATATGTTTTACATTAAGGATTTGAGTGCTAGTGTTATTGAGGATATATATGATAAAGGTTTTGTTGTGAAACCATCATATTAGTCACTCTAATTTTGTGAAATTCATTATATTGGTCTCTATAAGAGACTATTAATAAAATTTTAGGGACTAATATGATGAATTTCATAAATTTCAGGGACAACTTAGAGAAGATATAAATTTAGAGAAATTTTTTGGATGAGCAAACATGTGTTTCCATGTTAACACTTAACAGTAACACGAGTAAAGAAATTACATTTAGTATTTGAATTGATACACCGTAGATAATGACTTATACTTTAATGAGCACATATAAATGATTGTAAACAACAAGGTGGTCATAAAACTTCAGATGCAAATTCACCTTAAATAAAGTATGTTGTTCTCCCGCTATAAAATTTGATAAATAAAGTACAATTTTAGCACTAACTACAAGAAGCCAAAAGCTATGCAAGTTATTCCAAATCTCAGTATAGCTACCTGTACTTAAATAGAAATTTATTAACAAGTCGGAAAGTTTACACTGAGATGGGATAGCTATTTGTATATCTCGGATCAAATGTTTGTGTGTTAAATGCGTATATCTTCTCTTCCCCGATCTCCTGTCTTTATAGCCGGCCTCTTATGTAACTGTTCGAGCGGTTCTTTCTCTGATCCTCTCTCGCTGATGTCTGTCTTGTCGGTTTCTTTCTTGCCGATGTCGTGTCGATTTTATCCGACCTGTGAGTCATCAGGTCGAGTCCATGAGGCGTGCTCTCGAGATCTCAGTGATCTTGCCCAGTCCACTACAAATTCATCACCTGAGAAGAGAAAAGTAATCTCAGCAAAGAAAACCCAATAGGCGTAGTAATTGCCAATATAATCCCAACCGCATGGAACGAAAAATCTTGCAACCATTTACTATTTACTGATTTACTTTTCATAAAATCACACAAAGCTGCTACCAAGAAGGCGACCTACCACCAACAATAGTTGGTCCGAGCTGTAACTGAGTCATTGCGTAGATTAGTTATCGGCAAAATTGGTGAATACTGCGCACCAATAACACGACAACAAAAAAAGAATGCAACCTACCATGCGTAAAGGATGTAAGAAGGAAGAAGATAGAGATAAAATATTTAAAAATTCACAACATAAGTATAAGGAAACAAAAGAGCAAGATGGGCCAATACTGAAAATCACACTTCTAGAAGTATCAGCGTTATTGATTCAAAACAAGTGTCATATGAAAATGTTAAAATATACAAACTTCCGAGCATGCCATAAACCATTGAAGATAATCAAAAAGAACACGACCCGCTCATCCTTGAAGAGGAATAAGCTAGCAGTAACTTCTTTGTAATTTAGAAGAATTAGTAACTTCGGCTCAGACATTTATAAATAAGACATCCTACCGATATAAAAAGTTCCTCAGCGCCATTAAAAAGGAAAATAATAGTGCGACTGGGAGACCAACTAGAGTCCACATTAGTCTTGCGATTTCCAGCATTGATGCTGAAAAGATGGGAAAACTAGATTAAGGTTTAGTTTGATCAAGGTGATTAGGTATAGATTTGCCAAATATAATCTCTCAAATATAGGCCCTACACATGATCCACAATCACCAGCACCAGGGGACTATCAAAATGGTCATTCACTATAAAACTGATGGATCAGTATCTTTGGAATCTATAGATGTTATCCTACATAAAGTAGATATGAAATCCATGTCAACATTCAAATACTGAAATATTTTGTTTTTATTTATGATATACAAAAAAAAAAGCATGTATGATAGTCACTAATGGTATGGTGAGCTGATAAGGACTAGTCTCAGTGAGATACTCTGTTCAGCCATAAACAATTGAAGTCAAATGTCCCTTATGGTATTGCTGTTCTTAAGCCCCTCAACTATAGTTCACATCGAAATTGTCAACTCTCTATCATCAAAATCAAAACCAGGTATAAAAGGTACAGACACAGTACATGTGAACTAAACAATTACAGAAGTATCAAGTGCAATTTCCTAATATGTCTTCCTTTGCAAGAAATTACATAGCAGAGAAGATAAGCAGTGAGGGGACCAGATGGTTATTTCAACAATTCAGTCAAGGCTAGTTTCTATCAATATATGCAGGGAGCAAAGAAAAAGAGAAAACTGAAAATGATCAGAATGATTCCATTGATTGTAAAAGCATTACATCGTTGTTGCATATAACCGATGCAGTTGGAAGAATAACTAACTGCCAATTGTCATGTAACTAACTAACTAACTGTCACTGGTTCATCACATTCCTGTTACAGGCTTACAGCTGAAACAGGTAGTCGACATGAAGTGATAGTCTTTTCAAAGGAATACAACATGAAATAATATGAACCGTCAAGAATACATCGTGAACTGTCATGAATTAAATCAACATGAAATAACATGAACTGTCTTAGGTTAAAAATACATCAAGAAATGATAGACTTTTCATAAGATTTACTCTATTCGAACTATGTTGTGGTTGATGTATCTGAACCGGCAAATCTCATCAAAAAAATCATCTGTACTGTTATGGCAGCTCTTCATCTCAAGAATCTTTATAACCATGGTCCTAAGACTTTTCCCATACTTCAACAAGGATTCAAGAGTGCTCATTTTCTGCTCAGCATTTAGTGGTGACCTCACTGTGATTACAACTTCCTCCAATAATGGAATCACAAATCCTGAATCCACCTGTAAAATGAGCACAATGTCTTCATTAAATGAGATATTAATTAGAAAAGACTCCTCAATCAGAAGCATAGTATCATGGTTATTATGAATTTACATGTTTCAGACTGTTCTTCTGGCATAATGCTGCAAACATGGCTCCGTGAATATCAAACCTTCGCAATTTCTGATGGCTGTTGAAAAAGTCAACAAAATCAATCTCTGGAAAGGGTTGAAGAGCCTCAAAGTCCCCAGTGAATTCAACCTTCATATCCAGATGTTTCACCTCGCTGGCCAATTTGAGCATTTTGCATATTGCATCCCAGCACCACTGGATCCCCCTCATAGAAAGAAACTCCAAAGCAGTAAGATTTCCAAAATCAACCATATATACTCTCCCTGCAAGCAGTTAATGTGAAAGAAAAGTAAATTAGCTGAAAAAAATCCAAAAAAGCCAAACTTTGGACTACTCAGAAACGAGAGAATAAAAAAAAATATGTGTGTCTGAAGCACTGACACTTCAAGTTAAAGATGTGTTCGGTGTCCAACACGACAACTCCAACACTGACACTTTAATTACTTCTAATTTTCAAATTAAAACCGGTGTCTATGTGTATATGTCGGTGTTGTGTCTGGTGTCGGTGTGTGTTGGTAGTATATAGCTAAAATAACCACACAGTCAATTACCTGCACCATTGAATATTGATAGTTTCCTCAAATGCTTGGTTTCAGGGACTCTAATCCAGCTACAACCTTGAACCTCAAGGGATTCAATTTTAGGGGAGGTTAGAGTGAGTGAACAATTCCCCAAACCATAAAAATCTAGCTTACATTGTTCTAAATATGGCAATTCAATTGAGACAGACCTAACCCCTTCACATCCAAGCAATATCAACCTAGTGAGAAAGGGACAGGACTGAAGCACTAAAGCTAAAACAGCATCCTCCAATCTGGCCCCAATTATTTCAAGGTTCTTGAGATTTGGAAACACATTCCACTTTGGAGGTTGTATCATCAACACACCCCACAATTTCAAAGACTCCAAATTCCTTGCAACACCAACACATTGCAACTTTGAAGGGTTTTCATTGATAGCCTGATTTGTATCAGCAAGGTTGTCCATTCGAAGCTCGAGCTGATGAAGGGACAACCCGACAAGTGATAACCATGATTCTAGGCCAGAAGAGGTGAAAGGGCTATACACAATTAGCTCTTCCAAACACTCTACCCTTGATACCATTCTTTTGATAATATTGTCAGGAGTTTCCTCACCAGAAGAAGAAGTATTGTCAAATGAACTGCGAGGAAAGAAAAGACTTGTAATGTATGGGGTGGAATCCTTCCATCTCTTGGAAACACAATTGCAAGCTGCCACCTCACGAGCATTGTTGATATGTGACAAAATGTATTGGAGGATAGCATCAGGAAGTGACTCCATAGCTGAAGACCATAATCAAATCAAATATTGTTAACATACAGACATATTATAATTTTCATGTTAAAATTTTGCACAAGTCATGAAATTTCTCACATGAGAGAATGCATTTGGAATTTAACACTATATATAAAAAATCAAAACTATAAGGAACACAACAAAATTAGTATTATCAATTACCAAGCACTAATTATGGGAAGATTCTCAATTCTCAATCAAATCTCTAACAACCAAACCCAATAGCTGGAAGCACACATATTAAAGAGTGAATTTTGCAAAGTTATTACAAGTTTATTTACAGAGCGAAGCTGAATTTATATATAAAAAAAAAGGTTGGTAAAATTAAAAACGCACTAAGTAGTGATTATGAACGGTGACTAAAAATGTTTATGTGCGTCATAATTTGTAAGTAGTTCACTGGAATGTAGAAGAAGAAATGTTTATTAGTGGATGTAGAAAAAAGGCACTGACCCGTTAGAAATTGGAAAAGGGGGAGATCTAGGATTAGATGAAGGAGACGGAGAGAGAGAGGGGAGCGGAAGTTTGAGTTTGAGAGAGTGAGAGTGTTTTGGATTTCAGTATTTTGAAATTTGAAAAGCATTGCAGTATTTATTTATGCTTGGGGACAAAAAATCTTATGTGAATTTCCATACCGCTCCTCTCAAAGTTTAAACTTTTAACGGAACCCTCTCTCTCTTTCAAATCCAAAATTCCAAATCCCTCCTCCAAAACGCTTCACCCGCCAAACGTATTATTTTTTTCTTAGTCACATTTTTTAGAAAATAGTCTATTTTAAGAATTTTTCATCGGTTTGTTGTAGCTTTTCAAAAAAAAAATAGAATCTAAAATCTATTTCAAATAAAAATTTATTTTGAGTAGCTTATCATAAAAATCAGCTTTTTAAAATTAGTGATTTTCAATGTTACACAAGTACAAAACTTTTCATTTTCTTAAAAATCTCTAAAAATTAATTTCTAAATTATTTAACAATAAAATCACTTATTTTTTAATTCGTAACAAACATACCCATTAGTTGACATGGTACCTAATTTGTCAACTGATTTAAAAGGGTGTAAGTCATGCGAAGTATTGTACAACAATCCCATTAATAGCATGGGAAAATGTTGAAAGTAAGCATGGAAATGCCTAAAATGAAGGAGAAATTTTTGATAGCCAAATGTTAGTGGTTATTAGGTGGTGGGGGAAATGTTAGTTTTCAAGCTTTGAAGAAATTAGGATGCAATTTATCTTTCTTTTACCTTATTATGCACTCTCTTAGCTTAGTCTAGCGTAGTCAATGCCTAAATCAAACTGAAAGGTTTGATTCACACGGTCAAGATTACTATTGGTTTTGTGCACTTGTGTGCTTTGAAAATAACTTGAACAACATGGATCCTTCATACATGCTCAAATAAGGGAAATTCTAGCAAAGCAGCAGACCCAACAAGTTCATCCGAGATGCGTCATCTCCATGTGACTTAATTGGCATTCCAATGATGCTAAGGTGGAGTAGTCTATGGTCATGACCACATCCTTCATCAACAACTGGCAAACGTAATCAAGCCTATTGCACACAACGAAGTGTAGTAAGCTCGGGAATTAGAGAACAGAAGAATTACTCCTATTGGTAATTCGGATAGGCCTGCCAATCCTAGCCAAGGAAGCTATCTTAATCAAAATGGGAATGCACCACAGGTCGAACCGAATCATGGTCTGGTAGGGCCTAGTCAAGCAACCCCAAATTAGGTGCCCCTTAATTAGTGATCTCTCAGCCTAGTATTTGACGAATGTTAGAACTAATTCAGGTGATCTTCAACTTTTTTATTTATTAGATAAGCAGGCGATCTTCAACTTGAATAGGTGGGGGAAGTATTTGACGAATGTTACAGTTAATTCGGCTGATTTTTAACAAGAACAACTGCAGATCGCTAGAAGGCGTAGTGTAAATTGGTATTTTGCCATTGACAAAAGTTTTGGCGCCCAGTTTACTCCTCGAAATTAATTAATATCAAAATGAGTCATATGACCACATGGGCGACCCTGACAGACACATGGGAAAGGGTATAAATGGGGAAGAAGATGAAGTTAGCGTAACTCATTCACGAGGGAGTAAATTGGCCCAAAATTAGTAATGTAAGGGACTTATTTGAGTCTCTCAAAAATTGACTCACTTATATGGTCACAAAGCCAACCCCTAACAGACACATAAGTAAACTAACTTTACAAGTCAACAACCAAATGCTGGGTTTCAGCGAAATCTAACAGAGAGATTAGCATGTCCCATGTTAGCAAATGTAAGTTTATTTTGATGTTAATTATTCTTGAAGATCAAATTGGACACCAAAATTTTTGTTAGGGTTGAAGTTGGATATATAATATATGATGACTGCATGATTTAATTGTTAGATATGAATATATTAGTATTGTTTGATATATAGTACATTTCACTATTTATTATTCGCACAAGATTTGGGTAAAAGTTTTATGAGTTTAATTGTTATGTGCATTTTGTAAATATTTTACACCGTTGATTAATCAGAAATCATAGTATGTATGACCTTTAAAATGATTATGATAAAAGTTTAGAGTTTGATTATTAGACACTGTCGTTCTAAATTTTTATACACTCATAACTAATCACACTTTATGGTATGAGGTACACATGACGTACCACTTGTGAGTATGTGATAACAATCATTTATGATTGTTATTACCTCTTATTTGAAGCTTAAATAGTTGTGAGTTCTAAAGTAATATTGTTTTTAATTAGTTAAAATATGTTGTTTAGTGTAAAAGAAGATTTAATTATGGTTTGGAGTCATTTGGCACTTTGGTGCCCCATTTTGTGCTTTTATGTGTGTATTTCATTGCTGCAGCAATAGGTGCCGCAGCATTGCATTCTTGCGTCAGATGAGAGAGAAAATGGTGCACGCGGATTTTAGGGCCCTGCTGCAGGTACCAGGCTGTCATATGCTCAGAATATTCCATCTATGTGGTCACTTGTACTCCTAGGCACACATAATGACAAAAAGAGCCTCCAAATGACATTTCTTGGATCACTAAACCCTAGCTCTATAAAAGGGAGCTCATCTTCCTCATTTGGGAGGCTGGTTCATAAAGGAGGCTAGGTTAGACATAGCCTTTCTCTCCATTTTCGTTCCAAGCTCCATTTTCACAATAAAAGGTAGAAATTCTGTTGCTGGGAGTGATGCTGCAGCAATACACGAGTTGATTTACCTGGAGATTTTCGTGGATTTGGGAGCTGATCTGAACCTCCATGCTACTGTTCTTGGAGCCAGTCTTCAGTCTACCTCTTCTTAGTATCTTTCTTCCTTGTATTTTCGGTATTATGGCTTTAACATTTATGTTTGAGTTGTATTTCTTGTGTTGTTTGCTCATCATGAGCTAAATACTCTTAGTTGGGATGTTTAGATCTATGTAATGAAGTCTTAATGTTCTTGATGCTTATGTTATTGTGTTGAGCACTTTATCTTGTGTGTTTTACTACATCCATCTTAGCTTAGGGTTGGCCGTCTAATCTAAGTAGAAATACATTCACAGGAATGGTTTGTATTTATATCTCACAAGATGACATGGTATGTTGCACTACAGGAATATAGTTGTTCCTTGCTTGAGTCCTAGGAATAGGAGAGGCATAAGCCATGAGGTACAACACTTAGGTGTAAAGCTGCTTGTTCTCCAGTAGCCTAGGGAAATAATCCTTTCTGAATTAGGAATAATTTGGGAGGACTAAAGCCTAGTGTTAAGCATTAGGAATAATGCACAATTGCGGCAGCACCTAGTGCTGCAGCACTTAGCATAGCATTTTGAGCATTATTATGAATTTGTATAGTGAAAGCATTCCCAACTTACTCTCATTCTGGATTTCTACTAATCATTTATCTTAATTACTGTTTGTTGATAAAACTAAGTTCTACAACTTGTTATTTTACTTTGTTTTACTTACTAGCTTACTTGCTAATTAAATATAGAAAAGAACTCAACAATCCTCGTGGGAACGATCTTTATTTACTCTTTATTACTTGTTACGATTGTGTATACTTGCACATATTGTTTTCACACAACAGTATGCTCACGTCATTTTCATTTTTTTGACATGTCAAATTTATAATTGGTTGATGTTGTAAAATATTTATATATTGATAGCACATCTAAATTAAATTCAAAAGATAAATATTTTATGACATGTCAATTTTTGATTGAAGAAAGGTATAAACAAATCTTTATATTGATGGAGCAAAAAAGAAAAAAAAAGGAAAGGTTTATAAGATTAGTGAAAAGAATACACAGGTGGAGAACAAATGAATCTTAGGATATGATAATGACAATGGCAGGCGGGCAAGGTATCCTTTGATTCTTGCATGATTAAACACGGAAGCCTTTTTGGGCTATTAGTGTTCACAGACTCTCTAGTTCACGTATTCTTTCACAGTTCTCTTCAACAAACAAGCTTACTCATAAATAAACCCTTCACATCAAATCAAATGCCACATAATTCAACTAGACAGTGTCTGAGCTTCACTTTAGTGCATGGCTAATCCTCACATTACATTACTGAGCTTCATCTTCATTATCATTGCCTCAGGTAACTCATTCTTATAGTTTTATTTTTCAACCACATAACTGTAATTTGATGTGAACTTACTTTTATGCTCAGTAATTTGATGAGTTGGTTGACACCTGGCAGCACCTGAACTATGTGAAAGCAACAAGACATTCACCTTAGTAAATTATTGCAAGGAAACAATATGGCCAGGAATAACACGAAGTGATAACAACAGTGGCAATGGATTCACATTAAAACCAGGGGAATCAACAATATATACAGCTCCTTCTAATTGGAGTGGGAGAATATGGGGTAGAACAGACTGCAATTTTGACAACAATGGTAATGGAAAGTGTCAAACAGGTAGTTGTGGAACCAACATAAATTGTACAGGTCCTGGAAATCCACCTGCAACAATTGCTGATTTTACACTTGGTGAACTTGATTTTTATGATGTTAGTCTTGTAGATGGTTTCAACTTGCCTATAACTATAAGAGCTATGAATGGTACTGGTAATTGTAGCACTGCTGGTTGTGATGGAGATTTGAGACAGAATTGTCCATCAGAATTAGCTGCAAAGGAAAATGGCGAAGTTATCGCTTGTCGAAGCGCGTGTGATGCTTTCGATACTGATGAATATTGTTGTAGAGGGAGTTATGAAAACCCTGCAACATGTTTGCCTTCAAATTATTCTAGAATATTTAAACAAGTTTGTCCTGCTGCATATAGTTTTGCTCATGATGATGCTACTGGTTTATTAACATGTTCGGGAGCTGACTTTGTTGTTATGTTTTGTGGTTCAAGGTAGGTTTGTTCTTGACAGACAACTCTTTTTTTTTCATGATCTTAGATATAAAAAAAACATTCCACATGAACCACTGACACAGACACGGACACGCAGACACCAATTTTAATTTGATAATCAAGTTATTGAAGTGTCGGTGTTGGTGTCCGACACCAGACACGTCTTCAATCGGAAGTGTCAGTGCTACAGAGATCACATTTTTTCATATTTGTTCTTAATGTTATTGTTGAATGCAGGAATCAAACAGTTTGCTCGTATCATGACAAGCAGCTTGAATGTAATAATAATGATAGATCAAAAGCTTATAAAGCCATACCACAGAGGTGGTGGGTCCTGATGCTACCATTGACATACATGTTCAATTTAAGGATCACATCTTAACAAAGTATTATTCATGTTGAAGGTCTTCTCAATGTTGCACTCAACTAGTGATCATTTTCTTTGTAAAACTTTTTTGCTTAATGAATTTTCTTATATTTAAACACAAGCAGAGATAGTTACATAAGATATGAGGATGTTCTAAAGCCTTCACAGATAATGTAAATGAATTTTCTGTCTTCTTAGTTTTGGTATTCCTCAATTTTCTTTGGTCATGGCCTAGCTAAGAACATTGAGTTGCATAACAAGAATCAACACAAATGACAACAATTGATGATTTAATGTAAACAGATGGCAACAATTGATGATTTAATGTTTATGTAGCATATTCCAAGTCAATAGATTATGTTGTTTTCCTGTAATATTGAAAGAGAAGCTGCACAACAACTAGACTTGAAACAGAAAACTGAGAAGAGATAACTGAGTGAGTTGCTGTATGTGTAGAAGCTGATTAATAAGAGTTCACTTTTATTTACTCATTAGTCCAGGATAGGGACCTCTCTCAATACGCCACCAAATAATGGCTCAACCCATCACAACCACTCATAAAACAACAATCGATTTATAATTAAATTCCTTTTTAATTGTAATAGTACATTATTTTTTTTACAAAAAGTCTAGGTGAGTTGAGCTCTAGGAGCTCACCAGAGTCAGGGCAGGTCTCACGGCTCTTTGAGCGCTTACAAAGGATTGTAATAGTACATTATTATAAGAAGTTTAAGTTAAAATTTCATATTAATTTATTTTAATTATTAATAATTATTAATTAATACCAATTCATAGTACATGATTATTGAGTCTGTAAGGCCTAACACAACTAACAAAACCGACGTTGTTAGGCTGAACATTTTTCTTGATTACTCGGATTCAAACACATAATCTTCATTTTGTGTGTGTGAGTTTATGAGTGGTGTTTGCCACTCCGTCTGAAGACAAAAAAAACAATAATTTGTTGAATTTATATAATTATGAAGATATTGCGTTTTCTTCTCATGTGTTCCATCCAATAAATCCATCCTTTGGCATCCCAACTTATAGCTCACATGATGAGTTAAGGAAGACCAACGAGTTAAAAGAGTATGGAGTCAATTGTTCTATCCTTAACGGGAATGGATTCTCTCATATGATACAAGAGTCCAGTGAAATCCTATCATCCTTTAAAAAAAGAAAAATTAAGTTTACAATATAATAAATAAAAGAAAAGACCTTTAAGAATGAGATTTGTATCACATTATTTCCTCAAATTTTTTCCACTAATCTAACAACTAACTACTAGTATATGTAATTCAAAAATATCCACTGTTTGGCTAAAAAAAAAAGGGAAAACTTATAAAAATAGCAGGACTGCAAGTATCCGAAATTAATTTTTGCAGGCTGATCTGGGTTGATGGGCAGCAAGTTAGTTGTGATAATAAGTGGCAACGTACCAATTGGACAACATATCCATTCCCCCCTTTCCCGTAACGTTTGAGACAGTTTACTCTCTTTTTTCTTCAGTAAATACCAGACACTAGCTAGCCCAAATTGTGGACTTATGATACTGGTAGAGTGGTAGTATATGTCCAAGTCAACTATATCATTAATTAATGTACCTTCTTGTATTGTAGGACTTTTCCAATGAAGAATAGGTCTCGGTGGGAGGTTGGCACATATTGTTAATTGGATTAGCAAAATGGGTTAGGCATATCACACATATATGCCGTGTTGCTGAAAGAAAAATAAGTTAAAGTTATCACAATTTTCAACTTAGCCCTTATAGCGTATAGTTTAACTTCAACCACTATCATGATATTTTGTTTGCATTATAAATTATTGTAGAAGCTATAAAGAGCCCTATAGGAGTGCTGTCTAACCTTATCTAGCAGTCTCAAGTTCTAATTTAATTTGCATTATGTGAATGAATTTCATATTTACCTACTTACAAATACTATCATTAAGGGTGTGTTTGAAACAAAGGAAAAGTGTGAGGAAGGAAAGAAAACACGGAAATCGAAAACCATTCCATTGTTTGGTACAATATATGAAAGAAAGGAAAACAAAATCTTTTGTAGGGTCCACTCAAAAATCCTTTCCTCCCAAATTGAGAAGAAAAGCAGCTACTCTTACTTTATTAAATGAAATTACTATATTGTCTTTCATAAAAACTAACATCACAACCTCTATTTTTGTCAATAATAAAAAAACACCAGTGCCTCTATTGGTCCGAAAATAACATCAAGGCTTCTACGGTATACCCATTTTTATTTCTGTTGAGTATTTTATTATCATCCAACGTAAAAAATGTTAATATAGAAACGTATTAAAAATATATATTAAGTGAGCAATTTAATTTAGTTGCTATTTTTTATTAGGGTATTTATGTCATTTGCTAAATATCTCTCTCTCTTTCCTCTCACTTTCTATTCACTTTCACCTCTACCAAACAACCTAAAAATCACCTTACTTTCTATCCACTTTCTACTCTCTTTCATTCCTTCAACATTCTTTCCTCCTACTTTCTTTCCTTCGATTTTCTTTTCTCATCCAAACACAGTGTAAAAGTCTAACATTCTTACTTACTAGACTTTGACATTTACTCAAATTGTATTATGCACGAAGTATAACAACACACATCATGTGGTTAACGTTCTTATGCGGTCTACCTACCTCAAAGAATTAGCTTCCACTTATATAACAAGATTATACAAAAAGAGGAGCCATTAACAACTTTGTAGATTTCTATAGTCATTACGAATTCTAGAAGACTTCCAGACTTTGTGCCCCTTTGAGGGCATGAATTTAGGCTTTTATTTTTTACTATTTAAGTAAATAAAGAAGGATAATGAGTGAAGGCCCACGTGTTTTGATCACAAAGAAAGACTTGGTCAGATGAGATGAGTGCTGTCCCGTTATGGTATACAGTATTTACTATCTAACCAACCACCCATTACAAGACTTCAGTACTACCAAGCAGGCCCTCTCTCCTCACTCCTCAATTATATATATAACCATAGAGAGATAGACCATTCCAAATCCATCACTTACCACTTTCCACTTTCCACCAAATCTCTTTCTTTCTTAACTAGAAGAAGATATGGCTGTTGTGGGAAGAGGCAGTGCATTTGTGTTACTAGTCTGCTTTTTGGTGCTTCATTCTGAGATGGCTCGTGCTGCCACCTATACTGTTGGAGGCTCAGCAGGTTGGACCTTTAACACTGTTGGCTGGCCTAATGGAAAGCGCTTTAGGGCTGGTGACACACTTGGTATGTAACTATGTATATATCTGCTTTAATTTGTTGAGCATATAATATAATATATTTGATTTGATTTATTTGTATGTGATGTGAATGTGAATGTGAATGTGAATGTGAATGTGCAGTGTTCAACTATAGCCCAGGGGTACACAATGTGGTGGCGGTGAACAAAGCAGGTTATGATAGCTGCAAAACTCCAAGAGGAGCTAGAGTGTATCGTTCAGGAAAGGATCAGATCAGGCTTGCTAGAGGACAGAACTACTTTATCTGCAATTATGTCGGTCACTGTGAAGCTGCCATGAAAATTGCTGTCAATGCAGTCTAGTAGACTTATATATATATATATATATATATATATGCTACCTTATTTTACTGTCTATGTGCTGTGTTTGCTTTGCTACTCATACCTACCAACCTTTGTTTCTTTTTGTTATTTTCCTTTTTGTTCAATAAAATGGATGATGATGGTGTGATGTGAAGAAAAAAAATGTACCATGTATACTTAATACTCCTATATGTCACTCTTGATCTATTTTAGCAATAAATAAATGTCGGTAATACTATATATATGATCTTAAATTGATTATGTTTTTTGTTCTCCTCATTTAATTTCATATTACCAATTCTACTTTCTGCCACTGGATTTTTTTGCTGATATATCAGCAACTTATTGCGTTTGGGGGTGTTCAAGCTTCAAATCCAAACAACCCACAAAAACCCAAACCCAACCGAATCAAATCGAAAATTGTTATCACTACTTTGGTTAGGACTATCTAGACGACTTTTTGAATCAACAGATTGATTCGGTTCGGATGATGATTTTTTTTTCTTGAAACCAAGCCAAAATTGCATTTATTATTATATTTTATTAAAAAGTAAAATTAAAAACTACTTAGCCAAATCACACATTCACACTCACACATATGGTCTCTCAATACCCACATACACTTAAGACTTGCCTAGTCACACAGTCACATGGACAATCATAGACACTTGAAATTCAAATTACAAACTAAAATTGTGATTTGATTATGCTTTTAATTCAATGTTACTACGTACAGTTCACTATATTAATGTTGTAACTTGTAAGTTGTCGTTGTTTCTACAACTCCTGCATATTAAATATTTCATTCAACTTCTGTTTTTATTTTGTGACAATATTCAACTTATGGTTTTAGTGTTACTAAATTTTGACTTTGATAGCTTATATGAGAATAAAATAATAATAATAAAATAAGTTCTATTTTTCAATATTTAGAATTAGATTAATTAATTTTAATTTTAGGTAAAATTTTATTTTTTGACTCGTTAAAACTAAACCAACTGAACCAATTCAAATTGTATTAGTTTGGTTTGGATTAGTTCA
Organism: Astragalus glycyphyllos; assembly: GCA_963573325.1. Taxonomy (NCBI): domain Eukaryota; kingdom Viridiplantae; phylum Streptophyta; class Magnoliopsida; order Fabales; family Fabaceae; genus Astragalus; species Astragalus glycyphyllos. The sequence continues at coordinate 75,975,447 of OY754310.1, forward strand.
AAAGTCAACCGAATCAAACCAAACCACTTGCATTTTTACTCCAAGACTCAGATGACTTTTTGGTTTAAAGTCGAACAACCATACCACAACCACTCTTAGTTGTATTCACGTGGTAGCTGAGTTAAAAAATAGGGAAAATTACACTCATCTCCCCTAAAATTTAGCTAAATGTCACACACCTCCCCTCTAGTTTCCACTTGACAACAAACCTCCCCTCAATTTAACGCTGTCAGTAACGTTTTGGTTTAGAAGTAAAAACTTGATCCGCATGTTTTGCTTTCCATCCTTCTCCTTCATTCATGTTTTTAATATTTTCATTCCCTAAAATCTGAACCCACCGACACAGAAATTGCTTTCTGTGCAATTTCCTCCACGTTCTCTAGTTCCATTCCTGTGTGATTCCCAAGCAATTACAAAGCTCAAATCTGAAACCAAGCAACTACGTCCAATTTCATTCTCGTTCGAATTCCTTCACATTTTTTGGTTTTGCTTTCTTTCTGTCAATTCATAAAGCAATCATTACCATTCTTGAAACTTCTTGCTTCTTTGGATGCATAGGTAAAATCTTTCTTTTTGATGCATCTATTTAATTCTAGAAACAAAATAATGTTGTGAGGTATCTCCACTCCTATTGTCTTCGATGTTTTAAAACTCGGATCGGTGATCGACTTGGTGAAGGTACCGGGTCACTGGATCAAGGGTCGAACCGAGGGGTCGACAGTTGAACCACATGACCATGACCCGGTCTCAATTAAAAAATTCCCGAATTTTCAAGACAAATAAATTTCATACCTGTAAAACTTAATTTACTAAAATTACACACCATGCCTAAAAAAAGTCTAAAACGGCTTAAAACGACGTTGTTTTTGCGTTTTTTATAATAAAGATGCAAAACCCGGTCTGGTTTTCGCAAAACCCACCGGATCACTGATTTTCACCAAAAAACGGCCGGGTCAAGCTGGTTCCTGCCGAGTCACTGCATTTCCGATCCATAGCATGGCTCGAACCGGTTATCCCTCCGGCTCCCGGTTCGCCTGGGCCGAGCCGATTTTTAAAACTCTGATTGTCTTAATCGAGTTTTCTAGTTGTTTTAATCGAGCTTTCTGGTTCGCGGGTAATAGTGGTTCAAACTTAAGTATATATTCTTATCGGCGAGTTAGTAAAGTCACAAACGGTGTTAATATTGGAGGGAGGTTAGTGTCATGAGAAGAAAAAAAATAAGGGAGGTCATTGTTCAATTGGAATCTAGAGGGGAGGTGTGTGACATTTAGCTAAACTCAGTGGCGGATCCAGGACCCCAAGTCGGGGGTGTCAAATTTTTTATATACACAATTTGCTAAAAATTTATCCATTTAGTGACCTTGTTCAAACACACTATTAATGCTAATTAGAATTAAGCTAATACTAATTGGAGACTAATACACACTATTAACTTAACTATTTTTTTCTTGAAAAGTTTTCTAAAATAAGCTAAAAAACTAAACAAAGAGCAAAACAGCTTGTTGTTCAAACATTGATAATATTAATGAAATTCTAGCTTTAAATTATATACTAATATTTTCAACAAAATGTTGATATTTAAAAAGGCCATTGTCAATGGCATGAAGCTTCGTATATCCTTCATCCTATCCTACTGGTAGAGAACATATTTTAAAATTAAAAATAAAAGTCACAAGAAAGAAATTGAGCAATTAAACAATTAGGGTTACCAATTTTCCTCAAATCAGAAATTAAACAATTAGGGTTTTCAATTTTCCCCAAATCAAAAATTAAACAATTAGGGTTTTCAATCAAAGAATCAAACAATCACTTCAATAGATTAGACTAGAAAAGAGAAGAAATCTAACTTGTTTTAGTGTTTTTGAGAGTTCAATGGAAAAGAGAAAGTTGTTGTTGTGAGAGAAGAACAAAGAAGCCGTGAGACTGAGTGAGAGAGAACAAAGAAGTCAGGTCCGTGAGAGAGAGAGAGAGAGAGAATAGAGAAGTCACCGCCCACCGTGAGAAGAGAGTTGAGTGAGAGAGCTCGTAGAGAACATGAGAGTCTGAGAGAGCTCGTAGAAAACGTGAGAGTCTTAGAGAGAGTTGTGCGTGCGTGAAACAGTGACTGTGTTATGTTTTGGGTAAATTAAATTTGGGTCTTTGGTGCAAATGGGTGCAAAATTTAGGCTACTGGTGCAATTTAAAATATTCAGGTGTGTCAAAAAAATATTTCTATAGGGTGGTAAGCCAAAAAAAAAACATTTGGGGGGTTCAATTGAACCCCCTCAACATAATGTGGCTCCGCCACTGGCTAAACTTTAGGGGAGATGTGTGTAATTTCCCCTAAAAAATAAATTTGCCCATAATTCATTAAAAATGAGAGGTATATTGTACGAAAAATGAGGGTGTAACTAGTGCTTCCCTAAAAAGTATCCCGCTGCTACTATAGTCTAGAATCTAGATTTCTCCATGGATCAAGTTATTGAAAAATCATGGTCCAACTAAATAAGTTCTGGACGGTTTTTTCATGGACTTTTTTTTATCAAACATCCCCAACTACCCCCCGCCATGAAAAGTCAAAAATACCCTAAAATATAAAAAATTTCCATCAATCTTCGTTTCAATAGGTTTGGTACCATTATGCCAAGTCTTATAATATTTTGCACACTCTAAGTATGGTGCTAACTTAAGATACCAACCTGTCTGATAGCAACATATTGAGTTTCTAAGTGCATGCATATGGAAGTGGTATGGATAGTGAGAATATTCACTGTTGAAGTTCAAAAATCGATCAAAATTTTGGATAGTGAGGATCCACATTTATAACTTGTGAGATATTAGTTTTGGTGTTGGTGCATGGTAAAGATTCAATAATAATAGTCACTTTTATTAAGGGTATAGTTGAAAATAATGGTTAAATTAGCATTGCATTTTGTAAAAAATAAAAAAGTTTGGGACAAAATTAGAATGTTAAACCATCAAAAGATATGTGACAAAGTGCATCTTAATTTTTGTATGAGTTACTCTCTCTCTCTCTCTCTCCTAGTTAACCGAGCAAATATTTGAGAAGATATGTCAACATTTATGATCTATTTCTTCACTTATTACCTTAACTTAAGGTCAATTTATTTATGAAATTAACGTAACTATAGGGTGCGTTTGATTTGCTAAACAGTAAGAGACTGGGCTAGACAAATCCAGTTGTACCCTATTTAATTTGGAAACTATTCATGTTAATGGACAGAAGTGTGGGCAAGGGAATGAACAAAACCTCAAATTCCTCTATCTCACAAAACCACAGTACAACTTTCTATCCCACAGTAGTACAACTTTCTGATCACTTTAAAAATACTAAAATATTATCTTTATTTCAATAATTGTTTTCCTATCTCTCTCTAAGCTCTCTTATTATATCTTCTCTCCCTCATCTCTCTTTCTCTCTCCTTCTTTCTCTCTCTTTCTCCCTCTCTCCTATCTTCTCCATCGTACATTTTTCCTTAAATTTTTTATTTAAGTATTATAATATATGTTATATAAAATTATTATTAAAATTAGAAATGAAGAGAGAGAGAGAGAAAAATAGAGATTTGACAAAGAGAATATCAGAGTAAAAAAATTGAGAGAATCCATCATTGAATACTTCCACCATTATAATTCATAATTAAGGCGGGGCTAATCGTTTCTTTTCTCCTAACATTATTATGACCCGTGCCCTAAAGTCATCATTTTTTTAGGCGAGTGGCCCTATAACAATCTTCAACCACCCCATTACAATTGCTAGCATCTTTGGCTATAAAACCATGCTCATAATTTATTCTTATTACAACGTCTCTCCTTTCCCATTCTCAATCTTTACTTGTACATCTAAAAATTTGGCCATGGGAAGAGGTAGTGCAATGGTGGCTCTGATGCTATCCTTGTGCTTATTGCTTCATTCTCAGATGGCTCTCGCAGCCACATACACAGTTGGGGATGCAAATGGTTGGACCTTTAACACTGCAGGTTGGCCTAAGGGGAAGCGCTTCAGGGCCGGTGATACACTTGGTTAGTATCTTTGAACTGATCCTTCATTTGCTTTTACGAGTTTAATGGATTTAATTTATATACATTGTTGTTGTACAAGTTTTGTACGACGTCAGCTAATCACTACCATGAATTGATTAATTGATGTTGCATGTGATAAATTTTACAACGAATGTATACACCAATTAAACCCATTTCCAATTGATGTCTAATGAAAAGTTATTAACATGCGGTTAATTTTAAAAAAGATTTAATTTATATACATTGTCGGTGTATAAATGTTTTACACTATCGAGCAATTACAAGCTGACGCGTCACTAAAAAGAAGTGAGTCAAAAAATAACCATTTTATACCTCACTCATACCATGAATTATTATTAGTTGTAAGTGTAAAAAATTACAAGGACGGTGCGTCATAATTAAACTCTTTTAAAAAACAGTTACAAAATGGAAGTTGAGTTCCATTAAGGTTTTTTTTAAGGGTAAATTGTTTGGTCTATATATGGCAGGCAATTCATCTGATGATCCAGTTTTTGAGATAGAATGGATTTAATTGACATTAGTTACACATGCATGTACTGGTGCAGTTTTTAACTACAGCCCTGGGGCTCACAATGTGGTGGTTGTAAACAAAGGTGGTTACGACGCATGCAATACCCCAAAAGGTGCCAAAACATATACTACAGGAAGTGATCAGATCAAGCTTGCTAAGGGACGCAATTATTTCATCTGCAACTATGTTGGTCACTGCCAGTCCGGCACCAAAATAGCCATACTTGCTGTCTGATAATTTAATTACTGGATTTGGCTTTCATGTCTATTTATAATTAATGGATTATTATTTTAAGTCAGTTTTATGATCCACCCCAATCTACGTAGTATTGTTCAACCTGTAAGATGATGCCTCAATTTATAATATTGGCACAATATATAATGTAGTATTGTTGTTCTGTAAAAAAGATTTATAAGATTGAGTTAGTTTTATCAGAACAAATATTTCATCAATTGTGTCCGTCTTTCTGTATTTTCACCGGAGTTAATAGCCAATTCGGTACCTCAAATTTAAGAAAATTTCAATTTAGTCCTTGACACTAACAACATAACTTTAGTCCCTGTTCAAAAGTTATTCAATTTAGTCCCTTAAATTCTCGATGTCATATTGATTCCTGACTTTTACAACTTAATGTCAATTAAGTCCCTAGCTTTTATAACTTAGTATCAGTTTGAGGAACTAAATTAAGTTGTAAAAGACCTAATTGATATTAAGTTGTAAAAGTCAGAGACCAAACAGAAATCGTGAATTTGAGGAACTAAATTGAACCACTTATGAAAATGTGATGGCCTAATTATGAATATTGTTAATGTTCAACTCTGGCATTTTGTTGAACGCATGCAAAATGCCTGTAACATCATATTGAATTCTAAACAATCTACCACTATAATTATCACTTATATTGGTCAAAAAAAAATTATCACTTATAATTATTTTGACAGATTTACTAAAATGAGTATTAACAGTAGAAACAAACATTCTAAATATGAAGTTAAACTTCATGCTTTCCCTTTAGCATCATAATCCAAGTAAACAGAGTGAAGTCATTCAGAATCGTAAGGAGGTACCTATATTTGTGTATAGAAAGGGAATAGGGAACCCATATATCCATATGCAGCATTTCAAAATAAGATCTAGCTCTACCCAAACTAAAAAGAAAAGACAAGTGACATATGTAATACAACACAACATAGGTGGGATCTTGTCGGATTGAACAGTTCTAGAGAGTGCCATATGTGATCAGAGGCACCCAGTCCACAACCCAACTCACAGAATTCATCTTATCTTTTCTAAGAGCCTAGTCCTGCAACAATTTTTGGCGCCAAAGTCTTCAACTTGCAACCTCATCCCAATTGAGTTTCTCACACACTGTTGTGCCGCCATTTTCACCTTTCTACTTTTCAAATGTGTTACCTCTTAATACTTGCATGCCTTTTGTCTTCCACGTTTCATGCTCAGATGCCAACACCACCCATAGTTCTATACTCAAACCACTTGCTGCACTCAAAAACCACTTGCTGCACTCAAAAACCACTAGGTTTCCCACATAGGAAAGGAGGGAGAGACGGCGAGAGGGGGACAGATCTCGAGTGACATAGAGGAGGGAGAGAGAGGTTGGATGCCGAGGAAGAAAAGGGAGGGGGAGAGGAACATCACAAATTCACAATCGGCCGTCCACGTCGATGGTGGCCCAACAAGCATCTTTCTCTCCTCATTTGTTGCTCTCCTTCCCTCACATCTCTTCGCATTCTCACTTCAAGTGCCATGTCTCTTTGTGCGACGGCGATTCTATCATCTCCCTCAATCTCTTCATTATTGACTACACTTCTCATTTAACCAGGTTATGTTGAAAGCAATAAAAGACCTCGGTTCAATAGATAGCCTTTCATTATTTGCAGTACAAAACAATTTTTTTATAATAACAAATTTTAGTTTCAAAAACACTTGTGATTGCACAAATGATATACAACTTGGTGGCCAATATGATCACACAAGACTAGTAACCTGGAGCAAAACTGGTGGAGAAAAACAAATTTCTCAACTAGGGTTACCCTCACTCTTGCCTTGACGAACAGCTTCTAGCCGTTCCTTGGCCCTATAAACTTTGGACTGGAGGTAAAAACTCCCATTCTTGGAATTATTCTCAAATAATTTGTCATATTTCTGCGCAAAAGAAATATATTTAAGTAAATGTTAAAAAATATGGGTAACAGTTGCCGCAGAGATGATATACTAACCTTCATAATCTCCTCCCAGGGAGTTTCTTCGGTAACACCAAGAATCTGCCGCGCTTCTTGCTCTGTAATCACTTTGTTAGCATTACGGATAGTATTTTGTATTGTTTCTTGTGCAACCCCATTCTTTGAGGCATCTGAAGCAATACAAAATTGAAAAAAAATAAGATAATGTCGCTGGAAATCTAGACCGGTCAAGGCATGATATGAAGGGGAGGGGCTAAGGACCTAAACAAATGAAGTAAATAAAAGGGTAACGAAATATGGTATTGGACAGAGCTGAAAGGGAGGGACAGTGAATGTTTGTGATCCCAGCAATTCCACAAATAAACATGGTGATGACATGCATCAAATTCTGCTTGGGATTAGATCGTTTAAACTTCACAGCATTGAAGATTGTGCATTAATGAGTTAAATCATGATTTAAGCTATCATGTCTGGATCTGATTTGTCTCTCGGGAATATGAAGATCAAAATTATTGGAGTATTGAATAGCCCCGATACCCAAACAAAAAAGGGCATGATTTATGATCAACTGAGTAACAAAGGAGTAGGTTGAATCGTAATCCCTTTCCTATGGTCCTCTCACAAATTGATACTCAACTAATTCCTCAGAAAAGGGATTTTCTTCAAAACTGCTAGGACATGAGGACTCCACGTTCAATAGGGATACAAACCAATCACAACCAGAATTTCATTCTTAATATTTCAATTTCATGTAATGATTCATAAATGTCAACCAGATTGCCACATTGATAGAATAAATCCTTCCACAACATAGCCCATGAAAGCCCACACCAACTATGGGCAGAAAGAATACATAAACCATAAGCCCCATAAATCTTTGTCACCAAACTCAGGATAAACTCTTAAAATAGTGTACTGCCTAAATATCTTAGAATTAAGTGTTAAAAATGATTTGGGTGTTCGAAAGTGACATTTACATGTGGTATACAACCATGAAACAAATAATATTGAAACCAAACACAAAGAAGCCCTGGGCCTAGAATTGAATAGCAAATTAGGAAGCAAATGTGTTTTATTACACAAATCATAAATATATACAAATTCAAGAATTTGAAAAGCTTACTCGCAAGGGCTTGACGATATGCCCGAAAAACCGCTCTTGCCAAGATTCCCCCACCCATCACAATCAAGTTCGCCAGAATCTTCGCAGCCTGCACTAATAATACAATTAAATTTTGCTAGCAACAAGGACCATTTCAGAAAATTTATTGCATATATACCATTTACAATTGGCAGATTATTCAAAACCACTTTAAAGGCTGCCTCATTATTTTAATTTTCCCTTTGGTACAAACCCTAAAAAGTTACCCATAGGCATATGTTTTAAACCTGACGCCCCAAACAAAACTGAGCTATGCCCAAATATAATCACAACAAAGTTACACAAAAGGAGCTCCAATGCAAAGAATCACAAACTAAACTTTCGAGTATTACAAATTACAAAATTCACATAAAAGCCAATAAAATAATATAAAAACTTTCCAGATAAATCTAGATTGACCAAACAATACATTAAAAACACCCCTCTTGATAAATGATAGCTGCAAATAACTCAATTCAAAACTCTACAAATAAAATATTTTGTCCATTGAAAATCAGATACCAAATACTGCAAAAACAAAACGTAAGAGAAAGATGAGAAGGTACCATAGCTTGAGAATCAACAATATGGAGCTCTTCTATTCCACAAGCTTGGATTTTTCTTCTCTGTGAATGAGGGATTTTAGGATTATGTGACAAAAAGTTGAGTTTTCAAAGAAGTGAGTTGGCTCCGCGAAGAGAATAATGGACAACAACACGGTCTCGTTTTGCAAGAAGAAAAAGATGGCGACAATGGCAAAAACTAGGGTTCCAATTTGGGGGTCGTATTTTTCTGGACGAGTAACTAGGTATTCTTTGCCAACAGTATGATAAATATACGCTACTATAATTCTCTGTTTTCAATTTTAATAAAATAATAAATAGATACTCTAGTTTTATAAATTATAATATTTAAAATAATAAACATTAGTTAGATATTTTATATTTAGTATTGTTTCACTTATTTAGTACTTTTTTATTTATTACATCATATTTAAGTTTTTTTGTGTAATTTTAAGTTGATACCCATTTTGGTAATTTTACACATAAAAGCAATTTTGATCTAATCTATCCAAACAACAAAGATTGATGAGAATCACTTTTCGGTAAGTATATCCAAACAAAAATCACGTTACGTTCAACTCACTTTTAACTAAAATCAATTCTGCAAAATCAATTCTGAGAAAATCAATTCTCGCCACAGCTGAACCAAACACACACTAAGTATGCCCGATTCTACCTATAGGTTTTGATCGAGATCAGAGTATCCACCGCCGAACGCAGCGACTAATCCACTCGCTGGATTGAAGACACCTGAAGGGTGGGACAACTGGCCCCGAGATTCTACCTATAGCTTGTGTCAATAGATGAAATAACCATCTTCATTTTTCTGCCTACCATACGGTTAATGAATTTTGGCTTAAATATGTTTTTTGTCCCTGCAAATATAGTGTGTTTTGATTTTAGTCCCTGCAAAATTATTTTTTTAAAAAGATTCCTACAAATACCAACTTTTTCATTTTCGTCTTTCTGTTAACTCTTCTGTTACAAAAAACGCTGACGTGGCAAATGGAGTTATGACGTGTTATTTTTTTCATTTTTAATTTTTTTATAGGTGACTTGGCATGTAAGGTGATCCCAAATCATTTAGGGTTTTTCTTTTTCTTCTTCTTTCTTCCTCCGCTTCAAGTTCTCATCATTTTGACCCTTCACCACCGTAAACCAATTAAACTCCATAATCTACGGTGATGCTGCACACCGGACAATCTTAAACATATATTTACATTTACATTTATTTACATTTATACATACATAGAACATCAACTGAAGGGTAACTTTGTAATTGAAAAAAATAATAGAAAATGTTTTTAAAAGGTGAGGAGAGAGAGAGACAAAAAAACCTACGGCACTGATACGTAGAGAGAGAGAGAGAAATTCTACTATTTACTTTTTTTTATGGATTCTACTATTTACTATGATCTACTAAATTACTATAACTAATCAATTTAACTACTGATAGAGTTTCGGTACAAGTATGGCTGGGAATTCAGGACTGGATTGGGAGACCAATTTTTCTGGAGCTTGGGATCATATGTTACAGTACGGTATCTGTCATGGAGGAAAAAGAAGAAAGAAGGCAAGGTTATTAATTTGGATTGCTCTAATTTTTGGACAATATTGGACACAAAGATACCGGATTCTCTTTCAAGGAGGCTTGCCAAACGTAGTGCACATGATTAATCAAACTAAGAAACTTTCATGGGGTTGGTTTGCTAATAGAGTGGGAAGGGACTTATCTCTTGATTTTGAAGAAAGGTGTATAAATCCATGTAATTGCTTAACAATGATTGATTGAATTGTAAACAGGTTTGAGGTACCCCTTGTGCCTCCTTAATAAATTTTGATTTATCTAAAAAAATTACTGGCAAAAATTCCAAAATAGTTTTACTATAGTTTTTTCCCCCGCAGAATAAAACAATAAAACTTATTGACTATTTAAAATACTGATAAATATTCAACAAACACCTGACAGTTATTTGTCATGATACCCTAAAGAATGACAAATAACTGTCACAATGTATAAAAAAACACAGGACAAATATTTGTCACTGATAAAAGGTGAGAAGGGTAATTTAGTAACTGACAAAAAATAACAGAAAATGATTTTGAAAGGCGAGAATAGAGAGAGAGAGGTGTCACAAAAAATTTAAAAACTACTATTTACCGTAATCTTTTGACCAGTGCTACTTACTATATATAATCTACTAAAACCAATAATCAATTTAACGACTCACAAAATTTCAAAAGTGGTTTTTTCTTTTCTCTTAGAAAAAAACAATAATACTTAATGACAATTTAAAATACCGATAAATATTCAACAAACACGTGACAGTTATTTGTGATATCTAAAAGAAGGGCAAATAACTGTTACTGATAACTAACAAAAGGACAACTAATTGGCACTGATACATAAAAAAATTCGGGATAAATATATTTGTCATTAATAATTATTTCTCATAGGAATTAGTTAGTTTGTTGATCCCATTATAGCTCAATATATAGAGCGCATTGTGTTCACTCTTGTTATCTTTTTTTAATCAATATGATCCTTTTTGAGAAATTTTTTAAATCAAGCTCTCAAGCTTACCTCTCTTATGAGCATTGTGCAGCTTTTACGGCCCCATACGTCTTTCCTTTCAGGTTTGTGAGCAATCTAGTTTTTTAGACCGTGGTTCTTGTCATTTTTAAAACACAGTCTCGTGGTTTGTTCTTTTAGCCCATGATCCTTGCCATGTTCGTCTAATGTTAATTGAAATTTTTAAGCAAAAGTAGTCTGACACAATTTACTTTTTAAGCAAAGGGTAATGAATTGATATAAATGGACAATATAAACCTCATTTTTGTTGACGTGAGGAAAAATGAAAGAATGGTAGTTGTGGTATTTGGTTGGTGGTTAATTTGTATGGGTAGATAGATAGGTTACTCTTAAAAATAAATCAAATTAACGTTTACATAATCAAGTAAATGAGTAATCATTCCAAACTTTAACTGATATAATCTTGAAGGTAAATGAAATAATGATTCTTTTAGTTTATTCTAAAAGGAGTTTTATAAGCAAATTCTCTTACTAGTTTGTTACGTAACAATGTTATTGTATAGGTGATTCAACTGCCTTATAGTGTATATCCACGAGCTTATATAAACATTGTATTAATCTCATAATTGATATCAAATTAAATATACTCAAAATCTAATTTCTCTATTTAATTCTTCTTTAGGAAGTATCTCACTCCTCAAAATCTGAGAACGTATCATTAACGTAAGAAACTTGCTGTCATTATAAATTTTCAGGCCTGACCCAGTGTGTAACAAAATGAAAGCTGAATTGGTCCCGCCAAATAAAAAAGTATAATATAAAAGTCATAGGAACAAAGATCTATGCAGGGTTTGTAAAATTGTAATCATTATGGTAGTTGAATTTCATTAAAGCTACACTCATGAAAAATTCAAAGTTCAAACCCTTTGTTTCTGCTTTGAAAGCCTGAAGACTTATTTTGCATCAGATGATGATGATGAACTGATATGTGTCAGCTCCAAAGGGCACTAAATAGATTCCTCTCCCATTTACAAATAATTGATTTTTTTTAGCTGACAAAAATTTATAACTTTTTTGTTGTTGGTGGTGGTTGGTGCTGCTTGCCTTAGTGGGCATGGATATGTTGGGGTAGGAAATTGGGATATCAAACTCAATTTGAAACACTACAATAGAACTATATATAATGGTGGTTGTCTCAAAGGCAATTCTAAATCTAAATTACTATACTCTAATGCTTCTAGGAATCCAATGCTGAAACTACAGTCCTAGGTCTCAAAATATTTCTTGTGCCAATGGAAGTGGAGGCACATGCAAATGCAATTATAACAGCAACTTCTTAAAAGTTAATTTATACCGGTATAGAAAGGTGGAACTTCAAAATCAAAGGCAAGACAAAATTTAATGACACTATCAAAAATGGAAAAAGTATAATTAAATAAGCTTATTTGTTTGTTTCAGCATTTTCATCTTAATTCCACCCATTTTACAATTGCATATCAAATCGAGAGAAAATCACAAGTGAGGAATAAATGCATAGAAGACTCTTGATACTGGGCACAAAGGATACATGTAGTAATATTAACATCATTTATAACCCTCCTCCTAAACAGATTCTCCCTAAAGGGGATCCCATCAAGATTCAACGGCCATGAAAAAGCAATTGCCTTAGAGGGAGTCAAGCTCTAGAGAGAACGGAACACCAACATCTAATGAATCGAAGGCCAGAGGCCCAATTGGGTTCGGCTGATAAGAAGGAATAGACCGATCTAACTCAGTAAGAAGGAAAAGGCGTGGAGAAATATGAAAGTTTCATTCTCCAATCTCTACTTCCCTGCTAGTGAATTTTTGGTGAGCGACCAAGTACAATTGTAAACTCACACACCCCAAATAAAGATATCCATTCAAACCCAGATAACCGCAAAAAATATTCAACTTAACAACCAATTGTGCTATTACGGATTAAAAAAAAAGGAATATAAATTAGGATCAGGTTCATGAGTTATAGTTTTCGCACTTATATCTCTTGTTTTTCCATCACATTATCCATCGCCATTTTCCACTCTTTTCGTAATTTCTAATTCTTTTTTCTCCATGCCATTGTCACACCTCCAAATGAAAGGTGAGGCTATCGTTCTTGTATGATCAATAAGCTAGGCATCAAAGTCAAGAAAAAACACCGACTTTCAGTACTCGAGATCCCTCTTTATTAGGGAATAAGAAAAACACTAAGTACCTTGGAGGTAAATCCTCAAGTATATATTATTTTGATCAAATATTCTTGTGCTTCCTTCTACCGGTCCATTATTTTCATCAAAGCTAGAAAGAATTAAGCATTGTGTTTCCGATTAGCAGTAGCCTGCAAAACAAAATGCATATGAAGATTATCAGATTCGGATATATAAGAAGCTGCCTACTACAAATACTGATACCAAAATCATATATTTAGATTACATAACTAATAACGTATTTATGACAAATAAATATATATTAAGAAGAAATATGAAAGAAAGTTGAGGTTGAGCCCCTTGAGGGGGTTTCTCGGAGACAGATTCGCAGAGCTCGTTTGGCCTAGTGGCCACCTCCAATTGTCATTATGTAAGGTACCGTCATTACACATTATAATGGAGGTGGACAGAATGCCAAAATGGCTGTGGAATAAGGCTTCTGAGAAACCCTAGAGACTAGAAAGTATAACAAGGAAATGGAAATTGTTGAATTTTGAAGAAGGAATGGTTCACGGGTTGGGTTTTCTATAATGGTGGGTTTTGAAATATATAACACTCGCTTTTTGTGTGCATGGAACTGGAAGTATTCGTGTATATGTATGTATATACTGCTTATGTGATGTGTTGTACATTTATGACATTCTCTTTGCAATAATGAATGACTCTTGGGACCTTTGGATGTAACCGGATTAACATGCACATCACATGGTTCTAGATATTTTGGCTTTCTCTCTCTTTGAAGTTTGACCACGCTTTTCTCTCAATTTGTTATGTGCGTTCCCTTCATTGCCTTTCTTTTCTCCTACTTTTCTTGCACACCAAAGTTAACCTTACTGTGATTTTTGACTTGCTACAAAAGGGCATATGCAAAAGTGTCTCCCACTCACTCTCTAACTACTTAGTCAACTCATTACTCCCTTTTAATTGGTGATAACTCACTACTACCTATAGTGTCATTTATAAACGACTTATAATCGACGTATTTTGTCTATAATATAGATCAAATACGTCAGTTATTCAATGAATCTAAAAAATATATTTCTTAATTATAAAAGAGACATGAGGTAGTATTTATATGTTCAACCTTTGACGTTGCCGTGTATTCCATTTCTCCTGTATCTTAATTACTCTGTCGACTCTCCCCTTATTCTATGATGAAGCAGACATTTGGAACCCCCACAAAAAGTTGGAATACGTAGCACAACATGGGTATTGATTTTGTCCTTCCAAAATATATTCAAGTCTAATTATTAGATTTGAACTCGTCATGGCGAAGTAGTGGTTCTCAGCATTAATATTCCGGTTGACGAGATTTTGTGCAGTTTCTTCAAGTAGTGGCCTATCAAATATGGGATATCAACCATATGACCCCCAATCATCACTATATTGTTTCCATGGTCCTTGGCCGCCGTCTCATCCCCAACCAGGCCAGACCAATGCAGTAGACGATATGGCACAAGATTTTCAGGGTATGATATGCACATTAAATAAAATTTTATTTATGTTTATTTGTATTTACATTTTAATTAGAGTAAGTAATATTTCATAGTAGTAGATTAAATACAACTAAGTTAAAATTATGAATTCAGAAATGGTCGGTGAGTTTCTATCAATTATAGATTGCAAGTAAATTTTTGAAGGTTTTTCAAAATGCCTGGCGACAACATTTTTTTTTTGCATTTTTGAGGGCTTTTTGCCATTGGAAATACCTATTTAGTGTAAGTCATTCGAAAATATTATGAAATTATATATTGAGAAAGTAAATAAAAAAAATTCTGTTAGGTATTTTGGTCATTTTTCATTGGACTAACATCTTTTTTAGTTGAATTAGATTGTTTGGTGCTCTATGTGAAGAGAAAAATAAAGCGTGACAAGACATTCATTAAAAAAATAATTCCTTTATAATTTTATGTAGATGATATTGTAAATAATAATTATTATAATTATAATTTAAATATTTATTTAATTTTATAAGTTAAATAATTTAGCACTCTTAGTCTTAGCCTATCCCTCTTTTATATAACACTATCCACTTTATTATGCGGTTTAAGCGGCAAAACACACCAATCCGTATTTCCCTTTTACATTACTGTGGGACCCACGGTAATTTCAATTTGTCCTTTCCCTTCCCACATTTTTGGCATCACTTGCCAAAAGCAATAAGAGAGAGAAAAAGGGAAGCGCGCAGAGAGAGGAGCGAAGAGGAAGCGGAGAAGCGGCGCAGAGAGAGGAGCGAAGCGAGAGAGACATGGATGGCGAGGGTGCTGGTGCTGGTGCTGGTGCTGGTGCTGGTGCTGGTGCTGGTGCTGGTGCTGGTGGGGAAGAGATCTGCTTGAGTGCTTTCATTCTTCTTCGCAAATCCCTATCTTCTTCAAGGCAAGTTCTTCTCTATCTCAATCTCTTTCTCTATGGCTCCTGTTAGTGTGTTTGGATCTCTTTACCATTTCAATTTTCAACCAACAAATGTCTCTCCTCTGCATCTCATTTATTTAAGGGTTTATAAATTTTCGTTCCCCTAATTCCTCAATTTAAGGGTTTATAAATTTATTACTGCACACACATTAATTGTGGTTTGAGAGGAATGTTCTTATATTGATTTAAAATCTTGAAAATCCATGCTGGATGCAGCTTTTATTATTTGAAGCTTTTATTTTTGAGACTTTTAAATACCAGGAAGAGAAAGGATGCTACTTCACTTCTTCACTAAATCACTTAGATTGAATAGACCTATATTATTGTTGTTATATGACTTGATTTCAGGAGCTCT
Source organism: Astragalus glycyphyllos (assembly GCA_963573325.1). Classification (NCBI taxonomy): domain Eukaryota; kingdom Viridiplantae; phylum Streptophyta; class Magnoliopsida; order Fabales; family Fabaceae; genus Astragalus; species Astragalus glycyphyllos. The sequence continues at coordinate 75,991,432 of OY754310.1, forward strand.
TTTATTTTGTTTAGGAAATATGAGACAATTTGTTTCCTTCCCTGTTAGTCTGGTGAATACAAACTTTGGGTTTACAACTCAACTTCACAACATTTTTTTTACTTAACCACTCTTTAGCATGTATTTTTGGTTCCATTTTATTAAAAACTTTATGATTTCTTTTGTTCATTTTGGGTCTGTTTAAGCAGGTTCAAGCTGTAAATCTCTATGTTAGAGATGAAATTAAAGCTGCTTCTTTTTATCATAGTAGGTTCACGTATTTAGAATATTATTTGAGCTATACCATTAAACCTTCCTTAAAGGAAAGCAACCTAGCTGTTCTCTTCACTTAAAACATGTAGTTCATAAAGAAACTTGATATGTTTACCACATTAATTTCCCGGTATGGCAACACCTGATTAAGCCTTTTGCAGAACAACTGTTTGAAATGAGATCATCGAATTTCTTGGTATCAGCTATGTGGTCTTTAGAATTGTTGGGTACACTTTCGTCAAAAAAATAAATTGTTGGGTACACCTTCTGTCACATGTTTTTCGTTGGATGATAGAACTGAATCTCTTTGGTTTTTCTGTAAGATTTATTTATGATTGATTTTTGATTGGAAATTGATTGAAACAAGTTATTGCATATTTTGGGAACCCGCTTTCAAAATTTAGAGGAAGATGTGATTTGGTACTCAACACTCAAAAGTGAAGTCAAAAGTTTGACTGCCCCTTCTAAAGCTATTAAGAGAACCCGTCCAGTTTTGAATTACTATTATTTCAATTTCAAATTACACATAAATTTCTTAATATTTTCATTGGGACTTTTCTATATTCTATTGTGAAAATTAGGGTGGTTTGTTGCTTAAGTTCATAGTTGTTTTTCCTTGTGATAGGAGCTGCAGAACAAGAGAAAGGAGAGGGCAAGTTTGAATTTTGAGAGAAAGAATCGGATTGCAAAAATTGAGGATGAGAGCTAACAAAATTGCAGATGAGAAACTTGCTACTCAAAAGCTGTGTATTTCTTTTACCCTATTTTTCTGCATTTTCTTTCTTCAGGGTTGCTTTTTTGGGGGTTACGATACAAAGAATTGGGTATCAACTTGAAGTTTGAGTTGGGTAAAACTAAATATAAGAAAATTTTATGCTGTCTTTCCTAATTATCTTACATTTTACTAAAGCATGTGCACTGTTGGTATGACAATTCTTTGCCAGTGACCTGTTAGTAAATTAGGCACAACTGTCTTAGAACAATTGTCCGACCTTTTGCAAGAATATAAAGAGATCCAGAAGTAAGTATGCTGCAAACCCCAAGGCCATGGTTACTTTGCATGTTGCAATATCCAGTTTTCCAAGTCCTTCGGCAGCCAAAATCTCAAAAATGAAGTTATGGAAAGCTTTTTGTGGTGCAATCTGTGGTTTCTGGTACAACCTTAGTGATCTAAGCTTACAAAGATTTTGTACATTATTATCTGGGATACGATCATCTAAGCTTAGTAAGATTTTGTGTATTTGGCATATATGATCATTTGAGCATTTTGAAGCGGACTAAAATAATTTTACCTTTTTTTACTTACATTTTATTGGTCTAATGTTATGATTTTAACGTTAACTACTGCATATTCTTAAGGAATTTTTTATGATTGATTATTATGTTAATGTTAATACAAGGTCACTAAAGGTTTGGTTGTTAAATTGATCAAATGGGCAATTATTAAAATTATTTTCTTTAAATTGATCAATTCCAATTCCTGTCGTGTATGTTGCATCCTACTCTTTTTTAAAATTGCTGATTAACTAATTTTATCCAAATGAGAAAGCATGCCTTACAAAACTGTTTTAAAAGTTTTTAATGTGACCTTCATTACTAATTGGTGTCTAATAGGATTATTTGTTGTGACATGATGCAGGCATTGAAGCGAGAGCCTTTATATTTGCCACACACATTGCATTAGCCATTGATTTATATTTAGGCCTCAAGAGCAAGCCAAATAAATTGTTCTATTCTTATAAAGCAATCTGATTTAGCGGGCAATTTCAATTGTATTCTTCATTTTCTTTTTAACTTTGAATGTTGTGTATGTTCAAAACTTATAGTGTTATAGAACAATAGCCGAACAAAATGGCCTCAAGTTGTGTTTGTTTTTTTGTAATCTCTTTTGTTGTTTTACGGCTTAAAATACTTGGGGTGTTTTGTATCAAAATGTTGTTTGAATATTTTTATCTGATTTGCTAAACAATTACTTTTGCATTCATCTTTTTATCACGGACGACACCTCATATCTGCATAATCATCTACCTCATCGTTGCAATGCAAAATGAAACAATAACGTTTTAAACCTTTTTGGTATGAAGTTGTTCTTCCATTTTGGTAACCATATATGATATACCATAGCACCATATGATATATTCTGTAACGGATGGAGTACTAGTATTTTGTTGGTTGGAACACCAAACAAATGGTTTATGTATAGTTGGAACACCAAACAAGTATGTAATATAATGTACTAATATGTGTAGCTAACAATTTTTTCACGCTGTCCCGTGCGTAGGCACGGGTGTGTGTCCTAGTGTATTAGAATCAAAATATTTTTTCTTTAGATAGCGGTATGGTCTTTTTGGAGCTTTGTTGCGATGTTATCTCCTGTCATGGTTTAGGCCAATGCACAACAAAATACTAGTACTCCATCCGTTACAGAATATAAGCAAAAATTGGTCAACAAAAGTTGATGTATCTAGCCCAAAATATGAACCAAATACATCTGCTTTCGTTGACCAACTTTTGCTTATTAATTACTTATGTAACGGAGGGAGTATATATTTAGAGAGTCATGAATTTTCTCTAAATAAGAGTTAGCTGACTCTTATTTTTAAGAGTTAGCTAACTCTGAATGGTGTAGTTCTTCAAGAAAAGTTACCAAAACTATATTGACGAATCAAAATCTGCAGTAGAGTAAAATATTGTCGCGTGGGCTGACACTTTGTATTTGTTGTAACAACAAAGGGTCTAGCCCACACAACAAAGTGTATCCAGGAGCATGCCAATATGCTCCCATTTATAGGCTTGTTGCATTGAACTGGTCCTATTTTCTTTTAGAGCGAATAATATTTCCAAACTCTTCCTCAAATTTATAGTGGCTCCTTTTTTTGTACCCCCACCATCTTCCCATATACACCCATGTACCCAGCGAAAAGACCAAAATACCCTTCACAAAATTAAAAAAACCCCAACATATCCCCAGCTCAAAAAAAAAATTTAAAAAATTAAAATCGTATATACCTACGTGGGTGTATATACGATTTGTTAAAATACAAATTGTATATACCTAGGTGTGGGGTACATACGATTTGTAGTTTAACAAATCGTATATACCCCCACCCATAGGTATATACGATTTTGTAGCCAAATAATAAATAAATAAATCATTTAAAAAATTAAAATTATATATTTTTTAGAAAAATAAATTAGATATAAATAATATGAATATCAGCCGTTTTTTGGTTTTGTTTAGGGTGTAATTCGTTAACATGTGACGATGTTATACGTCGGGCGAATAATTTAGGCTAAAAAGTCGATTTTCCGGCAACCTACTCCGATTGTAATGAAACTACAACCATTAAATCCGAAAAAAATTAAGGATCAAGACTCCCCTAGAAGGTACTTCTTAAGGGACCGTGGGGCTCAAAATCCTAAATTCCATCGCTTACTATTTTTTATTAATTCTTTTTATTTTTCATAGTCTCCAAAAAATCTAAAAAAACTTGCATAGCCTTATTTTGGTTTTATTAGATTTTTAGTGGTGTTTTTATAATTTTTTGATTAGTTTTGACTCTTTAACGGATAATTAGTGGTGTTTTTAAATAAATTAATACAAATCGTATATACCTACGCAGGTGTATATACGATTTGTTAAATTATAAATCGTATGTACCCCACACCTAGGTATATACGATTTGTATTTTAACAAATTGTATATACACCCACGTAGGTATATACGATTTGTTTTTTAAAATATAATCTTATATACACCCACGTAGGTATATACGATTTAAATTTTCAAAGTCGTATATATCTAAAGGTGAGATATATACAATTGTGTCCAATTTTTTAGGGGTATTTTCATCAAAAAAATCTTGTGGGGGTATATGGGAAGATAGTGGGGGTAAAAAAAAAAACCCATTTATATTTTAACAGAAACAAAGTTGAGCCTTACAAATTACAATGTACCCAAAGAAAAGTTGAGCCTTACAAAGAGAATTTTTTTTTTGACCAATCTTACAAAGAGAGAATAACAAGAATGAATACCGGAAAGGTTGAGCCCAACAAAGAGAGAAGAAAAAGATTGAATATTGGAACTAATATTTAAATGAAAAGAGAAGAGATATAATTATGATGAATGTGTGATAGACCTTATATAGTGATTTCTATGGTTGAAACTCCGGAAACTGACATTCACCCACCTCAGTAACATTTGCCTATCAAAACAAAAAAAAATTAACCTTCTAGTCCTATATCTTCGATATCCTATTTCTTAGCGGTCTGTGATAGCCCGGATAGTCTGTGTAGACGAGCCTTTGAAGCCCGAGAGAGAGAGTGGCGTGTGGCGTTTTTCCTACTTTGGACGTTTTAATCCGTGAGGTGTTCCCGTTAAGAAAGAAGAGAGTGATAGGGAGATAGAAGAATAGAAATAGTAACCATGGCGAGACTACTTAGAACCTTGAGTGAGTTAGGATCCTCTAGGAGAGACAGAGCGTTGTAACCACGAGTCTTACGCAAGAACAGTTAGAGGCCAGAAATGACCAAGACAGTTATCAAAACAGAGAATTACAAATAGCCGAAATAGAAAACAGATTACAGAACTGGACTATGCCAGACATTAACTACAAAGAGATTTACAAGACCAGTACCTTTGATAAGTTTAGAGCTCAGCATATTATGCATACAATAGAGTCATCTAGATCTATTGTCAATCATCATGAGTCCATTAGTTTGTTGAATGAAGAATTAATCGATGATCATGTTAATCAAGGTTTTCAATATGTTCATCTTGGATTAATACAAGTTGCTGTTAAACCTTTACATAAGTTAGGGTTAAACACTCCTATATTACTTATTCTGCGTGATACTAGAATTAAGAAGTTTTCTGAGTCTATTGTTGCCATATTAGAATCAAATCTAAATGATGGACCAGTTTACTTTAACTGTTATCCGAATTATTCCATGAATTTAATGAATAGTTTCACTAAAAACTCATTAGTTATTAATATTCAGTGTATGGATTATTTGTTTTATGAAGGTGTTGCTAACATTGATGTTTGTTACAGGATTAAGTATAAGGTTTCGAACGTGAATTACAATTTTAAAGCTTTAAGGAGTTCCCCCAGGAACGAAACGGTAATTATTGAGGCAAACCTAAGGCGTTCTAGTATAACTACGCCTAAGAAGTTAAGAGCCTCTGATGTTCTAGTAAATTACCTGATGAATGGGTTTTGACTGAAGTCATGCCTTTACCCAAGATAGAGGCAAGGAAACCCAGACAGTTCATCATGGAAGATGATGGGACTGTTCGTATTAAAATGAATAGAAGTCAGTCATTAAGAAGTGATGAGTCAAGCTGTAGAAACAGTCTAGGCTCTAGAAGGTCTGTAGATTCAGCATCTACAATTAATGTTAATTTAGCAGGAGTTAACTCCTCTCCTAACATACCTCAGCCTTTGTACGAATCTGATAGAAGGTCGGAGTCACCACCTATGTCTCCAACAGTCTCTCAAATTCTTTTAGTTAATACCTTAGAAGAAGAGTTTGAAATAGACAAGCCTTGGATCAGGAAAGATTTTGAGGCTGATTACAACAAGAAAAAGAGAAATTGGTACTTTACCACCTTCTCTAAACAGCAAGCAGCCGATTACTTGCAAAAGTTTTACGATTATCTTAGAAAAAATAAGATTAATGTTTATTTCTTTGCTTGGTTTGAGGATTATTGTCTAGAAAAGGGTCTGGATAACCCCTTTTTAGAAGAAAGACACATAGATGTCAATTCTAGGATTACACAAAAGTGGACTACACCAGCAAGCAAAACCACTAAACCAATTCGCCTTCCCTTAGAAACTATTAAGGTGAAAAGTCGAGATATGCCTAAAGGCACATTAAGTGGAGTACGCTCAAGTTCTACAACACAAAATCTAATAAAGAAGTTAAGGGCGACTGCCCGAATAGGAAAATCAAGGGACATGGGTCGTCGGAGTAGAACTAGAAAAGACACTAAGAATTACAATAAGTTGGGTATTAAGTGTTTTGCGTGCAATAGATCTGGTCACTATGCTAAAAACTGCAGAGTAAAGCAAAAAGACAATAAGTCAGGAAGTAGTTCAGACCTAGGACTATGTAAGTGTCAATGCCATATTAATCATATTAACGTCATTACCAGTAGGGTAGGACCCTCAGTTTCCCCACAGGTAACTATTAGAAACTTGCAGGGTGAGGTTTCTTCCGTTAAGAAAGAAATAGAGCTGCTGAGGCATAAGGACGAAGAGATTCTGCATAAAAATAACGAGTATAATATTCCCCGTATTTCGCCATTAAACAGAATGATTACCCACAGGTGGCACTGTGCTTTAAGCTTAGTTATTAAAGATTAAAGGTTCGAGTTTGTGGCATTAATCGATTCCGGTGCCGATGCCAACTGTGTACAAGAAGGATTAATCCCCACCAAATATTATGAAAAGACATTAGAGACATTAAGTGGTGCAGGTGGAGATAGATTAGATATTTCTTACAAATTAACTCATGCTAAGATCTGCAAAGATCATGTTTGTTACCGCACCCCGTTCATATTAATTAGAAATTTGCAGGAACATGTCATACTAGGAACCCCATTTTTATCTCTATTATATCCTTTCAAGGTTTCCCACACGGCTATAACCTTAGAAGCCCTAGGAAAGGAAGTTAGCTTTACCTTTGTTGAACCCCCTAGAATTAAAGAATTGAATTATCTGCGAGAGGTACCCGCTTCCTCAGTCAGCCTGATATCTCAGAAGAAGAAGCATATTACGATGCTTAACAAAGAAATCCAATACCGTAGGATAGAAGAACAATTACAGTCCAAAACTATTCAGGATAGAATTAACCAACTCCACGATAAGTTTGAAAAGGAGGTATGTGCGGAGCATCCCAATGCTTTCTGGGAAAGGAAGAAACACATTGTCTCTTTACCCTATGAACCAGAATTTAACGAAAGGTCAATTCCTACAAAGGCAAGGCCTAACCAAATGAATCAACAGTTTTTAGAATACTGCAAAAGGGAAATTAAGGAATACTTGGATAAAGGACTCATCCGGCCTAGTAAGTCCCCTTGGAGTTGTACAGGTTTCTATGTCAATAATTCCGGAGAATTAGAAAGAGGCGCTCCTAGGCTAGTAATCAACTATAAGCCCTTAAATAAAGTTTTGCTGTGGATTAGGTACCCTATCCCCAATAAAAAGGACTTGATTGGTAGATTACATAGCGCCGCTGTATTCTCTAAGTTTGATTTAAAGTCTGGCTATTATCAAATACAACTGGAAGAAAGGGATAAATACAAAACTGCTTTTGTCGTCCCTTTTGGACACTATGAATGGAATGTCATGCTTTTAGGGTTAAAAAATGCCCCAAGTGAGTTTCAGCATATTATGAATGACATATTAAATGATTACCAAGATTTTTCTATTGTCTACCTTGATGATATTCTAGTGTTCTCCAAATCTCTTGATCAACATTTTGAGCATTTAAATAGGTTCTTTAATATCATCAAAAATAATGGTTTGGTTTTATCTGCCAAGAAAATGAAGTTATTTCAGGTCAATGTTAGATTTTTGGGTTTTAATATTTATCAAGGAACCATTACACCCATTAGTAGAGCTATCGAGTTCGGTGATAAATTTCCCGATGAATTAAAGGACAAGACTCAGTTACAAAGATTTTTAGGATGTGTGAATTATGTTGCTGACTTTATTCCTAATCTTCGTATCATTTGTTTACCCCTGTTTAAGAGGCTTAGAAAGAACCCTCCCCCCTGGGATGAGTCTATGAGCCAAAGTATTAGAAGAATTAAACAGATGATTAAGCAGCTACCCTGCCTAGGGATCCCAGATCCTAAAGCTTTCCTCGTTGTCGAAACTGATTCTTCGGATTTAGGATATGGAGGAATATTAAAGCAAAAGCTACCAGAATCCCCAGTAGAACAAGTTGCAAGATATTACTCTGGAACATGGAATCCAGCGCAATTAAAATATAGTACTGTTAAAAAGGAAGTTTTAGCCATCGTATTATGTATCATGAAGTTCCAAGATGATTTGTTCTCAAAAAGGTTTTTACTAAGGACCGATTGCAAAGCTGCCAAAGATGTTTTACAAAAGGACGTTAAAAATTTAGTTTCCAAACATATTTTTGCCAGATGACAATCATTACTTTCATGCTTTGATTTTGATATAGAACATATTAAAGGAAACAAGAACTCTTTGCTTGACTTTCTTACCAGAGAATTTCTACAGGGAAGAACTCAATGAGTAAGAGAGATAGCTATGGGCCTCCCCTCGAGGACTCTTCGAAGGAAATTACAAAAGGAATTACTTCTAAACAGGTATTACAATCCCCTCCTTCCTCCTCATTACAGAACCAAAGTCGGTTCACCCCATTAACACCCCTAGCCTTACCTGCTTTCTATCCCTCTTCGCCCAACACTCCTAACCTTAGGGCAATCAGGCCACCAATAAATTCCAAATCAGTGTCCCCCCTAACCTTTGCATTAAATATCCCTTCCTCATTAAACCCTCAACCTGAAAAACCAGAAAGACTACCTTTCTATACTCCCCCGGCTACATTAAACTGTCCGTTTATAGGAAAGGCCTACAAGAAAATACTCTTCCTTGTAGAACCTGAATACGATTCAGAAGAATCATTACTCCAAATAACCCCAAAATACTTCCCTCTAGGATTTCATTACCTACCTTCAAACCCAGAAAAAACCAGGTTATTCTATGAGTTCATACTGGTGGATACAGATTCCATTGAAGTGACTCACACCTTAGATCAGAAAGATAAAAATAAAATTATATTCTCTAAATTCAAGATTTTAAAGTTATTACCCCCCTCTGACTGGAAATCTCATCCATCATCAAGAAAGAGCTTTTCCAGAAGATTCTCTCCTCAGCATTATTCCTATTATGATTACATGGATGCCTGGAACAACATGATGTTCTATGAACCCTTCGACCATTCTTGGTTCATTTGGTTTAAGAAAGATTTCCCATTACATTTTCCCTATTGGTTTGTTAAGTGGTTCCATGAGTGGGGCCCGGAAACAAGCATTTATCCAGAGTTTGCTGAAAGGGCATTTCAAAACTTTGCCAGAGAAACAAATTTTCAGGATCATATGAAGATATTAGCCTTCCATGCAAGTTTTGGCATTTCCTGGATTACCTCTTGGAGCTTTAAGAAAGAATTATCGGCTCCAGCGCAGTAACATCAATTGGATAGTCAGAAGTATCAAAATTAAATGGTGGAATAAGTTCAATCCAGAACTAATTAAAGAATTAGCATTACAAAATTGGTATGGAAGGAATTCAAGGTTCCTCACTTCGCCGAAAGAAACTGACAAAGAATGTGAGTTTTTGGCAGAAAAATCCAAGTTCTTAGCAGAATTGTCTTCCTCTTCCAACAAGAAGGACTTCTTAAAGAAATTACACGCAGCAATATCAGAGTCAGATGTCAACAACGATGAAGGCTCAGCTGGTTCCTCCCAAAGCTTTACAGCAGTCACTGAAGACGACTGCTTTGGAATAGAAGGAATCAAAGAATTATGAGCCTTAGTGGCAGACAAAGTCTCTATCACTTTTGGAAAAGCAGATTCCTTCGTGATAAGATTTTGGCATTACTTGAATTAGTGGAGACAGCATCATTATCACTTTTGACAAAGGAAGATTCACTGTCAACAAAGTCACTCGTGGCAGACAACTTTACTGTGCACTTTTGACTTCTTTATTAAAGTCGTTTGTTTTATTAAGAATTACTGTTGTTAGTCTTTATCACCTTTTACTTTTGGCGGATTACGAATCAATGTAATCATTAAGCTTTTGTGCTGGCACCGCCAGCTGTAGGTTTGTAACAGCCACCTTCCCTCTATAAAAGGATGGCTTAGTTTTCATTTCAAGGCATCGAAAAAACTTCACCTAAGATTTCTAATCTCAGCTCTGAAGCTTTGGACATCCCTGAAGCCTCTGTAAGTTATCTGTAAGATAATCTTGTAAGCCTCTTGTATCATTAATAAATGGCTTTCTGTAATGCTTTCTGTAATGAATACTTGTCTTCTTTATTATCCTGTTCTTCTTACTTGTTCTTAAGCATCCATTCCGCCATTATCATCGCGTCTCCCCCTTTCCTGGTATCATATGTATATATATATATATGACCATATTTGCAGGGACTAAAAGATATATTTAAGCCTTTTTTATATGGGTTTGGGTACTACTTGTAGGTGTTTTTTTTTTGACAAAAAAATTTATGAGACTAAAAAATTAAGAGATTAACTAAATTACTATTATTAGGAGACTAAAATCTCACGTTGACTATAGTAAATGGACTAAAAATGAGTTAAGGAAATCTATAATAATTTTTTCGAACAATAAAAAAACTTCTTTTAATGTATTCGAATTGTCAATCCAATAATTGATGGCGCGCTACTCTTAAATTTTCTACTTTTTACAGTAATTTCAAAACAAAAATCCTGGAAGTTATGGCATTGATACGCAATCTTCTGTATTTATTTATTTTGACAGAAGTCTACTGTATTAAGATAACCAAATTGAAAGTTCATTACACAATCATTAAAAAGCATAGAGATGTGTCCATTTACAAACACAAAACCCTAACCATCGTGTCTCTATGAAAAGTTATGTACGTTCTAAACAAACAGACACAAAATGTCTATGTATATTTGTATATAAGCACCCTTTGAGAATAATCAACAGAATCATTGTTGCATTCGTGAATTAATTTTGTCCAACATGTCTTCTAATTCCAATAAAGCTGAGTCAGACATCACTAACATGGTTTCATCATCAAAAGAACAGGCACGTGGAAACCTTAAAGATGTTCCAGATTCTGGTAATGGTATTTATGTCACTCATTTCTTTAGAAATACTTTTGGCTCGAGGGCTTCTTTATATTAATACGTGTATATTTTTCTTAGGTGGTCAGAAAATTCCCAATTTATGGAAGTGTAGGGTTCCATCAAAGAAACGTTCAAGAAGGTCAAAGAGGTTGACACCAATGGAGAAGTTACATAAACAACTTCTTGATGAATGGGTGCGTCAAGGGAAACCGAATGAGTCGAATACACCAGAAGAGATTCTAGTGTTTGATAATGTCAACAACTTCATACCAGCAAATGAAATTGGCCTTGGAGGAATTCTTCTTAAACCAGACGGTAGTTCTTCATGATTAATCGGCTCCATCCGGATATTGATTTTCGAATTTAAATTATGTTGCTATTATTTTTAAATTCAAACTTTTGTATATTAATACTTTGTTTCTTGACATGTCATACAAATAATTGACTTTTGTTCTATTCATATATTGAAAGTTATGTTTACAATGAATTCTTATTGACTTTGACAGTATAAAAAATTTATGCATCGACAATGCATACCAATTAAACTCTTCAAAAGAATAGATTATGAAAAGATTTATAATACCTGTATTTTCGTAAACTCTTCAAAAAATCTTATAGTTTCATCGTAGGCTAATAATTTTTGGACACCCAATTGCTTTTATATACACCTTATGGCATTGGATACAATCATACAACATTGTATGTTACTTCGTTCGATTCCTCACTTACACGTTTTCTAATAGGTTTAGTGGGTTTCCTCGGATTCTCAAGAATTGGTTGGTACTTTCTGTTGATCAAGAGGGACTAAAAGTATTGACAGAGGAAAATGTACTCACAAAAAGTGAGTGATTTTTTATAAGGACTAAAGCAAAATTCTCAAATTTGATAGGGACCAAAAACATATTTATCTCCCTAAATTACCAAAATATTATCTAGAAGCACCATATGCATTGTTATATCTTTTTTTAAATATAAATAAAAATAAGTTGGATTTGCTTAATTTAACCAATGGATAGTTGTATGGCTTGTGTTTGTTCTTTTAATGTTTGAAAATTTCTAAACCAATAAAATTTTGGTATCTTTGACATATAACACTTTTAAGTTGGAGGAGTACAATAAACAAAATTCTTTTACAAAGATATTTGTATTGCTTGATAATTAATCTTTTTCAAACTAATTAAATGAAGCAATTCTTAAGATTATATATATTTATTGTTGTCAATGGTATCTTCTAATCTATATTTATAATATAGGAAGTGTTGATGGAGGCTGGCCACAAATTAATGGCAACGCCTATGGTTGATATTTACCCAAAATCCTTGATGTAGTTTTTGAAACATTGCTTGCTCAAAAAGTTTTTGAAACATTCAATGAAATGACTCACACCCTTTAATTCAAACTAGCTACAGTATATATAAATCAATTCTCTTATCCAAAAGATATAATTCAACCATCACTACAAATGAAACTACTATTTGTCACCTTTTTTTAGCAGTAAAATAGTATAGTATTTATATATATAAATATGATGTCTATTAAGGAACACAAAAACATGTATATATATAGTGTAACACCAAATGCGCCAAGAAGAGAGACAACATAAAAAACCAAAAAACAAGCACAGAAATCACCAACCAGACAATTAATCCGACACACCCTTCAAGGGTACAGTATCCATAAAATACATGGAGCACTTCATCATACATATATATAAGCTGTAGTATTATGTTTGGGTTGGAGTACCTTATACTTCCTCTAATAAAACACTTTGCTTACTAAAAAATAAGTAGTTCTACACTTCTACTTATACAAAGGTTTGAATTTAAAAAAGTTCAACATAAATCGGAAAAAAAAGGTTCAACATATATCAGTAGCTAGCCATTCTATATAGAAGTGCCGTCTAGTTTAAGAAGAATGGCTCCAACGCCAATTTCATTTGTGGGTATGAAATTGTTCACATTGTTAAACAGTAGAACATCTTCTGAGGATGAGTCATTCATCGGTTTCCCTTGACGCACCCACTCATCAAGAAGTTGTTTTTGAAACCTCTGCATAGAAAACATCCTCCTACACACCCTTGGTGAACGTTTCCTTTTTGAAGGGGTCCCAGACTTCAGTAAACCTGCACATTCTCTGTCACCTAATATAGAAAACTATACATATTAATTAATGGATTTAATTTGTATATATTGTCGCTGTAAAATTACTTTACACGGTTAACTGATGCCAATTTGACACGTAATGAAAATGGTTGAATCTTTTCTCAACTACTTGAAAAGTCATCTAAATCATGATCTGTGATTGATTATCGATATAAAAAACCTTTTATGCCGACGGCGGATAACAATTAAACTCATTAGAAAGAAACCCTCAAACCAATTAATTAAGTATTCTAAAGAATAGAGATAGAGTTACCTTCATAAGAACTTGCAACATTGGTCAAGGTTTTGCCCCAAACTTTGAGACTTAGATCTGGGAGTTTATTGAGGTAAGTTGGCTTACAATTCTTGGGAAGATAGTTGTTAAGGTGTCCTTGGTGTCTAAATCTTGTCCCACATGCATTGCATAGTACTGCCTTCTCTACTGGTCCCCTACGCCACATTGGAGAACCTGATAAAACCTTGTTAGTTAATTAGCTAGTGACCAATTAGAAGATGTATTATTATATTAATTGGACAATTTAATTCACAAAAGCAAGAACCATCCTTGTTACATTGTAGGAATTCTGTTAGTTGGTTAGTTAGCTTGTTGATCATGCCATAAGTTCTATATATAAAGTATCATGTGTATACACTTAACTTATGCTATAAGTTTGGGTTGTAATTTGAGATCTCTCTCAAAGTGTTCCTCCTTTTCTGCTCATTTTGTTATGGGGTATTGGAGATATAACTAGTAGTAGTAAGTGCCTATAATATGGGGTTAAGTGCAAGTAGTGATTAGTTTTGATCTGACAATTTGGTTATCTGAGTTCTTTGGGAGGAGCGAAACAACTATACCTTTGCAGGTACGTCGGTCGATAGTATTCGGACTCTAAAAGAGAATTAAAGTTTTGTCTTGGAGATGGTTTCTAGTGAGAAGCGGAATACCTCCATGGCTTTACTATGAGTGGTGTGGGCGGAGGTTTTTTTTGGGTATTTCAAAGTAGTTTTCATTGTTACTTGTTTTTGTTTTCTCATATTTAATTTATATTCTAGTTCTTTTAGATTTGGAAACCCCTTGTACCCCTATATTTTTAATATATATGTTTGCCATATAAAAAAAAATTAATTCATCTTTTCAATATTAGATAGATCTTCATTCTCTTATATACAGAGACACTTTGTGTCTCTTAGTTTTAACTACATAATATAAGCTTTTTAATAGCCATAATGAACTCTAAATATGGTTATCTAAATAGTAGTGCACATCACCTCTTTAACTTATAAGTTTTTTCTTATGAAAAAAACCAGTAAAAAATTAAAGAGTAAAGTTATCTATTATTGAACTGCCATTTATATATTTTTTATTAGTTAAAAAAAGTTATCTTAGATTTCTTCACTAAATTCTATTTTTAGCCTCTTTACTAAAATGTTTTGTAGGGGGTATTCCAACCCCTACAAATACACGAGACCTTGTTAAAATCTATAAGAGTCCAAATTCAATGAGAAAAAGAACTAAAGAGAAAAAAGAGTAATCGAGAAATTGAATGACTCCAACACTAGACACCAGCAACAGATCCTGCACAAACAAGGCAGCACCATCCAATACCCGCAGCAACAGTTACCCCTGCCAAACTTCACTTTCAACAGCTAATACCAATATTCATGAACCACAACAGCACTGCACCAACCTGAAAGCGCCACCAACACAGTCAGAAACATAATCTTCTCCACCAAATTTGTCAAATATGCTACTGTTCCGGACCAAGCTAAGGCTCAATCCAACATAGTGAAACAACTCGGCTACCCCCAGCACAACACCACTCAGGTCGTAATGGTTGGACAGCTGAAATCCACACATACAATGATATACGGCCCGGATTAGCTCGGTCAATGCCTGCGACCTAAGGCACAAATCATGATCTGTGCGGCATGGATATCAAGGGCTTTTTTTTTATCGCCCACCCAAATCCAACGAGGTAGGCTACAATCATCAGCCTAGATATCTCTTATTTACACCTCACACCAGACTATAGAATACTGATTTGCGCATGGCAGTGTATGCAGGTACCCCACCCACGTGGGACTGGAGCTTAGGGGACACGTCTATCAACTCGCATTGACCTCATCTCGGGTCGACTTCAGGACAGCTACAATTGAGATCCTACACACCAAAAAACAGAACAAACAGAACCTGTCTCTTATTCACTAACCCATGACAGTTGCAATTCACCCCTCTTTGGCCATAGATATAACGCCACCTTTTTAATCACATGCTACTGCTCGAACCGGTAGCACAACTATGCACTAACGTGAAGCGGATTTCCATCGCAGCACCTAACAGAACTCACATTCACAATCACAACAGCAACACTCTCCTTGAAGATAACACCGTTATGGGCTTGCCATAAAACCCAAACCACAGCTACCCAACTAATATAGTTAACTTTTGATTCCTGGTTTTCTAATTTTTTTTAGTGAATGTAGTTTCTCATATACCTTTTTTTTTTATATATGAGCAATAAACGATGTGTACAAAACATGTTTTAGGATTAATTAATGCAATATATGGAGTGGTGGCAAAGGGAAAATAAGGTCTCTTGAGTTGAATGGTTAAGGCTTCTTATTTTCCCTTTCTTTTCTTGCGATCAAATTAAACCCATCCAAGATCAAATAAAACAGTTGCCAAAATCGCTAGATGGGGTTAGTGGGGAAGATAAAGATGGGGTTAGTGGGGAAGATGAAGATGGCATTATGTTTTTAGTTTTTATTAATATTAATTTAAATTTTCTATTTTGTGTTTTTATAATTTAAAAATTGAAATGGAGGTGAGTTAGTGGGGAGGATGACGATGCTTACTTAGTGGGGAGGATGAAGGTTACACTTTCAGTTTTATATTTTTAGTTTTTTTTTGTTTTTATGATTTAAAAATTAAAATGTAATTTGTTTTTGATTTAGAACAAAAAACGAATTGCCACCTCATTTAATGAAATACACCTCAGATTGTCACGTCAGCAGTTAACTGTCAGGGTGACGCATGTTAAAATCAATGGATGGAAAATGCATAAAAGGACCAAACTGAAACGTAAATGATAAAAGACCGAAATAGGAAAAATAGATAAAGGATTAAACTGAAATTTTGGTCAAGGATAAAAGACTTGAGTGTTATTTAGCCTATCAAATATAAGGAAATCGAAACTTTTTTTAGTTAATATGCCCAATTTACCCCTATTGATTGCTTCACTTTGTTTTTTGACAAAATCTTTCACTTTTTCTTAATTATTGGTTTTCCAACTTTTCCTTTCTTTTTCAGGTTGTTTAAGAAAAGTTAATAGGAATAATATAAAAATCAAACTACTTCTTTTGTAAGTTTGTTAGTAAGCATGCATAGTCGTCATTTGCTATGAAAACGAATGGAGTATTATTTTATGTCCAAATTAATTTTCTAAACCTACAAATTTAAATATATGGGAGAAGAAACTCAAGGGATTAATCAAGAAATAACATAAAATAAAATCTTCGAACATCATCTGGTGGTAAAACAAACATAAGTATTTTTATGTATACAATTCTTACTGTTAAAAAGAAAAACACGAAGAGACTTACAAGTTATTCCGCAGTGCCGGCATGGACCACTTCTTTTCATATCCTTTAAATTTCTTTCGTCGACTTACTATTAGAAATTTTAGTGACTAGAAAATTGGCTCCTAAACCTTCAAATCAAACTCACACAAAAATGCATAAAATTACAAAATTTTCTTACCTTTGTGTATGTTTTTCCTTTGAGCTTTTCTACTTCACTAGCTTAGCTTCTTACACGTCTTTCTCTCTCTTGATTTTTCTTCTTTTTGTGATAACCCTTATTCTATCTCTTCTAATAGTGGTGGCAATAAACTTGTGTCTGTTCTAAGTTATTGTCATTCTCAAGATTCACTGTAGTTGCTCCATTCCTTTATAAAGGGATGGTAATAAATAGCCATAGAGTCACATATATAAGTACAAAAGATATTGCCGTTACCTTTGAAAACTCACGTGAACTTTATTAACTACCAGTTTCAAAAAAATTACAAGTATAAATTAAAGGGCGAAAAACAAGGCTGGGTCGAGGATTCGGTACAAATAGATACAAAATTGTTTGTCATCTTGATGTGGTGAATTGAAGTCCATTTAATTGTAACAAGGCTAAAATGAGCTGTATTTATATTTAAGAAGACTAGGAAAAGTAGTGATAACATTTATTAAAAGCTTTAAACACAACCATTAATTTGAGTTAAGATCCTGTCAAGTAGTACTTGTTATGTCAAGTAAGAGAGAGAGAGAGAGGTAGAATAAAATAATCTATATCTATATCTATATCTATATAAAATACATTTGGGAATATCCCCAAAGAAGAAAAACGCCACATGCCATCTCATAATCAGCTCAAAGAACCAAACAATCATGACATGGCATTTCTATTAAAAATAATTTGATTTCCTAAGATTTATTCAATAGATAACTTTAATTCAAAAATTAATGTGAATTCAAAACATGTCATAATAGTTACGTTACAAAAAATTGTTGTAATAAATGCATACGAAAAAAAATTAAACTCTCAAATTAAATGGGTTGAAATGAATCATAATTGACTTGGAAACCATTATCAAAATATTTCTTCACATATACTTTTTTTTTTGTTACAGAAAATTCCTTCACATATACTATTTTCAAATTTCAAATATTCACTTTTTGACATGATAAACTCTAAAATTCTTGTGTAAAAAAAAAACTCTAAAATTCTTTGAAATTCAAAAACCCGTAACAGTTACAGCTATTTTTTTAAAATGTAATAAATCCTGATATACACAATTTCCATTTCTCCCATCTCATTAGCTTCCAACCTTCAAAATGAGTTTAAATTACAAAATTACATTATATTTTTAGTGATTGAAAATTAAACAAGGTTGGATAAAAGTTTCCAAGTTAAGAGCAACAACGATAGTGAAGGGGACAAAAAAACATTCTCATTATTGTAGCAGTTACAGAATAGGGTAAAATCTTAACCTAATAATTGCATAATAATTCATTTATATAATTTTTTACAAGATAGACTACAAAAAGTTTGTAAAACATAGATTTGTCTACTGAATCACTATTATAGAGGAGGGTAATATTAATTACAAAACTAAGAAAATATAAAAAAAATTCCCATTATTGTAGTACGAAATAGGACATAAAAACATTCTCATTTTGTGGTCTGTCCAACTGTATTTCTCTTTTTTTTAAAAATTATTTAGATTAAAGGATTAATCATCACTAATTATCAGGATCTGAGCAACTAAGTGCAATTCGAATATGTTGTTTCACATTTGGTAAAAAACTGAGTAGTAATTAAAACTTAAACGAATAACGATTTTAAATTCAAAATTTTTTGCCACTCAACAAAAGAGTTTAAGGCCTAAGAAAAATACCATCTGGGTTTGTAATTTTGAATTTGAAATTACATACACATCTCACACTGATATAATTAGTTGACGATTGAGAAATTTATGACGTAAAAACTGGACATCTTTAGCTCATCAAAAATTCAAACCAGACAAAGCTCTATTTGACCACCATTGAATGTGCATGTTATCCGAATTGGTAGCCTAGCATATATAAATGAGTATATATCAACAAAAACACACACTATCGACCAAACCCTAAACACACCCTATAACTGCTATAACATCGTCATAATTTGATAATAAACTTGAAAGATCTACACTTAAACGATGTTTTTTTCTATATAATCAAATCCATTCAGATTTCCAAAAGAACTATCTGACTTCATGGGTAAGTCGTTTCTTTTCAAGATACAATGTGATATATGGTCGTATTAAGGCTAGATTTAATAAGACTTTTAAAAGTAAGAGGTATTGATGGTGATGAGGACCTTATGAAAAATTTTTAGGATGCTGCTAAGGATGTCAATGTTTTGATTATATCTTTTGTATATATCAATATAGAATTACACATTTTTTTCATTACATCTTGACATTCATTTACTGTTTAGCTTTAACAAGTATAGACTATTAATTAATCCCTAATTCTTTTCATGTTATCACAATGTGAAGATCAGAAAAGTATTGGAATTTGGGGGTGGATTTGACATTAAACACTGAATATATCATCACCGTCACATGTTAGGGTTCAAAAAATGATCCCCGGGAGATGAGTTTTCGAAAAGCATCCTCGGTCTGTGATATTAATTACATTTAATTTTTACTTTATATAAACCAACTATAGATAAGGGTTGCATGTAATATATTTTATTTTTATATATTAATTTAGTTTTAATAAATTTAGTGATTTTTTGTTATCCCTATATTATTATTTTTTGTCCCTGTACGTAATTTCTAGAATCATCACTTTTAATCTCGTAAGTTTTTTTTGTGTTTATAAAAACTGATGTGATTTTTTTATGTTCCTACAAATATTGAAAATTTTTACTTTAATGTTTACACATCCCGCGAATTTTTCATTTTAGTCCCTAACCAGTGGTTTTGAAACACAAAAAACACTAGCTAGGGACTAAAGTAAAGCCACATCAGTTTTTTAAACACTTTAAGGACTAAAAGCGATTGTTTTGAAATTTGACAAGGACAAAAACAGAAAAAAAATCCTAAAACAAAAATCAAAATTTCCTATATTTGCAAGGACTAAATGATTTTTAAACATATATTTTATCTAATTTTTGGTATATATGTTAGTTTAATTCATCAATAATTTTATTTTCAACTGTTCATTAACATAGTTCAGTGGACAAACTCGGTGTTGGCCAGTGCGAAATTTACTCCTAAGTACGAACAAAGATTAGTCTTTCATTGAAAACGTTGAGAAGGTCCGTGGATAGCCAACAATGGTCTGACAAAAAAAAATCACACTTAGAAATTGCAACATGCTATGATTATTTCATTATTTAATTCCATCATAAAGTAATATCCAAGTTTTTTAATTTAATCTTTTAAAAGAACATTGAAGAAATAAATCCCTCATTAAAGTCTTATAAAACAAATAATTGTATACCCGTGCATGGCACGGGTTAGTCGCACTAGTAAATATAACAAATGCAATTATTTTTGGATCAATGAAGAAATAACATCAAACAAAATCTTCGAACATCATCGGGTGGTAAAACAAACATAAGTATTTTGATGTATACAATTTACTGTTGAAAAGAAAAACATGTCAAAAAATAACATGTAAAAAAAGGAAAACATGAAGATACTTACAACTTATTCCGCAGTGTCGGCACAGACCACTTCTTTTAATATCCTTTAAATTTCTTTCGTCTACTAACTATTAGAAATTTTAGTGATTAGAAAATCGGCTCCTAAACCTTCAAATCAAACTCACAATTGCAAAAATGCATAACATTCCAAAATTTTCTTACCTTTGTGTATGTTTTTCCTTTGAGCTTTTGTAACATCCCTAATCTTTTCAGTCGACATCAAAGATCAGTATTTACTATGCTTGGAATATCAGAGAATGCGTAAGCATTTTTTGGACCGAGCGAATTAAAAATTCGACTCTCAACGACTCGCAATACAACCTCTAGTATCCATAAGATACAATCCTGAAATCCTGGTGGGGAAATCATAGGAATCAATAGGTCCCTTCAAGTAATTAGCATACACTTATCTCAATATTAAGAGACGATCTCAATAAAATTCCGCTTAACATAAAGGGGTATAAACTTATAAATCTTGAGATCGTTTTAAGAAATATTATTTTTGTATATATAAGTACCAAAAGTAAATACATTGATAAGTTTGAAAACCAATAATCATTACAGTACAATTTATTATATCATAACCTCGATCATTTTACTAAAATGTCATAGGCTCACTTAATTTAGAAGGTTACACCCAAATACTCTTTAACCTAAAAAAAAACATAGTTTTGTTGAGATTGTAAGGATATGCATAGAACAAACAAATTAATTTTGGTTTTCAAAACACCTAGCACTTACTAGGCAAAATATACAATACCACGATATTTGTCTTAGTTTTGAAATGCCATATAAGAACTTATACATTTTCTTTGTATATCTAAAAATACATTGGTAAATATATATATATATATATATATAATACAAAGATATGAGTTTTCCTCCAAAAGTACAATTGACAACATAGGTATTTTGCTTCAAAACCATAAATCTTTCCTTTACTTCGGATAACCTTGCTTCCTTTGCTTATCTGAAAAACCACATAACATAAAAGGGTGAGATTTCAAAGAAATCTCAGTGAAGTTCAAACACGCACCACACCAATACCACCTAAATTTCTTTAATCATAACCATTAATCTTTCCACTCATTTCCTCACTCATTCGTGTTAATCAATTAAATCTTTTATGCCGAATAATGCCAGAGCACCCTTTTATTCGGGAAACCCCAATTCGACCATACAAACCAAATAATGCTAGAGCTCCCTTTTTACCGAGAAACCCCAATTTGATTGTATATTTTTAATTATCTTATCTTTTTACTTGTCTTAGCACAATCCGAGAAACTAAATCACTCGATTTCAACGGAAACCCCAATCCAACATAGCCATGAAGGATAATGCCAGGGCCTTGGCTTCTGGGCTCATGACTTCCCTCCACCAAGTATGCTAAAATATCAGGATCGTCATCCCATTAATGATTTATGTTCATGTCCTTGTTGTGTTAGCCGGTGTGTTCCCTCGCTCGATAGTTAGTAATACCAATTCAACAACCACTAACACCGTTCATAACAACACTAGGAGAGCTCAAGAAACCAATTTATGCAACCAAATACACCATTAAACAATCAAATAGGGTCACATTGTACACATTCATATTGCAACTCATTCATAGCACAATTTCAGCAACATACGTAAACTTTGAGAAATTATTTGACCTAGCAAACGGCAACGGAATTCAACAAACGACCACTCTTTGGAAAGCTTAGAGTGTCTAGGTTTTGAACATAATTTTTGTTTTGACAGAAAATAATCCAACAAGTACAGTTTTACAAAACATTAGGCATATGTTCAGAAACAGGACAGCTTCAGTGACTCAGTTGGTAACACAATTTAAAACATCAAAACTCAGTCAAATTCCATGAAATTTGTGCCAAAATTGAGGCATAACAAGTCTACTTAACAACAAGATAGAAATCATTCAAAAAGGAGTTCTATAGAAAACGTTATGACCAAAATACCAAACCTATACCGAAAACTGTCTCAGATTTTTGACCTAACTTGCAACATCTATATCTCTAGCTATACTCCTCCAAAATCACTCAAACCAGTTCCATAACAAAGCAAATCAAGTATAGTTTCTAACAAAACAAACCACATAAAATTTGGACAACCAGAGAGTTCCCAATCACTGAATCAAACGAACCTATACCAAAACGGGTTCAACAGAATTTCAGCATCTCACTTTTAAATCCTCCATCAACATACAATCTCATGCTTCAAACAATTCATTGATCAAGTACTCATGAAAATAGAAATTTAATAGTATTAGGGAAGTGAGTAGGAGGAACTCACCTTTAGGTGATGATAATCACCAAACCACAAGAAATGAAGATTTGAGAAAACCCTAAGACACCCACAACTTCCTAGGTGCTCCAATTCGATCCCATACCTTCAAACTCTCTAATTGATGGTTCTAATACACAATGTAGCCCTTGATTTGCCTAGTTCAGCCCCAAATACTCACATGCAAACACAAAACCCATCTCTCTATACTTGGATGACTTGTGAAATGAGATGGAGAGAAGCATAAGAATGCTCTAGGTTCTTCTTTAGTTCAGCAATTGAAATGAAATGAAGAGGTGAAGTGAAGGTTTTGGTTGTCAAGTGGAGTTGCTCACTTCTTCTTCCTCCTCTCCCTCAACCCGTTGCTCTCTCCCTCTCAGCTCACTCTCTCTCTCTCTTTCTTTCTTTTCTCAATTTCAGAATGTGAGTGTTTGTGTGTTTTGTGGGTATTTGTGATGGGTAATAACTAATAATGAGCTGAAGGTGAAAAGGCTAGTAGGAATACTATTTTGTCTCTATATTAAGCACACCCCTGTATTTACTTATACCCTACCCCATGATAATCAAATTAAACTAGCAATCAATCATACAAGTATCATATTTGGGAAATAAATCCACAAAATTATCAATCAACCACCATTCTTAAATAATAAAATTATTTAATCATCAAAGTAATTATTTTAGTTACTTTGGGGTGTTACATTTCACCCCAACTTGAAAATTTTTGTCCTCAAAAATTGTTCAAGTCTCATCTACTTTTACCTCAAGAATAACCCTCTATGGAATAGACATAATATCGTCAATAAAACATGTTTGAAACTAAACATCATCGCTATCAAGAAATATCAGTTTTAAATTCTCAAACTCAAGGAATCGTTCTGTAATTAGATAGTTGAGCCAAAAGCACTTTCAGCTTACAAATAATAACACAAACTAACATAAAGATAGGCATACTCATTTCACTCCTGCACCACTAATTCAAGAAGTACTCCATAAATAGAATACATAGTGACTAGTATACAAGGGTCAGTTAGATCGTTGCTAATAAGGATATCAGGTGCCAACAATGGATAGTAGTTGGAAATAGCAAAGAAACAAGTCATAAGTCGATGATATGACAATCATTAACACAAGCAGCTAATCAATCACAATGAGAAGGCTACCAAACCAGCAAATAATTCAAAACAGCCGATCAAACCATATTTGACAAGAATAAACACGTGAAGTCACATTGACCAAGTGCACAAATTTATGAAATCATCTACTTGTCGTTATGAGAAATCTTTGAAATTTCCAAAAACACTATGAGTTCGAAAAGAAAGAAGAAATGAAGAGGAGAAGAATACGGAGTGAAAAATAAGGAAATAAGTTTCATACTAAAATGAAGTCAATCGCGATGTTGAACTAAATGTAAGAAGGTTCTTTGTTCGAAACCTATGGTCTCAAACAATTAAAGAGTTAAGGGAGAAATCTGTCACTTAGGATTAAAATTGTCATTCCGTTTCCTTACTCATTTTCAAATTATAACTTGGAAATCAGACATTGCAAAACTTCTATTATTTTTCCTCCTTTCTTTGATTCCTATCCAAATCCCTTTATCCAAATTCAACTCCCAACACACCTTACACATAAAATTCATGGCAACAATACATGTACACTTAAGTCATGCACCTATTACTATTATTTTTATTTTTATTTTCATCCTCAACATGTAATTTGTTGAACCAATATGACACAAATCGCACTTCAGCACAAACACGACTTCTTTGGGCATCTAATCGATTACAAACAGATTTAGAATACCAATATTGCAATCAATTCTAATCAACTCATTCTTTTGACAAGAAATTAAGCAAAAGATACATCATAGGTTAAACGAATTTCAATCACATTCTAACCACATAATCTCGCATGACAACATCAATCACATGCCATAGTTTTCATTATTCACATGAAAATAGAAATTTAAATGCCAGACATATTGTGTTACAATTAGAATTGAGTTAAATATGAAGCTGGATTGAAATTGGCACCAAAGAGGGGGAGAAAGTAGGAGAATGGAGATAATGAATCTGAAGAGCGCACGCGCCGTACTCATGGTTAGAGCACAGTCCATGATTTATAATCGGATACAAAATTTCGATTCTTAACTATGTTTCTCCTTCTATTTGGCTTTCAACCCCAACCTAATTTCACAATCAATGCAACCAATTTAATTATCTATACGCACTCAATATTGGTGGCTTTCCCTTTTTCTGAAGAATCTCATGATAGATGTTGTAGGTAAAAGACAAACATATATTTCAACAATATTCATCCAAATTAATCATCCAATAGATACAAGTTCAATGGTATTTCAGAATAGTTACTCGTTCAATTGTGCACACATGCTTTCCAATTAAACTTTATCACAAGACATCAACTATGATCTATATTCGCAAAGTAAGGCTCAATTCATATCAATAAGGTTTAGAAGTAAGGAAACTCATATGTCAATAATAATTTCAAAGTAAAAGAAAATCTGGCAGTTCAAAATTTGACGTGTTGTTTTGTGCCCTTGACTCATACCTATGATCGTTAGTCCACCCCAACTTAAAATAGTCCTATTCAACACACGATTCTCATAATAAAACAGTGAAGGCATAGTGATGATTCAAAAGTGAGGTTTCAACAAGAAAGTTGGGAAGCACAAGTTTTATAAAACATCACATGTTCACAATCATGTCT
Organism: Astragalus glycyphyllos; assembly: GCA_963573325.1. Lineage (NCBI taxonomy): Eukaryota > Viridiplantae > Streptophyta > Magnoliopsida > Fabales > Fabaceae > Astragalus > Astragalus glycyphyllos. The sequence continues at coordinate 76,016,960 of OY754310.1, forward strand.
ATAAAAGTCAAAGTGGATGAGCAAAATTGTTGTGAATCAAATGTTAGAAAATGCTTCTCTAAATTTTCAATCAATTCCTAATCAACATCCTTTAAAGCATTTATCACTCATGAGAATTAACATTAAGTACGAGTGGATTCAAAATAAGAGTAAATTAAAAAAAAAAAATTCTTCCCATACTTAATTAATCCACATCAGCCCATAACTCAAATGACAATCGTATAATAAAGCTAATCCTCAAAATCACACAAGAACGTAAAAATTCGTAATTGCCAAAATACCGTTACATTTAAATGATTACTATTTCAATAAAAATATTACTCAATTCTTAGCACCATAAGATTCACACATCAAAACCATGAAAGCCACACTTTATCAAGCCAAACATCCAAAGTATTCCAAAAACTTCAGAACACAATAAGCAAAAACGCCTAGACTCTCAAACAAGTATTCCAATCAAACGTACACTACATTTACATTTATTAATCGGATTACTTATAATCACTTAGAATAACTTGCTTGCATGCTCTTCATCGACATCATTCCTAAATTCTTTAGGCATACTAACAGCTAGAAGGTAAAACATTCCACCGACATTCCTTTAATTCAACATTTTGAATGCACATAACTTCCAAAAACCAAACTATGGAACAAAGAACTCCCAATTATGACAACTTATAACATCGTTCAACGACAAAAGCATTTTAATGGAAGTTCATTATTATCACAAAGGGAAACAATTCTTATGCATGTCAAACTTTCAAAACAACATACAATAGTCAGTCCATATCATGTTCAAACAACCATAAAACTTCAAGCCATTCAATGTGAATTAACTTCTCATCCTTCACACACCATCCAAACTTAATTTCAGAAATATTAAGGTTTCATACATACATCAATTTCAAGTCAAATTCATTCTTAAAATATGCTTCTTTCATGTCCATAGAGTCAGACAAGGAGTATCCATCTAGGCAACCACTTTCAACAACAAAGTCATGTCTCAAATATCAATTAGAAGACTTAAAGCATTAAAGGGTTTATGTCTCTAATGTTAGTATAAACCTGTGTGCGTCGGTCAACACGCTACCGGTGCACACTCTGTTAGTGAGAGGTTAGCAAACAAAAGGGTAAAGTTAGAGGGTTCGGGGCTAAGGAACTTAATCGTCATAGTCCTTAGTATCCTATTGTGAAAACTGAGTTGGCCAGACTCGACGTCCCACAATAACACACTTAGAGTTTCTGACAATTAACTCCCAGAGCCCTCCATGATTTAGGCTTTCTACCACAGTCCGATAGGCTCGAACTGCTCTGATACCAAATTGTAACATCCCTAATCTTTTCAGTCGACATCAAAGATCAGTATTTACTATGCTTGGAATATCAGAGAATGCGTAAGCATTTTTTGGACCGAGCGAATTAAAAATTCGACTCTCAACGACTCGCAATACAACCTCTAGTATCCATAAGATACAATCCTGAAATCCTGGTGGGGAAATCATAGGAATCAATAGGTCCCTTCAAGTAATTAGCATACACTTATCTCAATATTAAGAGACGATCTCAATAAAATTCCGCTTAACATAAAGGGGTATAAACTTATAAATCTTGAGATCGTTTTAAGAAATATTATTTTTGTATATATAAGTACCAAAAGTAAATACATTGATAAGTTTGAAAACCAATAATCATTACAGTACAATTTATTATATCATAACCTCGATCATTTTACTAAAATGTCATAGGCTCACTTAATTTAGAAGGTTACACCCAAATACTCTTTAACCTAAAAAAAAACATAGTTTTGTTGAGATTGTAAGGATATGCATAGAACAAACAAATTAATTTTGGTTTTCAAAACACCTAGCACTTACTAGGCAAAATATACAATACCACGATATTTGTCTTAGTTTTGAAATGCCATATAAGAACTTATACATTTTCTTTGTATATCTAAAAATACATTGGTAAATATATATATATATATATATATATAATACAAAGATATGAGTTTTCCTCCAAAAGTACAATTGACAACATAGGTATTTTGCTTCAAAACCATAAATCTTTCCTTTACTTCGGATAACCTTGCTTCCTTTGCTTATCTGAAAAACCACATAACATAAAAGGGTGAGATTTCAAAGAAATCTCAGTGAAGTTCAAACACGCACCACACCAATACCACCTAAATTTCTTTAATCATAACCATTAATCTTTCCACTCATTTCCTCACTCATTCGTGTTAATCAATTAAATCTTTTATGCCGAATAATGCCAGAGCACCCTTTTATTCGGGAAACCCCAATTCGACCATACAAACCAAATAATGCTAGAGCTCCCTTTTTACCGAGAAACCCCAATTTGATTGTATATTTTTAATTATCTTATCTTTTTACTTGGCTTAGCACAATCCGAGAAACTAAATCACTCGATTTCAACGGAAACCCCAATCCAACATAGCCATGAAGGATAATGCCAGGGCCTTGGCTTCTGGGCTCATGACTTCCCTCCACCAAGTATGCTAAAATATCAGGATCGTCATCCCATTAATGATTTATGTTCATGTCCTTGTTGTGTTAGCCGGTGTGTTCCCTCGCTCGATAGTTAGTAATACCAATTCAACAACCACTAACACCGTTCATAACAACACTAGGAGAGCTCAAGAAACCAATTTATGCAACCAAATACACCATTAAACAATCAAATAGGGTCACATTGTACACATTCATATTGCAACTCATTCATAGCACAATTTCAGCAACATACGTAAACTTTGAGAAATTATTTGACCTAGCAAACGGCAACGGAATTCAACAAACGACCACTCTTTGGAAAGCTTAGAGTGTCTAGGTTTTGAACATAATTTTTGTTTTGACAGAAAATAATCCAACAAGTACAGTTTTACAAAACATTAGGCATATGTTCAGAAACAGGACAGCTTCAGTGACTCAGTTGGTAACACAATTTAAAACATCAAAACTCAGTCAAATTCCATGAAATTTGTGCCAAAATTGAGGCATAACAAGTCTACTTAACAACAAGATAGAAATCATTCAAAAAGGAGTTCTATAGAAAACGTTATGACCAAAATACCAAACCTATACCGAAAACTGTCTCAGATTTTTGACCTAACTTGCAACATCTATATCTCTAGCTATACTCCTCCAAAATCACTCAAACCAGTTCCATAACAAAGCAAATCAAGTATAGTTTCTAACAAAACAAACCACATAAAATTTGGACAACCAGAGAGTTCCCAATCACTGAATCAAACGAACCTATACCAAAACGGGTTCAACAGAATTTCAGCATCTCACTTTTAAATCCTCCATCAACATACAATCTCATGCTTCAAACAATTCATTGATCAAGTACTCATGAAAATAGAAATTTAATAGTATTAGGGAAGTGAGTAGGAGGAACTCACCTTTAGGTGATGATAATCACCAAACCACAAGAAATGAAGATTTGAGAAAACCCTAAGACAACCACAACTTCCTAGGTGCTCCAATTCGATCCCATACCTTCAAACTCTCTAATTGATGGTTCTAATACACAATGTAGCCCTTGATTTGCCTAGTTCAGCCCCAAATACTCACATGCAAACACAAAACCCATCTCTCTATACTTGGATGACTTGTGAAATGAGATGGAGAGAAGCATAAGAATGCTCTAGGTTCTTCTTTAGTTCAGCAATTGAAATGAAATGAAGAGGTGAAGTGAAGGTTTTGGTTGTCAAGTGGAGTTGCTCACTTCTTCTTCCTCCTCTCCCTCAACCCGTTGCTCTCTCCCTCTCAGCTCACTCTCTCTCTCTCTTTCTTTCTTTTCTCAATTTCAGAATGTGAGTGTTTGTGTGTTTTGTGGGTATTTGTGATGGGTAATAACTAATAATGAGCTGAAGGTGAAAAGGCTAGTAGGAATACTATTTTGTCTCTATATTAAGCACACCCCTGTATTTACTTATACCCTACCCCATGATAATCAAATTAAACTAGCAATCAATCATACAAGTATCATATTTGGGAAATAAATCCACAAAATTATCAATCAACCACCATTCTTAAATAATAAAATTATTTAATCATCAAAGTAATTATTTTAGTTACTTTGGGGTGTTACAGCTTTTCTACTTCACTAGCTTAGCTTCTTACATGTCTTTCTCTCTCTTGATTTTTCTTCTTTCTGTGATAGCCCTTATTCTATCTCTTCTAATAGTGGTGGCAATAAACTTGTGTCTGTTCTAAGTTATTGTCATTCTCAAGATTCACTTGCATTTGCTCTATTCCTTTATAAAGGGATGGTAATAAATAGCCCATAGACACACATATATAAGTACAAAAGATATTGTTGTTACCTTTGAAAACTCACATGAATTTTATTAACTGCCAGTTTCAAAAAAGTTACAAATATAAATTAAAGGGCGGGGATTTGGGACAAATAGATACAAGAATTGTTGATGTGGTGAATTGAAGTCCATTTAATTGTAACAAGGCTAAAATGAACTGTATTTATATTTAAGAAGACTAGGAAAAGTAGTGATAACATTTATTAAAAGCTTTAAACGCAACCATTAATTTGAGTTAAGATCGTATCAAGTAGTACTTATTATGTCAATTAAGAGAGAGAGAGAGAGGTAGAATAAAATAATAAATATAACAATCGCAATTATTTTTGGATCAATGAAGAAATAACATCAAACAAAATCTTCGAACATCATCGGGTGGTAATACAAATATAAGTATTTTTATGTATACAATTTCCTGTTAAAAAGAAAAACATGTCAAAAAATAACATGTAAAAAAAAAAGAAAACATGAAGATACTTACAACTTATTCTGCAGTGCCGGCACGGACCACTTCCTTTCATATCTTTTAAATTTCTTTTGTCGACTAACTATTAGAAATTTTAGTGGTTAGAAAATTGGCTCCTAAACCTTCAAATCAAACTCAGAATTGCAAAAAAGCATAACATTCCAAAATTTTCTTACCTTTGTGTATGTTTTTCCTTTGAGCTTTTCTACTTCACTAGCTTAGCTTCTTACACGTCTTTCTCTCTCTTGATTTTTCTTCTTTTTGTGATAGCCCTTATTCTATCTCTTCTAGTAGTGGTGGCAATAAACTTGTGTCTGTTCGAAGTTATTGTCATTCTCAAGATTCAGTTGTATTTGCTCCATTCCTTTATAAAGGGATGGTAATAAGTAGCCCATAGACACACATATATAAGTACTCCAGGAATTGCTCTTACCTTTGAAAACTCACATGAACTTTATTAACTACTAGATGAAAAAAATAAAAATAAAAATTAAAGGGCGAAAAATAAGGTTTGGTAGAGGATTCCGGTGAAATAGATACGAAAATTGTTCGTCGTCTTGGTATTGTGAATCGAAGTACATTTAATGGTAACAAGGCTAATTAATTAACTGTTGTTATTAAAAGCTTTAAACACAACCATTAATTTGAGTTAAAGTAGTACTTGTTATGTCAAGTAGGAGAGAGAGATGGAGAGTAATACGTAGAATAAAATAATAAATATAATATATGCAATTATTTTTGTGTTTGTGTCACTCTATCTCCTACTTGACACAACAAATAGTACTACCTCCGTCTCATTTTGTTTGTTGTTTTAGCAAAATTAATTTGTCTCAAATTGATTGTTGTTTTATACTTTTAATAAAACATTAAATATTATTTTCCACTCATACCCCTATTTATTACGGGAACTTTTTACATCCAATTAATGAGCTACATTTATCGATGTAGAGAGATAAATGTTATATGGTAAATTAGATTACATTTTTTAGAAAATCTAAACTACCAATCGTTTTTCTTAAGGGATGTACCAAAACCTTAAACCACATAAAAAATGCGACGAAAGTAGTACTTAAGAGGATCCAAACTACATTAATTTTGGCTTACAAAATGTTTAAGACTCTGTTTGGTAAGTAGCATATTAGCTACTTATAGCATATAAAATAAGCTAAGAGATGGTGAGCTTGTAAATAGTGGATAATTGATACTAGATAAGCTTACAAATTGAATTTTGAAGTGTTGGATAAAAAGTAACTGATATATGTAAAATGACATACTGCGGGTGAGCATTAATTAATTCTTAAATTTATTTAATTAATATTAAATATGTGAAAATATTTATAAACTATTCTAAAAATATATTTATTAATTTATATATTGGTTTGGTTTGAGAAAAAGAAAGAAAAGATAGTTAACACTGTTTTTGAAAAGAAAAAACACCCTTAAACTAAAAAATAATATATTATTTACTATTCATTTAATTAACCAAATATTTAAGTTAGTTTAATTACCCAACTATTTATTTGAACAGTCTAACTTAATTATCTAAATATTCATTTTAATGATTTACGTTAATTAGCTAAAAAAGAAATTAGAGTGAGTAAAGTAAGGGTAAAATTACTGAGTTCTTCTCAATTTTGAAGATCTTTTAAAAAGTATAAAATTAGTAACATCTCTTTCTCTCTTTCATTTCTCTCCACTACCAAACAAGAAAAATTACTTTTTCTTCTCTACATCGCTTCTCCCTTCCTATCTCTTTCCTACTTCTCTTAAAACAAACACATTGTGATAGAAAAAAAAGAGAAGAGAGAACCCAAATGGATTTGGATCCAATCATCAATTAAAAAGAAGAAGAGAGACTTTGATTCATAAAACAAGAGAGAAGAAGAATAAATGAGGTGTTTGGTACTGTTGGGGAAAACATCACACATCAAAGGATTTCCAAGGATCTTAGATGGGGTCGGAGATACCAGAACACACCACAAAGAGAATAGATGAACACACAAAGATTTAATGTGGTTCGACATCTTTTGCCTACGTGTACAGAAGCACTTCAACATAATTCATTTCATCATCTCAAATAAGAATATTACAACTTAATTTAATTTGTAACCCATCCAATATGTGTATCGCTCTGCAACACTCTCACTCTAAGAGTTACAAGAAATAATAACATTCACATCTAGGGGCGAATCCACCCCTATCCTAGGGTGGTCAACCCCACACCTTGAAAAAATAAAATTAGTACCAATATTCATATTAAAAGTTAATATTAGCACTAATAATCCTATTAAAACAATATTTTTCACACATTGAAAATATTGTTCACGAACTCTTACACTACAAGAAAACCCGTGTTTTCGACGGATTTTTTCTGTCGGTGCATAACCAGCGGATTTTTGGGATTACCGGCGGATTTTTATTCGTCTGTACATTTCCGGCGGATTTTTGAAATTTCTGGTGGAATTTTTTTTAATTTTTTTTTACAAAAATCCGCCGGTAATGTTAAAAAATCTGTCGGAAATGATACCGGTGATTTACCGGCGGATTTTTAATTTTTTTTTTCAAAAATCCACTGGAAATGTTACTGGTGATTTACCGGCGGATTTTTTTTTAAAAAAAATACACCGGAAATTTCAAAAAGCCGCCAGAAATATTTGGAGGGAAAAAAATTTTCGCTGCTAATTTAAAAAATCCGCTGAAAAAATGTGGAGGTAAAAAAATCTGCCGGAAAATTTGAAGGAAAAAAATCCGTCTATAAATATAACTTTCTCTTACACTCCTCTCATTTAACTCTTTCTTTCCTTCCCATTCTCTTTTACATTTTCTCTATCTTATCTTTCTTCTTTTTTCTCATACTCTCTAATCTCCAAAAATTTCTCTACATATCTCTATTCTATAATTCTCCTTTCTTCTTCATTCTTATTCATTCTCACTTCTTCATTCTTATTTCTTGTTCATTCTCATTCATTCTCACTCCTTCATTCTTATTTCTTCATACTTCTTCGTTCTTATTCTCTCCTATATTATTTCTTCTCATATTCTCTTTCATTCCTTCCTACTTCAACATTATCATTCAATATTCTACTTCAATTTCGTTTTTTGTTACTTTTTATTAAAATACATATTAAATTTTAAAATTTGGAAAACTTATTTTTTTTTTTGAAAAATCCGTCGAAAATGTACAATTCCGGTGGAATTTTCAAAAAAAAATAGTTTTTTTTAAATTTTTACATTTTTTTAAAAAAAATCCGCCCGAATTGTACATTTCCGGCAGATTTTTCCAAAAAAAAAAAAGAAATTTAAAATCCGCCGGAAACCACCATTACCGGCGGATTTTTTGGCCCCAAAAATCCGCTGGAAACCGTTTGATACGAGCTGTCTACCGGCGCCAAAAATCCGCCGAAAAGTCCAATTTTTCGGCGGATTTCGGTCATTTCTGGCGGATTTTGCCCGCCGAAAAATCCCATTTTTCGTGTAGTGTTAGTTTTTCACCCATCTAATGCACCATGCTGACACAATTAGTCACACTCTTACACATTTTCAATTTTCTCTTTACCCGCGTTTTCTCACTCTCGAGCATATTCTTCTTTCTTCTCTTCCGCCTTTAAGCGACCAGTTTTGAGTTGTGTAATTTATTTATTTAAATCTTGTCAAAGGAAAAAAAATTATTTATTTAAATATATTAATTTATTTTTTTATTATATTTATAGCGATGAATGTGTTTAAAAAATTTTGCACCCTCTGACCAAGATCCTAGATTGGCCACTACTCACATCTCACACAACAAACGATTACCGACCCTGTGCTTGTGTTGGGATAAGGGGTGGAGATCGATAAACTGCCTGGTGGACTCTGATGTTGCAGTGAGGGTTATCAAGGGTGATCAAGTGGATGGTTTTGCTGGTGGTGGCGTGGTTCGGGAAATTCGCAAATTATTAGCTTTGTATTGTTCATGTTTTCTGAGAAGCTAATCGATGTGTGAATGCCTTAGCTTCAATTGGTTGTAATCAAGATGAGTCTTTGATTGTTTTTGAGCTGAGCCCATCTAGTTTGGATGCTCTTGTACTCGCTCATTGTATGGGGGTACTCAGTACGCAGTAGGGCTGTTCATGATTCATTTCTCAAGGAGAAGCACCGAACTGTTCAGATAGTTCGACCGAGCCGAACCGAGCTATCTTAGTAGTTCGACCGAACCAAACTGAACTGTCTTAATAGTTCAACAGTTCGAGTTCAAACTTGAACTGCCGAACCGAACTATTAAGACAGTTTTGTTTGGTTCGGTCGAACTGACTGAACAATTTAGTTCTAAATTATTAGTAAAAGTTCAATTAATTTTGATTCAATTCAGTTCAGTTTGGCAGTTTAGTTCAGTTTTGTGGTTCCGATTAACAACCCTAGTACTCAATCCCTCCTCGTATTCCTAAGTTAATATTTTTCTTTTTCGGCATTTGCTGAAGTAAAAAAAAACTTATGAGCATGCGGTAAATTCTTCTCCTTGGACGAGAAAAAGTTGAAGTTGTGATGAGAAGACACGTATGTCTTCTCATCAGATTAACGGATTTTCTCCTTCAGAGTAGGTCCGAAAGACATACGTTAATCCGGAAGACATACGTTACTCATCAGCTAGTAGGTCCGAAAGTGGCATGATGACATTCAGATTGTAATTACTAATTACTGAGAGAGACCAAGTGCCGCTATCATCGTGCATAGTACACAACAAATGGTAGCACATGATTGGACACCCAAAAAGCAACCCCCAACATATTTAATTCTTTTTATTTTATTAATTAATAAAGAAATAAATCATCCTAGTACGTTGTCGTTGTTGATTGTTTGTTGTTATGATGCGAGCGTTTTCTTTCCCTCGCTTTCTTTCTTTCTTTCTCTTTCTTTGACTCTCCGTTTCTCTCTCTCCACTTCTTTCTCTCTGGACCCCCTCTTTATTTTCTTTCACCTTCTATTTTTGTATTCCCCTTTTCTTCTTCCCATTTTCTCTCCTGCTTTTTCCTCTCTTCTCTTCTGGTACACATTTTTCTTTCCTTCCATTTACTTCTTCACATACTTTCCAATTCCAACATTTTCTTCTTTAATTAATCTCTTAAGATCTCGTCGGTGCTTCATCACGTTTTTCCTTCAGAGTAACGGATTTTCTTTCTTTGAGCTTCTAATTCATTTTTTATTATTATTTTTCTTGTTTCCTTGAAACTTTTACAATTTTAATTACTTAGAGTGTAGTTAATGGTGTGTTTGTTTTTCTTTGCTTTTGTCTTGTTTTAGATCTTGAAAATGTGGACTCATCTTGGTTTGTTCTGTTCTTGCTATTGAGGTGTTTGTATAAATGCTTTAGCATTTATTTACTTATCGGTTTCTGTACCTTAAATTAGAATGTGGTCCTCTTGTTCGGTTCCTTTTGTTTTTCTTTCTTTATTTGCTCCTCTTACTGATAATTGATTTGCATGTCTTTTATCAGTGTGTGTCACTTAGTAGTTAGTTTCTGTGGATCTTGAAATTCTTTCATTTGTAAGTTTAGAATTTGTTGGAGAATGCAAGGACTATGTTACATTTGCACAAGTTTTATGGTCATTTCAATGTGATTTCTTTCGTTAAATTTGTCCCCCACCTTTTTGATCTTTTGCTTTAGTGTCAACCTTTTTCCCTTTCTGTGTATCTTACGGTCAATCAGTTTGTTGTCTATTTATTTTGTTGTTTGGTGTGTTTTCTTTCTTTGATTTTTTTTTTGACTTGTTTCTGTTTCATTCTAGACAAGAAAACATCTTATATATTGTCATTTTTTACTGCAGTATGTCTCTCAAGACCCGTCTTGGAGTGAAGATTGATTTGATCATCGAAATCAAGGAATAAGATCTAATTCTTCAGACTAAATAAGAGGGATTTTGCAAATGCTAAATTTTGCCAGGTCTAGAACTCAGGCAAGGACAACCAGACATACGGCTATGGGGAGTAAGATTCTGTACTCTATATTTAAACTCTAAATTTTGGTAAACTTTGGTTGCATAAAGCATGTATGAATTTGAAAATGGGATTGGAAAACTTTACCTTACCTTTTTTGATAAACACTTGACTGTTGGATACATTAGGTGTAGGATTAATTGCAAACTTCTAGTTGTTTCTTTTGTTGTACTTATCATATAATTGGTGCTGGAAAATGTAGCCTTATTATGGTTTTCTTTCTTTTCAGGCATGGATTATGCGGATCCAAAAAGGAAGGAAAATTTTGTTGGAAAAGTTTTTATTGCTGCTGCATTAACAACTCTATGCATTATCATGATCAAGAGAACTCCATCTTTGAATTCCCCCAGTGCGGTAATCCCCATACTTATTGAGACCACCAACCTCTATATGTGTGTGTGTATCTGTAGATTATATTGTTTACTTGGTGTTATAATATATGTGTACTAACAATCAGAATTGGAAGACTAAGGTATAAATTGTGTTACACATGTAAAAACAAATTTTCTTTACAGCAGCAGTCTATCAAATTTTGTTTGATCGCTTAGGATCATAGAAGAGACATTTATTTGACCTTTGAGACGAAAGGAAGATATTTTTTCAGTTATAATTCTCCTGTCTCAATGTTCATGATTTATGTATTTAATTCTGTTGTACTTTTGCTCTTGATATTCATCTAGCTAATTCTTTTCTATTTCTGCATCTTTCCATTTTTTGCAGTTCGCCTCCCACGAACCTGGGGTCACTCATGTTTTAGTAACAGGGGGTGCAGGCTTTATTGGCTCGCATGCTACGCTACGACTTCTGAAGGATAACTATCGTGTCACCATAGTAGTATGTCTCTTCATCAAGTCGAAAAATTAACTAATAAAGCCAAATACACTGATCAGCCGATTTATTCAAACATGACAATTTTTCTGTATTGTAGGACAATCTATCACGAGGAAATTTGGGTGCTGTCAGGATTCTACAAGAATTATTTCCAGAACCTGGAAGGCTTCAGTTTATATATGCAGACTTGGGAGATGCAAAATCTGTATCCTTACACTTTTTGATACCCGAAATATTTTTGTGTACTTTTACTTTTGTTGGTGCATATGTGGGGGAAGCCCAAGGGAGATTGTTTGCTTAACTGGTTATCAGGTTAATAAAATATTTTTGGAGAACAAATTTGATGCTGTGATGCACTTTGCTGCTGTTGCATACGTAGGAGAAAGCACTGTGGATCCTCTTAAGTAAGTGCTTTTGGATTTTGTTCCTGCACATTAATCTCGGTTAAATATGTTGCGGAAAGTGGTACTTTCTTCAGTTTCTAATTTTCTCTATATTGTATTCCTTGGCACAAATTGACATTTTTTAGATTATTTTAACTATTGTACAGAAATTTCCAATATGTTCTTGGCTTTGTCAATAAAGTGATATGTTTGGCCATGCTCATAGGAACTTTGATGCAAGATATGTGTATTTCTGATCTCTGAAGTCAATAGCGGACGCTATAGTGGTGTAGCGTTATGTTGTGGTTTTGAGTAGTGGCTATAGCGCTGTAAATAGCTGTCAAATAGCGCGCATAGCGGCCACTATGGTGAAGTTTCATTAAAATCCAGTTTTGCCCTTACTTTTAAGTTTCTAACCATTCCCTCTTCTTGTTTTTGGGCCTTTTGGTCAATTCTAGTCCAACTGAGGCAGCACCCTATGCCTCTCTTCCTCTTCTCAGTTTGTTGTTTTGCACTGTTTGTCTACTCCGTTCACTATTCTGCACTGCTCCTCTATCCCTGCTGCCACTTGTGTTCCTTTTTTCACTGTTTTGCCGCAGCTATAACATCAACATGTCACAACCACTGGTTTGTTTTCGATGTTTCAATATTAGTAACAATAAACTTTGATTATTAGTTATAAACATGTTTAATTTTATGTATTCTGTATTATTCTATTTTTGAGCTTTTATGTGTATGGTATAAATTGTCTGTATCGTTTCCCTAGACTCCAACGTCCCGCTATAGCGTTTTGGGGTCAGCCGCTACGCTACGCTATGCGGCATTGATTTACTACATTGTTTCTGATAAATTGATAATATATTATTGGTATATTATTTTGTATTTAGAGTTCAACAACATTGGCATCACAGTACTGTTGCAAACTAGATTACTTTAGGGGTTTATCCTAATTTGATACTCTAAGAAATGCATTATGCTATCGATATTGTTTGTAATCAGTAATTATCTTCTTGAGAGTTGGATCAAATTGTGGTTATGACTTATGAGAGTGGTCTCTCTCTCTAATGGTTGGTTTCATCTACTTCAGGTATTATCACAATATTACAGCAAATACCTTGTTGGTATTAGAGTCCATGGCTAAATATGATGTGAAGACATTGATATATTCTAGTACATGTGCAACATATGGGGAACCTGAAAAGATGCCCATTACAGAAGAGACACCACAGGTGGGAAATCTAACTACAGTTGAAATATGGGGGTTGGTTGAGAAAATAAGTGTTCTCTCATTGCATCCTGGATTAGTTTGATGTTTGTGGAGATTTAGCGTTAACATTGATGTTCTATATATCAGGCCCCAATTAATCCATATGGGAAAGCCAAGAAGATGGCAGAAGATATCATCCTTGATTTTTCAAAAAATTCAGACATGGCAGTAATGATTCTCAGGTTTATATTTAACATTTACATTTTTCCCTTCACATCAAACTGTTTATCCACGTATTATTCCATCTGCCCTTTTTTGTTTAAGCTTTAAGTGATTCTTAACATATTTGAAATGTATGGAAATCTTGCAAAAGGCGTGCCTTGGTTGTGATGAATCCATTCACTCAGTGCTTATTTCTCTTTTGATTTGTATCTCTTTCATTTTTTTTCCCTGTTCTTTATATCGCGGTCAGGTTATTAGATTTTATGGAGCTTCAAGACTCCTTTGTGTGAGTAAAAAAATATTGACATTTATGAAAGGGAAAATAAAGATTTATGTTTTTGAATTTATTGACATAACAAAACTGCCCACTTTAGGCTGTTCGAACTATTTATTTTATTTAAATTTTGGGGTCTGATTATGGCTGAAATACAGCCAACCAGTGGAACTTGATAATAATTTTTGAATTGGCTATACTGGTAATTATTGATATTATTATTTTTGTGAAATCACCAGATACTTCAATGTGATTGGATCCGACCTTGAAGGAAGACTGGGTGAGGCTCCGAGGCCTGAATTACGGGAGCAAGGTCGAATATCTGGTGCCTGCTTTGATGCCGCTCGTGGTATTATACCCGGGTTAAAGGTATGCTGATGATATATCCTTTTTTGTTTTGGCTCAAAATGGATTGTTTACAGAAGTCAGAGGGAACAAAAATGGGTCTTGTTAAGGAGGTTGGCAGGGTATATTTAAGGCTTTTCTACTAGGAGAACCAATAAAGTGGAGACCAGCTTAAGCTGTTATGTTTTCAAGAGTTATCAAACACTTCATGATTCTTCTAATTTTCATGCATTTGATCTAGAATATTAGCTGTTAATTGAAATTTTTAAATCAGGAGCAATGAATTTTTTTCTTGTTAGTGACAAACTAATTTGTGGCTGCTGTAGTTTATGTTATTGGCTTAGTCATAACTTTCCTGCCTAGTTTTGTGCTTATGGTTGTTTACACCTTCTAGCATGTTTTAATTGCTCTTTTGTGTGCTTTAAATCTTGGTAGATAATGAAAATCTCATCTATTATTATTTTTTATTTATAACCCAGTTTCAGTCATCTCTATATACAAATTTCAATTTCAAATTTGAAGATTCAATTAAAATTTCCCTCAATTGTGCGCATCAGAGTGCAACCCCCTTCATTTTTTCTCACACTCATAACCTGATTACTAAACTTAAATTTGTAGTTATGAAACAAGGGTAGAAATGGAAAGAAAGTTGGAACCCAAAATTTTAATTGTAGAAGGCAATTGCCATTATAAATAGATACATGTACTCATATTCAGTAATATTAAATGCATGAAAGTGTTGTCATTGCATGTGTTGTCACTTTACAGGTTAGAGGAACAGACTATAAGACAAGTGATGGAACTTGCATACGAGATTATATTAATGTTGTTGACCTGGTTGATGCTCATGTGAAAGCTCTTGAGAAGGCAGAATCTGGTAAAGTTGGCATCTACAATGTTGGCACTGGAAAGGGTATGTTACGCACTTCAAATATTAATGCTATGCCAGTGCTTTAGTTTTCTTAGCTCAGCATATTTCTTAGTTGTCTCAAGCTTTCCATGGGGGTTCAAACTATTTTTCAGGTAGTTCAGTGAAGGAGTTTGTGGAAGCTTGCAAAAAGGCTACAGGGGTGAACATCAAAGTAGAATACCTCCCTCGTCGTCCTGGTGATTACGCCGAGGTGTATAGCGACCCAACGAAGATCAGACTTGAACTGAATTGGACTGCACAACACGCTGATCTTCTAGAGAGTTTGCGGATTGCATGGAGATGGCAAAAATCTCATCGCGACGGTTATGGGATTCCAAATGCAATATATTGAATTATTCATAATTCTAAGATAGCAGAAGACTAGAAAACTAGAAGCATCGCTAGCAGCAGCATCCACGTTAGCTTCACTTTTATTTGCTATAATAGAAGAGAGGCTGATTTTTCCCCCCTTATTTCACTCTATAGTATAGTGATTGGTATTGGACTATTGGGTAATTTTGTTCTTTAGGGAGTTAGTTAGCAGTCCATTCGTTATATGTATTGATCACATAGTATGATATATGATTCAATAATATATAATGCTGAGGCCCTGGTATAGCTACTACTAGTGAGCCAGTGATGAATGACGTTCATCTTTTCTATTTTGGAAGCACAAAACATTTCAGTGAATCAAGCTAACGTTGTCCACTTGAAACAAACGAACAAGAATTGCGACTTCCTCGAGTTTGAAGCATTCGTGTGAAACAGGGTGAAGAAGAACGTGAGTTAGGGTTCATTTGATTTGCAAACAGATAAGTATAGAACTTGATAATTTTTTGTGCTGTACACTTTTTGATGAATACCGGAAGAAAATAGTCCACGAACATGTTACAACAGCTATTAACATTCTTTTTACATCCACTAAATTCAAAACTTCATAATTGCATCGACAAAAAACATATTTAAGTCTCTAGTAACTATTGTCTTTTATTATTATTTTTCTCTAGAACTGGTTAGAATCCTAACGAACCTAACAAACTACTACTAGTATTGAATAGCTAATAAGGTACAAACAATTATAATAAATAAACTTGAATAATCTTGTTTAATTAAGTATGTTTCTTCTAGTACATTGATTGTCTGCATGTGCATTCTCATCCTTATAATTTCTAATTATGCATGTCGTGATCAGGGACTTTTGGGATATGATGTTTATGTGTTGTGCGCTGTCTCTTGGTTTGTTAAATTGTGGTCCAATATCTTCTTTGTCGAATGTCGTTTATAAATAAATTCAGCTGTTGACTACTAACCACGCTCCTTTCAATTATTATAATCAAATTGTATTAAAAACTCTTATTAGGTTCTTTTTGTACTACAGATGACTACAACTTTGCTTATTTTTTTGTATAAATTTCCTTTGGCTCAACTCTCCTCGAATGTTAATAGAAACTTTTTGTGATCTGTCTAAAATACCTTTTTTTTGTACCAAAGACATCATTGTCTAAAATACAAAAAATATATACATTTTGTGAATCAAATGTTTATTCAATAGTATCAATCACACCATTAACATTACATTTTTCCCACTTGAAAATGTCAAGAATACATTCATGTACAAGAGAATATTCTCATTCCATTACCTTAATATTACATGTCATGATATATATGATCACTTTTATATTATCCTTTTGCTTTTGACATTGGTCATATAATTACAACCTACACTCACAACAAACAAATTACAAACCATAGATTTTTTTAACACTTAATGTTCACAGTATACTCATGAACTTTTTTTATAAGTGATGAAGAAGGATAGGAACTCCCTCTGCAGGAAGAGGTATCAAAGCACCAGATACTTTCTCATCAGGAAATATGATTTCCCACTTGAACTTAGCTACAAGGTTGTGAATGAAAGTGAGAATCACAAACTTGGCGTAGTCCTTTCCAGGGCAGAATCTTGGTCCTGCTCCAAAGGGTATATAAGTATATGGTGCAGGAACATTTTCTTCAAACCTAGATGGATCAAAACTTTCAGGTTGTTGAAAGTAATTTGGATTCTTGTTTGTTCCAATAAATGCCCAAAATATCTGATAAAGAATAAGTTGACAAACGAAGTTAGTAACAAATTTAAGTTGCTATCTAAGCTAATTTACATCCAACAATATATATGAGAACAATCTATATCATGATACGTAAGGCCTAACTCAACGGGTAAATGCCCAAATTGGTAGGCTAGATATCATGCACCGGGTTTGAACTCGGATTGTGTGAGTTTTAAGCGGAACTCGACACTCCGTCTACGAACAAAAAAAAAGGGTATAAAGTACCTTCCATCCCTTTGGAATAGTAAAGCCTTCATAGGTGATATCTGTTATAGCCTCTCTGAATGCTCCTGGTGCAGTTGGGTAGAGTCTCATAGTCTCCTTTGCAACAGCCCATGTGTATTTCATCTTCTGTATGCTGTCCCAATCTAGTGCTGCACCAATTCCCTTTGATCTTGTAATATCAGCATGCTCTGGAACAAATAAAAGGAACCATAATATACATCAGTTATTCAATGAACCTAAAACTGTAATTCTTTTCTTATAAATAGTAGGACCAGATGGAGTATAAGTTACAATATGTTCATATCATATGTAATTGCTATTTTACATACCTTCTACAATTCTTTGGTAGATATTAGGACTCATTCCAATATGCTTGATCATGAAAGCCAAAGTGATAGCAATTGGTATGTAACTAGTATTCATCAAACCCATGATGATGTTACTTATTTCAATTTTTGGCACATACTTTCCACTCTTTTGAGCACCAACTATGTGAGCTAGTAGCAGATCATCCATAACTTTCCCTTTAGACAAAGCATCAACCTTCTCATTAATCAAAAGCTGAATCTCTTTCCTAATAACAGATGCAGCTTTCAGTGCTCTATAATATGTAGAGCCATAGAAATACACAGGAACTGAGTAAATCCCAGAATACAAGTCATCAAACTTGCTACCAAATTTTTCCACTTGATGAGGCTCATCAATGCCTAAGAAGAATTTACATGCTAGTGTAAGTGAAAAGGACTTCACCAATGGGCACACTTTTGTTTCTGTTTTTCCCTCCCAGTGATTCAAAAAATATTGGTTTATGATGAACTGAATATTGGTCCCTCCCATGTATTTGATTAGTCCTTCAGGTTTGAGAAACCCCAAGATTTTCACTGGAGCAGCTGCTACAGCTGGTTTTTTTGGCAAAGCTTCTTCATGATTAATTTGAATCTGTTTAGGAAGATTGAAGAGGTTGTGCTGAGTTTTCAAGTACCAAACTTTGACAAATTTTGGTTCATTCATGGAGATGAATTTGTTTGCATTAGGACCACAAAGAACCACTGTTGGTTCTCCAAGTAGCTTTGTTTTGAAGATATCTGAGCTGTACTTTTTGACTTTCTCTTGAAGGAGATTTTCAATGTTTTTGAAGAAAATTTGATACGTTTCACCTACTATAGGCCATCCAAAACTACCTGGTGGTAAGCTTTTAGTGACAGATTGTTTTCTTTTCTGGAAAATATAGATAGATGTAACCAAAGTAATCAAAATTAGTAGCAAGGATGGCAAGAAAGTATTCATTTTCAAACTGTAAAAGTTGTTGGCATGCAAGATCATAAGGGTGTGGAACTGACTTTTATAAAGATTATTAGTAGGCCACCAGTTACCATCTCTCTCTCTATAGATGACATCATAAAATTTGTTTCCAGTGCTTCTATTGGTTGAGGGGTTTCTTTCTTTGTTTCATTATTTTTTCTTTTGATTGTACTCTGTTGTTATATAAAACAAAGGTTCGGACATAGATTTGATTTTGGACAAGCTTCACCCATGATGTCCATTGATCAATGTTTTAATGAAATCAATGTAGTCAGATCTATTGACAAGGGATGCTACCTATGATCATCATAAAAATGCAATGTTATGGTATTAACATTTGAGAGACTTCAAGGAAAAGGAATGAAAATAATTTCATTATTGAAGAAGAAAAGTTAATTATTGAAGAAGAACAGTTGATTGATTACAATGAGTTTGACCTTATATATAGATCCAATCTCACCTAAATAATTTATAACAAACTAGTAACTAAAAAAACTAACTCTAACCGAATTATAACTACTAACAACTTTTCTTAACTACTTAACAAACTAACTATAATATTTCTAATAGTCTCCCGCAAGCTAGAAGTTATTCACAATACTTCTAGCTTGGAATGTACAATCCAAAGTTACATCAAATCAAAAGAAAATTACATCGAGAGATGTCGAAATACATCGGTAGAAATCAAAGCTACAAGAACAAAATGAAATCGGATCCAAGAACAAAATCTGAATTGTTGTGTTGGAAGACCTATGCAACATTGAGAAATAGATGAAAAATTCAGTTGTTGAGAATATAATAAACGATGCCCAAAATCAAATTAAGTCCTCCAAACTCTAAGATAATTGCAAGAAGTGACAATAACTTGCTATGATGACAAAGTGCACAAAACAAGCAATTATCATGCTGGCAATGTATATGGCTGAAATTGTCAACAACAAATGCCTTGGAAAAGAAATGCACTCAGGAGATGAAACACTTGAAATGAGTTGTAGGAGGTGATATCACATTCTGAATCTGAATGTAGCAAGATTTCCAAGCGAGGCTATTCAGCAAACAGCTTGAATGCTTCTTGGTAAATAACTTCATGAACACATCACAACAATATGAAGCTGAATCACAAAATTGAACCGGTGACAATGATAGAAGCAACACTAACCAAAATGAAAGGTCGCAAGAAAAGAGTGAAGATTGTGACATGAATCACAAATCTTCAAAACTGGATTAAAAAGGAATCTGAACTCCGCTTCAGATCACAATCATCGGAAATCAAGATGAAAGGAGGACAATAAAGCAAAATCGCAAAACTAAACTGCAAGAATCGCAAAACAAGTTGAAGGAAATTTAGAAACTTCAAGAATCGAATTGGAGAAGGCAAATTGTAGAAATGGAGACACTCTCAAAGAAGCGAGAGGAAGGAGAAAACGGTCAAGGGAAGATTAACCGAAACCCTAACAGAGACGAATTTGCGAAAATAAAGAGATTTTGAACATGAATTGAAGATCAAAACCAAAGATCGCAACAGAAATAGGAGAAGTTTCGAACAAAAGTTGAAGAACAAAACTGAGATGAAATCGAAGTCAAGAACCAGAAAAACAAATGGTCCAAAGACGAAATCGAATAGACGATAAACGAGAAAATGAGGATAAGAAACAAATAAAATGAAGATAAAATTAAGAAATCTCTTTTGATATATACCGCAATGAGCCCCATTGTTCATGAATCGCAAAATAGAATAAGAAATTTGCGAGAAGGCGATGGAGGAATCATTGAGGAGAAAGGAATGCAGAAGCTACATAATCGCTCTTGATACCATATTAACATTTGAGAGACTTCAAGGAAAATGAATGAAAACAATTTCATTATTGAAGAAGAAAAGTTAATTATTGAAGAAGAACAGTTGATTGATTACAATGAGTTTGACCTTATATATATATCCAATCTCACCTAAATAATCTATAACAAACTAGTAACTAAAAAAAACTAACTCTAACCAAATTATAATTACTAACAACTTTTCTTAACTACTTAACAAACTAACTATAATATTTCTAATATATGGTTATTAAATAACTGATGTATCTAATATATAATATAAACCAAATACATCAGTTATTCAGCCGAAACCTGATTTGATATACTTGTCATAGGTTTTTTATGTCTGGTTTGACCTTTCTGAAAATCTTCTATGACCTGTTAGCCGACCTATAGACCTATTTCATATCAACGCCTTTAAACAAGTCATCTAACCTATCATTAAAATTAAAACCATTATACTAAGAAACATGAAACCTAGAGGTGGAAATAAATAAGACGAGTTGAATTTTATAAAGTCTGCTTTTAAATTATTTGTATTTGTGTGATATTTTTTTAAGTTCGAAGTTTGAGAATTTTACCTTATATCACTACTACAGAAAAAAGGTCTTTAGTAGCACTTTTTTTTAAGCTTTTAGTAGTGCTTATAACTTATAAGCGCTACCTATCCACCTGTTGTTGAAGGGAGTCAGAAACAGTAGCGCTTATCTGGTGCTACTAAAGGTTGAGGATAGACATCACTTCTTTATAGCTTTTCCCACGGACAAAAAAAAGTTTGATGTGAAATTTCTTTAGAGCTTTTCCCACTTTTTTTTTTGTAGAAATTGCATGAGTGGGAGTTTCAGTACAAGGAAAATTGACCGATGTCTACCAACGTTTCTAGTGACGAAACAATCTTCCGTAGGTAAAAGTGAAAAAGCTATTCAAACATATTTAATCATTTTATTAGTTTTAAAATTTATTTCGCATATGTTCTCTACACCCTTTTCATTTCGTCCCGAACTCACCGTCGCTCACTCACTCGGCTGCTCTCTCTGCTCTTATGGCGCTCGCTCTTCTCTCTCTTATCTGTTCGTGCTCGAGCTTACACCTCTTTCTCTTCTCAGTCATGGCTTCATCTTCTTCTTGTGAAGGTAAACCCTAATCTTCCATGGTTTTTTCTTTAATTTTTCGTTTTTTTTTTCTGCAAAGCTTATAGAGATCTCAAATCTTACGGATCTCAAATTCGGTGACGAGCCTCAGCAAAATTTTTCCCACGGACATCACTTTTACACATCACTTTTACCTATGGAAAACCTTACGGATCTCAAAATTACTTTTACCTACTGAAAAAGTGGCCGTGAGGAAATGTCAAAATTACTTTTACCTACAGATATTTGATATTTAGTGACAGTTTTTGTCTGTGGGGATAAATCAATTTTTTTTGTAGTGAAACTCTCACTGATGCAATGATACGGGGTTGAAGAATTTGTTTAAGCTTCAACTTCTCATTTACGAGTCTTAATAAGTCTTTAATCTGCACCATAAAACATGTGTAAACGGTGGCAGATCTTAGCAAGAGCTAGCTTAAATATTGTTAATTATTCACTCTGAAGTGTCTGATATCAAGATGAAAATAAAAAAAAGACATGAGAGTCAAATCTATAAGAATGCCTCGTAGTGCAAAAGTTTTATGGCATATTTAAATTCTACTATATTGCAATAATGCCTTAATTACGTCAAAAGTTTTATGTGAACCAAAGTTTTAAAAAGGTTGACAAGTAATGTTACTTGGTGTACAAAATATATAATAGCAATAAAAAGTTATTAATGCTGCATCTTATAGTGCAAAAGCAAGATGTTTGGTGCATCTAGTAGAATGAATGCTTATCCGTACTAACAACTACTACTAAAGAGAAATGAATGCTTATCTGTACGAAAAGAATTTTGAAGGGACCAAAAAGATTACTACTAAACATTATAATTTTATAATTTTGATGTTGTTTTCATATATTTTATAATCATCAATAAGATATTTTCGGTATTTTATAATTAAATAAATATCTAAAAACAGAAATTAGACATCAACATTGATAATATCATATTTTTGCATTTATAAATTGGTCTTTTCATACCAATTGAAATTAATTTTAACATCTGAGGATTAGTTGTCAACTAATTCTTGGTTCACTCTTCTGGCCGTATTTGTAATAACATTATTATTATTATTATTTATTAAAGTTGCGGCATACGTACAAAACAATAAATATGATACGTATTTGTGGTCCTGTATCTTTCTTTTTCAATATAATTTGTGGTCCTGTAACTGGTCCTTCAATATATCATGTATTTTGCTAGTACTTTTTTTTGACTAATTAATGTATTTTACTAGTATTTCGTACTAGTACTAATTTAAGATTTATATTATACGCATTGCGTAGCTTTCAGTAACAAACAACATGCAAATTGCAAATAGTGATGCTATATTTTCCTTAGGTTTTATATTACATACGTAGGACTGTAAATAAGTCGAGCTAGTTGAGTCGAACAATTGGTTCATCTCAACTCGACATGAGTATGTACTCATTGTGCATGTAATTACCCTACTCATAGAGCTGTAAATTTTGGCCCAGCCCAACGGGCCGGCCCAATGGGCCGATTATTTGGTTGGGCCGGGCTCTAAAAATAGAGGCCCAAAAAACAACGCTAAGTTTTTGACCCAACCCAATGGGCCCGATCATATATATGGCTTGGCCCGGACTGGCCCATGGGCTGATGGGCTGGTCTGTGGGCTGATGGACAAAGCGTTAATTAATTATTTATGGTGATTTTTAGAGCCAAAACAGATTTAAATTGACTTTTTTTGAGCAAAAATACATTTATTTATCTTATGTATACACTACGTTACTCTCAAAATATTGTCTTTATGTATGTTGCTCATTTGTAGGAAATAACTATGGTCAAAATTCTAAAAATTCAATAATTTGTGGCCCATTGGCCCATGGACTGATGTCGAACTGAGCCGGGCCATAAAATATGCAGCCCATTAGAATATTGGGCCGGCTCTACCCAGCCCACAAATGTGTTTGGCCCTATGGGCCGGCCAGCCCATTGACAGCTCTACCTACTCATGAGTAGTTTTTACTGTCATTATTACCAAGTTCCTTTTTTTGCAACTAAACTTTTATTATTCCATAATAAATGTTAGTTTGAATATAAAATTGCGATTCCTAAGTTTATGGGGGTACCTATTAGGTATGAATATTAATCAATAAATTTTGTTCTATATTTTAACTATCATAAACTTTAAAACAAAACACAATATTGACTTATTAATGATGTAAAGAAAACTATTGCATGACAAAATGCACTTTTAATCCTTTAAGTTACTTATTTGTTTCGCTTTTTGTTCCACACAAGTTCTTTTATATATGGACATACTGTCCATCTGACTTGTTCGTTATGTATTGATGTAGCACCTGCAATGGCTAGTTTGATGTGACAACCAATTATCTGACGTTGATTTTATTTTAAAAAATATTTAAGTCGTCTTCTTCCCTCTTCTCTTCCCAAATTAAAAGCTAAACTTTTAAAGCTAAAAGAAACCTTCCAATCTAGCATCTGTCATGGCTTTATTTTCACCATTGTTGCAGAAATGAAGCTAAAAAGAAACCTTCAAATTTCTAGGGTTTTCACCATTGTTGAAGAAATAAAGTTGTACTATCACGACTTTTTGCTTCATTTTGGTCCTCTCAATTTTTATTTAAATAAACTTAGATAGCCTATTTGAAACTAAAATAAATAAAAATTTATATAGATGACCAAAACGAAACAAAATAGGTGTGACAGTGAAACTTCATTTCTGCAACAATGGTGAACCCTAAAAATTGGAAAGTTTCTTTAGCTTCATTTCTACAACAATGGTGACTGTGAAGCCATGGATGATGCGAAATTGAAAAGTTTCTTTTAGTGTTTAATTTAGGAAGAGGATGGGGAAGAAGAAGATGACTTAAATAATTTTGTAAATAAAATCCAGATCATAACTTATTAGCACATCAAACTAGCCGTTGCATGTGCCACATTAACACATAACAGACACATAATTAACTCTTAAGTTAGATGGGCGGGAGTGTCCAAAACAAGGCTTATGTATAACGAAATTGAAAATAAGTGACCAAACTGAGAAAAAAATCTAAAGAACCAAATCGGAACAAATAAATAAGTTGAAAAGAACTAAAGATGCATTTTAGCCAAAACCTGTATTAATTAAACTAGGTCATGTGAGTGTGTTGTGTTGGTGTGTTAGTGGGTGGTTATCATTTATTAGAAACTTATACTTACAGTAAGGGCATTTTGGTCAGAAAAATCTGACACCAAAATGACAGTTTTTTTTAGAATCCCCTTTATTAATAGTTATAGATACACTCTTAGTAACAAAATATAATAAAAAAGTCTATAAGTTTAGTGCTCGTTTGGTTTGGCGGTGGGAAGGCCTAGAAGTGCTTTTGGTGTTGCCTTTCGTGATTTTCTCTTTAGATTCGGTGTTTGGGTAGCAACAAAGTAAATCGATTTTGGGCTCCAAAATCGATTTTAGGTGAAGCTAGAAATTGGAGCTTCCACGGTTGATGTGAATCGATTCTGCAGTGTAGTGGGGGGTATTATTCCTTTATTACCCATCTCGTTGTGTTGCTGCAATGTCTTCTTCTCTTCTTCATATGTTGCAGGTTTGGGTTTGACTGACGGCAAGCAACCAGAAGAGAAAAGGTAGTAGGTTAGAGATGATAAAATTAGGGTTGGGCTTCTATTTGAGAAATGAGACTTGAAGAAAAGGGATGTTGGGCCTGAATTTTAAGTAGCTGTGCTTATAGCCTCATACTTCGTACAACCCCCTCTCTACTCGATGGACACCCCATAACCAGCGTTATTCCCAAAATACCCCTGATTTTAAAATAATTTTTTTTCTCTTCTATTCTCTCTCACCCTCACACACCCCCTCAGTTTCTCATTCTCCCTAAAACACCACTTCTGCGCCGAACCCACGCCCCTCACCTTCAATCCATCATTTTGGTTCGTTTTCCATCAACAATCGGTGCACATTTCCTTCCATTGAAGTATAGGTACTGTTTACCTTGGATTTTGGTAAACACCGCTAGTTTGAAATTGCTTCTGTTTGCAGGATCAACTAGTAAATCCTAAGACCATTTGTGTTAAAGTTTTTCCCAGAATTATATGTGTTCTTGTAGTTTAAAAGTAAAAGAAGAAGATAACCGTCGATCTCGCGCGAAACCGTCGAATTTCCTCAATGAGGGAGAATAAAACAAAGAAAAAATTGCAGAAAAGCAAAGAAGAAAACAAATTAAAATTGCATTAATTGTAAAGAGAGTTGGTGCACAAATCATACATTCTTCTCCTGGCTCGTTTTCTCTGCAATGTGTTGGAAGTTAGAGCATGAGAATTCTGTAATGAGATTGTGACCAGTCTTTCCTATGAGAAACTACTATTTATACAAATAGAAAATAACTGTACAAAAGTTTAAAAAATGTAACTGCTACGTGCTCTTGACAACGGTTACTTGATTCTACTTCGTTATCAGCCTTCAACTTCTTCTTGTCGAAATAACTACCTTCAGCCTCTTCCACTTTGCCAAATCTAAGGTCGAAATCCGCTTGATGCATCCTGATAACTTAATTCATTTCAATGTCGAAATTGATACTTGTCTCTTGAAATACAAGGTCAAACTTTAAAATTAAGTCAAACCTCGTTGACTACATTTAATTTAGCCTGTCGAAATTACAGGCTAACAAGTACGTTCCCTCTTCTTCCTCTTCGCGAATTTCTTTTTTTTTTTTGTTGTTTTGGGTGGTTCGGCGCAGCAGAAATCGAACTGGTTCGATTAGGTGTGCGCCGAACCCCCTATTTTTGTAACTGTTTTGGGGTGGTTCAGCCAAGCGTGCGCCGATCTGGTTCGTTCACGCGTGTGCCGAACCTGCTCGGCTATGGGTGCGCCGAACCCAGTGTTTTAAAATCCGGCTCGGCCCGGCCGATTGGGTCACCAAATAGAGTCACACTGTGGATCGGACATGCATGTAACTCGGTCAAATCCGGTTGATATTTGTTGATATTACCTTACAAACAAGCATTCACCGAATTTACCACTAGGACAATGTATATTTGTTGATATTACCTTACAAACATTTCTACATATTCTTTAAAAACCGGTTATGCGGTTCAACTGTTGAACCTTTGGTCTGACCATTGACCCAGTGACCCAGTACCCTCACCGAGTCGGTCACCGGTCCGAATTTTAAAACACTGGCCGAACCACGCTGATTGTTGCTGAATGATGAATTTTTTGATTTTAACTGAGTTTTTTCTTATTTTCAGTATGGCCAACACCAGAGGAGGTGCTCTTGGCCGGAGGCGGGCTGAGATTGAGCCTGAGGCTGATGACGAGAGGGTTCGTCCCACTGCGTCCGTACGCCGTGGTCGGGAATTGCAGCATCCTAGACGCGTACGTGGACGTCGTGGAGGACGCGGGAAACAGATAGAGACTAATTATGACCCTCCAGTTGATGAACCATTAGAGTATGATGACCTAGACACTGATGCTGCTGCTGACTTTGTGGCTGCTCAGATGGAAGGGCCATCTCAGGGTCGCCTATCTAGTTCTCAGCGGCCATCCACATCTCAACGGCCATCCACATCTCAGTGGCCTTCCACTTCTCATCGGCCTTCCACTTCTCGGCCTTCCACTTCTCAGCCTTCTACATCTTCTCCCGATGCTGATGTTCCGCAGCCTGACGGTGCCATGCCTGAGGCATCTACTGCTTCTAACAAATCATCTACTTTCCCTTGTCCTGGAGGGCCAGACGATCGATCTGTCCTATATGCTTATGGGTCTCACATTGCTCGGAACATATGGGACGGCCTGGTAAGTTTAAAATTACTTAACAATTTCTGTTATTAATAATATTGTTGTATTACATCTATATAATTATTGAGTATTTTATTTATAACGAAAACTGCAGGAGCGTCAGCATAAGCAGAAAGTACATAATCATTCTATGAAGGATACTGAGGTTCATCCTATGATTATGGATTAAATCGTTCAGTCTGGTCTGTTGCCCCTTCATGACGTGGGGTTTGGTACAGTCAACCATTTCCTTGCTACTGCTTTCGTGGAGAGACCAACACATTCCACCTTCCAGTTGGTGAGATGACTATCACCCTGGATGATGTGGCACAGCTGCTCCATATCCCCATCACCAGGGTTTGTTATGACATGGTGGAGCCATAAAAAATGGAGGCGCATCAGTGTTTGGTTGACTACCTGGGGGTTTCCCAAGATGAGGCATTTGCTGAGATACCTGTCAAAGGTACAAGTGTGAAGCTGAGTTGGCTGAAGAAAGTCTACCACGAAGCCACTCTAGCTGAGAGGTGGGAGGATGCAGCTCGTTGCTACCTTTTGATTTTGCTTGGCCGTACACTATTCTATGACAAGTCTGACAACAAGGTGAAGGTTGCATACCTGTACATGATCAGAGAGCTAGAGCATGCTGGTCAGTACTGTTGGGGGACTATGGCACTGGCTCACCTATACCAACAGCTGACAGATGCCTCTTCTCCTTCGACTTCATAGATTGCTGGATTTGCCACTCTCCTCCAGGTATTTGACTTGATTTAATTTTATATTTCAGTTGGTATAATTAAGTTTATGTAAATTATTATATGTTGGATCCCTAACCCACTTTTTATATATCACAGGCCTAGATTTTTGAACATTTCCAGGGGCAGGTATTTGGCACTAAATGGTTGGTTGAGGGGTACACTGAAGACCAGCCACAGGCTAAGAGGTGAGACTGCAAGATGGCTGATGGGTCAGTGCCAAATTTCAGGGCAGCCCTGGATCATGTCAGGTTAGAGGAGGTGACCTGGATGCCTTTTGCTCACCCTCACCATAGAGATATTCAGACCCTGGCCTTATTTAAGGGCCATCTACGTCATGCTGGGAGCATGTTAGCCTATAACCCTGATCGAGTGGTGAGGCAGTTTGGCTGGATTCAGGGCATCCCAGAGGACCCTAGGCCTAGTGGACGGGCTGTAGTGACAATGGAGCAAGCTGATGAAGCCTGGATAGAATTCCACTTGCACCTTATTCCCCGTGGTGTACCAGTGGTGGATGGGATGTCAGACACTGTTCAGGAGTACCGTGCATGGTATAGGAGGGTATCCCACCCATACGTTGACCCCGACAACTACCCCGTTGACACTTCAGATGTTAGAGTGGTATGATCCTTTATTTCAGTCTTACAATGTTATTAAATCATTTGTTATTTTGTTTTGTTTTGTCAATGACACGGTTTTTTTTTGTATTATAGAGTGTGCCAGAGATTATGCACCTCTTTGACGGCATGGAGGGGGTTCTTAGGGATCATGGGCATCCCCGTGGGACTCGTGGCTGGACCATTCTTGATAGGCTTAAGCAACTCACTAGGCCTATGGCACGGGGACTTAGGAAGTTTAGCTGTGTCTCCCAGCAAAGGGAGAGGGAGTAGTTGTGTTTAGGGATTATATTGTTGTATTCTACGGATTGTTTAGTTATTGATTTGTACGGATTGTTTGTTTGAATTTCTCAGTTTGTATGACTTACTTATGTATATATGTTTAGTTGTTGTTGTCTTTATTAGTAGTCCATAGTTAAGTATTCAATTTATCATTACATTCGTTAAAGGATAGTAAATTATCGTTCCGAAATAGCTAATTTATCGTTCAATGTAAATTGGTTAAATGAAAATTTTAAAAAAACCAAACACAGTGAGGTTCGGCTGATCCACAACCGAACTGGTTCGGCCCACGCTTGGCCGAACCTTCAAATATCTGAAAAATGGGTGTCTGCCTTAAATTTAACAGCCTCGGTGCTTCCAGATCCTAACAGGTTCGGCCAAGCGTGCGCCGAACCGTATAGTATTTACAAAAAAATTCAAATTGCAATTTTCATTAAGGGTGTTTTGGTCTTTTCACGACATTATGGGGTGTCCATAGAGTAGCTCCGGGGTTGTACGATGTATGGGCCTGCTTATATTTTTGTCCAAGTAGCTTTTTTTTAACCTAGTTTTCTTCCCAGCTAGTTGGCCTTATTATTTTTTACGCAGGTAGCTCATAACTGTGCTTATTTAGAAAGCACAAATAGTCTATTTTTTTTTTAAACAAACACAAATGGTCTGTTTTAATATGTCAAAAAAATGTAATAATCTTTACTCCTTATTTTGATAAAAAAATATTTCATTTCCTAAAAAAAAAATCCATTTAGTAATGTGAAGCTAAGGTGTGTATTTTAATATTAGAAAACAAAAAATCTATATATATATATATATATATATATATATATATATATATATATATATATATATCCTTATTTATCAATTTTTAAGAATGCACACATATAAAAATATATAAATAAATAAAATAGAAAAATAAATAAATACAAATAAATACACACATGAATATAAGTTTGGTAACATAAAGTAAAAAAGTAAACAAAATATTTGTTTCGTAATTTTTTGTTGTCTATTTTATTAAATTTTAAGTTATTAGTATAATTTTAAGTTGAGACCCATTTTGGTAATTTCACACCTAAAATCAATTCTAATCTAATCTTTCCAAACAATAATGATCGACAAAAATCACTTATTCAGTAAGGTATCCAAACAAAAACCACGTCACGTTCAACTCACTTTTAACTAAAATCAGTTCTGCAAAATCAATTCTGTCAGAATCAATTAATCTCGTCACCGCAGAACCAAACACACACTTAGTCTATGTACAAGATACACCCTTGAACTAAATACATAAACTTTTTTCCATATATTTTGCTGTAATATGTACAAAATAATCTGAGTCAAAAAGTACAAATTAATTTTTATGTAAAATTATTGACTTGGTCTTTTATTTTTTTTGTATAATTCTTCTTTATTTTCGTTTTTTACTAGCGGTTTACCCGTGCATACGCACGGGTACCATCGTATTTTTTATATGAATTGACTAAGTTAGAATTTAATTAATCTGAATATATACAAAAAGTAAATACATATAAAAGTCAAAAATATATAAGTATAACTTTTCATAACAACAACATATAATGTATCTCGTTGGAACTCAAAAACAATATATAAGTATAAATTTATATATATATATATATGTGTGTGTGTGTATATACACACACTCCTATAAAAACAAACATGAGAAAATATTGTCTTGTTGAGACATATACGTTTTGTGTTTTTTTATATGTCAATGACAGTTATTCATCTTTTTTTAAGTATCAATGACAAATATTCCTCTCGTATTTTTTATGTATCAGTTACAATTATTTGTCATTCTTAATTACAACAAAA
This sequence comes from Astragalus glycyphyllos, assembly GCA_963573325.1. Classification (NCBI taxonomy): domain Eukaryota; kingdom Viridiplantae; phylum Streptophyta; class Magnoliopsida; order Fabales; family Fabaceae; genus Astragalus; species Astragalus glycyphyllos. The sequence continues at coordinate 76,047,733 of OY754310.1, forward strand.
ATCATATATAGTTTTTTATGTAAAATTATTGACTTGGTCTTTTAATTTTTTGTATAATTCTTCTTTATTTTCGTTTTTTATTGAAATATTGACCGGGTCTCTGGTACTTTTTTTTTGGGATCCACAACGGGTCTGGTACGTTGGTGAAGAAAGAGTCTTGAGCAAGTAAGCTCTTACACGTTACTCCCTCCGTTCCTCATCTTTAGTACTTTTGGCCTTTTATTTTTGTTCCAAAACAATAGTATTTTTAAAAACTCAATGTACAATTCACCTAATTTTTCCTAATATACCATCTATATTTATTTATCCTTTTAGAGTTTCAACGCATGAATTAATTGTCCCAAGACTATTTTACTTTAACTTCAATTATCCCAATACAACTACAAGTGGGGCATTTTAGTACTTAAACAACACAAATTAATGGTACCTTAATATGTGTGTAACAAGCCAAAAGTACCAAAGATTAGGAACGGAGGGAGTACTATTGAGTCATTTTATTCAGTCCTACAAGTCAACCTTACTGGCTCAATAGTCAGTCACATTATTTAACATCAAACATAACATAAACCTAATTTATAACATCGGTCTAACCTTGAATTACCTAGTTTTCATTATCTATGAGATCTTAGTTCGATCTATTCACTTGATACAACTTTTTCAAGCTTAGTCTTACCATAGTCAAAATTTATTTTAGAATAATTTTTTTAAATAACTCATACACCCACCTCCAAGAAAATTATAACAATTTTAATAAATCATTTTAATTAACTGAAAATCGTACCTGCATATAAATTTGTTTACGTTTTTCTGATACCATTTTCTTTCCAGATATTAAGAAAAATAAAATACACATTTTAAGTTTTAACACAAACTAAAATTTTCTTTTTCCCGCGTAAAGTTAAATAAACCAAGACTTTGAACGTGTTTTTTGGAGTTGAAAAGTTAGACTAGATGACGTTTTTGCCAGTGAAATCAAACTGAGATATATACATGCATGAAAATGACACCTGTGAGATATCATATATACATGCATGAAAATGACACCTGTGAAAATCCAACCATCCCATCTACTAATACAAAGTTGCCGCTGGATACAAATATCATATCATATCATATCATAAAATCTGCATGCAAATCAAACCATAGAAATATATCAAGTATGCCTTTCTTTTCTCAATTACTTCTTCATTTTGCCTTATTAATCATCCTTACTCCCTTTAATTTCCACAACCTTATAGTCGGTGTATCATCAACTACAACAACTCTAAGCCTCAACACAGACAAAGAAGCCTTGATCTCACTCAAATCTCAATTGAGTAATGACATTTCTCAATCATTATCCTCTTGGACTCAGAATTCATCTCCTTGCAATTGGACTGGTGTTCTGTGTGACAAGCATGGCCATAGAGTAACTAGCTTGAATCTTTCAGGTTTTGGACTCTCAGGTCAGTTAAGTCCTTATATAGGTAACCTGTCTTTTCTCCAGTCCCTCCAATTGCAAGATAATCAGTTCACAGGAATGATTCCTGATCAAATTAGCAATTTATTCAATTTAAGAGTTCTAAATATGAGCTCTAACAAGTTAGAAGGAATGCTTCCTTCAAACTTGACCTACTTAAATGAGCTTCAGATTCTTGATTTGTCTTCAAATAAGATTGTTAGCAGAATTCCTGAACATATCAGCAGTTTGAAAAACCTGCAGGTTTTGAAAATGGGAAGGAATAGTCTCTATGGTGAAATACCAGCAGCTCTAGGAAATATTTCTTCTCTCAAAAACATTAGTTTTGGCACAAATTCTCTTAGTGGATGGATTCCTAGTAACTTGGGTAGGCTTCATAATTTGATTGAACTTGATCTCACTCTTAACAATCTCACTGGGACTGTTCCACCTGTTATATACAACTTGTCTTCTCTTGTTAACTTAGCTTTAGCTGCAAACTCTTTTTGGGGTGAGATTCCTCAGGATATTGGTCATACACTTCCAAAACTCCTAGTGTTCAATTTCTGTTTCAATAAGTTCACAGGTAGAATTCCAGGGTCTTTGCATAACCTCACCAACATTAGGGTCATTAGGATGGCTTCCAACCATTTGGAAGGAACAGTGCCACCCGGTTTAGGAAATCTTCCATCTCTTCACATGTATAATATTGGCTATAATAGGATAGTTAACTCAGGAGCCAATGGTTTGGATTTCATTACTTCATTGACAAATAGCACTCACCTTAACTTTCTAGCAATTGATGGCAATATGCTGGAAGGTGTGATTCCTGAAACTATTGGAAATCTCTCTAAGGATCTCTCAAAATTATACATGGGAGGGAATCGTTTTAGTGGAAATATACCCTCTTCTATTGGTAGTCTTAGTGGCTTGAGGTTGCTAAACTTGAGCTACAATTCAATCACTGGAGAGATTCCACGGAAATTAGACCAGTTAGAGGAACTACAAGAGCTATATCTGGCTGGAAATCAGATATCAGGAGGTATTCCAAACTCCCTTGGTAATCTTCTAAAGTTAAACAAGATTGATTTGTCAAGAAATGAACTTATAGGTAGAATTCCAATCAGTTTTGGTAATTTTCAAAACCTGCTCTACATGGACTTATCCAACAACAAACTCAATGGTAGCATACCTGTGGAAATCCTCAATCTCCCAACTTTGAGCAATGTTTTGAACTTGTCTATGAACTTGTTGAGTGGACCTATACCTCAGGTTGGAAAGTTGACTAGCATTGCGACCATTGACTTTTCCAAGAACCAATTGGATGGCAGCATCCCCAGTTCATTCGGCAATTGTTTGAGCTTGGAGAAATTGTTTTTAGCACAGAATCTGCTTTCAGGTACCATTCCTAAAGCTCTTGGAGATTTGAAAGGCTTGGAAACTTTGGACCTTTCCTCCAACCTACTCTCTGGATCTATTCCTATTGAACTTCAAAATCTACGTGTCCTTCAGCATTTGAACCTCTCTTACAATGACTTGGAAGGAGCCATTCCTAGTGGTGGAGTATTCCAAAATCTCTCTACTGTCCATTTAGAAGGTAATAGAAAACTCTGCATTGATCTTGCATGTGTGCCTCGCGACCACGGAAGAAGACATGTCAAGCTTTATATTACCATAGCCATTGTTTTAACATTGGTACTATGTCTCACAATTGGTATGCTACTATACATAAAGCACAGTAAAGTGAAGGTAACAGCAGCAACAACATCGGAATTGGTTAAGTCTCAGACTCCAAGGGTCTCTTATGATGAGCTTCGCATGGCGACCGGGGAGTTCAGCAATGAAAATTTAATAGGAATTGGGAGTTTTGGTTCAGTGTATAAAGGTCAACTAAGTCAGGGAAATACTGTTGCAGTGAAAGTGCTTGACACTCTAAGAACAGGTTCTTTAAAGAGTTTCTTTGCAGAGTGTGAGGCAATGAAGAACTCAAGGCATAGAAATCTGATGAAGCTGATCACATCATGCTCTAGTGTTGACTTTAGAAACAATGATTTTCTGGCTCTAGTCTATGAGTACTTGTGCAATGGGAGTTTGGAAGATTGGATAAAGGGGAAGAGAAAGCATGCAAATGGAAATGGTTTGAACCTTATGGAGAGACTGAATATAGCTATAGATGTTGCCAGTGCATTGGATTACCTGCACAATGATAGTGAAGTTCCTATTGTGCATTGTGATCTGAAGCCTAGCAACATTCTCCTGGATGAAGATGTGACTGCAAAGGTTGGAGATTTTGGATTGGCTAGATTGCTGATTCAAAGATCAACTAACCAAGTTTCCATTAGCTCCACTCATGTTCTTAGGGGCTCAATTGGTTACATACCTCCAGGTTAGCACCTTGAAAACTTCCTCTTTCACTGCTTTTAGTATACAACCTTTTTATGAACCTTTTTTCACACATTTTTTAAACATTGAGTACTTATAATTATTAATTCTCTCACACTTTGTTTAACAACTAAGTACTTTTTCATATTTCAATACAGAGTATGGATGGGGAGAGAAACCATCTGCAGCTGGAGATGTATATAGTTTTGGGGTAGTGTTACTAGAGCTCTTCTCAGGGAAAAGCCCAACAGATGAGTATTTCACAGGAGGCCTAACCATAACAAAATGGGTGCAATCAGCATTTAAAACTGTGCAAGTCATTGACCCTCAGCTTCTATCCCTCATTTTCCATGATGACCCTACTAATGACCCCAATCTTCAACACCGTTCTGTGGATGCAGTTATGGAAGTTGGCCTATCCTGCACTGCTGACAACCCAGATGAACGCGTTGGCATTAGAGAAGTTGTTTGCCAACTAAATGTTGCTAGGAACTCTCTTGTGAAAAAGTCTGATATTAAAAGTCTTAGTAGTACTACCAAGGGTTACTTTCAAGTTTCAAAATAAAGTGGATTCTATGGAGAGTGATGGTTGAGGCCACTTGATCTTATGCAGCTATGTTTAATAAATAGTATATAATAGACCAGGGAAATACTCTTGACCCTTGTTATATATGGTAGAAAATGAGATGCATTTCTACCATGTTATGTTATGTTATGAAACTAGTGTATGACTATAAAGAAGAAGTAGATTTTTAAAGAATTTGTCATTGTGTTTGAGTGTTTCTCTTCTCTGAATGGCTTTTTCCTTGTGATGATGATATGATTTCCTTACAAAGATGGACCCAAGCAATAAAAAATACATAATAAATTAATGAAAGTAACTCTATAAGTTAGCTCATAGTGAGATTTTAACAATGACTGAGACAGGAATGTTGACTACATGACCTTGATTACCAAACAGTCCAATCCTTCCAAAGCTGGCAACAGAGCTGTTGCTGGTTGCATTAAACATCACAGACAAGACTTGTTTCTCCCCATTGGCAAGAGAGAAGCGAGTTGGAGATACTTTCACTGAAACCCCATATGGAGAACTCCAACCAACACTATAAATCTCATTTCCACCAATGTTTTGAACTGTTCTCTGTACTATTCTAGATTCATTCAACTTTGCTATTGTGATTGAAGGAAGGTTTAGATCAGAGCCATATTCAGTGGAATTATAAATCAAACAATTTTGACCAGTGTAGTTTAGTACTGCAGGAGCTGAACCATTGATAGCACATAGAAATGACATGTAATCATCATAACCTACAAAGAAATACATGCCATATAAACAATTCATAGCAGCTTATAAATATAAATGATTTATTAGTTTTCCAAGTGACTTACTTGAATCAAAAAGCAATCCTGGATTTAATGCTGCAGTAGCATTGACAAAACCACTTCCCATGTCAAAGGGAGTCGCTGGAGATTGGTTTATGTCTGGTGAGGAATATGATCTCTGAGCCATTATCGGATTGCCATTGTTGTCAGACAGAGAAGCTGTGGTGGAAAGCACAGATCCAATGGCTGCAGGATTAAAATTGGGAAACTTTTGCTTGATTAGTGCTGCAAGACCAGCAACATGAGGTGCAGCCATACTTGTGCCAGACATCATTGCAAAATTCTCACCTGTTGAAAGAATTCAAATCAAATATTCACATTTCACTCTCCTAAGTCCTAACATGCATCATAACAAATTAAAATTCCTATATCCTAATAGACCAATAAACATGTTTGTTTATTTATTTATTTATTTTTATAGTAAAAGCTTTTATGATGTTTACAAACCTTGAAATTCATCTGAATCAGTGGCAACAGAACTCCAAGCAGCCCATATAAAATTTCCAGGAGCTACTAGATTGGGTTTCAAAATGTCAGCTTCATGAGGAAGACTGTCTTCTGGATCCGGTCCTCTGGCAGAATAATATATAATTTTTGGGGCTGCATTATTGTAGCTAGGTTCTAGTCCACCACCAATGCTTGCAACAGCTCCAAATTTAACAATTTCATGTGAAGCCTCATCTTTTTTCAATGAAGACTTATAGTATCCCAGTAATATCTGTCAAGTTGAAAACAATATATAGTTACATAATGAGACAAGATAATATATACAAGCCAAGAATAAATATGAGACAATATACATGTACACCTTGGAATCATTTGAAGATGGAATCATTATGGCGGGCATTTTCATCAGAATTGGGTTAAGCTGAAAACCAACTACAGAAGGACCCATAGGAAAAACAACACCAACTGCACTAAGGTTCATGGCTGTTTCTAAGGCCTGATTGATGCTGGAAAGCCCAAGCACAAATCGCATTGAATAGCTACAGATCAGGAGATTTCCTTGGACCAAATCCTTATTCAATTTAGTTGCATCTTGACACTCACCAACATACATATCATCATCAACTGTTATGCCTTTGTTCAAAGCGTGTTGGGCATGAATCAATTTATACATTGTGTTCTCATTTGTGCCAGCTGGGAAAGTAATACAAGAAAAATTGAAAAAAAAATGTGTTATAAATAAATCTCGGTAGGCATACTGATAAAACAAAGTAAAACTGCATACATTAACATTTGAATAATGTTATCATTTGAATAAAGCAGCAGAATTTTACGTGCAAGTCCAACTCCAAGTATGGTCACATTATTTCCAAGAAATAGCGAGTTGCTATAAACTCGATCATGAGAGGCGGCACCGATAGTATAGATCCACGGACTAAAGGAAGACATGCTCATAGGCGATGGACCAGTATTTCCAGCAGCTTGCACCACAAAAATACCAGCTTTTACAGCTGATAGCAATGCCATGTCTATTGGATTGAAGAAAGTCGCGATACCAGCAGGACGCCTATTAGGAGTGATTGACAAACATATTATGTCAACCTTATCCTGAGCTGCCTGTAAACAATTAATCATAATATTAAGCCTTACTAGAAATGTAAAATTGTGGATGCATTATAGTAAACAGATTTTGAAGGGAGAAATGACATGTACAGGCAATGTATCATTTGTCTATCCATATATATGTACCTGGTCAATAGCTGCAACAACATCTGCAGCAAATCCTCCAAATTCCTTGTATAGCGCCTTGTAAACAGCAATACTGTGAAAGATTGAAATGGAATTCATTCACAGATCTTAAATGAAATAAAAAAAAAATACTCATGCTTGTATAAATAATTAGAAATCTAGGCTAGGACAGATGATTCATTTATTTTTCTCCTTCGCATAAACAGAATACTACGTGCACAAAGATAATAACAATAATAATAATAATAATAATAATGCGACAAAAAATTTCAACTTATATAAAGTTCGAGAAGAGTTACTGTGAACGAGGAGCCATCCCACTAGCATTTCCAAAATTATGCCCAGCAACAACCACTGGAACTCCATGGTTTCCTGCAGCAATAGAAGCAATGTTCCTGTATATTTTAGATACATCAGAATTGACAATTAGTGGAAAGAGAAGTATAATTAATCACTCTTTGAGATTGATTGATATCTATCTCCATTGTACAAAAAATGAAGAGAATGTGGCAAAAACTCACGTGCCATGGCCATCACCATCAAAGGGAGAAGCATAGTCTTCAGTTGAATTAAATATTCCTCTGGTTATAGCAGATGCTGCAAAATGACGAGCCCCAACAAGCTTCTTATTGCAAGAACCGGATGGAAAATCTGCAGTAACTTCACAGATGCCAGAGAAATGAGCCGGAACATGAAGTGGTTGTTGAGATTTATCATCAACAAAACTAGGGTGTGTAGGATCAATTCCAGTGTCAACAAATGCAATAGTGATTCCTTCTCCAGCATTTCCAAATCCACCTGATTGAAACCAAGCTCCCTGTGGTAGGCCCAAAAACTGTGGAGTATATGTGGTTGCTGTCCTTACAGAAAAATCCAAAACCACATTGGACACTTCTCTTCTCCTTGATAACTTATCTGCCTTCAAAATTAATTAAAAAATTTAATAAACATGTTTTGCTTATATTTGAGTGTAGAGGGAGTAACATGATACCTGCTGTTGGGTAACAAGCACAGCAAATCCATTAATTAAGTAATGATAACTATACAGTTTGAGGTACTTCTCCCCTTTAAACACCCTCTTCAAAAGCGAGTCATGGACAACGTTATAGCCACGTCTCCTATCTGTCTTTGTAACATTTTGATGTCTGAGAAATAGCAAACATTCATTTTCACAAATAAGCTCACCAAGTCAAGAAATAAGGATAGGACAAAGTACCAATCATTTAGTATATCAAACAAATACAAGGATGAGCTCTTCAAAACAAAGGAATGTAATATACAGTTTCTAAAATGCAACCTAAACACTTTGTAAATGTTCAAAACAAAGATAGTGAAGGGGATGGAGTACCTTGGTTTGTGAAGCCTACTTCTTGTCACAGAAGAAGAACCATGTCTGAAGTGGTTATATACTCTGGACAAATCATCCTGATAGTGAGAAGCAGGAGCTTGTCTGAGAGTAACAATGTACACATCAGTAGTTGCATCATTATCTTGACATGATAAAGGTAATATTAGCATCCCAATGAAAAACAACACAACTAAATGTGCCCCATAGATGTTCTTCATTTGAGTTTTGGAATGCAAAGCAGCACTACCCCCAAGCATGATCAAGAAACTAACAACTCTTTAGCAGCATGCTTAGTCTACCCACAACTCAAGTGCAACACTTAACCTTTGATTTTTTTTAATAGTTGTTTATTATTATTCTATAAAAAAAAAAAAAGCTCAAAAGCATTGTCTGGTTTTATTTTGCAGTCTTTTCTGGATCCTTGAAGTGGAAGTGCAATGTGAAAGGCAACTCAGCATTAATGAATTAATTAATAAAAGATAAAAAGAAAGATCCTTTGTGTGAATATTAATAGCTCAAGTATGGAGACTCTGAAAAAGTGTGATTCTTAAAGGCTTTTTATTAATTCATATTCACACAAGTGTTACCACAATAAGTGTCGTGGCTGCACCATGCCAGCTTAGGAGATGGCCTTAGTTAGGCCATAATATTTTTCTTTTATTTCGATTTATTATTGGATTTGTGGGCAAAGGCCTATTAGGTGGAATTGGGAATAAGAGGATTGGATTGAAAGTGGAAAGCTTACTTTTTTTGGTACAATGAAAGTGGAAACCTTTATTGCCTGTTGAGTTTTTAGTGAATTGAAGAGTGGAAATGGAATATTCCTATGCAAGAAAATAAAATACAATAAATCTTTGTGTATTTAAAGGGGAGCAATTGGTGGGTGGGGCACGTAGAAAACTGGTGGAAGAATGACATTGGCTTCAACCAAGATTACAAATATTTAAGATTACACCACTTTTTTGCCTGTGTGGCTCATAGAAAGTGGATGGACAGTGGATACATCGTGGTTCAGCGGTAACTGGATATCATCGTGGTTCCACCAAATATGTCTGAAGTTGGTGATGAGTTTGCTTTTCTTCAAGACACGCACTTCTTTGTATGTATGTCGCAAAATCAGAATGAGGATCATTAGATATTTCAGCTATCGTGTGTGTGCTCTCTTTTTTCGTCTCTCCTCCACTAATTTCATGAAAGGGAAAGATATCATCGGCGTGCATACCTTTGCATAGCGTTATAGTACTCTTTTTTATAAGAGGTGACCTGAGGTGGCTTTCTTTGCCTTTATGCAGTTGAACTATCACCCCAATAGCAATTTTCTTGTATAGTTATAGTATAGGGACATGACAAGCCCCCCCTATATGAAGTTCCTAACTTCCTATACTTTATGTGGTTGATTTGAAGTTCCTTTTCGCCAAAGACTCTCTCCTTAATGATGGTCTCAATAATAAGGTCATGTAATTTAATCTTTATCTTTACTAGGAGAGATTTCTTTGACGACCTTTCCTAGGGTGGTTAGATCCTATATCCCCACATTTTTATTTAATACCATTTTTACCCTTACCAAAACTCACCACCTTCGGAATTATGTATTGTAAACATAATTTCAGAAGATATTTTTAATTTCGGATTTATGTTTTTAACATAAGTTTGGAATTTAACTCTAATTTTATTTTTGTCTTTAAATAATGCTTGTTTGAGTAAGCGCTATTAATGAGTACAAATACCCCGCATCTACTCTTTAATAGCGCTTATTCAAACAAGCGTATTAAAAGACAACGCTAAAATTAAAAATACATTATTTATGTATTAATTCATAAACCCGAAATTTTGTTATTAATAACGATACATACAGGGTGTAGGTTATTTGACCTTTCATCTCATACCAATGAGTATTTCCGTTAAATAAATACTTTCCGGATTTATGTATTATTAATATCTAAATCCAAAAAAAAAATTAAAAGTGAAGGGTGTAAACATGGAATAAACGAAAATATGGGGTTGTATGGTATAGGGGTGGAGTACAAAAATTACCACCCCTATCCTAATGTTCAAAAGTATTATTGGGCCCTTGACCAACAGTATGTTGGACCTCTATTAACTATGAATTTGCATTTGGGTTTGGCTTTCCCACATCTCTTGCTACTCACACCACACACCTAAACCTACGAAATGACCAATACGCCATTAATGAGGCACGCTCCGTGTTTTTTTTTTTGAATTTTTTAGCGATTCGGTTAGGCACACCCGAACGGGTATTTTTTTGAGACACATCCTTCTTTTACACTATTTGGTTGACCTCAACCGAATCCTTCATTTTATCTTTAAATAAGCTAGACTGGCTTATTTTTCTCCTTTTTTCACACTATTCGGTTGACCTCAACCGAAATATTTCGGGTGGCCTCAACCTAATCCATTCGTTATCCTTCGTGGGGTGCTTTTGATATAAAGGTATTTTGGGAATTTAAGGGCTTTGAGGGTGTGGGCTGAGTAGTAAGGGGTGTGAGATAAGTCTCGGCCTTTGCATTTTTAACCATAACTTCTAAGTATTCAAGTATACTCTACATTTACCAATAAGAGTCAGTACAAGTGGTAATTGGACTTGGATCACACCCCAAGATCTCAATTCGAACCTTGAGTATGACAAAAACTCTGTTGGGAGGGGAGAACCACACGGGCCAGCAAAGCGGGGTACTCATGGACAGTCAGGTTCCCCAGCGTAGATTAGTCATCAGCAAAGCCGGTAGAAACTACGCACCAATGACATGGAAGCAAAAAAAATATACTCTACATTTTTAACCTCTAGCTGTAAGTTTTGTGATGGGATTAGTGTTTTTGTTTTTTTATGAGTTTTCCTTTTGCTTCTTGTTGTCGATATATTGCAAACAACTATTTATGGTTTTGGTTTCAACCTAGGAATGAGAGTTTATAGTGAAGATTTTGCATATCTCTGTAGACATACTTCACACTAGTATCATTTTAATAGGATTGTTTTTATTTCATTTTGGTGATAATGGTGTATACGTTAATAAGTATTGGCTTAGTCCTCAATGTTTTTTTGTTTCTTTTTTATCAATAAAATTTAGGTGTACCATTTTTCCTTTTTTTTTTCCTAAAGATGATTTTGCATTAGAAAGTTATAACGAGACTCGATATTCCTTCTTTTTTTCCTAAAAAAAGATATTCAAGTTCGTTGTCATCATATCTATTTTTTTTGACATCTTGTTATTATATCTATTTAGGGCACGTTTTGATAAATAACTTAGTTAAGCGCTTATGGGATAAACGTTTATCATATAAGTGTTTATGCATAAATTTTTTATATTATAAATGATAAAATAATGTTAAACTATTATTCGATAAATCATAAGTTGTTTTCATAAATTATCTCAAAGAATTTACGGAAATTAACTGAAAATTACTTATTAACATCGGCTCTCCCAAATAATCTCACAAATACTTATGTCAGTTGATAGGCCTAAATAAACCTATTCAAATGACCCTAAGTAAAGTGCAACATTAGATTAACAAGTTGTGTGAAATGCGGAGTGTAGCGAAATTGATGTGATTTTTTTGTGTGAGTGTCGTCACGGTTTAATGAATTGAAAACGAAACCATTCTCTAACCCGGTTGATCATGGCGAGCTCTGATCTTCACAACTTGATAAGCAAGGCTGACAACTTGTAATTTTATTATCTTCATTTTTCTCCCTTTTCTTTTTCTTCTCTCAGAACTTTTTTAATAATCCCAAATCATCATAAATTAATGTGTAATTCCAGATTCCAGGATCCTCAAATCATTACCATGCAATTCATATCAGAAGAATGATAATCAATTTACTGTTTCTCTTCTTGTGAATTAATTATATTTAATTTTAATTTGAGATCAGAACAACGGTTAGTCTCACAAGGTGGAATGCAGATTCGAGAAATGCTACTGCTCTATATGACCAAGCTGGTATGCAATTTCTAAATTCTTGATTGTGTGTGTCTATATATGCAAATACTCAAAATTCATGTGAATTGAATTAAATCCACCAAGCTCTTTTTTATGTGTAGCCAATGGGTTTAGAGTTGCTAAGGACTATGAGAGAGCAAAGGCAGCATATGAGAAAGCTTCAAAAGGACAACAGATGCTTTCTTCGTATCCTCTTATTGTTCTTCTTTTGGTCTTCCATTTAAGAGAATCAACAACACCTTGATTAACTATGTTAAACCCTGATCATGTCTCTTGATTTGTCCTTCACAAGTAAACTAGACCTTGGGATGCAGCTAAGAACATGGAATATGCTGCTTCTATGTCAAAGGAACTAAGAAACTGGAGAGAAGTTAGGGATTTCTATCAAAGGGCTTCCGAATTGTACATTGAATGTGGCAGATCACAACCTGCCTCTGATGCTCTTGCAAAGGGAGCTCGGTAAACATATTGATTGGATCTTCACTTCATCTTTAAATATAAGTTTGGTAATATTAGTATATGATCATGATGAACCCTGCATTTTATATCTTTTGATCAACATAATGGTACTTACATTACATATGCTGTACTCAACCAATAATAGAGAATACGAGTTCTACTCCTATTTCACATTGTAATAGTAAAGCTGTAGCCGAGACTTAAGATATGAAAGGCCAGCACTAACTTAGGATATGAAAGGCCAGCTCTTCTTGTATAATTAGAGCACCATGCTCTCTTCCAAATCAATCAAAAACTGATTCACATTTTTCATATTTCTGAATCTATTAACCAACAATATTAATGACCATATATCTATTAGAATAACAATGATGCGGCGGCATCTTTCCACTAATTGAACAAATGTCAGCCTTTTCCAAACTTTAAAGAATAATAAGTGACCATACATTACAATTACATCACATGAATCCTTTACATTGCTAGAGACCTTCTAAGGTAGTTGTCTTCTCATTGTAGCTCCTTTTGGATAAAGTTTCGACTCAGACAAATTTGTTGGGGAGAGTGGTTATCTCAATAGCAGATGCTGCAAACTCTATCTTTTGCGGTGTTACTCAGGAGTCCACCCTACATTTGTTTAGTGGTTGCGGTTTTGCTTCTGCGGTTTGGTATGGTATAGTCAGCTGACTGGGTTTTGACTTTGTGATCTCGCAGGATATCCCGTCCTTATTTTTCCAATTTACTCTTGTGTGTGGCCCAGCTAGATGCAGGCAAGAATTGACACTTATATGGCATACAGTTCTTTGGGTCATTTGGGATCTGAGGAACAAATGTATCTTCTCAGGGGTCGTTCCTGATTGCCGGGGGTCCATCGATCGCATTATTTCTCTTTCATGGAGATGGTTTTTGGACAGGAGTAATTCACCATCTTGCCTTTTTATGAGTGGTTTGTCGATCCTATTGATTGTATTTCTAGAAGATAGATATTGACTCTATTTTTCTTTTTTTGGCTTGTGACGACTTCATTTGTATCCCCCTATTGTATCTGATGTGAGTACCTCTTGTGCTCGCCTACGTTTTAATTATATATAATATATTCCGTTTGCTTTTAAAAAAAAATTGCCTGAGACCTTCAGTTAAGGTTAGGGATGCTTCAGTCTTTTACTGCAAAGCACTAGATTGATGGAGACTGTCAACTCGGATGTTATGGGTACAACTATAACTGCAAATTGCTGATTCAAATCTAAATCTCCAAACAAGGAAACCTTAAATCAAACAAATGCTTTAACACACAAGTTATGCAGATTTCACCATCTATAATACTTAAGAATTAAGATGATACTTTCAATTACATCAGCACATTTGTTCAGAAAATGGAAAGATAGACAGAAGAGAGAAAAAATTCTTTACTAGGAGTAGATTAAAATAAAGAATGGAAAAATTAAAATAATTCCAAACCTTGCTCTGGCTATTAGTTGCGTTACACTTATCAGCTGCTAAGCCTAATCTCAGCAGGAAAGATGCAGCATCTATATACCTGTGTATTAATGAATCATATCCCAGGTCCCCAAGAAATGTGCAATATCATAATATTTTCAAGACTTACTTACTTCTCATGTTTAGTGTATTATTTGTACTTTGTAATTGAAATACGTTTGAAAAAATTGATTAAGAGGTGAAAAAGTATAACCTCCCCAAAAATTTTCATCACGTCGATACCATGTTTCATTATAGGAATGTTAAAAATAGATATATCTTATCAAATAATCCTAAAAATTACAATTTTTTATATGAAGATTGATATCCATGGATACCCTCGAATAATCACAACATCTACATGTATCTGCTAAACAGGTATCTGCATGGGTATGGGATAAGCACAAGTAGTATTTCCATCCGACAGGTGAGCGGCGGGGGATGCTATCTTCACCCGTCGGGTACCCTTTTCCATCATTGCTGTCTTATTTAGACTTTTTATCAATTATAATTATGCATTAAACAAGTAATACAAATGCATCATAAACTTTTAAACTCTTCTTTGCATGATAAGTATATAATTTTTATGTGGGTAACTACCAATTACTTAATATATCGTCATAAACATACGAAAATACGTTTGGTCAAATAATATTAACACTTTCTAATTTGTTAAAAAGATAATGTATACCCGTGCAATGAATTATACACCCGTGCTCTTCAAGAGGGTAATATAAATTCAGCTTTAATTAATCATGTCAATTTGAATTCACATAGTTTTGTCCTTCATTTGAACTTCTCATTGTAATTTCCATATCTGCTATATAGACTTTGTTTGTCGGCATGCATATGTAAAGGTGCTTTAATTCTACACAGTAGATACTTAGAGCAGTAGATACCTACACTTACCTAATAACTTTAACTATCTAATCTATATAAATCTATTGTACTTACCTATAATCTCTACAAATCTATATCTATACCAATATATCTATTCTATACCAATATATAAAGAGAGTTGCCTATAAAAACTGTTTTTTGGTTTCCACTTTTCCTTTTCCGTTTATACCCTTACCATTACACGCCGGAAACCAACCCCACAGTTGCAGTTATATTGTGTCATCCAACTTCCTGCGAGTTATCTATTTTCCATTTACGTAAGCCTGCCCTTATTACCTACAGTTACTAGATCGAAAAAAAAATCGAAAGAAAATGGAATTAACCACAGAAAACAAATTAATGTGGAGACCTGTACGTGTCTTTGAGTGAATGAAGGGGAATGGACAGGTAATTAATTTAGAGAATTTTTTGCTTTGATTATATTCCGTCACCGTTGTAATTGATCCGTACTGAAGGGAATATAATCAGGTAATTAATTTAGAGCAATTTTTTTATTTTGATAGCATGATAGCAGGCCGGTTCTCTGTTGATTTTAAAGACACGTTTGCGGAGTTCATGAAGAAGTAGTTTGTCAATTGGCATCAACGGATGCCATGGATAAGGATTACATCCACCCACCCCATCACTGAGTTTCTCTTCACAAGTACGTACAAATTCAATGTTCCATTAATACAAAAGGTCAATTCAGATTCACCGACTAAATTCAATGTTTTAATACAAATAGTGATTAGTCGGCCTTTGGGGCGAAGCTCATTTGGATTGAGCTAACACGGTCTAGAACTCACAATACACCACTGCTACATAAATATCTACTGTAGTGCAATAATCAAAAGCGGAAGACGGGCGCGGCATTGATTTAGAACATATATTAGGGTACCTAAGCATTTAAGTATGCCCATAAGATCAGTAAAAAGTATGCCCAATAACCACATTGGTGCACAATACCACATTGGTGCACGTCGTTATTCACATAATATTGGGCAACCGAATAATAACCCATATTATTTTTTCACTTTAATAACTATAAGTATGCCGCATAACTATTATTTTTCAACACCATAAGTAATCTTTTCTTTACTAATCTTCACCTTAAGTAATCTTTTCTTTACTAATCTTCACCATAAGCTGAGATGCTGGGCAACACTCTCAGGCCGATCCATCCTACTGCTGGTGTGCGTGACAGATTGGTTTGGCTACTGGACAACTCAGTCTACAAGGTTAAGACAACATATAAATTGCTGCTGCAGAAGAGCGGAGAAATAATTGTGGAAGACGTCACTTTGAAGGCGCTGAAGAATATGTGGAGAACGAAAGTGCCCTCCAAAATTCTGGTACATGTTTGGAGGACTATGCTGAACAGAATTGCGACAAAAGACGCGCTAATTCATAGAAACATTATCGCGCAAAGTGCTGGTTCAAATGTGCGCATTGCAGGGAGGTTTCTGAAACTGCGGATCACTTATTTGTAACTTGCCGCGTTGCACAGCAGCTTTGGCGAAAGCTGTGTCGCTGGATGCAGATCTCTCGGCCTCTTTGCAATACTGTGTTGGACCATTTCAGGGGCTTCGCCGAAGAACTAACAGGAAGGAAATTAAGGGGAGTCAGACATTTAGTCTGGATGGCAGCAGTGTGGGTAATTTGGAAGAATAGAAACAAAATCGTTTTTAGAGGAGAAACGTCTAATGTACAGAGTATGTTTGAGCACATAGTTAGAGTGTCTTGGGGGTGGTTTATCAATATGGCGGGAAGCAAATTGTCACTGGTATTTGACAGTTGGGCAGATAACCCAATGAATTATATTTTGCAAATCTCTTGATTGTATTTGGGTTGTGGTACCCCTTGTACCTCCTTAATGAATTTGACTTATCAAAAAAAAAAACCTTAGATCCTTCCCCCCTAGATTACACATCATGTCTTCATTGTGAGTTCCGGATTGATCCTTCCCCCTAGATCCTTCAACACCATAAGTAATCTTTTCTTTACTAATCTTCAACACCATGGGTTGTTATTCACATATTCAGTTGCCCAATATTTCCGCATCAATACTAATAACTACGGGCCTAGACCACATTTATTCAGTTGCCCAATAACCACATTGGTGCATGTTGTTATTCACATCCTATTGATGTATAGGCCAATATCGTCTTGGCGAGGTCGAAAGGTCAGATCACACTTCATGTATTCACACGCGGTTCCAAGCGCCTTTCAACCTTGCCTAGCATATCTTGGCCTTTAGATCAAGAGTGTGTGCATAGCGACTTGTAGCAATGTCCTTATTGGGCCTTTTGCTAGTAATAATAATAATAATAATAATAATAATAATAATAATAATAATAATAATAATAATGGTATACTCCTAAGAAAGATAAAATGACAAAAAAGTGAGAATAGAGAATGAATTGAAGAAAAATAATAATGAATCTAAAAATGACAAAAGAGTGAGACGATATATGATATAAGTAGCGTTCGAAAAAATGCTATTTGAAGTAGTGTTCAAAAAAAAATTAAACGCTACCAAAAAAATGTTAAAACACCAATGCTTAACAAACACGCTTGTTTGTCATCCACTAGCATATGAGACTCGCTAAATAGAAACTTAGTTACCGACTCCCATGAAGGGAGTACACTAGGGATGGCAATGAGGCGGACGAATAAGGTGGAAAATAGTTTCTTTGTCTCCCGTTCTCGTGTCCCCTATATTATTACTCCATATCCCTATGCTTGGGAGTTTCTCTCTCTCTCTCTAGTTTCGTTTTTTTGGACTCTTAATAATTTTTGATTTGATAAAATAGATATTTATATTAAAAAATAAAAAAAATTTATTAGTTTTTTATTAATTTTCTTTGATAAAAGAATATATATCTTTTAGATGAAACATTTTTTTATTAGTTTTTTATTTAATATTTAAAGCATTTATTTTTAAAGGCATTCATTAAGTTTGGTAAAAAAAAAGGCATTCATTAACTTAACACATTTATTATTTGTAAAAGCTGACTATTTATCAAATGTTTATTTAAAATTAAAAATATAAGCTATTTATGTAGATTGATATGCTTTGATAAAAAAAATGTGATTGCTACCATACCCATTTGAAATTGGAAGGGTATTATACCTTCATTAGTTGTCCTATTTTAATTGGTCCATGTGTTCCATATCATCTTTAAAATATATTTTTTAAATATACCTAAATTTTAAAGTAATTAAAAAGAACCTCATTACATCAAATTTTTTCAGAAACACGAAGTGTAGCGGTTAATTAATTATGTGAACGTGGTTACGTGTTTGGTAAATGCTATACTTCGATTTTGAAAGCACACACAGATGCAATGTAAAACTAATTTTATTGTATTGGTTTTTTATAAAAGCATTCTAACTCCATCAACCTTCATCCTCTATCTCAATATGTTAACCAAGATGAAGAAACAAACAAATGAAATTCAATAATCAAACATAACAAAATGCTATAAACTAGAATCATAAACAAAATGCCAAACCAAAAGCAGAAAAAATTCCCAAAAACATACTCAGGGAAACTTAAGGGTCCAATTTAGATTCATCATTTGTTTAATGAACGCTCCATTTCCGGTTCTTAACACGGTGTGACGGAACAACGAACAAAAGTAGAAGGCGTACACAGTGCGGCGGTGGCGTGGCGGCACGACAGTATTGGATTTTGTTTCTGCGTGAGAAAACTTTGATTTTGAAACAATTAGGGTTTTTGTGTAATTTGTATGAAACTTTGGTTAGGTTTGTAACATAATTACTCTAAAGATTTGGGTATAGTTAAAAGAATATATTTTAAAAGTGACATGGAACACGGGTGACACATGCCCAATTAAATTAAAACAAATAATGTAGGGTATGATACCCCTCCATTATAAAATGGGTATGGAAGAATTTACCTAAAAAAAATCATAGATTGATATGCTTTCTATATTACTTCGTTTCGGTCAAAAGACCATTAAATAATTTCGGTCAATTACGTAAAATCCTCAAAGTTGGGCTGCTGTTATCGCTTGCAACTTTAATGCATAAATAGCATCTGTTTGGAATATAAATAAAATTTGATATGATTTATAATATTTATCCTTGTATTATTTGTTTGATAATTTTTAATTGATGCCTTTTTTAGTTGGATTTTGTTTTAGAAATTACCTATTGACCTATTGTAGTGTGAACAAAATCGTGTGGTTTATTGGCAAAAAAAAATCGTGTGGTTTATTGACTAGAAATTACCTATTCTTGTCAAGAAAAAAAATCGTGTAGTTTATTAGCACAATATCAATGGGAATTTCTTTCCTGTTAGTAAATATTCAGTATTATGTGTTTTCAATTCAAATTCATTTGTTTAATGGCGATTAATTAAGGCTCTATTTAGTAAAACGTCGTGGATAACAGATGAGTTAGCAAATAGCGTATAAGTTAGCGGATAGCAAGATCCAACTAAATGGTATTTATCCAAAATTTTAGTAATTGACTCTCAATTTCTTAAAAGAAATCGAGAGGATCTCTACCTGTATTATTAAGCATAGTAAAAAGCTTCATGTCCATGTAAAAAAAAACTTCATGTCAACTTACACGTAGGGTTGAGAAAGAGTATGACTTATAGTACTAAATATTTGTTTAGTAACTCTTACTAAATGACTATAGATGTAACTTCCATATTAATAAAAAAAGCCAAAACAAAAAAGAAAATCTAAATTAATGAAACCCAAAAATCGTGGAACTGTTCCTTAAATATTGGAACCACTTTAAATGGAACCGTTTTAATTGGAATCGTTTCATCACACTTTTGAAACAACATTCTCTCTTGTATTTTTGCAACCGCTTTCATCTTTCTTTCTCTTCACCAACGTTTCATTCGAACAAATCAGCAGTTTCCATCTCCGTCGACTACGTCGGCACACAGATAAACAACCACTATCACCATCGCACATACGCTGGCATAGTTGTCGTCACACAGATAGGTCGTTGCCGTCTCACAAAGCGTTTGTTTCCGTCACCGAAACTGCTCGCATCACTAAAAAGAGGTTGTTGTCGTCATCGTCGCGGATTGCTACAGTGTAGTATAGAAGCGGTAGGTTTCATATTCTGACTTTTTGCTTGATGATACATTCTAATCTCTAATTTTTGTTCGTTTTGTGTTGTAAATGTTCGACCGAATAATGGCTGCTTCAGTGATGGTGGTTTCCTTCTTTTATGCTTTTCGAAATTGTTTGCAATGACACCTAACCAAAATACAGTATTTATCTGGTTATTATTGCACTATCCAAACTTTTCAATAGTTCGGTTAGTACAATAATAACCAAACTACAGTATTTTTCTGCTTATTATTGCACTAACCAAAATTTTCAGCATATTGGTTAGAGGAAGAAGCATCTATTATCTGTGCTGGATCATTGATATCCATGAGAATGTGTTCATGTGGTAATCAAATTTATATGTTCTTGAACTAGAATATTTATTGTGTATCTTTAATATGGTGTTAGAGTCTGGTTTCTTTTGTTCATGTTGATATCCATGAGACTGCTTTTCGAAATTGTATGTAATGTAACGACACCTAACCAAAGTACAGTATTTCTCTGGTTATTATTGCACTAACCAAATTTTTCAATAGTTCGGTTAGTACAATAATAACCAAACTACATTAATTTTCTGGTTTTTATTGCACTAACCAAAATTTTCAGCATATTGGTTAGAGGAAGAAGCATCTATTAAATCTGATCGGCAATTTTTAACATTTATGCTTGTTTCTTTAAACCGTCACAACTTCTGTTTTAATAGATGATTTTGATTCCTTTTTTCAGTGAGACATCAATGGCGTAATGGAAGAGCGTGTGCTTCAATGGCGTGAACGGTAACCGTTTTTGCAAAGGCGGTGTGTGTCGCCGTCTATTTCCTTGCGTGAGTGTGTTTTTGCAACTTCTTTTGCGTGATGCAATGACGTGCGAAGAAGAAGAACGTGAAAAAAAAAAAGAAGAACGTGGAAAAAATAGAGGAAAAACGTGAAAAAGAATAACAAAAGAGGAAAAACGTGAAAAAGAATAACAAAAGTGAAAGAGAAGAACGTGGAAACAAATCCTAATTTAGTTTTGTAACCGTCCCTAAAAAATCGGCGTAATTTAATGGTTAATTTAATTTAATTATTTAATTTAATTATTTAATTTAATTAAAACAAAAAATAACTATGACAACAATGCCCTTATTCAATACTATCCATTAGATTCAATTTTCTTAAAATTTTGAGAATCCAATGGCTATTATTCATTTAGTAATAGTTACTAAGGAAAATGCTTAGTAACATAAGTCAAAGCCTTGTATCATATAATATAAATTTACAAAATTATATTAATATAACTTGAAAGTTGCTGGTGGTTAACACACTCCATCTAAAGAGACATACTCGGCTAGTACCCGATTTGATTCTCAGCTATGGAATACTTGGGACCAAACTTTACTTACCTCCTGAACTTCGGATGAGTTAGTACCCCTTTCCTTTCCCTTAGACACCAGAGTGAGAACGTCTAGACAAAAAAAAAAATCGCGTCTATCTACTAAAAATATTAATACAGAGAATAGGAGAAAAATGCAAAATGCACATAAAAAAACAGAATAGTCAGGGCCTCAGGGGTTGAACCCAACTTAGTTGATGGGTAGAGAATTATTGATATGGTTAGTTGTAAGGGAGACAAATAGAACTACTTCCCCCCAAATCAAAAAAGCATGTAGAGATTCATGCATAGCTGTTTGTTTTAAACACCAGAGATAATTTTTTCATGATAATATTGCAAATTTCAAATTCTCCATGTATTCTTCCTACTGTTATCACCAATTATAGCAGAAAAATATTTTTTCTGTTTATATACAGAAATTTAAATTATGGAGATCATTAAGGATAAAAGATGCAAAACCTAAAAATCCGATTAACCGCAACATGCTAGACCTTTAGAAGTATATAAAAATTTAAAAGAAAAGTTTAAATTAATCTCTAAAAGAATGGACACTACTAATGACTAAATTGAAATATGACATTTCAGAGTCATGTAGAATTGATAGGTTATTCTTGTTTTATGCACAAGCTTTCTGAATTTGCTCGATCAGTGATATAAATGCCGCTCTTGACTGAGTTAATTGTGCATCAGAGCTGAATAACTTGTGCATTGCTCTTAACTCATCAGGACTCGCCTTTTTCAACAATCCTTGTAGCAGCGATTTCATCTCTTGAAATGAATGATGACTGTCTCCTATGTTATCTTCCTCCACCTTTATCAAATTGAAACCGAAAAGTTTGGTCTTGAAGTCACCTAGAGAGTTATTACTTGATCCTGAAGTAACTTCTTTGTGATTCCAGTACTCTATGCATTGATGACCGGGATCTTGAGCTTCAATGGACTGAAAAAGTTTGTTACAATGAATTAAAGCCATCAGAAGTTAGACCAATAGTAAGCTATAGTTCAATAAAACTCCTAACGGTAAGATCCATTAGTATGAATATAATTCAACTTTAGAAATGATATGCACAAGTGGTATCATTATTATTATTATTAGGTGTTAACTAAACAATGGCGCGAACATCTTAAAGACTCGCGAGTTTGCATTACCTGAATAATGGATTGCGAAAGGAATCCAAACATTTTATGACCATTGATGCTTTGCAGAAGTTCCATTGAAGGAACTTCTAGTTCACCTAGACTCCTCCGCTTCTTGATTTCATCCTTTATTCTATCAAGAACTGTTTCCCAGCATTTATCTGCTGAGGTGTTTGTGAAAGCCTCATTTGGATGTTCTTCCAAGGTAACCTGAAATATATTTTATTGAATCAGAAAGAAATATATTTCAATTGAAAAACAAGTCCATGCAAATAAATAGAAGCTCTGAATCATAACATATATCTAGAAACAGAAAAAATATGATTTTGAACTCAAAACAGAAACAAGGTAAGGAATTACCCTGAAAAGGGGTCCAAGAAGTCCAGCATCAATGACTTCAGAAACATAGTTACACATTATTGCTGGATCAAGAATGCTAAAGAACTTAACACGACTCTTGAATCCTTCATAAGTTTATCAAAATAAAACGAAAGTTAAACTCTCGCAAAAACAACTATCAAAGGAATAATCTAACGCCGGAAAAGATTTTACAGCAGCATACCTTTTGGATATATTGCATGTTTACTACACCACAGCTTTCCATACAAAACAGATCCCAAACTTATAAGCTCAACAGAAATACCTAACTTTTGGATTTGTAAGGTTTGGTTTTTCAAAGATATACTTGTATTGGAGGTGTCTAGAACTCCCATTTCAAATGCACTATTGAGTTTCTGTTCTGATTTCATTTGTAGATCCACCCCAAACAGTTTACAACCATCCAATGTATGAGAACTTCGAACGTCATTTAAACGTGATGAAATTTTTTTCTTCGAGTCAGAAATACCACCAGCATCTATTTCCATGTTGTCTTGTTCCTTACTGCCACTGGCTTCTGCATAGCATACTTTTCCTACGTAAGGAACGTCCTTATTTTGCAGGCTGTCAGCTATATTTAGCAAAGAACTATCAGGTTGAAATATAACATCCATATTCAAATCCGCAGAACCTTCCTGATCCTCCTTAACATCATTGTCCATGGCCAACTTTTTGTCATTTATGGCCTCATATGGTGTACTAATAGTTTCATGATGAGGATCTGAATGCACCGACTCTGAAGAAATGTTACTGTTAGGACTGCTAGGTACATTTGAATTTGACTTCTCATTAATTTCTGCGCAAGAAGTTGGGCTTTTCCCTTCTTCGTCATTCTTGGTTTCGGAAATGGCTCTCTCAATATCTTGTTCATGCACGCTAGAATCCTCAACCTTAGCAGAAACCATTCCAATGTTTCTATTTTCCCACGCTTCAATTGCGCGTGGTTCTCCTTCTAATGCTTCAACCAATGTACTTAGCTCATTCATCGAGTAACGAAAGAGAACAAACTTGTTATCCATTTCACATGAGCAAAACAAGTTGAAGTGTTTAAGACAAGAATAACTGTCAGGAGAGCACTTGCAACCAACAGCGGATAGGTGTAAGTCGTAGAAACAAGAGAAGCATTCTCTTTCCTCAAACAAATCAAAGTCACTGTCCATCTTCTGCATCATTAAATGAGTTGGAAGCTGGTCAAGCCTCTCTTTTTCCATCATAATCCTTGTCTGTCAAAATTAGGGTAACAAAAAAGAATCAAATAATGTCAACCATGTTATGGAGTTTTCTTATATGTGGAAAAGGTTATGAACTTACTCCCTTTGGTCTTATTTATAAGAAAAATTACAGTTTTAGGCTCATTGAATAACTTATGTATCTAGTCTATATCAGTTATTCAATGAACCTAAAAATGCAAATTTTGCTTATAATAAGACTAGAGGGAGTATGATCAAAGAGGAGAGAGCAAAAATCATTACCTTAAGTGCCTTGGTAAGAACTCCATCTTTCCGGCAAGCACTTTGCCATTTTAAATATTTTGGATTTTGCTTCCCATGAAGAGTTATCTCTCCAAGGACATGAAGAGAAGATCCAAATAGCAGCTTGTCATGGGACAAGGATGTCTTACGGCACTGCTGACTGTAAAGCTCAGCAGCATTCTGACCGTGAGTAAACCAATCGAACGGGGCCACATTCACAGCCTCTGCACAGTTGAAGCCACAGCTGAAGCCACAATGGTATGCCCTTGGAAAGGTGAGAACAAATTCCCCAGAATGCTGGACTGTGCGATATACAGGCACCCCCTCAGACTTAAGTATTGAAGGAGATAATTGAGTAACCTGCACAAAGATGAAATCATAGCCACTAGAATCTCAAGATAGTTCTCAAACTCTTTGTAAATAATAAAATAGTGCAATTGTGCAAAAGGAATGGAAAAACTGAAAGCAATGAGGAAAGTAGAACTTCGAGTATCATACCAATTCGCTGAGTAGATTTGGTTGTTCTTCAAATAAATCAGGCAAGTGTTTTCTCATTGCATCTTCCAAAGCTGAAGCATGGCTGCCAGGTACACCATACCATACTTTTGGGTCACCCCAGTGCAGATAATTAAGTGAATAGAGGTGATGATCTTCAACATGCTGTTCGAAAGAGCAGGAAATGAGAACACGGTATTAGTATTTATAGGAGAGTACAAAATCAATAATCTTGTCATTAAACTTTTCCTCATTCATACGTACTAACTAAAAAGTAATCTTTCTACTTACCCAACAAAATGTTGAAAAGCACATTCCAACATACAACCATGGAACTAGAACCCCTGAGATGTCACTTCCTTCAAAACATAATGCAGAACCCGGCAGCCGCGCAAAGTTATTCAGATTCCAGCCAGACAAGGCGTAAAAATCCGAAGCACTCTTAGTTAAGGATGATGGCTTAGGAAAACCACTTCCTAGTGATCCAGTTTCCAAGTCAGCTCCATAATACACCTAAGAATCATGGGGCAACATATAAACTGTTTGTCCAATCATGTTAAATTAAAGATAAACAATGTTGTTAATAACAATAAATAATACCTCAACGTCATCAGTTGATTTCTCTATTATTCGCCAGTATTCGCCTTCAATTTTGTCCACAGAGGGCTCCCATTTCTCCTGGTTGTTAATATCACTAGCTTTTCCATCTTCATTGGCATCATTCAATCTAAAGTAACAATCTTTAAAAGCATCAGCATGTTGCTGAAATTCTTTAAATGTGAAGTCTGGACCCGATTGGAATCCATACGTATCATTAGAATCGGAAGCAATAGGAGCTTCGGAACATGAATTGCCCATTCTCCTATACGCGCCCATCTTTGACTGCTTTCTATTTCTACGTTTTCGTTTCCTTCCCCTACTTTTCTTCCTCATGGGCTCCCTATTCTGAAGTAAATAGATTTGCTGAATACGGGTGGAAAATTTAGCGTTTTCCCAAACGTCTTTCTCTTTAAGTGGACAAGGTGGAACCCAACCAGTTGGAGGGACAATTCTACATATGCCATACGGTTCAGCTCGGGGACGTATCTTAGCTATATAACCAAGTGTGTCTTCAAACTCCTGATATGAATTGAAGAGTAAAAATTGATTCAAAACACATATTATCCACCACTAAAAGCTAAAGTACTATGATAGTGATAATTAAGAGATACCTCATAAGTTGGATAGAACACGGGTGCTTCTTCAATTATAGGCCGACATGCTTCTACTGGATCCCATCTCGGGGAAACCTACAACATGGAAACATTATCCAAACATAAACCAGTTAATGACTTCATTGAGCATAACAAGACACATCATCAACACAGTAGAGACCATACAAAAAAATACCTTTTTATGTTGCGAACTGCAGGAAGATTCAAGTGCATTTTCCATTTTTGATTCGTTCCTAAAAGGATTATTATCCTGCATAATATCACGAGTAAGAAAGCTAAATTTGCCAGTTCAATAAAAATAGGCATAGAATGAACATCAAATATACCAAAGTTTAACATCAATATATCAAAAGGGTCTGATACAAACATACATTCAAAAGCAAAGTGCAATGTCATGAAAAAGAAACTAAAGGAAAAAAATACAGTTAGTCAAGCATTCATACTATGACAAATAGAAATCATTAGCTAAATTAGTTTTCATACTTAACACTTTGGAGTCAATCAGGGTTCTTGCTTCACAGTTTAATACAGTAAGCAATGTAATTCAGTACAAAAAAGGGATGATCAAAGGATTAGGCCATGTTGAATGACTAAACAAATGGAATAATAGTCACTACCACCAACCAATGACCTAAGTGAGAAATTTTCAATCTTTACAAACCTCAAGACACCAAAAAACCATAAAACACTAAAGGCTAGGTTAAAGTAAAAAACTTTGAAGATTTACAATAATGGGGTTGGTAAATTAACAATATAGTTCTGGAGAGCAGAAATCAGTACATGAGCTAATCCAACAAAAAAATGACACGTTACACAACAAAAGCTCTCAGTCTCACAAGCAAAAACATAATCATAGTGTTTTGAGCAGAGAAATTATATTGGTAGCAATGATTTTCAAATTATATATTGATAAGATCCAAAATTTGTTTGTGATCCATGAAAATAGAGAACAGAAAATTCGATCAGAAGATAGGCACATGCATAAAGCGCTCTAAAACACACGACAAATAACATAACACATTGCTTAAGGTTTAAAGAACCAAATAGGAAAAAAAACAAAAAAAACAAACCTGTTTGGCGTGATATTCTGTAGCCAATTTCAACTGTTTCATTCAAACCCCAATTGAGTAAGTTACTACTACTGTGCCTGTAACAAAAAAAAACAGAGACCATTGAAACTAATCTTATTAGAGTCCCAATTAACCAATGAGACAATCAAAAAACAATTTTTCACTCTCTCTATTACCAGACTAAGTGATCCCAAACAAACCTTAAAAACTGCAAAAAAAACAATAAACAAATACAGAACAACAACGTACTCAATGCAGCAAAACCTCTTCGAAAGTGACTCTGTTTCCACGTTCTGAATGATTGCGTATAAGTGAATAAACCAAGAAAACTCTAATACAAAAGAAATCAACACCTCAAAAAAAAAAAACCCTCAAATGCAATTTCAATTGCATGTATGTGATGTATGCATATATAAATATAAATATATTGATATTCTATCTATCTATGTATGTATGTATTCCAATCAATCTCTCAAACCCCAAAATTTTTGTAAAATTGTAAAAATATAAAATCCTACAAATCGTGGACACTAAATGCCCAAAATCAATTAGTTGCAGTCTGCAGAGAACAAATATAGAAACAAGAGAATATGGACTGGGCCAAAAAAAATGCAATATATTTTGACAGGTGGAATGAGAAAATCATTAAGTTAGTAATTAATTGTATTAATTGGATGGATTTTGAGGTCTCAGGTGAAAACCCAACAGCACTCACACATGTACTGACAAAATAATTTATTTCTATTTAATAATAATATTAATATAATCTTTTTATACCAACAACGACGATATAAATAACAAAAATACCAATAAAAAAATAATAATGTCAACAGCAACAGCAACAATATAATAATAATAATAATTGTTGAAAAAATAATAATCTTTTATATATATATATATATATATAGTAGTAAAAGATTATTATTTTTTGTTTCTGGACACAAAAGAAAGTGTACTTCGAGTTCGGTGAAAACCGCTAAGCCCAACATTCTACACAGCTCCGCTGACAGAGGTGTAAGTGTACTTGAGTTTTTTGTTTTGTTTTTTATACAAAAAAAGTGTACTTGACACTTCTACAACTATTCTGCTCCTATTTATATATTTTTGAGTTATATATACTTTTGATATTATGAATATATTAATATAATTTTCAGACCGATATTCGCTATAATATAGTATTTATAAAAAATTATTGGAGCTGTCAAAAAAATAATTATTGGACTACTTTTTTTACAATAATATTTTCTTATATTTTAATTTTTATTATTAAATTATTATAATATTTCTGATTTTTTTTGCTATTTTTTCAATTTTCATAATTAGTACTGAATACCACCAATATATCAAACATCTCATGCCAATCAAAAGTTCTCGTTGTTTTAAAATATACTAATAAATAAATTTGTTACAACATATTTTTAAAATCATTAAGTGAAATATGATACAGAATTTTCTCTAATTAAGCCCAAATTGTAAATTCATTTGTGAGTGTTCATAGAACCTGAAGACATTTAGTATTAATGTGGTGCAAATCATCTTCTCATTCACAAAGTAAATGATTTGTCCTCTAAAACGCACCTAATATTAACAAAAAGTGGAGAAAGTATGAACTAACATTGAATGGGATTATGTCTAATTCATGCTTTATGAGTAACTAATTGAATTAGTTAGAAACTAATTCATGCTTAACTAGTTAACTAAAATAATGGAGGTAACAATAATGCTAACACATTTATGAGTTTTCTCAATTGAAAATTAGTAGTTAGGTTGCTTTGGTAAATGTTCAATAACCCATTAATTCCATGGGTATGTCATGCTTCTCCAATGTGGGTAGAGAAAACTCTAGTGTTTTGTATATTGAGGCTCTGCATGTGTTAAACCCAAAGTTCCAATTGCTAGTTAAGAACTTCAAGGGACAAAGCATAATTGAATGGTTATTGACTTCTTGGGTTTTAGAGTGATAAAGGGCTTATGCATGAGATGCATTTTCAAATATGGTGAAAGTACTACTGAAAAATCTGTTGGAGAAGAAAACAAATATATGAGATAGAATGACGTAGCCCTAATAACATAACTAGAGGCTTTTCGTAGACAACAAAAATTTGCACCAAGTTAGACGCCAAGCACATAATGCTGGACTAAGGAACACCACGATTTTCATGAGAAAAGTTCTACAAGCATGGAAGTCTTATTAGGTCATGGAAATCACTTTTTGTCATTTGAGATGCTTTCTCTTCATCCTCTCACATTTTCTTTGTGTGATAAGAAATACGACGCCACGATGGTGGTCCTACCTCCAACGTCTTCCTTCTTTCAAGAAAAATGGTGTTTTCATATTATTTATTTACGGTTTCCTCATTATTTCTCTTTCCATTTTCCTTTCTATTAAATATATGACATGATTGATTTTTGCAGAACATATTTATGACCAACTAATCAACTAAATAGCAAAAAAGACCCAAACTTTGCACAATGAAAGCAATTTCAGAAGACGTGTTCAGTAAAATTGAAAAGTTCTAAAAGCATATGCGTATTTTGATTTTAATGAGAACTTTATGTGAAGAAATACTTTATATTATCAGATTTTGGGCCAATCGTCCCAACCTCAACACCAACTAGGTTTTTCCTCTGACAAGCATATCTGAAAGCGTGTTGTTACCTACTATACGGTCAAGAATATTTTTGTCTTTTCACTTTTGATAAATTCAAGATCAACAACAGAATAATATACAGAACAAACATGAGGTTATGTTTAAAAAACGACTATTAAAGTATAATAGAGAAATTGTATACCTTGGCTGTTGCATATACCTTTCACTGTGATCTCTCTTTATCTGTAGATCATATCAACAATGACGATTATCAGAACAAAAATAATTCAAGAAATTCTTAAAAAATCACAAAAAAATGACAATAGATATAAGATCATTCACCATTAAAATGGTGAGATTTGCTCATGGATGACCTAAATTTGTGTAAAAGAACTTCAAAGTTAAAGAAAATTTCGAGCTAGAGTGAGGGAAACCAACCTTAGATGAATTTTGTGAACTTTTAGTATTTTTTTTCTTATTCTCTCTACTCTCCTTAGCTTTTATAAACCCAAAGAAGGGATAGAATTGTCAACTAATATTAATGGGCATTTTTGGAAAGTGAATAAAACCACTTTTTAATGGTTAAACTGAAATACAACCGGATATGTGGCGTCCATATATAGACTTTACTTTCTCAAGCAAATAGCTGTATTTGATTCTACATGAAAAAAATGATTTTGTATCAATATCTTTTTTAAAATTTGATTTTAATAAAAAGTGAGACAAAACAACAAATTCTAGTTTCATGTTAGAATCAATTCTAGAGACAAAATCAATTATAATCAACAACAATGAAACATATCAAAATAAATTTTATATCTTTTGAGATTGTAAAAAAGAAAAAAGTGAAAACCGAATGTGATTTATGCAATGGCAAAAACCAAATTTGAGAGTTTTGTTTTGTAAAATTGATTTTACTTCTTAAAAGTGAGTTGAATCAAATATGATTTATGTTTGGATGCATTTTAAAAAAATTGTAATAGTCTTATTGTAATTTATTTAAAAAATTATGTAAATGTATGATATTTAAATCACTACTAAAAAATCTCTAAATAGCGACCGGTTTTAGTGACTGATTTAGATATCAAAACCTCAAATTGGTTGCTAAACCGGTTGATGCACATTAGCAACCAGTGATTCAGCGACTTCCCAAAATCGGTCGCTAATTCGGTAGCTAATTATGTTAGCGACCAATTTGGAAACGAATTTATAATTTGAGTCACTAAATCAATCGCTAACTTGTTTGGTGGCTGACTTAGCGATCAACTTAGCGACATTTTTTCGATCTTTAAATCGGTCGTATATAGAGATTTTTTAGGAGTGGATTTCTTTTGAATTATTAATTGTTAAATATATGTATAATAATTAAATTTAGGTTAAATTGTAGTTTTGGTCCTTTATTTTTGGCTTTAATGTCATTTTGGTCCTTTGTGTTTTTTTCTTGTTTTGGTCCCTCATATTTTTTTGAGTCATTTTGGTCCTTTTTTTTGTAATTTTCCATCCATTACCTTAACGGACGCTACGCTAGCAGTTAATTGATAACATGGCATCTTAAATATCAGGACTGACTTGAAATTTATTAAATGATGTGGCATATAAGGGACCAAAATGAAACTTTAAAAAAACATGAGGGACCAAATTGACAAAATTAACAAATCTGGAAAAACACCCTAATCTTCATCTTCATCTTCTCCGGCGAGCCACCACCGCATCTGCGCAAGCCGCCGCCACGACGACGACAAACAGTGACATCGTCAAAACAACCATTCAAATGAGTTTTTTTGATAAAAAAAAAATACACAACCATTCAAATGAGTGAAATTGCTTTAATATGTGAGAACATGAGTAGGAGAGCCGCCATCGCAAAACTAATTAGCTCACTTCAAAATCAATTCAAAATTAGTTTATGTTTGGTTTCACTTATATCTAGGAGGGAGGACATAGTTTTCAATTCTAAATTGAGGAAGCTATACAATGTCTCTAAACATAAATCAAATGTCATTAAAAATGTTATATTGATATTTTTTGATAAGCAAAAATTATATTAGAGGGGATGCAAACGGGCATTCCAACCGATACAAATACAAGGGGCCTCATTAAAATCTCATTAGGCCAAAATTGTATGGGAAAAAGACCCAAAGAGGAAAGAATACCCCAGAGACACAATGTCAGATTAAACCGAGTTTGTTATATTGATATCTATCAACTTTTTTTAAAATTTTTTAAAATCTCAAATACATATTAAAATATAGACTAATCTTTTTCAAGTCCTCCCTCTCCTTTCAAGTCCTCCCTTGAGTTTTTTTAAATTGTTAAAAAGTAATTATTTTAGAACATGAATCACAGCAAACAATTATGTACCGGATTCTACACAGGAGATCATTAAATGGAGGGATTATCAAAAACTGTAGAAATTATATTTCCTTTCATTTTACAAGCTCTAAAGTAGATTTTACTAAGAAATGCATATATCAAAAGCCGTCCCTAAGAAAGCAAAAGACAAAGACAAAGAAAAAACAAAAACATATATTATTATGTATGTATTCTTCGCATATCAAATGCGATTTAGTTTGAGCAGCTTGGTGATGGACATGACTGCAACAATGAGGAGGAGAATGAGACTAATGAAAGAGACAATTAAGGCAGCACCACCTCTATTGCAGTAAGCCTCAAATTTGTCACATATCTTAGCCCACCTTGCATGTGAATTACCATTCCTTCCCAATTCTGCCATAGATGTTGCTGCACTATCTCCAGCTGTTGCTAGAGCCAATATCACCTTCACCCAATTGACCAAAAATTATATTTAATCAAACAATTTCATATGCTATATGTTAGTAACAATCTAAATGAATTAAGTACCATGTCAAATATTGCAACTAGTGCAAGTTGGAGCCCTTTGTTATCAAAGTGGGGTCCTAATATATCCACTGCTATCATCACCAAGTTATAGAGACTCACAATTCCATTGGCTATCATAAAGAACCTGTACTCTCACACCACAAATTAATAAATAACATGTGAAGGTGAAAATATCCAATTATAATATAGTAATATTTTATTTAGCGACCGATTTAAAGACCAAAATCTCAAATCAGTTGCTAAATCGGTCACTAAGCATTAGTGACGAGTGATTTAGCAACTTCAGAAGATTGGTGGCTAACTATTTTAGCAACTGATTCGGTGACAGATTTTGAAAATTAGTTGCTAACTTGTTTAGCGACCAGTTTAGTGACTGTTTTTTTCAATCGGTAAATTGGTTGCTAAAAAGAGATTTTCCGGTAGTATTGCAATGTTAAAAAAAAGGGGAAAACTAAATCATATGGTTAGGACTAACACAAAAGATGGAGTATGTTGAAACTTTGCAGTAAGAGTAGCTGTGATTGGGGTGCTACCAATGGTGGCAACTACTACACTTTTGGTTTGTTTGTTGAGTGCCATAACAAGAGTTGCAGATGTAGTGGCCAAAAATGCAACCACCCTAAGGGACAAAAGGACCCGGTTCTTCTTTGGCTTGGTCTCAGGAATATCATTGAAACCGGACTCTACATTTTCTTCATTTTCTAAGGCCATTGTGCAACTATAGAGGATGATGATGCAAATGGTGTGAAGGAGAAGGATGTGCTATTATAGATAGAAGAAAGCAAATTGGATCAACCATATGGCTTGGTAAGTCTAAGAAGCTAAATTGGGTTATATCTGAAAATTCTTCAGGTTGTCTAACTAACCAACTATCCATTGGTGAGAAATATGTGAAGACACACCCTTGGTAATTAAGTCTTCTTAATTAATTTTATCTTAATTTATGGTTGGATTTAGATTGAAATATTTTCCTTTAATGTGCTTCAGGTTATACTCATACTTTTTGGATTTTTTTCCCAACTTTTCGTGGTGCAGATTTTAGCCTTCAAGGAAGGGGGAAACAAAATCATTTCCTCCGTGTAAACTGTCTTTGAATTTTAAATGATAGTTATGTTCACTTTTATTTAGTTTTTCCTTACCTTGCAATAAGTTGTTTATTAAAGAAACTGGAATGTGGAACAAGTTTTAGGTTGATGCTTGATAACGTGAACCATGTTCGTCATTTCATCTATTCATCTCGGGCGCCACCAAGTTCAGTCTTGAGTTCCCTGTAGAGCTCTTAGTCGAAGGCTAAATCGAGCACTATCACGATAGTAAGAGGTCTGAGCTCTCCAGAAGAGGTCGGCTTTTGCGCATGTACGAAACACGATGAGAAACACTTAATCGTAGGAATTGGGTTCCGTGCACTACCCCAAGTAGGCTCCCACGAAACCAAGCTCCTAAATCTGAGGTTGGGGTCGACGATGAATCCTAATTCTAACCTCCCTTCCATAACATGCCTGAATTCAACTGTATAATTAATAGCAAAGAACTCGCCACAATCTTAATAGCGAAATAGAAGACACTTAAACAATATTCAGGATACAAATCTAGCTAGCAGAACATTGTTGACAGTAACTACCCAAAACAACCAGAACCTACATGTTTTTAGGCAGGAGAAAACACCGGCACAACCAAGCCAACCATAAATTAACCACCTCCCGACATTATATTATATGACAAATTAAAAGAAAAAAAAGAGGTGATGTGAAATAGTACCCCTATAATTTTGAAATATAAATAAAAAAGAAGAATTGGAATTCATGTTAATATATATTGTCGTGCAACTTTTATAATATTTGACATAAGCAATCAACAAAACAATCGTCAATACATCAATGATTTCATGATAACGATTATATTTTGTATGGCCCGGATCATGTGTTGTAAAAACAGATTAAATCCTTTAGTTGTTTACCTAATCATGTTTATCATTAAGCGTGTGTTTGGTAGAAGAGAGAAGGAGAGAAGAGATAGTAAATTTCTTTTGTTTGATTTAAGAGAGAAATAAGATAAAGAAAAGAGAGGTGATTAATTTAATACTATTTTATACTAAGTTGTATTTGGCATAAGAGAAATAGGGAACCTGGCAGGCCATGAGAAAAGTTACTTTTTCTTCTCTCTTTCTCTCTTCTCTGTTTCACTTCTACCAAATACACTCTAACCGTGTATTTCAGTTTGGAGAGATCCGTGGTTGAAGGGACGTAGTGATAGCTTTGTTAGATCACCTATGGCTCAAGGGATGGAAGAAATGAGGGTTAAGGACTTGATGAACCAAGACAATAGTGGTTGGAATTATGGCTTAATTGATCAACTTTTTTGTGAAGAAGAGGCTATGCTCATCAAAAGCATGCCAAGGTACAGTGACTTGGAGGAAGATAAATTAGCTTGGTGGCGGAGTCGGTCCGGTCTTTATTCGGTTCGCTCGGCTTACTATGTGCTTATGGATACTCCGACAAGTATTAATAATTCACATGCTAGAATTGACAGTGATTGGATGTCCATTTGGAAAGCGGGCGTTCCACCGAAAGTTAAATTATTAATTTGGAGGCTTGCTAAGGGGTGTCTTCCTACTCGTAGTTACTTGGTTAAGAGACATGTTGATTGCACCGTTTTGTGTCCTTTTTGCGAACAAGAAGAGGAAACAGATAGTCATGTTTTTTTGGAGGGTAGCGCTGTGCAGGAAGTGTGGCAGAAGCCGGACTTGTTGCTGCCCTTTCGGGTTGCAGCAGGAAACGCAGCAACTCTGCGTGATGCCATTTTTTCGATGCTGGGTTCGTTGTCTGTAGCTAGTAGAAACAGATTTTTAATGGGTATTTGGGCTCTTTAATGTCGTCGTAATGACAAGGTTTGAGATGGGTGTTACAACCGGTTGAGCAAGTCGTTCATGCCGCGAAAGATATGTTTGACGCTTGGTTTGGAGCGCCCTAGACCCACAGGTATTCTCAGATCCTTCCTTTCCTATTTATCTTGTTTCCATTTTCTGGCCGACCTTTCTTTCATGCGTTTTCGGATTTCAAGTATTCAAAGGTTGAATATTTTTAATATTGGGGTTTCTCATGTTAATCTTCAGAATAGGGTTTTTATTTATATTTATTTGGATTGGGATTGCCCGGTTCCTATTCTACTTGCCAAATAAATCAGTTGGGATTTTGATACAAACTTTATTGCAATTATTTTCTTGTTTAACTTAAACTTCTTTTAATCAAGATTAGATTATTGACTAAATTGTTTGTGTGTGATACTTGGATGGTTTTAACTTCTATGGTTTCATTTTAGTTGAACTTTCTGGTGTTTGGCCTTTATTTAACCTTGTAGGTTGCAGCTATGCAGAGCCAACTTGTGTGTAATGGTTGTAGGAGCATTCTGCTTTACCCTAGAGGGGCAACCAATGTTTGTTGCGCATTGTGCAACACAATTACCCCTGTTCCTCCTCCTGGTAAGCTCCATGACTGTTTTCGACTTTGTTATTAAAATTTTCAGGTTAGAATAAGGTGCATCTTCCCAGTCTTTTACAATTTAGTATATGCAAATTATTCACGTTGAAATAATTCTGCGTGTTTAAGCTAGAAACAATTCATGCAGCCAACTGAATTACATATTTACATGTTTTCAGACTCTAACTTGATGCTTAGGACTGCTTACCATACTAATACCCCTGCAGGGATGGATATGTCTCAACTTTATTGTGGAGGCTGTAGGACGTTGCTAATGTACACACGTGGAGCTACAAGTGTCAGATGTTCTTGCTGTCACACTGTAAACCTTGCTCCAGGTACTGTATATTTTGTTTGTTGTTGTTGCTAGACGGGAGGGTCTTGGCATTGAATTCTCGACTGTGTGATTTTGATAGATGATATAAATATTCTATTTTGTATTTGTGATGTTTTGTTGGATTGCTTATTCATTGAATATGGTTAATAATGTATGATGTTCCCAAATTCTGATGTCGTGCTCAGAAGGGGTGCATTAAGGTGATCATTGCTTATTTCTTATGTATCCTTGAGTGTATGTTTTGATTCATATTTGGATAATCCTTGTGAAAAGGGGTTAGTAAATGATTTGATTGTTGGACCTGTGTGGGCACAGCTCATAGATGATATCGCTCTTTTGTACGCAACGCATGAGTTGGAATTACTTTTAAATGTGTGTTTTTTACTTTGCCGCAGGTTTTTGAGTTCATTTTCA
The DNA here is from genome assembly GCA_963573325.1 of Astragalus glycyphyllos. NCBI lineage: Eukaryota > Viridiplantae > Streptophyta > Magnoliopsida > Fabales > Fabaceae > Astragalus > Astragalus glycyphyllos. Next base: position 76,084,666 of record OY754310.1, read on the forward strand.
GTGTTTATATTAATCTGGCCTAAACGTGGTTTGGCTATTATATCAATGTTCAGGATGATGTTCTGAGTGATTTGGTTATGTTGGTCACTGACAAAGAAAAGTTAGGTTGTTTAGGTGTTCACTCTTATGATGGCCTCTTCTCTATCTTAGTTTTCCATTGTTCTGATACTTCATTTTGGGATCATGAGGCTAAACAAGATTGCCAACGGCTTGACAATTAAAAATAAGATTTCTCTCTGGAGTTTTGTGGCCTTGATTTAGTTCACTCTTCCTTCTCCAGTTTCCATCCTTATTTTCTTGATTTGTTCACAATTCCTTTTGCACGGAGTCATTTGGTTGTTTGGGAGATTTTTTTTTGGTGCTAAAAAGGATGAGGGGCGAAGTAGTTACGTTGGTATGACATCCTTATTAAGCTTAGTGTTGCTATGTTGGTTACTAAGAACATCAGACTAGTAGTGAAGTAGGTATGGCATCTAAATTCCCTATCTTTTTCTGCAAGGCTAAATATGAAGCTAATAGCAATCAGGTTTTATGCATAAAAAAACCCAATTACTCTATGGCGTTGGGATCAAGCCATGCTCTCCAATGACCGAAAAGAGGTTGGATCTTGCTAAAATGCTTTTTAAAAAGAAGGTGGCACTCAAGCTCCTATGCTGGTGAATGGATGCTGTAGAGTGGAAAGAGATCAAACGATGTGAATATTTCATGGCTTTGAATTTGAAATGAGAAAAGTAGCAAAATCATATTTTGTAATTGGTGTAAAAAATTTCTTACTTCGTAATATTTTACTATAAAAACATAAGGGCAATCTAGTGCTACAAGCCTAAAAGCTCTCGCCATCAAAAGTTCCAGGGAAGAGATGGATCAATTTGTTATATTAGTTTGTACTAATTTAATATTACTATCTGTGAATTTTGATTTTCAGCAAATCTTTCTGTGTCAGATCCCCCCTCCCCGAGAGAGCCTCCTTGAATATACTGGATCAGCTAACACACTGGTTCTTTATTTTTGTCGTTACCTGATGCCTATTTCTTATGGTCTGGAGAAGAATCGTAATGAATCATGAGAAAAATATTTTGTCATCTATAGCCAACAACTTGTTAATCTGGGGTTGAGTTTTATTTCTTTGTTAAAAGATATACGTTCATAATCAGTTTTTGGTTGTGAATTGTCACTCTTTGGTTCTATTCTTGATAATTTGAATTGCATTACTACTTGCATTTAGTCCAAGGTTTGTGTTTCATTTTGTCTTTTCTATTTTGGTGACCGCATGTCTTGATGAGTGACATCCATAAGGACTTTATATGCATAAAATCTTGTTTGCTCCCTCTACAAAATGTTGGGTGCTTTGATGTAGTTTTCCTTTAATTGGTTCTGTTTGCATCACATTCATTTCAATAAAGAATTAATTGATGTTTACTGACTTTGTGATGATGGGTTCTGTGTCTACATTAAAAAGCATCTAATCAGATGGCCCATGTCCCTTGCGGGAACTGCCGGACAACACTCATGTATCCTTATGGAGCTCCCTCAGTCAAATGTGCTGTTTGTCAATACATTACTAATATCAATGTAAGTTGGTATTTACAGATAATCTGGGCATTGGCATTTATTCTCAACAATGCTTGAAAATTTTTAAGATATAATTTAAGTAATTTAAGTAATTTTATTCTAAACCCTAATTGTTCTATGACATGTTTTCCTTGGCCATTGCTTTCCTCACTAAGTGGTAAAATTTTAGATTTTGTTTGTGGGTTTTTATTTAAGATTTGGAACTCATTTTTTCTCTCTATTCTCTAAAACTATCAAGAGACTTGACTCGGGAGTCAAGACTCAAGACACTCTAGTTATACCTGGTCTCAGATTCAGTAACATCTAAGTTTCCTACAAGTTTCCTCTGGAGTATTTGCTACAAGTTTCCTACAGGAAACAATTGGACATAGTATGTTATGTAGTCATGATTCTCTTCTAGGGTTTTGATATCAAGAAATTCTCAGAATTTTGTAGTATGAAGAAGTGCACATAACATCTTCCAAACATCAATTTCTCTGGTCTGTTTTAACCTGCAGGTAGAAAGGTGTTTCATAAAGTCTTTTGTACCTACTCCATTGTTTTCATTATTAACACCATAAAAACAAGATACTGTCTGTACCTAGCTCTTCTTTCTTCTGTGTCATTTACTCGTACTCAGACTAATTTGGATTTATTGGGAGTTTTTGAAGGGAGAAGAAAAATAGCAAGAGGAAAGGGAAGTGATAGGAAGAGAATGGAAGTTTGACTTTCTTTTATAGTTTGGCTTTTTAAAAAAGAGACGGGATAACATGGAATTCCCTTTTTTTGAATGCAGAGGGTTACTTGTTAACCCTCCGTTTCTACTTTTTATTATAATAAATAAATTCATACTTAAGGGAGAGAGAAAATCCTTTACTGCCTTTTTCCATTCAAGATTCCCATATCTCTCAGTACAGACTTAGGATTTGGTGCTCTGTAACTGGATTGAGTACTTCATCACTGTAATTTTAATTTCAGCATAAGAGGTTAAAATGTATAGCATATGCAATATGAAAGATGCTGTTAGATATATCCTATTAAGACTTAGTTGTTGGCTGGCTTCTGCATAATCTAGTTTTCTCCATCATGTCAAAATTAAAGTATTAGACATACCTCAAGAGAAGTAAGGGAAATAGGGAGAATGATTAAACAGATTTGATATGGGGCAGAGCTACAAACTCGTAATAAGAGTTAAGGACTAGAGTGAAAGAAAGAAAGAAAAGAAAAAATCTTTAACTGGCGATGATATTTGAATAGAAAAAGGATTTCAAGGCTTTCCCCATCCAATAAAAAGCAATCCATTCCTGTAACAGATACTTTTTGATTCCCCAAACCTAACAGTTAAGAATGTGTTTCCCTTCTACCCTCCGATACCGTAACTAAATACCCCACCCTTCCTACTATAACCACCTAATTAATTCTTTTACTACTTTGTAACCAATTCTATGACTCGAGCGAAGTGTGTTAGGCATTTGTAATTTGTAACTTATCACCGGTATTTTCAAATAGGTAAGGCTTTCAAACATAAATAATCTCGAAGATGTTGAAGTCTTCTGGTGTTAGTCTTACTTTTACCATCCATATCCTCATTCCTGATTGCTATTCCAAAGCGTGGTCATTCAAGTAATCTCATGCCTGTTATCAGAGATTGGGATCCAACCTAAAAGAATAGAGATTGGAGCCTAAGGCATTAAAACCTCACTTATAGGGTAACTTTGCAATCTTCGCCAGGGATCTGATATTCAAAATATATAATTTATGAGATTATCATTCTATTTTAGGCTTCTAAACTTCTGTTTCTTGCAAATATGACGTGCATTTATTTTGTATGTATAATTTTCTGAGTTGACATTGTCAAAAATTAATAATTTCTGAGTTGATTTTTTCATACTGTTTCCTTGCTTATGCTCCTTTTTTGTAGATGTCCAATGGAAGACTTCCCATTCCTGTTCATAGACCTCAAGGGACAACCAACCTTGGAACACTACCTTCTACTTCAACAGTATTTTTAATTTTTTAATTTTGTTTTCTGTTGTTTTGATAGTACGGATGAGCATATGATTCTATTTCACTTCCTGCAGTCAATTATCCAATCTCAGAGCCAAACAGTGGTGGTAGAAAATCCAATGTCCGTTGATTCAAGTGGGAAATTGGTAATTATTATTGCTTTGCATTGATAGTTTGGATGTCTTTTTCTACTGCATTTGACTGATTCTCCTGTTGGTTTTGAGCATAGTGAAATTTACATAAAAACATTTTGGCATGACACAGTTTTTTTTTTGATGACAATAAGGGCCAAAGGCCCAAAAAACACACAAGGCTAATGGATCACAGCACGACCCAGCCCAATCTCATCAGAGGAGAAGGAAAAGACTAAAAAGTCCGGAACAGTCTCAAAAATTACAACATTGCTATCACACTTATGGCTGAATCTAGCTCACTTATCAGCTACTTGATTACATGATCTCTTTATCTTCCTCCACAGAAGCACAAAGTCATCATCTCCAAAATTCTGGATTTCTCGCACCAGATTCCTGATACTCGCCACCATCGAACCATCGCCAGTTAACAAATCAACAGCCTCACAAGAATCTGATTCCACCTCCAAGCGACGTATCCCTCTAATCCAAGCTATCTCAATTCCATGCAATATTCCATTCAGCTCCGCCTTAAGAACACCACACGTAGTCAATTTCTTGGCAAAAGCGAAAACGAAGGATCCATTTGCGTCTCTCACAATTCCACCGCAACCAGCAGATCTTCCATTGCAAAAAATTGAACCATCACAGTTAAGTTTCCAATTCCCTATCTCAGGTGGTTTCCAATACTCATTCGTTTCAATTGTTGTCAATTGAATCTGAGGGTGAAGATTCTGATTTCTGTTCAAACAATTCAAGATATTGTTAACCTGATGCTTAATTCTGATAACAGAGCTCTCTGTAGAGTGAGAATTCTGAGAGAAGATTAGATCGTTTCGATTCGTCAGTAACCCCAAAAGCCAAATTCCAGTAAGTTGCATCTCCATTACGGTGTTTCTGAGTTCTGACTAAGATTTTCATCTAACCAATTGTGCCAAATATTGTAACTGAAAAATTTTCTCTGATTTGGGAATTTGAGGCCGCTCCAAACAGCAAAGCTCACCCTACAATCCCTAAATTTTCTCTGATTTGGCATGACACAGGTGAGCAATGTTGTTGGCGTTACAACAGATAAGAAATAACGTGGTCATATATAAAGGTGAAGTATATGACACATAATCACAGTTGCTGCCACACAAAGATAATGCCTGTACATGTATATGATATTGCAGCCATCAATGGTTTCATTGAATTTTCTTGATATAAGGGTTAGACAGATATCAGTATGTATATGTATATGAGGAGGACAAGTTTGCGAAAAGGACATATAACATGTCTGTGTGATTGGTTCATTCTTGTTATATCTTGACTTACAAGTCGTAGACGAGCAAATGTTATTTCTTTCATGACTTGTTAAACTTGTGATTTTATTGATGATCTGTTAGGACCTTGTATGAATATTCGATGCAAGCATTGTGTGATAAAACAACAGATCTGGTTGATTATTTGATGAATGTTGTACAGGCATTGCACTATAAAATGAATGAATGGTCTGATGGATTTTTACCAACCGTTTGAAAGTAGAGATAATACACTGGCTGGCTGCATTTGATATTTGTGATAATACGTGTTACTTGGCTAAATAAGGAAATAAAACTGTTGAACATTTACCATTGATAGTTCTCGTTTCTTACCTGTCTGAAATGGTATATAGAACACAATCAATGCCAAACTTTTAGTAAACTTTTATTGGGGCTAAGATTAGGATTAGAATACTAAGGATTTCTTTAGTTTTTTATACTAAATTAGTATCAGCTATTTTTTTAATTAAATCTGATTCAAAGGTTGTCAATTAAAGAGAGTACCAATGTAATTTTACACATCCCAACCATCCATTAATAAAAAATATTTTCATTTATTAATTTATATATATACCTGGTGGTTGCAGGTGGTGGCCGGCGGCTGATGGTGGAGCTCCGGCGACCGACATCGGTTGGTGGTGCCGACCATGGTGGTGCCATTAACCACAAATCCAACTATGTTTTGGATTCCACTACCCACAAATATGAAATTTGTGGTTACCGATTTTTTTTAATTATTGTGGAAATAACTCATATACCCCTTTAGTATTTGTTACTAAGGTTTTTGCTTAGTACCCTAAGTCACTCTCTACTTATTGCATAAACTAAATCAAGAAAATAACGAGTAAAACAAGAATAAAAACCCTTTACTTATTAGTATGATTTTACTCTGCTACTAAGAGATTTAGACACTAGATATCTACCAAAAATCTTAAGGCAATAATCAATATATGAGTCTACTTTCTTATATATCCTTCATTTAGCTATTCCTAATCAATGTGGGACTAATATTAATAATGGATGAGAGAGAAATAATCATTAAGTTATTATTAGAAATAAATATAAAGATAAAATAACAATCGCACATCTAAATATTTAGAAAAAAATTAATAAATATATTTATTATATTTTGAATGAGACCCTCATTATTCTTTATGAGGTTATATTGACTAGTTCCGAACTGAAATTCTTAAACAAATATTTCTTATTATAAAGGCAAAATTACACCAGGGGACCTTTAACTTATTTATTTGTAACAAGTTGGCCCTTTAAGTTTCTTTTGTAACAAATAGGCCCTTTAAGTTACCCGACGTTGACACCGTTGGCCCTTTTAGTAAAATGTAATATCGTTCATTACATCAAAATACACCAAAATATGTTTGTTTGCATCAAAATACATAAGCTAGAGTAGTCACAATATATAAAGTAGCATTACATCGAAATATATAAGCTAGAGAAATCATTAAAAGGGCCTATTTGTTACAAAAAAAACTTAAAGGTCCAACTTGTTACAAATAAATAACTTAAAGGTCCTCTAGTGTAATTTTGCCTATTATAAACTATTCACTTTTCTTACTTGTCTATCTGAAAAAAACTGTTCTACAGTTATTAATTTAATAGATAATAAATATTATTTGTCAATAATAATTTTGATTAAATTTAAACATTTTATATAATTCATGGGCGATTTTTTTATAGAAAAAAATAGACGAATGCAAACACCTCAAGATAAGACCGAAAAACCATCAATCCTAAGAATGCGTACGAAGAGATTCATATTTAATTCTCCCCAAAGGAATTGGAGTAGAGATTTAGGTCCATTTGATTTGCAAACAGATAAATAGTGGACTGGAAAGTACAACACTGGACAACTTTTTGTCCCGTACACTATTTGGAAACACAACAATGGACAACACAAGAAAAAAATTGTAAAAATTACTATAATTTTTTTTGATAAGCATAAAAAAAGATTATAAAGAAAAATCTGTGACGAAGAAGATGAGAGAAAGAGAGAGGTGAGAGGAGAGAGGGACAATGAAAGAGAAAGAGATGAGGGAGAGATGTCACTCGATGAGAATATATAGAAGAGGTGAGAGGGGATAGATAGAGAGAAAGGAGAGAGAAGAATGAGATAGGAGAGAGAGAATAAAGGAGTGACAAAGAGGAGAGAAAAAATTACTAAGTTGGAAATAAAAATAATATTTTGGTATTCTTTTGGTAGTGAGGAAGTTGTTGTACCGTGAGACAGAAAGTTGTACTGTGATTTTGTGAGGAATGAGAATTTGAGTTTTTGTCGAGTTTGCCCCCAGTTTTGTCCAGTACCATGAAGAGTTTCTAAATCAAACATGGTACAACTAGAGGTGTCCAGTCGAATCAATTACTTTTCAACAAATCAAACGCACACTTAAAGTACTCACAACTTGTCTTATACAAATCATGTTGTGCTAGGTATGTCAATCCCTTAGAGTTAAAGTTAAAATAATGGGGTTTTATTATTGTACCCCCACCATCTTCCCTTATACCCCAACGCCCCATGCAAAAAGACCAAAATATCCTTCACAAAATTTAAAAACCCCAACATATCCCCAGCTCAAAAAAAAAATGGAAATCGTATATACCTAAATACGAATTTCCCCTAAAAATTTTAAAAAATTAAAATCGTATATACCTAAATACGATTTTCCCTAAAAAATTAAAAAAAATAAAATCGTATATACCTAATGTGGGGGTATATACGATTTGTTAAATTACAAAGTCGTATACACCCCCACACCTACATATATACGATTTTGTAACCTAAATAAAAAATAAATAAATCATTTAAAAAAATAAAAATATATTTTTTTTAGAAAAATAAATTAGATATGAATATTGACCGTGTTTTGGTTCTGTTTAGTGTATAGTTCGTTAACACGTGACGATGTTAAACGTCGAGCGAATAATTTAGGCTAAAAAATCAGCTTTTGGGAAACCTACTCCGATTGTAATAAAACCACAACCATTAAATTCGAAAAAAATCAAGGATCAAGATTCTTGTAGAAGAAACTTCTACTATGACAACAGAATCAAAATCTCACATTCCATCGTTTACTATTTTTTATTAATTTTTTTAATTTTTCATAGTCTCCAAAATATCTGAAAATTTTTGCATAGCCTTATTTTGGTTTTATTAGATTTTTAGTGGTGTTTTTATAATTTTTGGATTAGTTTTGACTCTTTAACGGATTTTTAGTAGTGTTTTTAATCTTTTTTAAAAAATTAAAACAATTTTTTTAATAACAAGTCGTATATACATAAGGGGTGTATATACGACTTTGTAAAATACAAGTCATATGTACCCCCACACCTACGTATATTTGATGGGTACCTCACTTGTCACCATTAACTAATGTTACTAAATTGTCCGGAGTCCAATTTGTTTGAATTTCCGTAATCAAAAATAAAAAAATTGTTTGAATTTTTCGTTAATCACGTGGTGAGAATTTTTGTATGTTCAAGTTTCTTCTCATTTTGATACCGTTTATTTATTACTAGTTTCAATGCCCGTCCGATGGACGGCGGGCCTAGCATTGACGTAATTGCATGTGTCTAATATAGTTGAAATATAGGATATTTTGTAGATTGAGAGGAAGTGTAGGAAGTTAGGATGGAGTGTTTTATCAATTAAGCAAGGAATAAATAAAACCCAGAAATTAAACATAGTTAAAAACTTGAGAAGATGCAAAGTACAATTACCAAAGCATTACAATGTAAAAATATTAAATCCTAACAATATCAACAAAAACAGTAAGTTGAGAGCCCCCAAGTCGCATTCTAAGGATGTCACCCACTTTCAAATGTTGTTCTTTTACAAAAGCAAGTCACTCCTTCCCAGCCAAGTATTTTTCTTCTTTTGAGCGTGGAGCAGCACGAACACAGCAATTATAAGTCTTTTGAGTTGCATTGATATGCAGAGGGATTGATTCCATTGAATCCGGAATATGCCTCCCAATTCTTTTGGGGAAGTGCTGTGTAAACATGATTATCCAAGTTAACCTAAGTAAGAAAGCTGAGAACAACAAAAAGTTAAGTGACCAAAATAAGAAGCTAACCATGACACCAGATTTGTTGCAGATGTGGTTAGAAACTTTCCGATCCCAGGTTAAAGGATCAGCTTCTGTCAAGATAGCAGCTGTCCGTGGAGAGTCGGGACCATCAGAGTCAGAGGAGGAAGAGGAGGAAGAGGAAGAAGAGGAGATCAAATGAACATATCTCCCAAAAGCAGCTCTGTTAAAAGAGTCCAGAATGCAAAATAGTAAGCAAAACAGAAGATATAACCAAAAGAAATAAAGGCCAGGAAGAAAAATGTTGGAGTGTTAAAAAATAAGAGAGAGAAATTAAGAAGGAAAACCTCGTTGCAGTGAAGGATGTAGCCCTGGCCCTCTGCATAGGGGAAAGAACCTCCTTCCTCTGTGTATGGATTACACATGGTTTCTTGCCAGTGGAAGATGACATGGTAAGCAAGGTTTGGACGTTGATGGTTGAATGGTACGATGGAATGAAAGGAAACCAGTATTTAAAGGATAAAAGAAGCACTCCAAAAGAGGAAATTAATATAGCTAGTTGGAGATGAAACAACTTCCAACCATTACATTTATGTTAAAGTAATAACAATGAGTTTTTGAAAATGTATGTACTCTGCGGTCAGTGTAACAATTAAATGAATGGATTTGATATTAATGCGGTTGATAAACTCATAGAGAATAAAGAATAATAAAGAAATAAATAGAAGGGAAGTAAAGAGAAGAAGTGAATGTAGGAGAAGCAAAGGAAAACGTGGTGGACATGCAAGGAGAAAGAAGTAGTATGCACATTTATCAATGGTGTATGGTTGGGTAAGAATTGTTTGGAAACATACGCCGTTAGTGGAACTTCAACGACTGTCGTGCAAGGAGAGAGAAGTAGTATGCACATTTATTTTAATACGAAATAAAAAAAATTAGTTTTTTGTAAATATTTTAATTTCCGTTTGTTTTTTACTTTTTGTTAATACAAAATAAAAATAAAAATAATTTTTAATTAATCAATGTTAATATTTTTATATAAATGCGAATTATTATTCATTTTTGTTTTTTATTCATTTTTATATAAATACGAAATATTATATTTACTTTATTAAATCGTATATCAATATATATATATATATATATGTATTATTCACTTAATATATATGTATTATTCTTAATATATCAATATATATTTTAAAGGAATATTTGATAGTTTATTTCATTTACATTGAATAATTACATTTAATTTATTATTAACAAAAAATTTGATAGTTTGTTTTAAACATAGTAATTTAAAATGAGTAATACTAATAGAGTTATTAATATATAATAAAACAACATGTATTTTAATTATTGTTGTTATTATGTTATTATTATTATTTTATTTTTTAATATATAGTTAAAATCGATATTAATATATCAATCTATAGAAAATGTTGTATTTGATTAATTGTTAATAAAAAAAGTACAGTTTGTTTAAAACTTTGTAATTTATTTAATGTTTACATTGTTAGTGTATGTAAATATGTTTATAGGTATATATATGTGCATGTATATATGCAATAGATATATATATATATATATATATATATATGTATATAACATTAATTTTTATTGAACTTTAGTACGTAGTTCCCCAAAACATGGATCGTAGTTGGTGATGGCAGTATTAGTAATCTAGTAGTCTGTACATTTCATTTTAGGCTTAATGGGCCTTGAGTAATAGCCCATGATCACTTGTATTACACAAATCTGTTGAGTTAGGTTTGTTAGTTAGTTTTAACTGTTTCATTATCACAGTTAAACCCATCTTGTATATAAGCACATTCAATGAATATACAAGTTGATTTTCTGCCAAATCGCTTTCTGTTTTCTACAATTGGCATCAGAGCTCCTGCACTGGGGCCTGATCAAGAATCATTGTGAAGCATTCTTGAGTAACAGAAAGTTCGTTGAAGCAAAGTGAGTAACAGAAAGCTGTTGAAGAGATCAACAATGGCGGAAAAGGAGAATAACTACATGCAACCCTCCGTACCAAAGTTAGATGGACATTATAGCCACTGGGCTATGCTGATGGAGAACCTTCTCGTTCCAAGGAGTATTGGAACCTGGTGGAGAACGGCGTCTACGAACTACCGGCGAATGCGACGCCGAAGCAAATGAAGATAAGGGAAGAGAGCAAGTTAAAGGACTTGAAGGCTAAGAACTACCTGTTTCAGGCGATAGATCATAGCATCTTGGAGACAATTCTCAACAAGGACACATCAAAGGAAATTTGGAAATCTATGAAGAAGAAATATGAGGGCTCTTCAAAGGTTAGAAAGGCTCAATTACAAGCAGCACGCAAGGATTTTGAAATCCTGAGCATGAAAGAAGGGGATTCAATTGATGAGTACTTCGCAAGAACGCTTGCAATTGTAAACCGTATGAAGATGTATGGTGATCAAGTGAAGCAAGAAACCGTCGTTGACAAGATCATGAGAGGCCAATTACGTGATGTGCTCAATTGATCAAGCAAATGATGTCTCAACTCTCTCAGTTGATGAATTGCAGAGCACTCTGATGGTTGAGGAACAGAAGATGAGAGGCCAAAAGGAAGAATAACAGGTGTTGAAAGTCACCAATGCTGGAAGAGGAACAAATAGAGGAAGAGGACGAGCCAATGCTCGTGGTGGCAGAGGCCGTGGAAGATAGTCTTGGAATAAAGAAACTATTGAATGTTAGAATTGCCACAAATTGGGTCACTATCAATCTGAGTGCCCCAATTTGGAAGTCAGCATGAATTTCACAGAATTTGAACAAGGTGAAGAGATATTGCTAGTAGCTCAAACTGATGATCAAGAAAATTACATGAATCTTCTTGAATTTGAACAAGGGAAAGAGATGTTGATGATGGCACAATTGGAAGAATTGGAGGACACTGAATCTGATAATGAAGAAGAACTGGTGATGGCACTGATAGAAGATCATGAAGGGAACATCAATCTCACTCAACTCAAAAGAAAGGAGGGGACTCTATTGATGGCTCAAACAGAAGAAAAGAAGACCTACATTACCAAGGTATGGCTCTTAGATTCTGGCTGTAGCAATCATATGTGCGCAGTTAAGGAATGGTTCAGTGAATTAGATGAAACATTCACAACAACTGTTAAGCTAGGAGATGACAGAAAACTGATAGTGAAAGGAAAAGGGAAGGTAAGGTTGGAAATTGGAAACAATGTTCATATAGTTACTGATGTATTTTGGATACCTGAATTGAAAAACATGTTTAGTATTGGGCAATTGCAAGAGAAGGGCCTAGTTATTCAGTTTGCAGATGATTTTTGCAAGATATATCATAAGACAATGGGACTTTTGTTCAAGTCTAAAATGACAGGAAATAGAATGTTTCCTGTTCTTCCTAATATTGTGACAAGCAACCTTCCTTCATGTTTCAAAGTAGCAACTCTTGACACCACTCATCTCTGGCACCAGAGATATGGGCACTTAAACAATGGTAGCTTGAAAGAATTAAGTCAAAAGGCTATGGTGAAAGGATCACCAGAGATAAAAACAAGCAACAGAATCTGTGAAGATTGTATGTGTGGGAAGCAACACAGGGAACTATTCCCTAAGGCAACCTCATGGAGAGCAGAGAAAAAGCTTCAACTCATCTATGCATATATTTGTGGGCCAATAAAGCCAGAATCAAACACTAAGAAAAGGTATTTCATCACATTCATTGATGATTTTAGTAGAAAATGTTGGGTATATTTTCTCATTGAAAAGTCTGCTGCTCTAGAAACTTTTAAGTTGTTCAAAATTGCTGTTGAAACTGAAATTGGTAACAAGATTGCTTGCTTGAGGACTGATAGAGGTGGTGAATTCACCTCTACTGAATTTAACAATTTTTGTGCTGAGAATGGTATAACTAGACAACTCACAGCAGCTTACACTCCTCAACAAAATGGAGTAGCTGAGAGGAAGAATAGGTCTATCATGAACATGGTGAGATCAATGATGAATGGAAAGGGTCTGCCTAAGGAGTATTGGACCGAAGCAGTAAGATCGGCAGTGTTTTTGCTCAATAGAAGTCCAACCACTGCACTTACAGAAATCACACCTGAAGAGAAGTGGAGTGAAAGCAAGCCATCAGTTCATTTCTTCAAAGTTTTTGGTTGCATTGGCCATGTGCATGTGCCTGAAGCATTGAGAAAGAAGCTGGATGGGAGAAGTATAAAGTGTGTACTGCTAGGAATAAGTGAAGAGTCCAAAGCCTATAGGCTGGTGGATCCTCAAACAAAGAAAATTTACATCAGCAGGGATGTTGTTTTCTCAGAAGAAAAAAAATGGGATTGGAACAAAGGAGAAGAGAGACAGAGAGAAGAATTGATTGACCTAGGAGAGAATGATGAGCCAACCACAGCGACTGATAGCACCTCAGAATCCACTAAGATAAACACAGGAAATAATAACTCAGTAAATGAACCTCAACAGTCACAAAATGTTGATGAAACTAGAGAAAATGTGGACAATACAGGACAAAAGAGAGTGAGTAGGAAGCCTGATTACTTGAATGATTACTACACCAACTACATTGAACTTCATGATCAAGAAACTGGAGAAGAGTTCAATTTATCTGTCATATCTCAAGAAGCAGATCCTCTGAGTTTTGAAGAGGCAGTAAAGAGTAGCAAATGGAGGAAAGCAATGGACCTTGAAATTGAGGCCATTGAGAGAAATGGTACTTGGGAACTTGTGTCCTTACCTGAGAATGCTAAGAAGATAGGAGTTAAGTGGGTTTTCAAGACCAAATTGAATGAAAGAGGTGAGATTGAGAAACACAAAGCAAGGCTAGTTGCCAAGGATTTCTCACAAAAACAAGGTATAGATTACATGGAAGTCTTTGCACCAGTAGCTAGGTAGGACACCATAAGAACTGTTGTAGCTTTAGCTGCACTCAAAGGTTGGAAAATCTTCCAACTTGATGTGAAGAGTGTATTCCTTCATGGAGATCTCAATGAAACTGTGTTCATACAGCAACCACAAGGATATGAGAATAAAGGAGATGAGAACAAAGTCTATAGATTGAAAAAGGCCCTCTATGGATTAAAGCAAGCTCCAAGAGCTTGGTATAGTAAGATTGAGTCTTACTTTATGAAGGAAGGATTCCAAAAGAGTCCATCAGAACACACTTTGTTTGTAAAAACTGATGAGGCAGAGAACATTTTGATAGTGAGTCTCTATGTTGATGACCTCATTTTTACTGGAAATTGCAGAAAAATGATTGATGATTTTAAGACTTCCATGAAGGAACACTTTGACATGACTGACCTTGGCTTAATGAGCTATTTTCTTGGAGTAGAAGTATGTCAAAGTGATCAAGGAATTTCAATTTGTCAAGCTAAATATGCTAATGAGATACTGGAGAGATTTGGAATGACTAGCAGTAAACCAGTAAACACTCTCATAGTTACTGGATTTAAACTGTCAATAGAAGGACAAGGTGGAAAGGTGGATGTGAGCAATTTCAAGCAGCTAGTTGGCAGTCTCATGTACTTGACTGCAACAAGGCCTGACTTGACTTATGCTGTATCCTTGTTGAGTAGATATATGGAACCACCCACTGAATTGCATTTGCAAGCTGCCAAGAGGGTATTGAGATACCTAAGAGGAACTGTGGGACTTGGAATTCAATACATAGATAGTGATTATGCTGGAGATGTGGATGACAGAAGAAGCACATCCGGATACGTGTTTTTGCTAGCTTCTGAAGCAATTTCATGGTCTGCTAAGAAGCAGCCAGTGGTGACCCTCTCCACTACTGAATCAGAGTTCATTACAGTAGCAAGTTGTGCCTGCCAGGCCATTTGGTTGAGAATAATTTTAGACATGTTGGGACTACCTCAGAATAAAACTTCTGTCATATATTGTGACAATAGTTCTTCCATCAAACTTTCAAAGAATTGTGTGCTCCACGGTAGGAGCAAACATATAGACATCAGGTTCCACTTCCTACGTGACTTGACCAAGAATGAGATCATTGAATTGGTGCATTGCAACACAAAGCAGCAAGTGGCAGACATCATGACCAAGGCCCTCAAGACAGAAGATTTTCAAAAACTGAGACATTATCTTGGCATGTGCAGAGTTGTAGAAGCTGCTCAGCAGATTGGAGTTTAAGGGAGGAATTGATGGCAGTATTAATAATCTAGTAGTCTGTACATTTCATTTTGGGCTTAATGGGCCTTGAGTAATAGCCCAAGATCACTTGTATTACACAAATCTGTTGAGTTAGGTTTGTTAGTAAATTTTAACTGTTTCATTATCACTGTTAAACCCATCTTGTATATAAGCACATTCAATGAATATACAAGTTGATTTTCCGCCAAATCACTTTCTGTTTTCTACAGTTGGATGTATGATGGATTGTTTCCTGGAAGAGCTGGTTTAAAGCGTCGTTTTGTACAAGGAGTAGAAGAGCTAATTTTTTGTGCTAAGCAGCATGAAGAATTTGCGCGACAAGGCGGAATTAGATGTCCGTGCTTGAAATGTTATTTCAATTTATAAAAAATGATGATGAAGACAGACTTGATTTGTACAATAATGGGTTTACGCCAAATTATTTTATATGGAGTCGTCATGGCGAAGTATCACCAGGGGTAGTTGTTCGTGCAGTTAATGTTCCGGTTGAAGTAGTAGATCCCACAACAAGTAATTATCCAGCGGCTACGACGTCTGAATGCGAAATTATTCAACCGTTAGAAGTTTATCAGGGAATGATATCTGATGCGGTTGGAGTAAATTTGGATTTTGTAGAGCCAGAATATGATGCTGAAGAAGTTCCAAATGAGGAAGCTCAAAGATTTTACATGTATTTAAGTGAGACAAATAATCCATTATCAATGTGTGTTCGGTTGTTGGGTCTTAAGGCTCAGTTTAATGTTGTTGAGTTGTGCATGGAATATATGACCAAAATGATGTTGGATGCAACTCCAATTAGAGGACTTTTGCCGCAGAGTTATTATGATGCTAAAAGATTGGTATCGAAGCTTGGCTTGAAATCTAAAAGAATTGATTGTTGTGTCTCCAGTTGCATGCTCTATTATAACAATGAGTTTGGCATAAATGATGGAGAGTTGTCGAAATGCAAGATTTGTGGAGAATCACGCTATCGTGCCAGCAGGAGAGGGATGAGTAGAGGCAAATTGGTTCCACGAAAAGCAATGTTCTATTTGCCGCTCATACCAAGGCTACAGAAGATGTTTACTTCAATGGAGACCGCGGGTAAAATGACGTGGCACCATCAAAATAGAAACAATTCTGGTGAATTATGTCACCCATCTGACGGTGAGGCTTGGAAGCATTTTGATCGTGTTCATCCAGATTTTGCAAGTGATCCACGGAATGTTCGGCTTGGTTTATGCTCTGATGGATTCACCCCATATTTTCAAGCCTCGGCAACACTGTACTCTTGTTGGCCTGTTATTGTTACCCCGTACAACCTTCCTCCAGAAATGTGTATGTCTAAACCATACATGTTTTTAAATGCAATTATTCCAGGGCCAAGTAATCCAACAGCTGGTATTGATATATATTTGCAACCTTTGATTGATGATCTAAAAAGATTGTGGAATGGTGTTTTAACTTATGATGCAGCACGCAAACAAAATTTTGTGATGAGGGCGGCTTTAATAAAATTGTATATTTAATATTCCTATTAATAATTTTTAAAAAATATATTATTAATTATTAAATCAATAATATTTTTATTATTAATTTTTTAAAATATATATTAGGAAATTTATTATATTTAATTCGTATATTTATTATTTAATTTATTAAAAAATTCGTATATTTGATATTTTTATTAATAATTTTTTAAAAAATATATTATTAATTATTAAATCAATAATATTTTTATTATTCATTTTTTAAAATATATTAGTAAATTTATTATATTTAATTCGTATATTTATTATTTAATTTTTTATTTTAATTTATTAATAAATTCGTATATTTAATATTTTTATTAATAATTTTTTAAAAAAATATTATTAATTATTAAATCAATAATATTTTTTTATTAAATAAATTTGTGCTTTTTTTTAAAAAAAATTGAAATATTACCTGCGGATATAAATCAATTGCCGGCGGATTGTGATTTTTTTTAAAAAAAAGTAATTTCCGACGGATTTCTATAATTTCCGGAGGATTTTTTTTATTTTAAAAAATATATTTGCGGCGGATTTCTTATATTTTCCGGCGGACTTGTTTTATATTTAAAAAAAAAACTTTATTTCCGGCGGATTTTTATTTTTTTTTTTAAAAAAACTTTTTTCCGGCGAATTTTGTATATTTCCGGCGGAATTTTTGAATTTCCATTTTTTTGAGTTTGGTATTTCCTGCGGATTTAAGTATTTTCCCGACGGATTTGACTTATTTTTCGGGGGATTATCCCTCGAAAATTTCCGGCATATTTTCCGGCGGATTATCCCTCTGAAATTTCCGAGGGACTAAAATCCACCGGAAACCGTTTGCTACCAGCGTTGTATCGGCGCCAAAAATCCATCGGAAACTCCAATTTTCGGCAGATTTGGATCATTTCCGACTGATTTTGGTCGCCAGAAAAACCTATTTTTCTTGTAGTGTACAGTTGTCAACATCTCACCATACAATAACAAGAACGTTACGAGAACAATTCCAGTGAGGTTGCGTAGGAGACGAAGAAGAACATGAGAAGTCACGCACTGGAAATCGATTGAGAGGCCTGGGAAGTTGCGATGATGATGATGAAAAGAAAGAACGAGAAGGGAGAAAAAAGAGGTTTTTCCGAAGGATCTAATTGATTCCATGACAAATGAAGGATCTGACCAAATGAATTTCTTGAATAAAAAATAACAAAGAAGATAAAATGAGAAAGGGGAAAAGAACATACAAAATGGATTAGGCAAGAAGATGGAGAAATCGCAACATCCAAGAGGATGATAAAATCGCGAGGAATCACCACAAGAGAAGCATTCACTAACCTACATAAATGTGTCTTCTATTTCATCCAAGTTGTGAAATAAGGGTACAAAAGTTCCTTAAATACATAGGGTTGTGCCTAAGCTACAACCTTGCACACCATGGTGCCTATGCCAAAGGTGCATACACATAAATACTAAAATCCTCTAATGTCAACATAAACTAAAATAAAATCCTCTTAAAATAAAATCAAGTTCATTCTAATTTAAACAAATTAGATTCTCTTAATGCTCTTGAAATCTACATCAGATAGTTGTTGAAGTGGTTGTCGGTTGTGGTTGAAAGTGATGGTTGAAGAATGATGGTCTGAGTTGTGGTTGGTGGCAGTCGAAGTGGTGGTTAGCAGTGGCCAAAGTGGTGGTCGCTGGTGGTTGAGTTGGTTGTTGGCGGTGGTCAGATTGGTAGTCATCGACCATTAGTGATGACCTGTTAATTTCAAAACAAAAAAACAAAAGGCTAAATTACAATAGATGTCCTTTAATTTTTACAACTAATGTCCAACAATAAGTGCCTCAACTTCGAATGTAGATGGTATGTTGTACCTTCTTGGATATGGGGTTCGTTTACCAATGATACGTAATTTTAGAGTCTGTACTAAATCACAAGAAACTCTATCCCGAACAAACTGCTAGTTTTTGATATATGGGTTGTAACGATCAAGAAGTTGATGGAGATCATCAACAATATTGGACTGTAGTTTGGTTTTGGTGTCTTTCATCCTGCAAATATGGTAGAAGTCAACCATAACGTCTATAGCAAAGCAAATTGTGAATGCATGTCTTTTATAGTAAGAATATGAAAATTACCCGACAATCGACATCTTATGTTGGATCTCATTCTGTGTGTCATAGACGTATAGCTGTGCAAATTTTGGGGTTCCACCAGGCATCGGTAGCAAGCTACCTATTTGATGATAGTTTTCTCCATTCATAACAAAAATTGGGGGTCCTCTACCCATATTCATTTGCCGGTTAATTGTTCCACCCATTGATGTTAGAGCAAACATTGTGTTGAATGACCTAATATGATCCTGGAAAAAATTACTTTTTCGGTCAGTATTGTGGTATAGATCATACAAAGCCTGAGGTGGTTCCTTGTAAGGGGGAGAAGAACTCGTCCATGTGCACAACACATGAAATTTAGGGTTTAAAGAGTGTTGGGTTTTGCGCATCCGTTCTTCATACCACATCAAAGAGTTGCAATGCTCACACGTTGATAGAGGAAGTCCAATATTCCAATATTGGGAGTCAACAACTGCGAGGCAATCAGTAAGATAAGCCACAAGTGGATAGAGTTGTGCTTAAAAATTACTAAGCCGAAATTACGGTATGCATGCAATAAAGCAATTGTAATCACGGTTGTTGTATTTACCTGGTCTATTACTC
Source organism: Astragalus glycyphyllos (assembly GCA_963573325.1). Classification (NCBI taxonomy): domain Eukaryota; kingdom Viridiplantae; phylum Streptophyta; class Magnoliopsida; order Fabales; family Fabaceae; genus Astragalus; species Astragalus glycyphyllos. The sequence continues at coordinate 76,104,093 of OY754310.1, forward strand.
GGTTGAGATGGCTGGTTAGGACCAGATGGACGATCATGAGAGTTGTTAGTCGGATGAATACATTGTGATGATTGTGGGCCTATAGGTGAGCTGGTATCCTTGTTGGACAATACTCTCAGTGTTGTCCTCGTAACTACAAAGATAGAACATGAATAAAGCAAGTAAAATAAAAATTTACTTGTAATTTTGAATGAAATAGTTACCTAATTAAAAATACAATTATATTTTTTGTTTACCTATCTCATGAATTTAATAAAAAAACTCTAAACATTGGATTGTGCAAGTGATCCTGTCAAGTATTTGTAGCTAGTAATTAATTTAGCCAAAAGCCCAAAAGATACCGATATTGTGTTGTTAGTGGAAGGGCAAATAACCTGATCCATATATTATCATAGATATACGACTTAATAGAAAATACTCAAAGTATATAAATTAGTAACAATGTCTGTAATTTAGATAGTGATCCGGTGTCTCAAGAAAACTAGGCTCCCAAACCAGTGCTTGATAGTGTGGGAGAAAAAACTGTCCTAACACAAAAAAATAAAAAAAAATCGAAAATAACACACTCTTTTAATTATTTACCAAAGTAGCACACTTTTTTTTTTCCTGTTGAGAAGTCGCTACCCCAGGAAATGACTTCTCAACATGGTTTTTGGAAATTTGTTTTTTTCACGTTTAGAAGTCGCTACCCCAGGAAACGACTTCTAAACAGGTTTTTTTTTTAAATCCAATTGAGAAGTCGCTACCCCAGGAAACGACTTCTCAACGTGATTTTTTTATTTTCGTGTTCAGAAGTCGCCACCCCCCATAACGACTTCTAAACAGGTTTTTTTTAAAAAAATTCAATTTTAATAACAATACTAATTTATATAAATTGAAAAATAATTAAAGAAATCCTATTTATTAGAAAAAAAATTAAACACATTTATTTTCATTGATTAAAAAGCGGATTACATTGATTGAAGTGTCGGCAACATCAAGGCCGTTGAAAACTGAAATGTTGCACATTTTTTTAATTGACCCACTTTTTGTCAACTATGAAAATCCAGTTTAGGGTTTCATATTTTCCTTATAAATAGACCCATTACATTTCACTTCTTTCACACAGAACAGAAGAAAATGACCACTTCCTGTACACTTTACTGTCAGGGCTACCTCAATTACAATGAAGAAGGTGTCTATTTTGATGGTCCAAACACCATTTTCTCCAGACTTGAAAACAACATCACCTTCGCCGCTCTCAAAGAAAAACTAACGGAAAAGGTGCAGCTGGAGGGTGAGGAGCAAGAAGTCACTTGTACGTTTATCGCTACCCCCGACCGTGGACAGATAAACGTGTTCGATGGTTCATAATGGATGTCAAGAAAGAGGAAGACGTTCGACACATGATACAAACTGGATTATGTTTTCAATACATACTTTGTGGAGTTTCCAGCATTACCAACGGAGTTGTCCTAGCCAGATTTTAATGGAATTGAATTGCAACATGATCCAAATATGCAGAGAGAAACAAAGGGTCGCCCAAAGTCTTCCCGTATTCGTACTGAGATGGATCAAACATAAAGGAGTAGTTGCACTAAGAGATGTGGTCTTTGTAGAAATGAAAGAAACAACCAAAACAATTGCCCTAACCGGAATGTAGATCAATGGGATAATTAAGTATTATATTCATACTGACTTGTTGTAATGTTGTAATCCGGTCTTCAATTAATGTAATCCGCTTTTTAATCAATGAAAATAAATGTTTTATTTTTTCTATATATAATTATGTTACAAATTTTATAAAATAAATAGGATTTCTTTAATTATTTTTCATTTTATATAAATTAGTATTATTATTAAAATTGAATTTTTTTTAGAAAACCACGTTGAGAAGTCGTTATTACAGGTGGCAACTTCTAAACAAGGAAATTAAAAGAATAAAAAAATCACGTTGAGAAGTCGTTTCCGGGGGTAGCGACTTCTCAACAGCATAAGTTGGATTTTTTAAAAAAACCTGTTCAGAAGTCGTTTCCTGGGGTAGCGACTTCTGAACATGGAAAAATCAAATTTTCCAAAAACTATGTTGAGAAGTCGTTTCCTGGGACAGCGACTTCTCAACAGGAAAAAAAGTGTGCTATTTTGATAAATAATTAAAAAAGTATGTTATTTTTGAATTTTTTTTACTTTTTTTTGTGCTAGGACAGTTTTTTTGCCTGATAGTGTTCAATCTAAAAGTAAATTGAGGAGACTTCGTGATGGTCATTGCAGTACAATTACTAATATTTAACGTTAGCGTCACTGTTAGCATTGTCACTCCATTACCCGCATGAACTGAACGCGAGGTGTGCATTGCTGGGAAGCAAGTCGGCGGCCAACCAAAGCCATTGTTCGATTGAATGAAATGAAAGTTGCAAGGTTCATTATATTCCATCCACTTGTAAACCGAGGTGTTGCGATCATATGGAACAAAGATTTGTAAAGATCCAAGCAATTAAAGAACCTTCACAACGGAACCATCACCATCAAAAGCATGGGAAAGCTAACACCAGTTGAGAAATAATACATACAGTCATACAGATATACAACAATAGGGACTTGTTATTGTTAGAGATTTGCCTTCCGTTTCCAAAAAATTAAAATGGATCTAACAAAAGTGGTGTTTTTTGTGTTACTTGAACCACGGTGGCAATCCTAATCTGCACCGAAGGCACTGTCTGTGACCTGCGGATCGCACAACGGTTCGGGTCACCGCGCCAACGACCAATCCGACTGGGTCACACCGAGCCAACTACACGCGCGATCCAATTGCTGACTTGAACAGGGTGGGGGTACCGGGTCACGGTCCGACCGATCGGGTCGGCCTGGATTGAACAACACTGCTTTTAACACAACACTTATTTAATTTATTTATTTATTTAATTGTTACTACTATTACTTACTCTGTACATGTATTGACTAGGTGGAAAAGTTGGAGAGTCAAGCATGGCGACACTCTATTGACTAGGTGGTGAAGGCGTGAAGTATTAGAGAAGGAAGGAAGGGTTGACGTTTCGTCTTACTTCCCGTTAGCAGTGAGACGGTGGAATTAAAGTGATGTGATTACTAAATGACGTGGCACAATTTTAGATTCTGTTTGAAAAAAAGTAGTAGATAAGTTAGCGGATAACAGATAAACTAGCTTATAGGAAATAAGGTAGCGGATAGCCGATGAGGTGACAGATTGAATTTAAAGTGTTTGGTAAATCTAGCAGTTGAAGTAGCTTATAAAAATAAAATTACGTAAATATACATTTGTAATTAATGCTTCAAAATGAGAGAGAAATTTATTTAATGAAGGATAAATGAGGAATTAAATTAAAGTAGTGAGGGTAAAGTTTGGAGAAAAATGAAACGTTATAAGCTATAAGCTATAAGCTCAAACGCTACTTTAAGTAGCGTTTCAAAAAAAAGTAGCGTTTCAAAAAATGCTATAAGCTAGTAGAAAAACGCTAAAAACTAGTTGTGCCAAACAGTTACAACTAGCGGATCCGCTATAAGTTATCTGCTATAAGCTAACGGATGAGTATTGCCAAACAGAGCTTTAGTGGTGGGACAAAGTATGGGACAACAAATATGAGACAGAAATAGGAAACTTCCCATAAGATCACTGATAACTCATATTTATATGAGTTATTTATGCTTTTATTACTTAAATCAATGCAAGTTCTTAAGTAATATTGTTGTTTAATTAAGTAGATATATGTTGTTTACTGTAAAAGAGGGTTAGGAACTGATTAAGTGATTATTTGGCACTTTGGTGCCACATCTTGTGTTTTTAACATGTTTGTTCAGTATGCTGCAGCATCAGACGCTATAGCGTTGCATTTTGCAGTTGATGAGAGAGAAAACGAAAAAGCAATTTCTGCAGCGTGTCAAATCACTGCAGAGCAGTGCAGAACTTTTTCTGCAGCAGCCACCCACCTTTTACTTTATGGGACACTTGTCTATTTTGTAATGGACACTTTTCTTTATATAGAAGACTCAACCTTCCTCTTCTTCTTCATGGAGTTGCTGGTCTGAAGAGAGGAGAGTTAGAAATAACTCTCTTTCACTCCATTTTCGTTCAAGCTCCATTTTCATAATAAGAGTAGAAATCTGCAGTGTTGCGAGCGATGTTGTAGCACCAGGCGATTCTGTGAGGGATGTTGTAGCATCACATGGCCTGTCATCATTTGGAGTATTTTCATTCTCTTTGTGATTTCGATTTTATGGCTTTAGGTATCTCCTTTAAGCCTTATTTCTTGTGTTTGTTGCTCATCATGAGCTGAATCTCTTGTAGTTGGATGCCTGTAGTTATGTAATGATATTTTAATAGTTTTAATGTAATGTTTAATGTTAGTATTTTAACCCTTGCTTATTTACATTAAACTTGCTTATTTACATTTATGTTATTCACAATACTTGTTGACAACTTGTTATTGTTATTTGTGTTACTCATTAGCTAAATCATTAATTTAAATATAGAAGTTAACTCAACAATCCTCGTGGGAACGATCTTTACTTACTCTATGCACATACTCTTTTCCGCACAACAATCACCCATTCCACTAATTCACGCGCCCCTTCGATTTGAAGCTGCCAGGAACCGCTCTTTGCCATGCCAATTTTTTGGGCACCGGCGATCACTCTCCGCTCTCGTCAGCCACGAATGTCACATCCAGCCCCTTGCGTTTATATAATTTCCTTTTACACTAGACTAGATAACTAATTCTGGTAGAATATAATTGTCAAAAAAGATAATTAATATATAGTATATATTATCTCCACAACTTAACAGTGCCTCACTTCGAAGACTTTATGATTTTTAATTTTTATGACTATCTTTTCAGATTTTTGGCTTTTAAGCCTTTAATTCCTTTGGGTCAAAAAAAGCCTTGAGCTTCTTTGAGTAAAAAAAATGGTGTTACTTTCTGCGTCACTTACATCAACAACAAAGTTGTGTCCAAAATCACCTACAAAATATTATATTATTATGCTATTATTTACTAAACAATAATATGCATTTTTTGGATATTTTAATTTAGCTACGCTCGCCCCCGCAGCCCACCAATCTTGGCTCCGTCCCTGGCTGACAACAAGGCCACCCCCACAAGAGAATGAGCAACCTTGTTAGCATTCCTCCTAGCAAACTCAACATGAAAGTTACAATTAAAAAAGAAAATAGGTTCTTACAAGAACTTAAAATCGCACCAAACTCGTTACAAGGAGAAGACTTTGAATTAAAACGATCAACCACGAACTTTGCATCCATTCCAGAGACAACATCCTTATATCCTAGCTCACGAACCCAATCAATCACCAAGAGCAAACCCATGGATTCACCAAGTATCACATCGGTTATGGGAGAAAACCAACAAGTCTTGGCACAAATAAAATTACCTTGATCATCCCGGATGCAAATGCCAATCCCCACCTTGTTCACGGATAATGAAAAAGACGCGTCGACATTACACTTCACTACGCTAAGAGGCGGCTTCAACCAAACTTCAGTTGCTGCACTAGCTGCTGTCATTGGTGATACTGCACTATTAGAAGCTGCTATGTTGATAGCACCCCATTCGGGAAAAAATATGCTCCCATCCAAACAATTGCAGCAGAATCAGCGTTCTTATTTTTCCAAACCCGCTCATTCCGATTTTGCCAGAGACTCCACAATGTCATGCACCAAGCAATACCATCCAACGCATTGAGAGTACACAACACCGAAAACACATCCGTAAAACTATCAAATTGAGCTGCACAACTACTCACAATATTAAGAATGCCAATTGAGTTCCAACACGCTGCCGCTTTAGGACAAAAAACAAAACGATGTTTGAGGGACTCAGAAAATCTAGTACACCATGGACAAGAATCTTCAACATTGATATGTCTATAAGCCAAATTTGATAGAGTAAGGAAAATATCACGACAAAGTCTCCAAAGAAAGTGCTTCACCTTAAAAGGAATCTTCATCTTCTAAAGAACACGCCAATCACTACAACAGATTTGGGGATGGGCAGCGTTTTTTTTTTAGCCATGGGCAGCGTTTCTGGGCGCTGCTAAATTTGGCGCTGGTGATTCCTCCCCAAAAATGGGCAGCGTTTAAGAAGCGCTGCTCATTAATAGCCATAGGCAGCGTTTGAAGGGAGAAGCGCTGCTCATTCACCTAGCGCGTTTAGAAATGGGCAGCGTTTGGTAAGGGGAAGCGCTGCCCATTTCTAAACGCGCAAGGTGAATGAGCAGCGCTTGGTGGGAGAAGCGCTGCCCATTCACCTAGCGCGTATAGCAATGGGCAGCGCTTGGTAAAGGAAAGCGCTGCCCATTGCTGGTGAATGAGCAGCGCTTCCCCCACCAAGCGCTGCTCATTCACCTAGCACATTTAGCAATGGGCAGCGCTTCCCTTTACCAAGCGCTGCCCATTGCTATACGCGCTAGGTGAATGGGCAGCGCTTCTCCCACCAAACGCTGCCCATTGTTTAATTTTTTTTTCCTTTTTTTCTTGTTTTTTTGTACTTTCCTTTTTATATTTGATAATTTCCTGGTCATATACAGCCAATTAATACCAATCCAATCCATTATATACTAACAACATATATATATATATATATATATATATATATATATATATATATATAAACTAGTTATATATCCCAATGCACCAATATGATCACAAACCAAAACAAACTAGCTAACAAGTTATTATATGTATCCAAAACTTAGCAACTTACAATATTAACAAATTAATATGTATCCAAATCAAACTCTCTACCAATATGTATCCAAAACTAGCCAGATACTTACAATATGTATCTAAATTAAAACAAGTTAGCAGCTAACATATGCATGAACTAATTCATATGCATGTATCCAAAACTAGCAAGCTACTTACAATATGTATCTAAATTAAAACAAGTTAGCAACTTACATATGCATGAACCAATTCATATGCATGTATCCAAATAAAACTCTAACAATTTACAAGATTACAATCTATCTAAAATCAAAAGAATTGCGAGACATAACGACACCACTCTCCTCTAAGCTCATCAATCTGTGCAGTAGAGTATGTCTTCCACCGACAATCGGGAAAATACTGAAATTATATAATTAAATAAAATTAGAATTGAAATATATGGTTAAACCAAAATAAAAAAGAGTTTTGTAAAGATACCTGTCTGGGGATAACCATTTGATTGTGGGTAATAATTTCCTTCATAAATCTCATTACGTAATACCCACAATCATTGTTATTTGGTTGTTTCGGACACTACAAAACAAAAGATTAGTTAATTGTTAAATTTAATTTCATACATTTTTTTGACAACAATAATGTAAATAAATATATGAGAAGATTGATTACAAACTTACCACTATTGGCACCCATTTTGTCTGTGATTGTTCTAATCCCCAATATTCCTTCAAACAACTGAACACAATTGGATATAACTATATTATTAAAAATACATATAGTTAACAACTAAAACAAAGAAATAGGCAGAGTGATCGAAATACACACACCTATTAAATATCACAACCAAGTCTGGGTGGGTGTTGAAATGACCATGCACAGAATCAATGTAGTACACCGTATCTGTCTTAGGATTTATTGCAAGCAAAATCCAATGATCCCTACAAAATAAAACTTTGAATAAGTAATTGACTAGTATTTAAAAAATGCATGTTATATAAGAATAGATTAAATCTCTCACCCTACGAGACACGGTGCCAAAAACATGGTATCGACGCCTCTATGTTGAGCATCCGATAAGCGTCGAGTGATATAATTTGTAACATCTTTCTTGTTTTGTTCCACAAGGTTGTTATAATTAGACAGATCCTCCCTGACATTACGGAGGTGTGTACTATCCGGACACAAGAACACATATCTCTGTGTCCGCTCCGAAGGGACCAAAATGTTATGATACAAGCACCTACAATTAGAGGTATATATATATATATATATACAAATTAAATTAACGATATAATAAAATAAACTCAATGATGTTAAATAATAAATTACATACGTACCTGATATATGCTCTAATACAAACACTGGTTGCCCAATTCATCTGACATAAATCATTAATATCCTGTTTTGGGATTATCAATAGTTGATCGGGATTTCCAAAAATGTTGTCATCCATCTGTAATACAAGCGAGGTTTCATCATCCATCTTGAATTGCGCATGCATTTCGGTATACAAAATAATCCTAGAATCATCAATGGAAGAGGCGGAGGGCTGACACACTATTGGAGGAGGGGCTGGCTGAGTCACTTTTGGAGGGGCGGGCTGAGTCACTTTTGGAGTAAGGGAGGACCGAGTCACTTTTCGCGGAGGGGCGGGCTGAGTCACTGTTGGAGGAGGAGAGGGCTGAGTCACTGTTGGAGGAGGAGAGGGCCGAGTCACTTTTTGAGGGGCAGGCTGAGAAACTTGTGTTGAACGGCCAGACCGATACACTTTCTTGCTAGTAGATATTGCCTTGCTAACACTTTTGCCCCTAGATTTTGCATTTTGGCGTACCTATATATAAATCAAATAATTCGTTAGCTAGCACACAATAAATGACAAAATAAAATAATTAGTTAGTTACAAATATATTGTCACTTACAACAATAAGGTGCGCTGGCCATGCCACAAATGTACCAACTGCATCTTGCACAGTTAGTAAATCTATACTGGGTATTGGAGCAGGCAATGGTGCATCCTGATAACTCTATTTTATATAGAGTTATTTGTGCTTTTTCACTTAAATAAATGCCCAATATCAAGTCTATTATATGTTAAATATGTTAATATGAATAAAATAACAACATTTATGGTTTACAGATAAGAGAAGTCCATAACTTAGCATTTTATTGTATATTGGTATGTTTGATGTGTTTGTTCATTGCAGCCGCAGTTTAGTGCAATTGCACCAGTTGATGCAACTGCACCAGGCAGTGCAATTGCACTTGGTGCAACTGCACCACTCTGTACCGAAGCAGCTCACAACCCCACATTGGAAGCACCTCAATTCTTACCATTGCCATAATGCTTAGTTGGATTGCTGCTTGCTCAAAAGTCACATGGGAACACATGGCCACTTGCAAAGGAGGCGCCTACAATCAAAAAGGCTTCACAAAAATCTATCTTACAAGACATGTGGCAACCATTTGTTGGACCTCAAATTAAGGATGAGTGTTGAAAGCCAAGCTGATCTTCAACTTTTAAAAAGTAACCATGGTTTGGTTAACTTAACTCAGCAAGGAAACCTCAACATGAAGGAAATCTCCAAGGCTATAAATAGGACTCAAATTCCTCACTTGAAAATATTCCAAATTGTAGAGAATCATATCATATATCATATACTCTTTTTATTTTAGTTTTTCTTAGTTTTAAAGTTTTATTTTCTTATAGTTTCATAGTGTTAGTTTGAGAGGAAGGTAAGAGGAAGTTTACAACTTCTTACTTCACTTCTTCAAAGAGCTAATAGGTGCAAGAAATTAGTTGTAAGCAAATATATGCAAGAGTTTTTCATTTGTTACTCTTTTGAATTCTCTTGTACTTCTCTTTATTGCAATATGCTTTCATTCACTTATATTTGCTTTATCACGCTCATCATGAACTAAACTCTTTTGAGTTTGGATGTTCTAGCTTTCCAATGATCTTTTGAGGAAAGTTATTGTGTTTTCAAGTGGTGTGCACTTTAGTTCTTGTGTTTAAATTCTTAATCTTGTTTTAATATTGATCACTTAGAACAAGTAGAGTTATATTCACTTAATTGGCTTATAACTAGAAATCAAGAACTAAGTAAGGATAAGTGTTTAATAAAGCTTCTTGTTAAACTTGTTTTAATAAAGTTAGCTTGTTAATTCCATGTTAGTTCTTAGCTTAAGATTAACATAGTCCTTACAACAAAAGTGTAGAGATCTTAAGATACAAGAGTGTACTTACTTAAGCAACTTAGATTATCTGTAAGGGGGCGAGAGAGGCACTGACAACCCTACTCTTTACCGCAAAAAAACAGGATCATATAGAGCTTGTAACGAAACTCTGACGAAAGTAGCTGACCAGCACACACTGATGCAACTGCACTAAGTGCAATTGCACCACAAGAAAACACAATATTCTCAAGAGTGATTTAGTTTGTGAAAACATCCCAACTCTCATTCTCAACTGATTTCTTACACAATTTACTTGCTTTCTGTTTATTTATTTTCATTTCAACTTCAACCAAAACCAAAACATTTTGAATAGTGTAGTCACACTAGTTTGCCTTTCTTTACAACAACGCATAAGAGTTAATCCAATCTCTGTGGGTTCGATCTTTTATACTATAACTTGTGACTGTGTATACTTGCGCATAATGTTATCTATTTACACAACACCAAGTTTTTGGCGCCGTTGCCGGGGATTGTCATTAATTTTTGTTGTTTTAAAGATAGTAGATTAGTGTTTATTTTTTTGTTGTTATTCTGGTATTTTGTTTTTCTGTGCAGAAACAGGTGCATTTACACCTAGTGCAACTGCACTAGCTTATGCCCAGAGACAGATCACCAGAATTTGAGTTAAATCCAGAGATAGAAAGACAGTTTAGAAGGTTGCGTAGACTCCAGAAACAAAGACTTCACAGTTGCAGCAATACCATGTCTCAACAAAGTGAAGGAGAAGGCTCAAGACCAGCCTCAGTCAGAGGTGGTCCTGGATCACAAAGAGATGCTGAAGCAGATCACAGAAATCAATTCATTCACATGGGACCAATAGGTATGATTAATGATAGAGATAGACCTATGAGAGATTATGCTATGTTTGATCATCAAAACATGCAAACCAGTATAGCAAGACCTCACATAGAGGCTGTCCATTTTGAATTTAAACCCATGATGTTTCAAATGCTGCAAACAATTGGTCAATTTGGTGGATTTCTTCATGAGGATCCCCATGAGCATTTAAAACAGTTTTTAGAAATATGTAGTAACTTTATCATACCTGGTGTTAGTGAAGATGCATTTAGACTTAAGCTATTTCCATATTCTTTGAAAGATAAGGCTAAATCATGGTTAAATTCATTAGAGCCTAATTCTATTCATACATGGAATGAAATGGCTGAAAAGTTTTTGTCAAAATATTTCCCACCTATCAAAAATGCCAGAATGAGAAATGATATTACATCTTTTAGACAAAAAGAATCTGAATCATTTATTTGAAGCATGGGAAAGATGGAAAGAACTTTTAAGAAAATGTCCACACCATGGTCTTCCAGTTATTATTCAAATGGAAACATTTTATAATGGTTTGGAACCACAAACCAGAATAATGCTTGATGCATCATCTGGTGGCGTATTGTTAAATCTGTCTTATAATGAAGCATGTGAATTGATTGATAGAATTGCTACTAATAGTTCTAGTTGGCCTACTGAGAAGGTAAGTACCCAAAAGAAATCATCAGGGGTACATGAAATTAGTGAAATATCAGCCCTATCTGCTCAAGTAGCCTCACTAGCAAACATGTTCAAAAACTTCACCACAACCAGTGCAACTGCATCTAGTGCAGCTGCACCAGTAGAGAACACTGCAGCAGCAATAGAACAAGCCCCTCCAGGAGCTGTAAGTTGTGTTTATTGTGGAGGAGGTCACCTTTATGAAGAATGTCCTAGCAACCCTGTCTCTGTAAATTATGTAAGTTATGATAGGAATAACAACCCTTACTCCAATACCTATAATGCTGGTTGGAAGGACCATCCAAACTTCAGATGGAACAATACTAGTGCACCTGCACCTAGTGCAACTGCACCAACCCTTCCACCAAGATTTCAATCTCAGAACTACCAAAGGCCTCAACAACAACAACCTACTACAGATAACTCCTTAGAAGGTTTGCTTAAATCTTTCATTAATGAAACCAGAACAGCTAGGCAAACCCATGAAGCATTCATTAGTGAAACTAGAACAGCTAGGCAAGCTCATGAAGCTTCAATTAAAAATCTGGAGAATCAAGTAGGTCAGTTAGCAACTGCTCTGTATCAAAGACCAACAGGTACATTACCATCCAATACAGAAGCAAGTCCATCTCAGAGGCCAGGTAAAGAACAGGTCAAAGCTATCTCTCTCAGAAATGGGAAAGATCTTGCAGAACCTAATGAGAATGAAGGTACAGGTAAGGGAGAAGAAAATAAAAATGAAAAAAGTTCTCAAAATGCAGAAGCACCTGATGCATCTGCATCTCATAAAGTTCCAACTCCAAGGTTAGTTCCTGAATATCCTCCTCCTCCTTTTCCTCAAAGATTAAAAAAGGCACATGAGGAGAAGCAATTCAGTAAATTTTTAAATGTTTTAAAGCAATTGCATATTAATGTTCCCTTGATTGAAGCATTGCAACTAATGCCTAATTATGCTAAATTCATGAAAGATGTTCTTTCAAAAAGAAGAAGATTAGGTGAATTTGAAACAGTTGCTTTGTCCAAAGAATGTAGTTTGATTTTGCAAAACAAAATTCCAAGAAAATTGAAAGATCCAGGTAGCTTTACAATTCCATTTTCAATAGGTAATTATTATACAGGTCGTGCATTGTGTGATTTAGGAGCAAGCATCAACTTGATGCCTAAATCTGTCTTTACACAGTTAGGAATTGGACATGCTAAACCTACATCTTTAACATTGTCACTTGCAGACAGGTCAATAGCTTACCCAGAAGGAATCATAGAAGATATCTTGGTAAAGGTTGACAAATTTGTATTTCCTGTAGATTTTGTTATTCTTGACTTTGTTGCAGATGAAGAAGTACCAGTTATTCTTGGAAGACCATTCTTAGCAACTGGGAAAACATTGATTGATGTGCAAAAAGGAGAACTAACCATGAGAGTAAATGGTCAAGAGGTGAAATTCAATATAATGAATGCTCTGAAATATCCTGCAGAGGAAAGTGAAGAATGTTCAGCAGTCATCTCTCTTGATCATTTGGTACAAAAGCAGTTCAACAAGCAGTATGATCATCTTACCAGTGCACTTGCACCTGATGCAAATGCACTTCCTGAAGAAGAAATGCTGGAAAAAGACATACTGCCAAAGGAAGAACCAACACCTAAGGTATGGGCTAGAACTTATGAATCTCTTAATTTAGAAGACCCTAACCTTAAACAAAATTTACCCTCAATTGAACAATCTCCCAAATTAGAATTGAAAGAACTGCCTCAACATTTAAAATATGCTTTCTTAGGAGAAGGTGATACACTTCCGGTTATCATATCATCTGAGCTATCATTAGAACAGGAAAATGATCTCATTAGTACTTTAAAAAAGCATAAGAAAGCTATAGGTTGGCAAATGGCAGACATAAAAGGAATTAGCCCTTCAATTTGCATGCATAGGATAATTTTAGAAGAGAATTCTAAAAATTTCATAGAAGGACAAAGAAGGCTAAATCCAATAATGAAAGAGGTTGTAAAGAAAGAAATAATTAAGTGGCTAGATGCTGGAATCATATACCCCATATCAGATAGTACATGGGTAAGCCCTGTATAATGTGTTCCTAAGAAAGGGGGTGTGACAGTAATAGCCAATGAAAAGAATGAGTTGATACCAACTAGGACTGTCACAGGTTGGAGGATCTGTATGGATTACAGAAAACTCAATAAGGCCACAAAAAAGGATCACTTTCCTTTGCCTTTCATTGATCAAATGTTAGATAGGTTAGCAGGAAAAGAGTTTTATTGTTTCTTAGATGGTTATTCAGGTTACAATCAAATTGCAATAGAACCTAAGGATCAACAAAAAACTACTTTTACATGTCCCTATGGTACCTTTGCATTTAGAAGGATGCCTTTTGGACTTTGTAATGCACCTGCTACATTTCAAAGATGCATGATGTCTATATTTTCTGACTTCATTGAGCAATCAATGGAAGTTTTTATGGATGATTTTTCAGTTTTTGGAGAAACATTTCCATTATGTTTATCAAATTTAGAAAAAATTCTCCAAAGATGTGAAGACACCAACCTAGTACTCAATTGGGAGAAGTGTCATTTCATGGTACAAGAAGGCATTGTGCTTGGACATAAAATTTCAAAAAAAGGTCTTGAAGTGGATAAGGCCAAGATTGAGGTCATTGAGAAATTACCACCTCCATCAACTGTCAAAGGAATCAGAAGCTTCTTAGGCCATGCTGGCTTCTATAGAAGATTCATCAAAGATTTTTCAAAAATTTCTAAACCATTGTGTACTCTTTTACAATTAGATACACAATTTCACTTTGATGAACTCTGTATGGAAGCATTTCAAAAGCTTAAAAAGGCACTGGTAACTGCACCAGTAATTGTAACACCAGATTGGAGCAAGCCCTTTGAATTGATGTGTGATGCTAGTGACTTTGCAGTAGGAGCTGTCCTAGGGCAAAGGTATGATAAAATCTTTCACTCAATTTATTATGCTAGCAGAACACTTATTGAAGCTCAAATGAATTATACTGTGACAGAGAAAGAGTTATTAGCTGTTGTATTTGCATTTGATAAGTTTAGATCTTACTTGGTTGGCACCAAAGTTATTGTTTATACTGACCATTCTGCCATCAAGTATTTGCTTTCAAAGAAAGATGCAAAACCAAGGTTAATAAGATGGGTTCTACTCCTTCAAGAGTTTGATCTTGAAATTAGAGATAAAAAGGGAGTGGAGAACCAAGTAGCAGATCATTTATCTAGACTTGAAGGTGAAAGTACAGGTACACAAGAGATCAAGGAGAATTTTCCAGATGAGAAGTTGTTGGCAATTACCACAAATATAACTAAAGCTTTTGCACTAGATGCAACTGCACCAAGTGCAAATGCACCATGGTATGCTGACATAGTCAACTTCCTCGTGAGCAAAGTTGTACCAGTGGACATGAATTTTCAGCAAAGAAGGAGATTCTTCTACATAGTAAAGCAATACTATTGGGATGATCCCTATCTATATAAGAGGTGTCCAGATCAAATCATGAGGAAGTGCATCCCTGAAACTGAACAGAAGACAGTACTTCTGCACTGCCATGCTGCACCGTATGGAGGTCACTTTGGAATCAACAGAACAGCAGTTAAGGTATTGCAATCAGGTTATTTCTGGCCTACTTTATTTAGAGATACTTATTTTTTGGTCAAAACCTGTGACAAATGTCAAAGAAGTGGGAATATTTCTGAAAGACATGAAATGCCTAGAACCAATATTTTAGAAATTGAATTTTTTGATGTTTGGGGCATGGATTTCATGGGTCCTTTTCCACCTTCTTTTGGCAATGAATATATCTTAGTAGTTGTTGATTATGTGTCCAAATGGGTAGAAGCAATAGCATTGCCTAATAATGATGCCAAATCAGTTAGCAAATTTTTGCAAAAGAACATTTTTACAAGATTTGGCACCCCAAGAGCAATCATTAATGATGGAGGCTCACATTTTTGCAATAAACTTATTGAAAATCTTCTTGCAAATTATGGGATCAAACACAAGATAGCTACAGCCTATCATCCACAAACTAGTGGACAAGCTGAATTGTCCAATAGGGAGATTAGAAGAATGCTTGAAAAAATGGTTGGACCAACAAGAAAAGATTGGTCCTTACACTTAGATGAAGCATTATGGGCATACAGAACTGCATTTAAAACTCCATTAGGTATGTCCCCCTATAGGATAGTTTATGGCAAAGCATGCCATCTGCCTATTGAGTTAGAAAACAAGTCATATTGGGCTATTAAAAAGCTGAATTTTGATCTCACTAGGGCAGGAAAACAAAGGTTTTTAGAGCTTAATGAATTAGAAGAATTTAGGCATTTCTCTTATGAGAATGCAGAAATATACAAAGCTAAAACCAAAGCATGGCATGATAAGAAGATCCAAAGGAGAGAACTTAGAGAAGGAGGATTGGTTCTGTTATACAATTCTAGGTTGAAATTGTTCCCTGGAAAATTAAAATCAAGGTGGTCAGGACCATTCAAATTAGTTAAAGTCTATCCTCATGGCGCAGTTGATCTTTATGATGCAGCCTCAAATACCACTTTCAAGGTAAATGGGCAAAGAGTGAAAATGTATTATGGTGAATATTGTGGTGCAAGGTGAAAGCACCACTCATTTTGAAAATTCCTGAAACAAGGAAAAGTCAGGCTGAAAGACTCTTAAAACAAGCGCTTGATGGGAGGCAACCCATAAATTTTTGATAAATATTTAATATTTTGTGCAATTTGATGTTTTTTTAGTGTTTTGTAGAAAAACAGGACTTGGTGCAACTGCACCAGCAGAAACAATTGGTGCTGATGCACCACCTGAACCAGAGAAGACAACAACAAAACCAACTGAGCCTGGAGCAACTGCATCCAAGGCAGCAGCAGCAAAGAGGCCAAAGAAATTACAAGTCAAACGTGCAGCAACGAGGGCTAGCAACAGACTCAGATCTGGAGCAAAACCCGAGTAATTTTAAATGTTGTTTTTATTTTTCAAAACTTTATGAACTTATGTTATCTGTTTTGTTTTGAGTCCAACATGTATTAACCCCCCTCCCCCATTTTGAACAAATTTCTTTTGAAAACTCAACTTAAGAGCAGTGAGGACACTGCTCACTTTTAAGTTGGGGGGAGAGCACTCAAACTTTTAAATGCATGTGTTAGTCTATAATATGTATGTTTGTTTTAGTATTTATATGTGTTTTATTTATTTATATTGTGTTAATAAGTGTCATGTTAAGTATCATATTTTTACTAATTTTTTACAAAAATAAATAAACGTTTTAAAAAGATTTGACGAGTCTTGAAGCATGATCAGCTTATACCCTTTTTTTTCAAAAACTTAAAGAAAAATGCAATTTGTGAACTGATTTTTAATGATGAAACAAGAGAAAAAGAAAAAGCCTTGTTTTTTCCAAAGATAACCATTGTTATTATCACTTCAACACATCAAAGCTGAATTTTGAAAAGAACCTTACTATGTGATAAGCTATCCGATGCAAGAGGGATTTTGAGAAAACTAAGGTCAAAAATAAATTTTTATTAAAAATATAGAAGAGCTTAAAGAATTAAGTTTGGGGGAATTTTTATGAATACAAAGGCTTAAGTATGAAAAACTTAGAGTAGTCAATGCATATAGGTTACCAAAAGACCTCAAAATGAAAGAAAGCTTTATTGCCTGAGTCATAAACTGTACCTGTTCCAATAAGTGCATTTGGTCAGAAAAAGAAAAATTCAAAGAAAAAGAAAAAGAAGAAAAGAAGAAAGAACTGACCAAAGGAAAAAAGTATGCATAAGGAGGACAGTGAGGAGGGCAATATTAGCTACAAGTCTTGAAAAGAAAAATCAAGTGCAGTTGCACTAAGTGCAACTGCACCATCAAAAAGTTTAATGCATCTGCACTAATTCAAAAATACCTAGTGCAATTGCACCTCAGAAAAACAATGCACTTGCACTCACTGCATTTGCATCAAGAAAAAGAACCACCAGAAATACAAAAAGTACATTGACTCAACAGTTTTGAAATATTCTTTCCAAGCCCTTTGTTGTGCTTAAAAAAACCCCAGTCTTAAGGATTTTTGTTAGTCTATTCTATATTTTGAAACATCTTTGTTTTGACCAAACGTGATCTAAACTTTTCAAGGGCTAGGAGAAACTTGTTACTTAGTTTTGGAACTGATTGAATCTCAGTAGGACACACACTCACACAAATGAGTTTTAATAGCTTTAGATGTTTTGGAATTCAAAGGCACAAAGACAAAATTCTCTGAAAAATGAAGTTCATAAGTCGCGTTTATTGAAAATCATTCTGTAAAAGAGATATGAGCTGATCTGTTCTTCTTGATTCTGGAAATCTTATTTGTGTTTTCTTTTTGTCATTGCTTGAGGACAAGCAACGATTTAAGTTTGGGGGTGTGATAACTCTATTTTATATAGAGTTATTTGTGCTTTTTCACTTAAATAAATGCCCAATATCAAGTCTATTATATGTTAAATATGTTAATATGAATAAAATAACAACATTTATGGTTTACAGATAAGAGAAGTCCATAACTTAGCATTTTATTGTATATTGGTATGTTTGATGTGTTTGTTCATTGCAGCCGCAGTTTAGTGCAATTGCACCAGTTGATGCAACTGCACCAGGCAGTGCAATTGCACTTGGTGCAACTGCACCACTCTGTACCGAAGCAGCTCACAACCCCACATTGGAAGCACCTCAATTCTTACCATTGCCATAATGCTTAGTTGGATTGCTGCTTGCTCAGAAGTCACATGGGAACACATGGCCACTTGCAAAGGAGGCGCCTACAATCAAAAAGGCTTCACAAAAATCTATCTTACAAGACATGTGGCAACCATTTGTTGGACCTCAAATTAAGGATGAGTGTTGAAAGCCAAGCTGATCTTCAACTTTTAAAAAGTAACCATGGTTTGGTTAACTTAACTCAGCAAGGAAACCTCAACATGAAGGAAATCTCCAAGGCTATAAATAGGACTCAAATTCCTCACTTGAAAATATTCCAAATTGTAGAGAATCATATCATATATCATATACTCTTTTTATTTTAGTTTTTCTTAGTTTTAAAGTTTTATTTTCTTATAGTTTCATAGTGTTAGTTTGAGAGGAAGGTAAGAGGAAGTTTACAACTTCTTACTTCACTTCTTCAAAGAGCTAATAGGTGCAAGAAATTAGTTGTAAGCAAATATATGCAAGAGTTTTTCATTTGTTACTCTTTTGAATTCTCTTGTACTTCTCTTTATTGCAATATGCTTTCATTCACTTATATTTGCTTTATCACGCTCATCATGAACTAAACTCTTTTGAGTTTGGATGTTCTAGCTTTCCAATGATCTTTTGAGGAAAGTTATTGTGTTTTCAAGTGGTGTGCACTTTAGTTCTTGTGTTTAAATTCTTAATCTTGTTTTAATATTGATCACTTAGAACAAGTAGAGTTATATTCACTTAATTGGCTTATAACTAGAAATCAAGAACTAAGTAAGGATAAGTGTTTAATAAAGCTTCTTGTTAAACTTGTTTTAATAAAGTTAGCTTGTTAATTCCATGTTAGTTCTTAGCTTAAGATTAACATAGTCCTTACAACAAAAGTGTAGAGATCTTAAGATACAAGAGTGTACTTACTTAAGCAACTTAGATTATCTGTAAGGGGGCGAGAGAGGCACTGACAACCCTACTCTTTACCGCAAAAAAACAGGATCATATAGAGCTTGTAACGAAACTCTGACGAAAGTAGCTGACCAGCACACACTGATGCAACTGCACTAAGTGCAATTGCACCACAAGAAAACACAATATTCTCAAGAGTGATTTAGTTTGTGAAAACATCCCAACTCTCATTCTCAACTGATTTCTTACACAATTTACTTGCTTTCTGTTTATTTATTTTCATTTCAACTTCAACCAAAACCAAAACATTTTGAATAGTGTAGTCACACTAGTTTGCCTTTCTTTACAACAACGCATAAGAGTTAATCCAATCTCTGTGGGTTCGATCTTTTATACTATAACTTGTGACTGTGTATACTTGCGCATAATGTTATCTATTTACACAACACCACATCCCCCACAATTGCACAATCAACTCTGACTCTAACATGATTTGGAGGTATGGGTAAATTGTGCATCAAAGTTCCCAATTGGTCACATGTGAAGCCTATTGCAACCATTTGGTGTGAGTTTGAGATATACAATTCACACTCACACTCATTGTTGTCCTAAATCAATTATAAACAAAAATTAATAAATACATTGCGTAGAAGAAAGAGAGTTTAACAATTAATTTCTTATTTATCCTCAAAAAAAATAATTAATACCTTAGTTGACGGAATGGTGCAGCTATCTCGTGCGCTATCTGTGGCAGGGGATGGTACTGCAGGCGAAACCAACCCATAGTGCAATTTGATTTGACTAAGTTCAGACCTTAGACCTTCATACAATAACCGCAACTCTCTACTTTGTTTACAATCATGATGCTCCTCATAAGTTCTCTTCTTTGACCCAAGGTAGTTGGATGGATTGACGCCAAATCCACAACCCCTTGTACGACCTGGGTATTCTTCCTTTTCCAAGGCACGAGTAAGGATTTCCTTTTCAGAGCAATCAGTGATCTCTCCCTGTGACACAGACTCTGATATGGTTTCCTGATTCACAAACAAAAGTATAATAAATAAAATTATTATACATTTTAAATATCATAAAAGTTTCAAAACAATATTCGAGGAATTGGAAATACTTACAATTCTGTCGGTCACCTCCTTAGTTTTGGGATCCACAACCTCTCCATCCTTTTGTCTGGCTGCTACCCACAACAAATGTCGCTCAATGCTTTCTTTAGTAGGATCTTTCCCACTCTCCTCCAACTATATTTAAATTTACCAAATGTTAATTAAGAAATTATAAATCAAAAGATTTATTAAACAAAGAGAAATCAAGCTTATTGTGTCTTACCAATCTCTCTTCAAAAACTTGATATCCACTAGGACCGCCTCTATAAGGGTACTCACAACCAGAAGCTCTCTCTCGATTCGCTTGGCATAGTTTCTATTTAGAGACATAAGTATACATTAATGTATAATATATAATTATCAACTATATTTTAAGTTATAACTTAATAGATTATAGTACTAACCATGAAATCTTCATCTTCGGTGCGTCTCCTAACAAATGTAACCCAATCCTCCTCCGTAATAAATCCACTATATGGCGCTGGAGGCTTCCATCTTAGGTTTCCACTATTATCAAACAACCATTTTTTTTTAGACTACCCCTGAAATTCCGATGTAGCTTTCCAGCTTCCTTCATACACCAGTCTTTTCGGGATTCATCCACATCAAAATATTTCTGCATACACATATTCAATGAAAATGATATAAATACACATATTCAATGATACACATCAAAATTTATTAAATAAGATTACTAAAGAGATGTAAAATTATATACCTGTATTGTTAACCAAAACTCCTCTTTGTGTTTCCTCAAAACAGCACTTTTCTCACTCCAAGTATTGATTGTAATTGGTATCATTTGTTTTACCTTACTACCGAGGAAGGTAACCAAATCTGCGCGATTATCCCCAATTGGCTGGCCCTTAATATTCCACAACACCTACATTATGTCATTAGTAAATTAGTTAACAAACAATTAAAACTAATTGTTGAATTAATAAGTTAATTAGTAATTAGTAATTAGTAACTTACTGGTACTTTTCCTTTTCCTTTATTTACTCGATTGATGATATCTTTTTTGACCGTCATTCCACGAGGAGCCTGCTTTCTCATATACTTTTCAACATCACACTGATGATCGCTGTCATGATCACTGTCATGATCACTATGATTTGCCATCTAACCTGCAATAAAACATAATCATTGTTATTGTTATATTTATCTATCCAAAATAAATAAACAGACAAGAAGATGAAAACTATGTAAAATAACTACTTGCCAAGACTAAACTTCATCACAAGTTAGGTATCAATCTTTCATTTCAAGCACAACTAAAAGAAAAGGAACACATAAAAAAATAAGAGAGGCAATTTCAGTTTTAAATAAATAAGTAGTCACTCTAGTTTTAAACAACAAAAGTACCTGAATAAGTTGAAGCAATAATGAACTCCAACCTAGGCGAACCACGCACTAGCAAATGAACCGAACTCTCGAACAACGAAGGCAAAGCTCCGTCAAAACAAACTCGCAAAACCTAACAACAATTCACATATTCAGCAACAATCCTCAATTTCTCATGTTTAGAAATACATCACAAGTATCCCTTAACCTAGAACAACATTCAATTAACATGCATTTCATTAAATATCTCAAATTTATAAATATACAACACAAGAATTCCTTAACCTAGAGCAACATTAAATTAACAAGCATTTCATTTGGACATTTCAACAAACACTACACCTACATTTTCCCTCAAGTTTAGAAACACCATTTCAAAGAACAAATCATCAAGCATCAACTTTCAATCATCTAACCTAAAGTACCAATGCCATAAAATAATTAGAACAACATGTAATAATACTAACCTTAGTGAAAGAGAAACGAAAATGGGGAAGAAATGAACTTCCAAGTCTGAAATCCTTTGTGAAAATGGAGAAGTGTGGAAGAGTGTGAGAGTGCGAAAATGGAGAAGAGTGGAAGAGAAATGAAAATGGGAAGAAATGAGCTTTGGAGAAACGAAAATGAGAGCCACGTACGAGTGAGAGTGAGAACGAAAATGAGAGTGAGAACAAAAATGGTGAGAGTGTGAGAGTGAGAACAAAAATGGTGAGCTAGAGTGTGAGAGCTAGAGTGAGCACGAGAAAGAAAGAGAGAAAGAGAGTTGTGCGTGGAAAAAAAATAAAAACAATAGCAATGGGCAGCGTTTTCATTAGAAGCGCTACCCTTTGCCTAGCGCTTTTTAGCAATACCCAGCGCTTGTCAAATAAACGCTGCCCATTGCCTAGCGTGGTTTACCAATACCCAGCGCTTCCAAATAAATGCTGCCCATTGCCTAGCGTGTTTTACCAATACCCAGCGCTTCTATATAAAACGCTGCCCATTGCCTAGCGCGTTTTACCAATACCCAGCGCTTCCATATAAACGCTGCCCATTGCCTAGCGTGTTTTACCAATACCCAGCGCTTCCATATAAACGCTGCCTTTTGCCATGCGTGTTTTCACGAATACCCAGCGCTTTCCATATAAACGTTGCCTTTTGCCTTGCGTGTTTTACAAATACCCAGCGCTTTTTATTTAAGCGCTGCCTTTGGCCTTGCGCATTTTATCAATAACCAGCGCTTTCCAAATAAGCGTTGTCTATCCCTTTGACCGTTTCACCTTATCTAGCGCTTTTTAATAAACGCTGCTTAAGGTAGCGCCTATTTTTGCTACTTCTGGCGTAGTGAATTGCCATCAACATGAAGATTATTAGTATCAAGGACCCTATCCATGAGGAGTTTGTAAGCACTACAGACCGAATAAGTGCCGGAAGACTCTGGCCACCACAGGCGCTGACCCTATCCATTTTAATTTTTATCCTCTTAGTGATAATATAATATAATATATAATATATTATACATTAGTTGAAGTGCCAAGTAAATTAGGCATAATACAAATTAAAATGCCTCTTTCCTAGGTGTCAATCATTCAGCCATATCAAAGTTTTATTAATTAATGCATATCCTAATAGGCTCCGACTCTCTCATCATTAAAACATATATATATATATATATATATATATATATATATATATATATAAACCATTAATGAGATAAGAAACTTATATCCCTAAATGGAATGTTTTTATGGCATTCAATTATATTATTAATTTCATAATGAATACTAGGATAAAACAAATAAACTATGCACATTTTATACATAACTAGTATGTATCACTCGTGCCAGCACGAGTATACATTTCCTTTTAACTTAAATTTTGAAATTGTTGTTTGGGGTTTAAAAAAGAGCCAGTTGAATGTTTACGTATATTACGTCAAAAAAAATTGACTACTTTGGACACCTTAGAAAACAAACCCACCATGATAAAAATATTATAGTTAAACTAAAAATCATAGTTTAATATTTTAATATAAAATTTAGTCCTCCTTTTATTTCTTGATATTCAAAAAATAAAATTAAGAATAAAAGATAGCAGTTAGCACATTTTTATTTTTTATTAATATTTTTAATCAAAAAACACATATAATGTACTCGGACAGCGGAATGGTCCCCGTCCCCATCCTAATCCCCGAGTTGACAGTGGGGGAGTTATCTCTCTCGTCCCCGTCTCCACATGGAAAAATTCCCCATTCACGCTCCACTGTGGGCAGTCCCCATCGAGATTTTCACGTACACGTAGAAAGCACTCGTTTAGTCGAGTGAGAGACTGAGGGAAGGATGAAACAATACATCCATCCATAAGTATACATAACAAAGATCCTTTGGTCACTCTAAGATCTTCCTCATGATCTTCATCAAACTTCCACCTTGAGTAACACCAAGCTTTGCTATCTCCGAACCTTCATCACAGAGAAAGAGAGTCAGTAAGTTGGAAAAAAGTAGATTAAAAAATACTTTATTACCAGATATTGAGATGTTTATTATTACTTATTTAAAAAACAAATTGTTATATTAAAATATTATGTTTTAATTAAAAATTTCATGTGACACTCAAACATGGGATGCCACGTCATTTAACTTAGTACCACTTCAACCATTAGTTTGACCAATTTCGGCTGGGGGACCAAAATCGTGAATTAACTATTATAGGGGGGCCAAAAATGTAATTAAACCTAAAATATTTGATGTTATAAGTTTGAAAGCAAGATACAAAAAGAAATTAGAATATCAATATTATTATTTCTTATTCCCCATATCTTCTTTTTTAAAAGGGACTTATTCCCCATATCTTATTTGCCTATAAAGCTCCATAATTAATGAGGTATAAAAAATTTCTAGAATTGACAATAATTTATGATATTTTATTTTAATATGAACATTATATTTTTTTTTATTAAACCTTATATATTCATTCTATTGTAACATCTATGACTGAATAATTAATAGTTTCTTTTGACAAAATAATTAATAGTTGGAGAATGGTAAATATTTTACTTAATAATTAATAAAAGCATAATGGTGCATTAGATTAGAATTTTTTATCATACGTGCGATATACAATATTAGTTGGAGAATGGTAAATATTTTACTTAATAATCAATAAAAGTATAATGATGCATTAGATTAGTGTTTTTTTATCATATTGTTAGTATCCAACGACTTTGCAGCGACTAATCTAATTTTGTAAAAAAACTAAATATGGAACGATCTATTGCAATCTAATTAGTATTACTCACTATTAGGAATAAGATTGAGAGTGGTGATAAAAAAAAGATTGAGAGCAAACAAAAGGAATACAAAACAGCACCGCTTTTCACATCAAGCGAAAGGGTTTGAGAGAAGTCCCAAATTTAGTGGGATATAATGACTGTGCGAAGAAAGAACCATTAGTTCAAATTTTATTTTATCTTAGGGTTTCTCTCTTGGTGAAGGCTGTGAAATTGTATCCACGAAACCCTCTTGCATTGACGATCGAGACATTGTCTCTAACAGTGTAAGTAATGTTATGGATTATGGTTTGTTGGAAAGTCTTAGCTTAAAACTATGAACGCTATTGAAAATTAAGATTTACGCTTCACCTTAACATTTGATTTATCTTTGAACTTTAAGCAAGTCCTAATCAATCATAATCCCTCAAACATGAAATGTTTTCTCAAATATATTCTCGATGAGTCCCTCACATGAACTTTGAAGAGAACCTACCAATGAGGTCAGATATGTGTTTGCTGGTGTTTTTAGCAAACAATCACTAGTTTTATTAGAAGGTTTGTGAGATCAAACTAGAAAAATCTCAAAGCAATTGCCTTTGAATTGCGCGTGGTTTGTGTTTCAGAAAATGTAGAAAAGGGGACGATTTGCAATGATTAACAGAATCGAAAAGAAAAGAAGCAGTAAATGGTGCATGAATTGTAAAGAAAAGACAAATAAATTGCATTGAATTGTAAAAGTGGTACACGATCACGTACAGCGATTCTTCCACTCGTTTTTCGCTCTGGCTTGGAAGTTAGAGTTTCAAGAATCGAGTTGTGTATTGTGATTTGCGACCCCTGTTTCTTCTCAGAAACAGTTATTTATACAAAGGAAAAGAGGGGGAAAAACTGAACTAAGTAACTGCCTAGAAATTTGAAAATTAATAACTGCTACTCCTACTTTCGACCAGAACCGCTCTATCACGCTTCGACCAACTGCTAGTCTTCAGCGCATAACTGCTCTGTTTTCTGTCTGTCGAAAGCTTGTGTCCATTTTCCTCTCTCTTGCTTTTGCTTCCCCGGAAACTTGTCGAGTTTACTTTGCGCATGACCATTTTCTCTGTCGAAATAATTTGGTCTTCGTCGAAATATAAGTCAGGCCTTGTTGACCATTTTCAATGAAGCCTGTCGAAATTATAGGCTAACAAATTGCCCCCCAAAAATGTCTTTTTCGACTGAACTTGAGGAGGAAGAAGAGAAAGACATTTTTGAATTCACCATCGAAATAACTTTGCACTTGAGTAAAATAGCTGTATACCTGATGTCACCACTGTTAAGTGTTGTTGACGTTACTCCTATATTGGTGTATTACGTGGCCTTCAACGTTCTGCTTATAACTCTGACAATGCTCATATGGCAATCACAACTTCTTTTGAATGCCACGTACTTACGCTTTCTTTATCTTTATTCTAGCGTTATTTTAACTTCTTGCAACATTGGCTTATACTTTTTTAAGTATTTTCCATTTATACGCAAAATTCTTTCATCAGCGCCAATCTCTTCGACCTCATATGCGCCGTTTGAATAAACTTGTAAAATTTTAAATGGTCCTTCCCAACTTGGGGACCATTTACCAAAGACTCTATCTTTTTTATCCATAGGCAATAGGACCTTCCACACTAGATCACCTGAATCAAAGGCTTTAAACTTAACCTTTTTGTTATAAGTTTTAGCTACCCTCTCTTTCTGTCGAATAAGCATATCTAGAGCTAATAACCTTTCTTCGTCTAAATCAACCAATTCATCAAGCATCATATTCCAATAATAATCAGAGGGAATCTCCCACTGTCTTTGAATTCTTGTTGATTGTAGACAAATTTCAACAAGCAACACTGCATCGTGTCCAAATGTTAGCCTATAAGGAGTAGTGTTGATAGATTCTTTGGGTGAATTTCGACAAGCCCATAATGCTTGATCAAGGGTATTATGCCAATTTTTGGGTTTCTGCCCAACATGCTTTTTAATCAAATTAATAATAACTTTATTGGCAGCTTCTACTTGACCATTGGCTTGCGCATAATATGGTGTCGAAGTTAATAACTTAAAACCAATTTCAGAAGCAAACTCTACCATTTTTCTACCAGTGAAAATTGATCCCTGATCTGTAGTAATGGTTTCTGGAATTCCAAACCTATAAATGATATGATTTTGAATAAACCTTATCACTGCTTCTTGATCAACATTGGCTAAAGGTATAGCTTCAACCCATTTGGTGAAGTAATCAATTCCCACAAGGATATATCTATGGCCCTTCGACGAAGTTGGCTTTATCTCTCCAATCACATCTAGAGCCCAACCTCTAAATGGCCAAGGTTTGACTATGGCATGCAATTCATTTGCAGGTACATGTTGTATCCCAGCATGCTTTTGACACTCTTGGCATCCCTTAGCAAATTCTATGCAATCTTTCAGCATAGTTGGCCAATACATTCCTTGTCGAAATAATAACCACTTCATTTTGTGGCCTACTTGGTGTGAACCACATACTCCACTATGTGTATCAAAAGACCATGTGGCATCAAATTCACTGCAGCTCCACCATCCACTAACACTTTGTTAATTCCAACACCATTGACTTTGGCTTGAACATAGAGGGGTTTCAAGTGGTTTTGCATACTCATATCTGGCTTCTCAAAGGTAGCCATTTGGTCTTCGACACAACCATTGTTCATCACATAGTAACACATTGGCTTATGATGAGCCATATCCTCTGTAAAATCCTCTTCAACATCATTTGGTACTGTGATAACATCGTACTCAAGAGGCAGTATTGATACCACATTGCAAACAACATCGAAATCATCTTCAGAATCATCAAAATCAGACTCCATGTCTTCATCCATGTCGAAATCAGCATTCTCTTCTTTCACTGTTGACAATGGAGGAAATATTCTTTCAAGAGCAGGCCTTCTTGGCTTTTCTGTTATTACAGCCTTGCCTTTGGCCTTATTCGCTGTACACACATGACTAGCAACATCAGCATTCCTCTTTGTGGCAACTTCAGCTTTGTGAACCTCACTCTTCGCCACTATTATGCTGCGTGGAACTTGATTATTAGCCAAATGACTTGGGACCTTGTTAATGTCATAGTGTGCCCTCTTCTTCTGTTGTCTTTGGTAACGACGCCACTGTGTTCTAGTCATGGGGTTCTTACCCTTATAGTTATTCTTATAATTAAACTTAACAGCATCAGTACCTGGCTTGATGGTGTGTGAAAATAAGATAACATTAATGCGCAAGTATACACAGTCACAAGTTATAGTATAAAAGATCGAACCCACAGAGATTGGATTAACTCTTATGTGTTGTTTGTAAAGAAAGGCAAACTAGTGTGACTACACTATTCAAAATTTTGGGTTTTGGTTGAAGTTGAAATGAAAACAGAAATAAACAGAAAGCAAGTAAATTGTGTAAGAAATTAGTTGAGAATGAGAGTTGGGATGTTTTCACAAACTAAATCACTCTTGAGAATATTGTGTTTTCTTGTGGTGCAATTGCACTTAGTGCAGTTGCATCAGTGTGTGCTGGTCAGCTACTTTCGTCAGAGTTTCGTTACAAGCTCTATATGATCCTGTTTTTTTGCGGTAAAGAGTAGGGTTGTCAGTGCCTCTCTCGCCCCCTTACAGATAATCTAAGTTGCTTAAGTAAGTACACTCTTGTATCTTAAGATCTCTACACTTTTGTTGTAAGGACTATGTTAATCTTAAGCTAAGAATTAACATGGAATTAACAAGCTAACTTTATTAAAACAAGTTTAATAAGAAGCTTTATTAAACACTTATCCTTACTTAGTTCTTGATTTCTAGTTATAAGCCAATTAAGTGAATATAACTCTACTTGTTCTAAGTGATCAATATTAAAACAAGATTAAGAATTTAAACACAAGAACTAAAGTGCACACCACTTGAAAACACAATAACTTTCCTCAAAAGATCATTGGAAAGCTAGAACATCCAAACTCAAAAGAGTTTAGCTCATGTTGGACATGATAAAGCAAATATAATTGAATGGAAACATATTGCAATAGGAAAAACTACAAGAGGATTCAAAGTAGTAACAATTGGAAAACTCTTGCATATATTTGCTTTCAACTAATTTCTTGCACCTATTAGCTCCTTGAAGAAGTGGAGATAGAAGTTGTAAACTTCCTCTTACCTTCCTCTCAAACTAACACTATGAAACTAAAAGAAAAATAAAACTTTGAAACTAAGAAAAACTAAACTAAAAATAAAAAGATTATATGATATATGATATGATTCTCTACAATTTGGAATATTTTCAAGTGAGGAATTTGAGTCCTATTTATAGCCTTGGAGATTTCCTTCATGTTGAGGTTTCCTTGCTGAGTTAAGTTAACCAAACCATGGTTACTTTTTAAAAGTTGAAGATCAGCTTGGCTTTCAACACTCATCCTTAATTTGAGGTCCAACAAATGGTTGCCACATGTCTTGTAAGATAGATTTTTGTGAAGCCTTTTTGATTGTAGGCGCCTCCTTTGCAAGTGGCCATGTGTTCCCATGTGACTTCTGAGCAAGCAGCAATCCAACTAAGCATTATGGCAATGGTAAGAATTGAGGTGCTTCCAATGTGGGGTTGTGAGCTGCTTCGGTACAGAGTGGTGCAGTTGCACCAAGTGCAATTGCACTGCCTGGTGCAGTTGCATCAACTGGTGCAATTGCACTAAACTGCGGCTGCAATGAACAAACACATCAAACATACCAATATACAATAAAATGCTAAGTTATGGACTTCTCTTATCTGTAAACCATAAATGTTGTTATTTTATTCATATTAACATATTTAACATATAATAGACTTGATATTGGGCATTTATCTAAGTGAAAAAGCACAAATAACTCTATATAAAATAGAGTTATCACACCCCCAAACTTAAATCGTTGCTTGTCCTCAAGCAATGACAAAAAGAAAACACAAATAAGATTTCCAGAATCAAGAAGAACAGATCAGCTCATATCTCTTTCACAAAATGATTTTCAATAAATGCAACTCATGAACTTCATTTTTCAGAAACTTTCGTCTTTGTGCCTTTGAATTCTAGAAACATCCAAAGCTATTAAAACTTATTTGTGTGAGTGTGTGCCCCACTGAGATTCAATCAGTTCCAAAACTAAGTAACAAGTTTCCCCTAGCCTTTGAAAAATTTAGATCACGTTCGGTCAAAACAAAGATGTTTCAAAATATAGAGTAGACTAACAAAGTCCTCAAGAGTGGGGGCCTTAAGCACAACAAAGGGCTTGGATAGAGTATTTCAAACTGTTGAGTCAATGCACTTTTTGTATTTCTGGTGGTTCTTTTTCTTGATGCAAATGCAGTGAGTGCAAGTGCATTGTTTTTCTGAGGTGCAATTGCACTAGGTATTTTTTTTGTATTGGTGCAATTGCACTAAACTTTTTGACGGTGCAGTTGCACTTAGTGCAACTGCACTTGATTTTTCTTTTCAAGACTTCTAGCTAATATTGCCCTCCTCACTGTCCTCCTTATGCATACTTTTTTTCTTTGGTCAGTTCTGTCTTCTTTTCTTCTTTTTCTTTTTCTTTGAATTTTTCTTTTTCTGACCAAATGCACTTATTGGAACAGGTACAGTTTATGACTCAGGCAATAAAGCTTTCTTTCATTTTGAGTTCTTTTGGTAACCTATATGCATTGACTACTCTAAGTTTTTCATACTTAAGCCTTTGTATTCATAAAAATTCCCCCAAACTTAATTCTTTAAGCTCTTCTATATTTTTAATAAAAATTTATTTTTGACCTTAGTTTTCTAAAAATTCCTCTTGCATCAGATAGCTTATCATATGGCAAGGTTCTTTTCAAAAACTCAATTTTGATGTGTCAAAGTGATAATAACTATGGTCATCTTTGGAAAAAACAAGGCTTTTTCTTTTTCTCTTGTTTCATCATTAAAAATCAGTTCACAAATTGCATTTTTCTTTAAGTTTTTGAAAAAGAGGGTATAAGCTGATCATGCTTCAAGCCTCATCAAATCTTTTTAAAACGTTTATTTATTTTTGTAAAAAATTAGTAAAGATATGATACTTAACATGACACTTATTAACACAATATAAATAAATAAAACACATATAAATACTAAAACAAACATACGTATTATAGACTAACACATGCATTTTAAAAGTTTGAGTGCTCTCCCCCCAACTTAAAAGTGAGCAGTGTCCTCACTGCTCTTAAGTTGAGTTTCCAAAAGAAATTTGTTCAAAATGGGGGAGGGGGGTTAATACATGTTGGACTCAAAACAAAACAGATAACATAAGTTCATAAAGTTTTGAAAAATAAAAACAACATTTAAAATTACTCGGGTTTTGCTCCAGATCTGAGTCTGTTGCTAGCCCTCGTTGCTGCACGTTTTGGTTTGAGTTTGGGTGGCCTCTTTGCTGCAGTTGCCTTGGATGCAGTTGCTCCAGGCTCAGTAGTTGTTGCTGCTTTCTCTGCTTCAGGTGGTGCATCAGCACCAATTGTTTCTGTTGGTGCAGTTGTACCAAGTGCAACTGCACTGCTCTGATCAGCAACTTCTTGTGGTTGTTTCTCCTTTGCAGCAGTTTCTTCAGTGATTGATTTTTGACCTCTTTCTTTCTCCTTGGCTTGTTGTTTTTGACCTTCCTCCACGTCCCTTGCTTGCTCATCAGTTGGTTCTTTAGCCTTTCCTTCTTTACCAGATTTGTCCACCTCCTTCTCAGCTTCACCTGTTGTTGGGGTCTCTTGACTAATCCTAGCTGCCTCAGCAATTCCCTTAAGCAGTGTTGCAGAATCTTCTCTTCTTTTATCTGCTAGCTCTTTGAGCACTACTGCAATTGTGTTTTGCACTTGATCTGATGTGAAGAGAGATGTTGTTGGAATATGCTGGGGTGCAACAGTACTTGATGCAGTAGCATAAGATGCAGTTGCACCAGCTGCTGATACTTCAGGACCTCCTGTTCCAGTTTTATCCCCTGGTTCTTCATTAGTAACCTGCACATTTGCTTTCAAATTATTGGAGTTAGTTGGAACAATGGTGTCAGCTTGAGTGGTTTCTGGTTGTGTTGGTGGTGTTGGTTCTTTTGGAGTTGGTGATTTGTGTTGTGGTGATTGAATTGGTGAAATGGATGGGGATTTTTCTTGTTCAGGGGTGATTTGGGTTTGTTGCTTGGATGGGTTTATTGGAGTGAGAATTGGTTCTGCTTGTTTTTTAGCAGCCTTCTTCTTCCTTAACATTTCCTCCATGGTCAAATCTAAATCAGATATAGTTTCATCACTTTCCTCATCTTCATTTCTCTCCATTTCTTTCACTATTTTAACAGTTTCTGGGTCTTCATCAGTATCCTCCAAGTCTTCATCCAGAACTTCTTTCAATTTCTTTTTCTTTCCCTTTCCTTTTCCTTTGGTCTCCCTCTTTCTTTTCACTACTTTCTTCTTCTTTTCTTCTTTTTCACTCTCCTCTTTTTCTTTATCTTCTTCTTCTTCAAATACCCAGGATGGAAATTCTGGGGTGTCTAACACTGTGGGTAATTGAGAAATTTCCAAAAGCCTTTGTTGTAGCCATTCATGCTGTTCTTGTTGGAACTTCCAAACAGCTTGGTGCTTTTGCACTAGATGCTCTTGCACCAAGTTTGGTTGTTCTCTTGCTATTTTTTTTTCTTTCAACTCTGCAGATAAGGCTCCAGGTGGAAATTTTCTGTACTGATGTTCTTCAACAGTGATATGAACCCCTTGCTTCATACACAGTTCAGTAATCAAACATGGAAAATAAAGGAATCCTTCTGTTTTGTCTGAGCAATCTAAGATTTCCTTGTTGATAATTTTTCCAATGTTCACATTCTCATCAGTCAAGATTGAATCAAGAATGATCAATCTATCCTTAGAGATTGTGTAAGTGTGTGAAGTGGGCAGAATGGAGCAGTTTATGAAAATGTGCCAGTTTCCTAATTCTGGGATGAGATATTTGGTTTTCACCTTAAACTCAGTATGAGTGAACTTTTCCCATGGTGCATTAGGTACTGCTACCCGTGATTTAATAATCTCCATTTGTTTCTTCCCGTAGGTTTCCATTTTTTCATCAAAATTAGGGCCATTATATAACAGATTATAATGATCATTCAGTTTCTTTTCATCAAAAAAGATTTTTCTACCCCTAACAACAGAGAAGTTTTGAGATTTACCTCCCTTGCTATTCAGAATTCCAGCATAAAATTCTCTCACCAGTTGTTCCAAGTAATAAGCCCTGTGTTGGACGAACAAATCCCAATGTTGAGCATCAACAGTTGCTAAGAAGTTGGGATGTGCCCTCATCAGATTATAGCCACGTTCCGGCCAGAATTTCATCTCCCAGAAGTGTGGGTTTGCCACATCAATGGAGACGGTTACTGATGCAGTTGCACCAGATGATTTCTTTGATGGCTCTGCACCTGAAGTTTTGCCAGAGGACTTTGTTGCTACTTGTTTGCGTATCATTTTGAGAGATTGGGTTTGATTTTTTACTTTGAAATGTTGAGAGGTTGAAGATGGACAGTGAATTGATTTGGGAATTTCTGAGAGAGAAGAGATTGTGAGAAGTGGTTACTGTTTGCGTATTGAAAGAAGTGGTGAACGGTTACTTTTTGGCTTAGTGGGATGGTTTAAATGAGGTAGAGGTATGAGTGGAGGTTGATTTGATGGATGTTTCTAGCCGTTAGGCTATGTGGGCTAACATGCAAGGCTACACGTGTCTGATTAGGTGAATCCACACCATTTAAACTGAAGTACGTTGTGTTGCGCTGGCACTTCATCGAAATCATCCTCCCTTTTTGAAATTGTTGGTGCAGTAGCACTGGAAAGTGGTTCGGTGCAATTACTCCTGATGAGTAATAGGTGCATTTGCACCTGGTGCAGTTGCACCAATTCCTGTTTATCTACAAAACACTTGAAAAACATCAAATTGCACAAAATATTAAATATTAACAAAAATTTATGGGTTGCCTCCCATCAAGCGCTTGTTTTAAGAGTCTTTCAGCCTGACTTTTCCTTGTTTCAGGAATTTTCAAAATGAGTGGTGCTTTCACCTTGCACCACATGTTCACCATAATACATTTTCACTCTTTGCCCATTTACCTTGAAAGTGGTATTTGAGGCTGCATCATAAAGATCAACTGCGCCATGAGGATAGACTTTAACTAATTTGAATGGTCCTGACCACCTTGATTTTAATTTTCCAGGGAACAATTTCAACCTAGAATTGTATAACAGAACCAATCCTCCTTCTCTAAGTTCTCTCCTTTGGATCTTCTTATCATGCCATGCTTTGGTTTTAGCTTTGTACATTTCTGCATTCTTATAAGAGAAATGCCTAAATTCTTCTAA
The DNA here is from genome assembly GCA_963573325.1 of Astragalus glycyphyllos. Lineage (NCBI taxonomy): Eukaryota > Viridiplantae > Streptophyta > Magnoliopsida > Fabales > Fabaceae > Astragalus > Astragalus glycyphyllos. Next base: position 76,138,262 of record OY754310.1, read on the forward strand.
TTCATTAAGCTCTAAAAACCTTTGTTTTCCTGCCCTAGTGAGATCAAAATTCAGCTTTTTAATAGCCCAATATGACTTGTTTTCTAACTCAATAGGCAGATGGCATGCTTTGCCATAAACTATCCTATAGGGGGACATACCTAATGGAGTTTTAAATGCAGTTCTGTATGCCCATAATGCTTCATCTAAGTGTAAGGACCAATCTTTTCTTGTTGGTCCAACCATTTTTTCAAGCATTCTCTTAATTTCCCTATTAGATAATTCAGCTTGTCCACTTGTTTGTGGATGATAGGCTGTAGCTATCTTGTGTTTGATCCCATATTTTGCAAGAAGTTTTTCAATAAGTTTATTGCAAAAATGTGAGCCTTCATCATTGATGATTGCTCTTGGGGTGCCAAATCTTGTAAAAATGTTTCTTTGAAGAAATTTGCTAACTGATTTGGCATCATTATTTGGTAATGCTACTGCCTCTACCCATTTGGACACATAATCAACAGCTACTAATATGTAATTGTTGCCAAAAGAAGGTGGAAAAGGACCCATGAAATCCATGCCCCAAACATCAAAAAGCTCAATTTCCAAAATATTAGTTCTAGGCATTTCATGTTTTTCAGAAATGTTTCCACTTCTTTGGCATTTGTCACAGGTTTTGACCCAATTATAAGCATCTTTAAATAAAGTGGGCCAGAAATAACCTGACTGCAATACTTTAGCTGCTGTTCTGTTGCTTCCAAAGTGACCTCCATATGGTGCTGAATGACAGTGCAGAAGCACTGCTTTCTGCTCTGATTCTGGAATGCATTTCCTCATTATTTGATCTGGACACATCTTATACAGATAGGGTTCATCCCAATAGTATTGCTTTACTATGTAGAAGAATCTCCTTCTTTGTTGATAGCTCATGTCCTTTGGTACAATTCTACTCACAAGGAAATTGACTATGTCAGCATACCATGGTGCAGTTGCACTTGGTGTAATTGCACTAGATGGTGCAATTGCACTTATTGCACAAGCACTTATTGTATTATTGGTAATTGCCAACAACTTCTCATCTGGAAAATTTTCCTTGATTTCTTGTGTACCTGCATTTTCACTTTCTAATCTAGATAAATGGTCAGCCACTTGGTTCTCCACCCCCTTTTTGTCTCTAATCTCAAGATCAAATTCTTGAAGGAGGAGAATCCATCTAATTAGCCTTGGTTTTGCATCCTTCTTTGCAAGCAAATACTTGATGGCAGAATGGTCAGTATAAACAATAACTTTAGTGCCAATCAAGTAGGATCTAAACTTATCAAATGCAAATACAACAGCTAATAACTCTTTCTCTGTCACAGTATAATTCATTTGAGCTTCAATAAGTGTTCTGCTAGCATAATAAATTGAGTGAAAGATTTTGTCATACCTTTGCCCTAGGACAGCTCCTACTGCAAAGTCACTAGCATCACACATGAGTTCAAAGGGCCTGCTCCAATCTGGTGTTACTATCACTGGTGCAGTTACCAGTGCCTTTTTAAGCTTTTGAAATGCTTCCATACAGAGTTCATCAAAGTGAAATTGTGTATCTAATTGTAAAAGAGTACACAATGGTTTAGAAATTTTTGAAAAATCTTTGATGAATCTTCTATAGAAGCCAGCATGGCCTAAGAAGCTTCTGATTCCTTTGACAGTTGATGGAGGTGGTAATTTCTCAATGACCTCAATTTTGGCCTTATCCACTTCAAGACCTTTTTTTGAAATTTTATGTCCAAGCACAATGCCTTCTTGTACCATGAAATGGCACTTCTCCCAATTGAGTACTAGGTTGGTGTCTTCACATCTTTGGAGAATTTTTTCTAAATTTGATAAACATAATGGAAATGTTTCTCCAAAAACTGAAAAATCATCCATAAAAACTTCCATTGATTGCTCAATGAAGTCAGAAAATATAGACATCATGCATCTTTGAAATGTAGCAGGTGCATTACAAAGTCCAAAAGGCATCCTTCTAAATGCAAAGGTACCATAGGGACATGTAAAAGTAGTTTTTTGTTGATCCTTAGGTTCTATTGCAATTTGATTGTAACCTGAATAACCATCTAAGAAACAATAAAACTCTTTTCCTGCTAACCTATCTAACATTTGATCAATGAAAGGCAAAGGAAAGTGATCCTTTTTTGTGGCCTTATTGAGTTTTCTGTAATCCATACAGATCCTCCAACCTGTGACAGTCCTAGTTGGTATCAACTCATTCTTTTCATTGGCTATTACTGTCACACCCCCTTTTTTAGGAACACATTGTACAGGGCTAACCCATGCACTATCTGATATGGGGTATATGATTCCAGCATCTAGCCACTTAATTATTTCTTTCTTTACAACCTCTTTCATTATTGGATTTAGCCTTCTTTGTCCTTCTATGTAATTTTTAGAATTCTCTTCTAAAATTATCCTATGCATGCAAATTGAAGGGCTAATTCCTTTTATGTCTGCCATTTGCCAACCTATAGCTTTCTTATGATTTTTTAAAGTACTAATGAGATCATTCTCCTGTTCTAATGATAGCTCAGATGAAATGATAACTGGGAGTGTATCACTTTCTCCTAAGAAAGCATATTTTAAATGTTGAGGCAGTTCTTTCAATTCTAATTTGGGAGATTGTTCAATTGAGGGTAAATTTTGTTTAAGGTTAGGGTCTTCTAAATTAAGAGATTCATAAGTTCTAGCCCATACCTTAGGTGTTGGTTCTTCCTTTGGCAGTATGTCTTTTTCCAGCATTTCTTCTTCAGGAAGTGTATTTGCATCAGGTGCAAGTGCACTGGTAAGATGATCATACTGCTTGTTGAACTGTTTTTGCACCAAATGATCAAGAGAGATAATTGCTGAACATTCTTCACTTTCCTCTGCAGGATAATTCAGAGCATTCATTACATTGAATTTCACCTCTTGATCATTTACTCTCATGGTTAGTTCTCCTTTTTGCACATCAATCAATGTTTTCCCAGTTGCTAAAAATGGCCTTCCAAGAATAACTGGTACTTCTTCATCTGCAACAAAGTCTAGAATAACAAAATCTACAGGAAATACAAATTTGTCAACCTTTACCAAGATATCTTCAATGATTCCTTCTGGGTAAGCTATTGACCTGTCTGCAAGTGACAATGTTAAAGATGTAGGTTTAGCATGTCCAATTCCTAATTGTGCAAAGACAGATTTAGGCATCAAGTTGATGCTTGCTCCTAAATCACACAATGCACGACCTGTATAATAATTACCTATTGAAAATGGAATTGTAAAGCTACCTGGATCTTTTAATTTTCTTGGAATTTTGTTTTGCAAAATCAAACTACATTCTTTGGACAAAGCAACTGTTTCAAATTCACCTAATCTTCTTCTTTTTGAAAGAACATCTTTCATGAATTTAGCATAATTAGGCATTAGTTGCAATGCTTCAATCAAGGGAACATTAATATGCAATTGCTTTAGAACATTTAAAAACTTACTGAATTGCTTCTCCTCATGTGCCTTTTTTAATCTTTGAGGAAAAGGAGGAGGAGGATATTCAGGAACTAACCTTGGAGTTGGAACTTCATGAGATGCAGATGCATCAGGTGCTTCTGCATTTTGAGGACTTTTTTCATTTTTATTTTCTTCTCCCTTACCTGTACCTTCATTCTCATAAGGTTCTGTAAGATCTTTCCCATTTCTGAGAGAGATAGCTTTCACTTGTTCCTTACCTGGCCTCTGAGATGGACTTGCTTCTGTATTGGATGGTAATGTACCTGTTGGTCTTTGATACAGAGCAGTTGCTAACTGACCTACTTGATTCTCCAGATTTTTAATTGAAGCTTCATGAGCTTGCCTAGCTGTTCTAGTTTCACTAATGAAAGATTTAAGCAAACCTTCTAAGGAGTTATCAGTAGTAGGTTGTTGTTGTTGTGGCCTTTGGTAGTTCTGAGATTGAAATCTTGGTGGAAGGGTTGGTGCAGTTGCACTAGGTGCAGGTGCACTAGTATTGTTCCATCTGAAGTTTGGATGGTCTTTCCAACCAGCATTATAGGTATTGGAGTAAGGGTTGTTATTCCTATTATAACTTACATAATTTACAGAGACAGGGTTGCTAGGACACTCCTCATAAAGGTGACCTCCTCCACAATAAACACAACTTACAGCTCCTGGAGGGGCTTGTTCTATTGCTGCTACAGTGTTCTCAATTGGTGCAGCTGCACTAGATGCAGTTGCACTGGTTGTGGTGAAGTTTTTGAACATGTTTGCTAGTGAGGCTACTTGAGCAGATAGGGCTGATATTTCACTAATTTCATGTACCCCTGATGATTTCTTTTGGGTACTTACCCTCTCAGTAGGCCAACTAGAACTATTAGTAGCAATTCTATCAATCAATTCACATGCTTCATTATAAGACAGATTTAACAAAACACCACCAGATGATGCATCAAGCATTATTCTAGTTTGTGGTTCCAAACCATTATAAAATGTTTCCATCTGAATAATGACCGGAAGACCATGGTGTGGACATTTTCTTAAAAGTTCTTTCCATCTTTCCCATGCTTCAAACAATGATTCAGATTCTTTTTGTCTAAAAGATGTAATATCATTTCTCATTCTGGCATTTTTGATAGGTGGGAAATATTTTGACAAAAACTTTTCAGCCATTTCATTCCATGTATGAATAGAATTAGGCTCTAATGAATTTAACCATGATTTAGCCTTATCTTTCAAAGAATATGGAAATAGCTTAAGTCTAAATGCATCTTCACTAACACCAGGTATGATAAAGTTACTACATATTTCTAAAAACTGTTTTAAATGCTCATGGGGATCCTCATGAAGAAATCCACCAAATTGACCAATTGTTTGCAGCATTTAAAACATCATGGGTTTAAATTCAAAATGGACAGCCTCTATGTGAGGTCTTGCTATGCTGGTTTGCATGTTTTGATGATCAAACATAGCATAATCTCTCATAGGTCTATCTCTATCATTAATCATACCTATTGGTCCCATGCGAATGAATTGATTCCTGTGATCTACTTCAGCATCTCCTTGTGATCCAGGACCACCTCTGAATCAACCAATTCATCAAGCATCATATTCCAATAATAATCAGAGGGAATCTCCCACTGTCTTTGAATTCTTGTTGATTGTAGACAAATTTCAACAGGCAACACTGCATCGTGTCCAAATGTTAGCCTATAAGGAGTAGTGTTGATAGATTCTTTGGGTGAATTTCGACAAGCCCATAATGCTTGATCAAGGGTATTATGCCAATTTTTGGGTTTCTGCCCAACATGCTTTTTAATCAAATTAATAATAACTTTATTGGCAGCTTCTACTTGACCATTGGCTTGCGCATAATATGGTGTCGAAGTTAATAACTTAAAACCAATTTCAGAAGCAAACTCTACCATTTTTCTACCAGTGAAAACTGATCCCTGATCTGTAGTAATGGTTTCTGGAATTCCAAACCTATAAATGATATGATTTTGAATAAACCTTATCACTGCTTCTTGATCAACATTGGCTAAAGGTATAGCTTCAACCCATTTGGTGAAGTAATCAATTCCCACAAGGATATATCTATGGCCCTTCGACGAAGTTGGCTTTATCTCTCCAATCACATCTAGAGCCCAACCTCTAAATGGCCAAGGTTTGACTATGGCATGCAATTCATTTGCAGGTACATGTTGTATCCCAGCATGCTTTTGACACTCTTGGCATCCCTTAGCAAATTCTATGCAATCTTTCAGCATAGTTGGCCAATACATTCCTTGTCGAAATAATAACCACTTCATTTTGTGGCCTACTTGGTGTGAACCACATACTCCACTATGTGTATCAAAAGACCATGTGGCATCAAATTCACTGCAGCTCCACCATCCACTAACACTTTGTTAATTCCAACACCATTGACTTTGGCTTGAACATAGAGGGGTTTCAAGTGGTTTTGCATACTCATATCTGGCTTCTCAAAGGTAGCCATTTGGTCTTCGACACAACCATTGTTCATCACATAGTAACACATTGGCTTATGATGAGCCATATCCTCTGTAAAATCCTCTTCAACATCATTTGGTACTGTGATAACATCGTACTCAAGAGGCAGTATTGATACCACATTGCAAACAACATCGAAATCATCTTCAGAATCATCAAAATCAGACTCCATGTCTTCATCCATGTCGAAATCAGCATTCTCTTCTTTCACTGTTGACAATGGAGGAAATATTCTTTCAAGAGCAGGCCTTCTTGGCTTTTCTGTTATTACAGCCTTGCCTTTGGCCTTATTCGCTGTACACACATGACTAGCAACATCAGCATTCCTCTTTGTGGCAACTTCAGCTTTGTGAACCTCACTCTTCGCCACTATTATGCTGCGTGGAACTTGATTATTAGCCAAATGACTTGGGACCTTGTTAATGTCATAGTGTGCCCTCTTCTTCTGTTGTCTTTGGTAACGACGCCACTGTGTTCTAGTCATGGGGTTCTTACCCTTATAGTTATTCTTATAATTAAACTTAACAGCATCAGTACCTGGCTTGATGGTGTGTGAAAATAAGATAACATTAATGCGCAAGTATACACAGTCACAAGTTATAGTATAAAAGATCGAACCCACAGAGATTGGATTAACTCTTATGTGTTGTTTGTAAAGAAAGGCAAACTAGTGTGACTACACTATTCAAAATTTTGGGTTTTGGTTGAAGTTGAAATGAAAACAGAAATAAACAGAAAGCAAGTAAATTGTGTAAGAAATTAGTTGAGAATGAGAGTTGGGATGTTTTCACAAACTAAATCACTCTTGAGAATATTGTGTTTTCTTGTGGTGCAATTGCACTTAGTGCAGTTGCATCAGTGTGTGCTGGTCAGCTACTTTCGTCAGAGTTTCGTTACAAGCTCTATATGATCCTGTTTTTTTGCGGTAAAGAGTAGGGTTGTCAGTGCCTCTCTCGCCCCCTTACAGATAATCTAAGTTGCTTAAGTAAGTACACTCTTGTATCTTAAGATCTCTACACTTTTGTTGTAAGGACTATGTTAATCTTAAGCTAAGAATTAACATGGAATTAACAAGCTAACTTTATTAAAACAAGTTTAATAAGAAGCTTTATTAAACACTTATCCTTACTTAGTTCTTGATTTCTAGTTATAAGCCAATTAAGTGAATATAACTCTACTTGTTCTAAGTGATCAATATTAAAACAAGATTAAGAATTTAAACACAAGAACTAAAGTGCACACCACTTGAAAACACAATAACTTTCCTCAAAAGATCATTGGAAAGCTAGAACATCCAAACTCAAAAGAGTTTAGCTCATGTTGGACATGATAAAGCAAATATAATTGAATGGAAACATATTGCAATAGGAAAAACTACAAGAGGATTCAAAGTAGTAACAATTGGAAAACTCTTGCATATATTTGCTTTCAACTAATTTCTTGCACCTATTAGCTCCTTGAAGAAGTGGAGATAGAAGTTGTAAACTTCCTCTTACCTTCCTCTCAAACTAACACTATGAAACTAAAAGAAAAATAAAACTTTGAAACTAAGAAAAACTAAACTAAAAATAAAAAGATTATATGATATATGATATGATTCTCTACAATTTGGAATATTTTCAAGTGAGGAATTTGAGTCCTATTTATAGCCTTGGAGATTTCCTTCATGTTGAGGTTTCCTTGCTGAGTTAAGTTAACCAAACCATGGTTACTTTTTAAAAGTTGAAGATCAGCTTGGCTTTCAACACTCATCCTTAATTTGAGGTCCAACAAATGGTTGCCACATGTCTTGTAAGATAGATTTTTGTGAAGCCTTTTTGATTGTAGGCGCCTCCTTTGCAAGTGGCCATGTGTTCCCATGTGACTTCTGAGCAAGCAGCAATCCAACTAAGCATTATGGCAATGGTAAGAATTGAGGTGCTTCCAATGTGGGGTTGTGAGCTGCTTCGGTACAGAGTGGTGCAGTTGCACCAAGTGCAATTGCACTGCCTGGTGCAGTTGCATCAACTGGTGCAATTGCACTAAACTGCGGCTGCAATGAACAAACACATCAAACATACCAATATACAATAAAATGCTAAGTTATGGACTTCTCTTATCTGTAAACCATAAATGTTGTTATTTTATTCATATTAACATATTTAACATATAATAGACTTGATATTGGGCATTTATCTAAGTGAAAAAGCACAAATAACTCTATATAAAATAGAGTTATCACTTGACAGCTTTAGCACGTTGATTATTGGGCACCCACGCTTCGACAGGAGCACTAGCACTTGGGACAAAGGATTTATTTGTTGACAGCTTCAGACACCCTTTCGCTCAGGACTTCTGCTTAGCAAATTGGCGTTTGCTTGTTGAAGGCTTTGTTGACACATTAGCCTTATGTTTGCTGGTGTTTTTAGCAAACAATCACTAGTTTTATTAGAAGGTTTGTGAGATCAAACTAGAAAAATCTCAAAGCAATTGCCTTTGAATTGCAAAAGTTTTTGTTTCAGAAAATGTAGAAAAGGGGACGATTTGCAAATGATTAACAGAATTGAAAAGAAAAGAAGCAGTAAATGGTGCAGGAATTGTAAAGAACAGACAAATAAATTGCATTAAATCATAAAAGTGGTACACGATCACGTACAGCGATTCTTCCACTCGTTTTTCGCTCTGGCTTGGAAGTTAGAGTTTCAGGAATTGGGTTGTGTATTGTGATTTGTGACCCCTGTTTCTTCTCAGAAACAGTTATTTATACAAAGGAAAAGAGGGGGAAATTTGAACTAAGTAACTGCCTAACAATTTGAAAATAAGTAACTGCTCCTACTTTCGACCAAGTAACTGCTCCTACTTTCGACCAAAAACCGCTCTATCACGCTTCGACCAACTGCTAGTCTTCAACGCATAACTGCTCTGTTTTCTGTCTGTCGAAAGCCTGTGTCGATTTTCCTCTCTCTTGCTTTTGCTTCCCTGGAAACTTGTCGAGTTTACCTTGCGCATGACCATTTTCTTTGTCGAAATAATATGGTCTTTGTGAAATAAATATAAGTCAGGCCATATTGACCATCTTTAATGAAGCCTGTCGAAATTACAGGCTAACAAATTGCCCCCCAAAAATGTCTTTTTCGACTGAACTTGAGGAGGAAGAAGAGAAAGACATTTTTTGAATTCACCATCGAAATAACTTTGCACTTGAGTAAAATAGCTGTATACCTTATGTCACCACTGTTAAGTGTTGTTTCCATATTCAAACCTTGAACTTGAACAGCCTGTAAATTCGGCAATGTTTTGGCAACGTAAATGCCATGTTTTTACGCTTTCTTTATATTTATTCCAGCGTTATTTTAACTTCGTGCAACGTTGGCTTATACTTTTTCAAGTATTTACCATTTATACGCAAAATTCTTTCATCAGCGCCGATCTCTTCGACCTCATATGCGCCGTTTGAATAAACTTGTAAAATTTTAAATGGTCCTTCCCAACTTGGGGACCATTTACCAAAGACTCTATCTTTTTTATCCATAGGCAATAGGACCTTCCACACTAGATCACCTGAATCAAAGGCTTTAAACTTAACCTTTTTGTTATAAGTTTTAGCTACCCTCTCTTTCTGTCGAATAAGCGTATCTAAAGCTAATAACTTTTCTTCGTCTAAATCAACCAATTCATCAAGCATCATATTCCAATAATAATCAGAGGGAATCTCCCACTGTCTTTGAATTCTTGTTGATTGTAGACAAATTTCAACAGGCAACACTGCATCGTGTCCAAATGTTAGCCTATAAGGAGTAGTGTTGATAGATTCTTTGGGTGAATTTCGACAAGCCCATAATGCTTGATCAAGGGTATTATGTCAATTTTTGGGTTTCTGCCCAACATGCTTTTTAATCAAATTAATAATAACTTTATTGGCAGCTTCTACTTGACCATTGGCTTGCGCATAATATGGTGTCGAAGTTAATAACTTAAAACCAATTTCAGAAGCAAACTCTACCATTTTTTTACCAGTGAAAACTGATCCCTGATCTGTAGTAATGGTTTCTGGAATTCCAAATCTATAAATGATATGATTTTGAATAAACCTTATCACTGCTTCTTGATCAATATTGGCTAAAGGTATAGCTTCAACCCATTTGGTGAAGTAATCAATTCCCAGAAGGATATATCTATGGCCCTTCGACGAAGTTGGCTTTATCTCTCCAATCACATCTAGAGCCCAACCTCTAAATGGCCAAGGTTTGACTATGGCATGTAATTCATTTGCCGGTACATGTTGTATCCCAGCATGCTTTTGACACTCTTGGCATCCCTTGGCAAATTCTATGCAATCTTTCAGCATAGTTGGCCAATACATTCCTTGTCGAAATAATAACCACTTCATTTTGTGGCCTACTTGGTGTGAACCACATGCTCCACTATGTGTATCAAAAGACCATGTGGCATCAAATTCACTGCAGCTCCACCATCCACTAACACTTTGTTAATTCCAACACCATTGACTTTGGCTTGAACATAGAGGGGTTTCAAGTGGTTTTGCATACTCATATCTGGCTTCTCAAAGGTAGCCATTTGGTCTTCGACACAACCATTGTTCATCACATAGTAACACATTGGCTTATGATGAGCCATATCCTCTGTAAAATCCTCTTCAACATCATTTGGTACTGTGATAACATCGTACTCAAGAGGCAGTATTGATACCACATTGCAAACAACATCGAAATCATCTTCAGAATCATCAAAATCAGACTCCATGTCTTCATCCATGTCGAAATCAGCATTCTCTTCTTTCACTGTTGACAATGGAGGAAATATTCTTTCAAGAGCAGGCCTTCTTGGCTTTTCTGTTATTACAGCCTTGCCTTTGGCCTTATTCGCTGTACACACATGACTAGCAACATCAGCATTCCTCTTTGTGGCAACTTCAGCTTTGTGAACCTCACTCTTCGCCACTATTATGCTGCGTGGAACTTGATTATTAGCCAAATGACTTGGGACCTTGTTAATGTCATAGTGTGCCCTCTTCTTCTGTTGTCTTTGGTAACGACGCCACTGTGTTCTAGTCATGGGGTTCTTACCCTTATAGTTATTCTTATAATTAAACTTAACAGCATCAGTACCTGGCTTGACAGCTTTAGCACGTTGATTATTGGGCACCCACGCTTCGACAGGAGCACTAGCACTTGGGACAAAGGATTTATTTGTTGACAGCTTCAGACACCCTTTCGCTCAGGACTTCTGCTTAGCAAATTGGCGTTTGCTTGTTGAAGGCTTTGTTGACACATTAGCCTTATGTTTGCTGGTGTTTTTAGCAAACAATCACTAGTTTTATTAGAAGGTTTGTGAGATCAAACTAGAAAAATCTCAAAGCAATTGCCTTTGAATTGCAAAAGTTTTTGTTTCAGAAAATGTAGAAAAGGGGACGATTTGCAAATGATTAACAGAATTGAAAAGAAAAGAAGCAGTAAATGGTGCAGGAATTGTAAAGAACAGACAAATAAATTGCATTAAATCATAAAAGTGGTACACGATCACGTACAGCGATTCTTCCACTCGTTTTTCGCTCTGGCTTGGAAGTTAGAGTTTCAGGAATCGGGTTGTGTATTGTGATTTGTGACCCCTGTTTCTTCTCAGAAACAGTTGTTTATACAAAGGAAAAGAGGGGGAAATTTGAACTAAGTAACTGCCTAACAATTTGAAAATAAGTAACTGCTCCTACTTTCGACCAAGTAACTGCTCCTACTTTCGACCAAAAACCGCTCTATCACGCTTCGACCAACTGCTAATCTTCAACGCATAACTGCTCTGTTTTCTGTCTGTCGAAAGCCTGTGTCAATTTTCCTCTCTCTTGCTTTTGCTTCCCTGGAAACTTGTCGAGTTTACCTTGCGCATGACCATTTTCTTTGTCGAAATAATATGGTCTTTGTGAAATAAATATAAGTCAGGCCATATTGACCATCTTTAATGAAGCCTGTCGAAATTACAGGCTAACAAATTGCCCCCCAAAAATGTCTTTTTCGACTGAACTTGAGGAGGAAGAAGAGAAAGACATTTTTTGAATTCACCATCGAAATAACTTTGCACTTGAGTAAAATAGCTGTATACCTGATGTCACCACTGTTAAGTGTTGTTTCCATATTCAAACCTTGAACTTGAACAGCCTGTAAATTCGGCAATGTTTTGGCAACGTAAATGCCATGTTTTTACGCTTTCTTTATATTTATTCCAGCGTTATTTTAACTTCGTGCAACGTTGGCTTATACTTTTTCAAGTATTTACCATTTATACGCAAAATTCTTTCATCAGCGCCGATCTCTTCGACCTCATATGCGCCGTTTGAATAAACTTGTAAAATTTTAAATGGTCCTTCCCAACTTGGGGACCATTTACCAAAGACTCTATCTTTTTTATCCATAGGCAATAGGACCTTCCACACTAGATCACCTGAATCAAAGGCTTTAAACTTAACCTTTTTGTTATAAGTTTTAGCTACCCTCTCTTTCTGTCGAATAAGCGTATCTAAAGCTAATAACTTTTCTTCGTCTAAATCAACCAATTCATCAAGCATCATATTCCAATAATAATCAGAGGGAATCTCCCACTGTCTTTGAATTCTTGTTGATTGTAGACAAATTTCAACAGGCAACACTGCATCGTGTCCAAATGTTAGCCTATAAGGAGTAGTGTTGATAGATTCTTTGGGTGAATTTCGACAAGCCCATAATGCTTGATCAAGGGTATTATGTCAATTTTTGGGTTTCTGCCCAACATGCTTTTTAATCAAATTAATAATAACTTTATTGGCAGCTTCTACTTGACCATTGGCTTGCGCATAATATGGTGTCGAAGTTAATAACTTAAAACCAATTTCAGAAGCAAACTCTACCATTTTTTTACCAGTGAAAACTGATCCCTGATCTGTAGTAATGGTTTCTGGAATTCCAAATCTATAAATGATATGATTTTGAATAAACCTTATCACTGCTTCTTGATCAATATTGGCTAAAGGTATAGCTTCAACCCATTTGGTGAAGTAATCAATTCCCAGAAGGATATATCTATGGCCCTTCGACGAAGTTGGCTTTATCTCTCCAATCACATCTAGAGCCCAACCTCTAAATGGCCAAGGTTTGACTATGGCATGTAATTCATTTGCCGGTACATGTTGTATCCCAGCATGCTTTTGACACTCTTGGCATCCCTTGGCAAATTCTATGCAATCTTTCAGCATAGTTGGCCAATACATTCCTTGTCGAAATAATAACCACTTCATTTTGTGGCCTACTTGGTGTGAACCACATGCTCCACTATGTGTATCAAAAGACCATGTGGCATCAAATTCACTGCAGCTCCACCATCCACTAACACTTTGTTAATTCCAACACCATTGACTTTGGCTTGAACATAGAGGGGTTTCAAGTGGTTTTGCATACTCATATCTGGCTTCTCAAAGGTAGCCATTTGGTCTTCGACACAACCATTGTTCATCACATAGTAACACATTGGCTTATGATGAGCCATATCCTCTGTAAAATCCTCTTCAACATCATTTGGTACTGTGATAACATCGTACTCAAGAGGCAGTATTGATACCACATTGCAAACAACATCGAAATCATCTTCAGAATCATCAAAATCAGACTCCATGTCTTCATCCATGTCGAAATCAGCATTCTCTTCTTTCACTGTTGACAATGGAGGAAATATTCTTTCAAGAGCAGGCCTTCTTGGCTTTTCTGTTATTACAGCCTTGCCTTTGGCCTTATTCGCTGTACACACATGACTAGCAACATCAGCATTCCTCTTTGTGGCAACTTCAGCTTTGTGAACCTCACTCTTCGCCACTATTATGCTGCGTGGAACTTGATTATTAGCCAAATGACTTGGGACCTTGTTAATGTCATAGTGTGCCCTCTTCTTCTGTTGTCTTTGGTAACGACGCCACTGTGTTCTAGTCATGGGGTTCTTACCCTTATAGTTATTCTTATAATTAAACTTAACAGCATCAGTACCTGGCTTGACAGCTTTAGCACGTTGATTATTGGGCACCCACGCTTCGACAGGAGCACTAGCACTTGGGACAAAGGATTTATTTGTTGACAGCTTCAGACACCCTTTCGCTCAGGACTTCTGCTTAGCAAATTGGCGTTTGCTTGTTGAAGGCTTTGTTGACACATTAGCCTTATGTTTGCTGGTGTTTTTAGCAAACAATCACTAGTTTTATTAGAAGGTTTGTGAGATCAAACTAGAAAAATCTCAAAGCAATTGCCTTTGAATTGCAAAAGTTTTTGTTTCAGAAAATGTAGAAAAGGGGACGATTTGCAAATGATTAACAGAATTGAAAAGAAAAGAAGCAGTAAATGGTGCAGGAATTGTAAAGAACAGACAAATAAATTGCATTAAATCATAAAAGTGGTACACGATCACGTACAGCGATTCTTCCACTCGTTTTTCGCTCTGGCTTGGAAGTTAGAGTTTCAGGAATCGGGTTGTGTATTGTGATTTGTGACCCCTGTTTCTTCTCAGAAACAGTTGTTTATACAAAGGAAAAGAGGGGGAAATTTGAACTAAGTAACTGCCTAACAATTTGAAAATAAGTAACTGCTCCTACTTTCGACCAAGTAACTGCTCCTACTTTCGACCAAAAACCGCTCTATCACGCTTCGACCAACTGCTAATCTTCAACGCATAACTGCTCTGTTTTCTGTCTGTCGAAAGCCTGTGTCGATTTTCCTCTCTCTTGCTTTTGCTTCCCTGGAAACTTGTCGAGTTTACCTTGCGCATGACCATTTTCTTTGTCGAAATAATATGGTCTTTGTGAAATAAATATAAGTCAGGCCATATTGACCATCTTTAATGAAGCCTGTCGAAATTACAGGCTAACAAATTGCCCCCCAAAAATGTCTTTTTCGACTGAACTTGAGGAGGAAGAAGAGAAAGACATTTTTTGAATTCACCATCGAAATAACTTTGCACTTGAGTAAAATAGCTGTATACCTGATGTCACCACTGTTAAGTGTTGTTTCCATATTCAAACCTTGAACTTGAACAGCCTGTAAATTCGGCAATGTTTTGGCAACGTAAATGCCATGTTTTTACGCTTTCTTTATATTTATTCCAGCGTTATTTTAACTTCGTGCAACGTTGGCTTATACTTTTTCAAGTATTTACCATTTATACGCAAAATTCTTTCATCAGCGCCGATCTCTTCGACCTCATATGCGCCGTTTGAATAAACTTGTAAAATTTTAAATGGTCCTTCCCAACTTGGGGACCATTTACCAAAGACTCTATCTTTTTTATCCATAGGCAATAGGACCTTCCACACTAGATCACCTGAATCAAAGGCTTTAAACTTAACCTTTTTGTTATAAGTTTTAGTTACCCTCTCTTTCTGTCGAATAAGCGTATCTAAAGCTAATAACCTTTCTTCGTCTAAATCAACCAATTCATCAAGCATCATATTCCAATAATAATCAGAGGGAATCTCCCACTGTCTTTGAATTCTTGTTGATTGTAGACAAATTTCAACAGGCAACACTGCATCGTGTCCAAATGTTAGCCTATAAGGAGTAGTGTTGATAGATTCTTTGGGTGAATTTCGACAAGCCCATAATGCTTGATCAAGGGTATTATGTCAATTTTTGGGTTTCTGCCCAACATGCTTTTTAATCAAATTAATAATAACTTTATTGGCAGCTTCTACTTGACCATTGGCTTGCGCATAATATGGTGTCGAAGTTAATAACTTAAAACCAATTTCAGAAGCAAACTCTACCATTTTTTTACCAGTGAAAACTGATCCCTGATCTGTAGTAATGGTTTCTGGAATTCCAAATCTATAAATGATATGATTTTGAATAAACCTTATCACTGCTTCTTGATCAATATTGGCTAAAGGTATAGCTTCAACCCATTTGGTGAAGTAATCAATTCCCAGAAGGATATATCTATGGCCCTTCGACGAAGTTGGCTTTATCTCTCCAATCACATCTAGAGCCCAACCTCTAAATGGCCAAGGTTTGACTATGGCATGTAATTCATTTGCCGGTACATGTTGTATCCCAGCATGCTTTTGACACTCTTGGCATCCCTTGGCAAATTCTATGCAATCTTTCAGCATAGTTGGCCAATACATTCCTTGTCGAAATAATAACCACTTCATTTTGTGGCCTACTTGGTGTGAACCACATGCTCCACTATGTGTATCAGAGACTGCTAAATATGCCTCATTTTCACTAAGACATTTTAATAGTACTCCTTCAGGAGTCTTTTTAAACAATTCGTTTCCAATTATCACATAGCTCAAAGCTCTGTATTTTACCTTTTTATTGGTATTTCTTGTGGGATTTTGAAAATATTCCGCAATAGGCCTTCGCCAATCATTATTGGTCATATTGTCAAGAGCAAAAAATTCTGCTAAGTCAAAGTCACCAAAAAATTGACGTTTTTCGACAACGACTAGTTCCTCGTTTGCGTTCGCATCTGTTGCCCCCCCAGTTGTTGGTGTTGACAATAGTGACGAAGAATAGTCATTAGAAATGATCTTATCCTTTATTTCAATTAACTCTTCCAGGCTTTGTTTTGAAACTTTATAGCCTGAAGCAATTTGTGCCAATTCATTTGCCACTTGATTATCAATTCGTGGTAAATGTTCTAAGTGAACAGACTCAAATCTTTTTAACAAAGCATTGGCAACAACAAAGTATCTGATAAGGTGCTCTTTAATGCATTTGTACTCCCTTGTCAATTGTTTGACAACCAACTCAGAGTCACCTTTTATTTCGACATGACTTGCCCCCAGCTCAAGTAAAATTTCAAGGCCTACTATTAAAGCCTCATACTCAGCTTCATTATTGGAACAAACATCTCGAATTTTAAACTTATACTTCGTTGGAATGTTAGTAGGAGATATTATTAAAATACCAATCCCAACTCCATGTTTATGGCTTGAACCATCAAAGTACAACCTCCAAGGATATACGTCTACAAAACTTAATGTTTCTTCGACAACAGAATGGTCTACTATAAAATCAGCAACCCCTTGTCCTTTAATTGATTTTAGAGGTTGATAAGTTAAGTTGTATTCTGACAAAGCCAAAGCCCATTTACCAACTCGGCTATGCATTATTGGTTTCGACAGCATATGCTTGATAACATCAAAATGCGAATAAACAGAAACATCAGCTGGTTTTATATATTGCTTTAACTTTGTACACGAGAAATACAAACAAAGGCACAACTTTTCTATAGGAGTGTACCTCGTTTCGGCATCATTTAAGACCCTACTGAGGTAATAAATGGCTCTTTCGACACCACTATCATCCTCTTGTGCTAACATGCTACCTATTGTTCTATCAGAAGCTGCTATATACAATTTGAGCACTTTGTGTTTAATAACAGGCAACAAAATTGGTGGTTTCATCAAATAAGACTTGATTTCGTCGAAGGCTGCTTGATGCATTGGTTCCCATTTGAACTCTTCTTCCTTCTTCAGTCTTAACAATGGCGAAAAAACTTGTGTTTTGCCACTTAGATTTGATATAAATCTTCGAAGGAAATTGATTTTTCCCAGCAACGACTGAAGCTCCTTTTTGGTCGAAGGGGCCTTCGTTTCCATAATTGCCTTAGTCTTATTTTGATTGATTTCAATGCCTTTTTTGTGCACTATAAAACCCAAGAAATCACCTGCACGCACACAAAATGCACATTTTAATGGATTTAATTTCAATCCATATTTCCTCATTCTTTCAAAAGAACGGCGAACATGGTCTAAATGACCACTTTCTGAGGAAGATTTAACCACCACATCATCTATGTATACTTGCATAAAATCATCAATAAAATCATGAAACATAGAATTCATGGCCCTCTGATATGTAGCACCAGCATTCTTTAAGCCAAAGGGCATTACTACCCATTCATAAACACCCAATGCCCCTGGACATCTAAAAGCAGTTTTCGCCACATCCTCTTCAGCAATGAAGATTTGATTATACCCAGAATAACCATCGAGCATACTAAGATAATCAAACCCTGCTGCTGAATCTATTAGCATTTCTGCCACAGGCATTGCGTATTCATCCTTGGGAGATGCATTATTTAAATCCCTAAATTCTATGCAAACTCTAAGAGTCCCATTTTTCTTTATTACAGGAACTATATTGGCTAACCATTCGACATACCTGGCAGTTCTGATGAATTTGTTTCTGAATAGCCTTTCGATTTCCTCTTTGATCTTAGCCAACACTTGAGGAGCAAATCTTCTTGGCACTTGCTTCACTGGTTTCTTCCCTGGTCGAATTGGTAATTGCATTTCCACTACTTCTCGACTTAACCCAGGCATTTCGTCGTAATCCCAAGCAAAGCAGTCTTTGAACTCCCTTAGCAATGTAATGACTTGGGTTTTTAGAGAAGCATCAATATTTGCACTAATATAAGTTGGCCTTTTTATTGAGCCATTTCCCAAATCAACTTCTTCTAACGGGTCTTGAGCTTGCATATACTTTGTCAAATCTCTAGGATCCTTTTCAAAACCTAATGGATCATTATCATAGATACAGTCAAGTCTTTCATCTATGACTATGCCATTTTCTTCATGTAACTCACTGGCTTCGACAGCCATTGTTTGTTGAATAATTTCGGCCTCCATAGCCGCTTTAAACTTGTTTTCGGCCATATAAGCCGTAATTTTGTCCCATGCATTGGGCACTGACATAAGAACATTTTCAAGAACCAGTGTTCCACCCCGTTGGTCGAAAAACACCATCAGGATAGACACTATCATCTCCCATTATTTCTCTTTCCCAAACAAAACCATAATTTGGGTCAAGATGAACTGAGGCAAAAACATTATCCGCAGGAACATATGCCTCATTAGAAGATGAACATGGCGCAATCTTCGCCATTTGTTTCTCAAAATTTTCCTTGGTAACTTGGTTCACATCAGCACGGAAGTAGCTCTGATCGGCTTCAACATACTCTACCAAACCATCTTCCTTCCACATTACTAAACGTTGATGCAAAGTTGAAGGGACAGCACCAACTCCATGGATCCACTCTCTACCAAGGAGTAAATTAAAATTCGCTTTAGAGGCTATCACTAAGAACAATGTAGTCCTCTTTATGGAACCAACAATTAAGTCCACCTCAATGGCCCCCAAAGAATGGCCAGTTTTGCCTTCATAGTTGCTTAAGACAATGTTATGTGGCCTGAGGTCAGTATCGAACTTACCAATCTTCTTCAAAAGACCATGTGGCATCAAATTCACTGCAGCTCCACCATCCACTAACACTTTGTTAATTCCAACACCATTGACTTTGGCTTGAACATAGAGGGGTTTCAAGTGGTTTTGCATACTCATATCTGGCTTCTCAAAGGAAGCCATTTGGTCTTCGACACAACCATTGTTCATCACATAGTAATGTGGATATCTTGTGTTGCAGGTTAAGTTTTGATGATGAAGCAATCTAACACAAAGTGACAAGTGGAATTCCAAGGCACAACCAACTCAAGAAGTAAGTGTGTCAAGGGTAGTAGTCCCTAGGAAGTTGGCTCGTCTTAGGAATGAATTGTAAACCGCTTCCGAGAATCGTCTCAAATCACAAAACACAATATCACTCACACAAATGAACCTAACATATGTTTTCAATTGATAAATAGGTTAGGCACTTGTTGTTCTTAAAAGAAATAAATTCTTGGTTTTTTGTTTTAAAAGAAAATTTTTTTAACAATCGATTCATAGCTTGTAACCTTAAAGCTAGAAATCGATTCATAGCTTGTTTAAAGCTAGAAATCGATTCACAACCTTTGAACTTAAAGCTAGCAATCGATTGAACTTGTTTTAGAGCCCACAATCGATTCATGGCTCATAGTTATAAAGAAGATAATCGATTCTTCTCTTAATTTGGTGAAACTTCATTTTGTAAAGCAAACAATCGATTATCTACTTGCCTTATAAAAGCACCAAATCGATTCCTCACCTATTCCCATAGGCAAGAAATCGATTTTCTACTTGCATTTGTGAAGCACATAATCGATTTCAACATTATATCTTTTCAAGCAACTAATCGATTCACAACTTGTTTTTTGAAGCATATAATCAATTATTCACTTATGAGCTATTTACTTTTAAAGCAACTAATCGATTATTATCTTATGTTTTGCAAGCCATAAATCGATTAGTCACTTATAACACAAAGTGCTTCAACGGTCATATTTTTCCTGTCTCTATAAATAGAACCCTAGGTTTCACGATCAAAATTACAACCTACAATTCTATTTCACGATTAAAAGCAGAACGCGAAGCTTCTCTCTGTCACAATCACTATTTCACGTTCTTCATCACTGTGAGGGCCTAGACTCTTGTTTAAAGGGCCTAGCAGCTTCAAGAGAAATGGCTTCAGGTTGGTCTACGCAAGAGGGTGCGTCTCTTACCCGTCCTCCGGGATTCAACGGGAAAGATTATGCATATTGGAAAGAAAGAATGAGAATATTCATAGAAGGGGTTGATATTGATGTATGGGATGCTGTGGAAAATGGACCCTATGTCCCCACGCACATGGTAAATGGTATTCTCACTGTCAAAGAAAGAGCTGATTGGACTGATGATGATAAGAAAAAGGTACAACACAATCTCCGGGCCAAAAACATCATTACTTCCGCACTAAGCCCCGATGAGTTCTTTAGGGTGTCAAATTGCAAAACTGCACAAGAAATGTGGGATAATCTTCAAGTCACTCATGAAGGTACTAGTGAGGTAAAAAGAGCAAGAACAAATACTCTTATCCGAGAATATGAATTATTCAGAATGAATCCAGGAGAAACCATACAAGAAATGCAAAAAAAGGTTCACTCACATAGTGAATCAATTGGGTTCATTAGGAAAGTCGTTTCCTGCTGAAGACTTAATCAACAAAGTGCTAAGGTGTTTGAATAGAGAATGGCAACCGAAGGTAACTGCTATAGCTGAATCAAGGAATTTAGCTACCATGACACTCGCCACTCTTTTTGGCAAACTACAAGAGCACGAACTAGAGCTCACTCGTCTGGCAGAGCATGAAGAAAAAGATAAGAAAAAGAAAAGCTTGGCTTTAAAGGCTTCTAGTTCAAATCGACCTGATGATAGTGATGACTCAGAAAATGAAGAGGATGAAGATGATGAGAACATGGCACTTATGGTTAGAAAATTCAAAAAATTCATGAGAAAGAAAAATATTCCTAGGAAGAGCTTTCCTCCAAAAAGGTCCTCAAGCAAGGAAAACTCATCTAGTCCTCCAACTTGCTACGAATGTGGAAAACCTGGTCATATTAAGATGGAGTGCCCAAGCTTACTGAAAAAGGCGTCAAAATATGAGAAAAAGGGGTTCAAAGAAAACAAAGGTAGAAAAGCCTACATAGCATGGGAAGATAATGACATGGACTCATCAGATGATTCAGAAAGTGAAGAGGCTCAAGTTGCACTCATGGCCAATCATGGAAGTGAAAGTGAAAGCGAAAATGAGGTAGATTCTAACTCAGAAACTTCGCATAATGCATATGATGAATTACATGAAGCATTTCTTGAATTGCATAGTGACTCTTTGAAACTAGCTAAAGCATTAACACAATCTAAGAAAGCAGTTAATCATCTTCAAAATCAAGTTATCTCCTTGACTAAGGAAAGATTAGAACTTAGAAATGAAAACTATAGTCTTGGTTGTTTTAAAGCTAATTATGTATGTGATAAGTGCAATGAATATGAAAAGAAGATTCATGAGCTTGAATGGACAATAGGAAAAATGTCTAATACACAACATGTGCATCCTAGGTCTCCTAGAAACAATTTCATGAAAAAGCATGTGCATCATAGACCTAAATTTACTACTAGTCCATATATCAAATGTTATTACTGTGCTAAACCTGGACATACTGCTTCTGTGTGCATGGCTAGAGGTAGACAAGTTGTGAAAAAGGTGTGGGTTCCCAAAGGGACCATACCAAGTACTAACCCACAAGGACCCAAAGAGATTTGGGTACCTAAAACTGTGTTTTAAACTCATTGCAGGTATGCTTCAAGGTACGGGGGTCAGATTGGTACCTTGACAGCGGATGCTCAAAGCACATGACTGGAGATATAACAAAGTTCTTAACTCTTACCCCCAGATCAAGCGGTTATGTGACTTATGGTGATAACAATAGAGGAAGAATCCTCGGTGAAGGTAAAGTTGGTAAAGATTTATCTACTGCTATTGATAATGTGCTTTATGTTGAAGGTCTTAAACATAATTTACTAAGTATTAGCCAACTATGTGATAAAGGAAATAGAGTAATATTTGATTCAGGATCATGCATCATTGAAGATAAAAAGAGCAAACAAGTTAGAATGATAGGAAACAGAGTAGAAAATATATACATGATTAATCTTGATGAAGTTTCATCTCATAATGCATGTTGTCTCATTAGTAAGGAAGAAAACTCTTGGCTATGGCATCGTAGAGCAGCTCATATTCATATGGATCATCTTAACAAATTAGTCTCTAAGGAACTAGTTAGTGGTCTTCCTAAAATCAAGTTTGAAAAAAATAAATTATGTGATGCATGTCAAAAAGGTAAACAAGTCAAAGTATCTTTCAAATCAAAGAATGTTGTGTCTACTAACAAACCTTTGCAGCTTTTACACATGGATTTATTTGGTCCCTCACGAACGAAAAGCTTTGGTGGAAATTACTATGCACTTGTCATAGTAGATGACTATTCAAGGTACACTTGGACACTATTCATCGCAAATAAAAGCGATGCATTTGGAGCTTTTAAGAAACTTGCTCGTAGCATTCAAAATGAGAAAGAGCTGAAAATTGTCTCCATCCGAACCGATCACGGTGGAGAATTTGAGAATGAAAGGTTTGAAAATTTCTGTGAAGAACTTGGTATTGATCACAACTTCTCAGCACCTAGGACTCCTCAACAAAATGGAGTCGTTGAGAGGAAAAATCGATCCTTGGAAGAGCTTGCCAGAACAATGTTGAATGATCATGACATCCCAAAATATTTTTGGGCTGATGCTGTAAGTACTGCTTGTTATGTTATGAATAGAGTTTTGATTAGGCCTATTTTAAAGAAAACCCCTTATGAACTCTACAAAGGGAGAAAACCAAACATTTCACACTTACATACTTTTGGATGCAAATGTTTTGTCTTGAACAATGGAAAAGATAACTTAGGAAAATTCGATGCTAAAGCTGATGAAGGAATTTTTCTCGGTTACTCTTTATCTAGTAAAGCATTTAGAATCTTCAATAAAAGAAATAAAGTAATTGAGGAATCTGTACATGTTACATTTGAAGAATCTAACCCCAAAAGGTTGGGAAAGGTTATTGATGATGTTGCAGATGAGCTCGAAGCATTACAGCTAGATGAAGAGAAGAAAAATGAGAATAAAGAGAAGGAGACTGAATCTACTCCTCAACAAGGAAATGAAGAAGATTCAAGCAATGATTTACCAAAAGAATGGAGAATCCCAAGGCACCACTCAATTGAAAATATTATCGGTGATGTATCAAAAGGGGTAACTACTCGAAACTCTCTTAGAAATGCATGTAATCATATAGCTTTTGTATCTCAAATTGAACCTAGAAATCTAGATGAGGCTATAGAAGATGAACATTGGACCATTGCTATGCAAGAAGAGTTAAATCAATTTGAAAGAAATGATGTGTGGGATCTTGTCCCTAGGCCTAACAATCATCAAATAATAGGCACAAAATGGGTGTTTAGAAACAAACTAGATGAGTCGGGCATAATTGTTAGAAACAAAGCTAGACTAGTAGCTAAAGGTTATAATCAAGAAGAAGGAATAGACTATGATGAAACATATGCACCTGTAGCTAGATTAGAAGCTATTCGCATGCTCCTTGCATTTGCATCAATTATGGATTTTAAACTATATCAAATGGATGTCAAAAGTGCGTTTTTGAATGGCTTTATTCAAGAAGAAGTGTATGTTGAACAACCACCTGGCTTTGAAAATTATGAAAAACCAGATCACGTTTTTAAACTCAAAAAGGCTCTCTATGGTCTGAAGCAAGCTCCAAGAGCTTGGTATGAAAGATTGAGCAAATTTCTACTCAATCATGACTTTCAAAGAGGGAAAGTTGACACTACACTATTTATAAAGAAGTCAAAAGATGACATCTTACTCGTACAAATCTATGTGGATGATATTATATTCGGTGCTACTAATGAATTGCTTTGCAAAGAATTTTCTAGTATTATGCAGAATGAGTTTGAAATGTCGATGATGGGAGAACTCAACTTCTTTCTCGGGCTTCAAATAAAGCAAACCAAGAACGGCATCTTCATATCTCAAACAAAATATTGCAAAGAACTTCTCAAGAGATTTGAAATGGATAAGGCAAAAGAAATGACCACTCCGATGAGCACCTCATGCTACTTAGACAAGGATGAAGAAGGTAAACCGGTAGAATTAAGCAAATATCGAGGTATGATTGGCTCACTACTCTATTTAACTGCTAGTAGACCGGATATCATGTTTAGTGTTTGCATGTGTGCTAGATATCAAGCAAATCCAAAAGAGTCACATCTAGTAGCAGTCAAAAGAATCATGAGATATCTCGTAGGAACACAAAATGTTGGTCTGTGGTACCCCAAGGGCGCCACATGTAGTCTTGTCGGATACTCCGACTCTGATTTTGCTGGTTGTAAACTAGATAGGAAAATCACTAGTGGAACATGTCACATCTTAGGCAGTGCATTAGTTTCATGGCACAGTAAGAAACAAGTCAGTGTCGCACTGTCAACTGCTGAAGCAGAATATGTTGCAGCAGGAAGTTGCTGCGCACAAATCCTCTGGATGAAGCAACAACTTCTTGACTATGGTGTAGAATTAGATCACATTCCGATTAAATGCGACAACACAAGCGCAATTAATCTTACAAAGAACCCCGTTCAACACTCTAGGACTAAGCATATAGAGATTAGACACCATTTTCTTAGAGATCATGTTCAGAAAGGCGATTGTGTGATTGAGTTCGTTGAGTCGTCAAAACAGCTAGCTGACATTTTCACAAAACCATTGCAAAAAGAAAGTTTCTTTTTTATTAGAAGAGAACTTGGAATCATTGATTCATCCTCTATTTGAATGAAAGTTTCTTTTTCAAAAAGAATTTAAATGAACTTTTAAATAAATTTTTTGTGTTATGTCTTCGATTGTAATAGTTTATTTGTTTTTCTTAGCTGTACTCTTTCGACTAGCAAACTTTATCTCATGCTTACCCTTTTGACCATGACAAAAAGGGGGAGAAGTATAGGATTGTAACTTTGCATTTAGATAGGGGGAGCATCAAGTAAGGGGGAGTCCTTTTAATATTAGTGCATTGTTTTGCTTGATGAACTAACCTCCCACTTGAGATGAATTAAAATTTTGTCATCATCAAAAAGGGGGAGAATGTGGATATCTTGTGTTGCAGGTTAAGTTTTGATGATGAAGCAATCTAACACAAAGTGACAAGTGGAATTCCAAGGCACAACCAACTCAAGAAGTAAGTGTGTCAAGGGTAGTAGTCCCTAGGAAGTTGGGTCGTCTTAGGAATGAATTGTAAACCGCTTCCGAGAATCGGCTCAAATCACAAAACACAATATCACTCACACAAATGAACCTAACATATGTTTTCAATTGATAAATAGGTTAGGCACTTGTTGTTCTTAAAAGAAATAAATTCTTGGTTTTTTGTTTTAAAAGAAATTTTTTTTAACAATCGATTCATAGCTTGTAACCTTAAAGCTAGAAATCGATTCATAGCTTGTTTAAAGCTAGAAATCGATTCACAACCTTTGAACTTAAAGCTAGCAATCGATTGAACTTGTTTTAGAGCCCACAATCGATTCATGGCTCATAGTTATAAAGAAGATAATCGATTCTTCTCTTAATTTGGTGAAACTTCATTTTGTAAAGCAAACAATCGATTATCTACTTGCCTTATAAAAGCACCAAATCGATTCCTCACCTATTCCCATAGGCAAGAAATCGATTTTCTACTTGCATTTGTGAAGCACATAATCGATTTCAACATTATATCTTTTCAAGCAACTAATCGATTCACAACTTGTTTTTTGAAGCATATAATCAATTATTCACTTATGAGCTATTTACTTTTAAAGCAACTAATCGATTATTATCTTATGTTTTGCAAGCCATAAATCGATTAGTCACTTTGTTTGCTGGTGTTTTTATCAAACAATCACTAGTTTTATTAGAAGGTTTGTGAGATCAAACTAGAAAAATCTCAAAGCAATTGCCTTTGAATTGCAAAAGTTTTTGTTTCAGAAAATGTAGAAAAGGGGACGATTTGCAAATGATTAACAGAATTGAAAAGAAAAGAAGCAGTAAATGGTGCAGGAACTGTAAAGAAAAGAAGAACAAATTGCATTGAATCATAAAAATGGTACACGATCACATACAGGGATTCTTCCACTCGTTTTTCGCTCTGGCTTGGAAGTTAGAGTTTCAGGAATCGGGTGTGTATTGTGATTTTCGCGACCTTTGTTTCTTCTCAGAAACAGTTATTTATACAAGGGAAAAAGGGGGGAAAATTCGAACTAGGTAACTGCCTAACAATTTGAAAATAAGTAACTGCTCCTACTTTCGGCCAAGTAACCGCTCCTACTTTCGACCGAAACTGCTCCGTCACGCTTCGACCAACTGCTAGTCTTCAACGCATAACTGCCCTGATTTCTGTCTGTCGAAAGCCTGCGTCGATTTTCCTCTCTCTTGCTTTTGCTTCCCTGGAAACTTGTCGAGTTTACCTTGATCATGACCATTTTCTTTGTCGAAATAATATGGTCTTTGTGAAATAAATATAAATCAAGCCATGTTGACCATCTTTAATGAAGCCTGTCGAAATTACAGGCTAACAAATTGCCCCCCAAAAATGTCTTTTTCGACTGAACTTGAGGAGGAAGAAGAGAAAGACATTTTTTGAATTCACCGTCGAAATAACTTTGCACTTGAGTAAAATAGCTGTATACCTGATGTCGCCACTGTTAAGTGTTGTTTCCATATTCAAACCTTGAACTTGAACAGCCTGTAGTTTCGGCCTTTGACCATGTTTACCGATTCTCTGTTCTACCTTTGAATGGTTCCAACATTTTCTGTTACGTTAATAACGCCGTAATTAAAGTGATGCCTCACTTCTCGGAACGCCAAACTCGTAACCAACTGACGTTCTCTCATACTTCTCCTTATAAATAGAAGAATTTTGTTTCTCATCTTTACCACTCCATAATTTTCTTCTTTTGCCTTTCCCGTTCCAAGATCATTCCCTTTGCTTTGAGTCTTCCGCGTAACCTCATCCCTCATAATCGCGGTGAGGTTGCCTGAAGGTTCAAAGTGATGGTTTTTGATCTCTGCGTATTATGGCTTTACTCCTTTTTTCTTCATGTCACTTGATTTTGCAACTTTCTGGGTTTATGCGGAAGACTCAAAGTGGGAGCAGGAAGATTCATCAGGTGTTTTGCCTTGATGATGACTGTCTTCCTTGGGGCGTCAATATCTTCTCTCTGAAGGGCTTCCTGAGGTTTACCAAACAAGGAAACGCCCTGTTGAAAGACTTACAAGCCTAACGCGCAGACGAAAGAATGACCCCCTGAACGACGGGAAACGACAACGTGGTCGAAGAAGACCACCCAAAAGAGAAGTTACTTGGTCTTAAAAGACCAACTGCAATTCAGCGTTCATTTTATGCCTAGTTTATTTACCTTTTCGGCACTATGTAACTCACGAATGCCTATCTTGGCACATGTAACTTGGCAACATTATAATGAAATTTCTTCCATTTTATTCTTGGGCAATTTCTTATTCCGTGCTTTCGACAATGTTTTGGCAACTTAAATGCCATGTTTTTACGCTTTCTTTATATTTATTCCAGCGTTATTTTAACTTCGTGCAACGTTGGCTTATACTTTTTCAAGTATTTACCATTTATACGCAAAATCCTTTCATCAGCGCCAATCTCTTCGACCTCATATGCGCCGTTTGAATAAACTTGTAAAATTTTAAATGGTCCTTCCCAACTTGGGGACCATTTACCAAAGACTCTATCTTTTTTATCCATAGGCAATAGGACCTTCCACACTAGATCACCTGAATTAAAGGCTTTAGACTTAACCTTTTTGTTATAAGTTTTAGCTACCCTCTCTTTCTGTCGAATAAGCGTATCTAAAGCTAATAACCTTTCTTCGTCTAAATCAACCAATTCATCAAGCATCATATTCCAATAATAATCAGAGGGAATCTCCCACTGTCTTTGAATTCTTGTTGATTGTAGACAAATTTCAACAGGCAACACTGCATCGTGTCCAAATGTTAGCCTATAAGGAGTAGTGTTGATAGATTCTTTAGGTGAATTTCGACAAGCCCATAACGCTTGATCAAGGGTATTATGCCAATTCTTGGGTTTCTGCCCAACATGCTTTTTAATCAAATTAATAATAACTTTATTGGCAGCTTCTACTTGTCCATTGGCTTGCGCATAATATGGTGTCGAAGTTAATAACTTAAAACCAATTTCAGAAGCAAACTCTACCATTTTTCTACCAGTAAAAACTGATCCCTGATCTGTAGTAATGGTTTCTGGAATTCCAAACCTATAAATGATATGATTTTGAATAAACCTTATCACTGCTTCCTGATCAACATTGGCTAAAGGTATAGCTTCAACCCATTTGGTGAAGTAATCAATTCCCACAAGGATATATCTATGGCCCTTCGACGAAGTTCGCTTTATCTCTCCAATCACATCTAAAGCCCAACCTCTAAATGGCCAAGGTTTGACTATGGCATGCAATTCATTTGCAGGTACATGTTGTATCCCAGCATGCTTTTGACACTCTTGGCATCCCTTAGCAAATTCTATGCAATCTTTCAGCATAGTTGGCCAATACATTCCTTGTCGAAATAATAACCACTTCATTTTCTGGCCTACTTGGTGTGAACCACACGCTCCACTATGTGTATCGGAAACTGCTAAATATGCCTCATTTTCACTAAGACATTTTAATAGTACTCCTTCAGGAGTCTTTTTAAACAATTCGTTTCCAATTATCACATAGCTCAAAGCTCTGTATTTTACCTTTTTATTGGTATTTCTTGTGGGATTTTGCAAATATTCCGCAATAGGCCTTCGCCAATCATTATTGGTCATATTGTCAAGAGCAAGAATTTCTGCTAAGTCAAAGTCACCAAAAAATTGACGTTTTTCGACAACAGCTAGTTCCTCGTTTGCATTTGTATCTGTTGCCCCCCCAGTTGTTGGTGTTGACAATAGTGACGAAGAATAGTCATTAGAAATGATTTTATCCTTTATTTCAATTAACTCTTCCAGGCTTTGTTTTGAAACTTTATAGCCTGAAGCAATTTGTGCCAATTCATTTGCCACTTGATTATCAATTCGTGGTAAATGTTCTAAGTGAACAGACTCAAATCTTTTTAACAAAGCATTGGCAACAACAAAGTATCTGATAAGGTGCTCTTTAATGCATTTGTACTCTCTTGTCAATTGTTTGACCACCAACTCAGAGTCACCTTTTATTTCGACATGACTTGCCCCCAGCTCAAGTAAAATTTCAAGGCCTACTATTAAAGCCTCATACTCAGCTTCATTATTGGAACAAACATCTCGAATTTTAAACTTATACTTCGTTGGAATGTTAGTAGGAGATATTATTAAAATACCAATCCCAACTCCATGTTTATGGCTTGAACCATCAAAGTACAACCTCCAAGGATGTACGTCTACAAAACTTAATGTTTCTTCGACAACGGAATGGTCAACTATAAAATCAGCAACCACTTGTCCTTTAATTGATTTTAGAGGTTGATAAGTTAAGTTGTATTCTGACAAAGCCAAAGCCCATTTACCAATTCGGCTATGCATTATTGGTTTTGACAGCATATGTTTAATAACATCAAAATGCGAATAAACAGAAACATCAGCTGGTTTTATATATTGCTTTAACTTTGTACACGAGAAATACAAACAAAGGCACAACTTTTCTATAGGAGTGTACCTCGTTTCGGCATCATTTAAGACCCTACTGAGGTAATAAATGGCTCTTTCGACACCACTATCATCCTCTTGTGCTAACATGCTACCTATTGTTCTATCAGAAGCTGCTATATACAATTTGAGCACTTTGTGTTTAATAACAGGCAACAAAATTGGTGGTTTCATCAAATAAGACTTGATTTCGTCGAAGGCTGCTTGATGCATTGGTTCCCATTTGAACTCTTCTTCCTTCTTCAGTCTTAACAATGGCGAAAAAACTTGTGTTTTGCCACTTAGATTTGATATAAATCTTCGAAGGAAATTGATTTTTCCCAGCAACGACTGAAGCTCCTTTTTGGTCGAAGGGGCCTTCGTTTCCATAATTGCCTTAGTCTTATTTTGATTGATTTCAATGCCTTTTTTGTGCACTATAAAACCCAAGAAATCACCTGCACGCACACAAAAGGCACATTTTAATGGATTTAATTTCAATCCATATTTCCTCATTCTTTCAAAAGAACGGCGAAGATGGTCTAAATGACCACTTTCTGAGGAAGATTTAACCACCACATCATCTATGTATACTTGCATAAAATCATCAATAAAATCATGAAACATAGAATTCATGGCCCTCTGATATGTAGCACCAGCATTCTTTAAGCCAAAGGGCATTACTACCCATTCATAAACACCCAATGCCCCTGGACATCTAAAAGCAGTTTTCGCCACATCCTCTTCAGCAATGAAGATTTGATTATACCCAGAATAACCATCGAGCATACTAAGATAATCAAATCCTGCTGCTGAATCTATTAGCATTTCTGCCACAGGCATTGCGTATTCATCCTTGGGAGATGCATTATTTAAATCCCTAAAGTCTATGCAAACTCTAAGAGTCCCATTTTTCTTTATTACAGGAACTATATTGGCTAACCATTCGACATACCTGGCAGTTCTGATGAATTTGTTTCTGAATAGCCTTTCGATTTCCTCTTTGATCTTAGCCAACACTTGAGGAGCAAATCTTCTTGGCACTTGCTTCACTGGTTTCTTCCCTGGTCGAATTGGTAATTGCATTTCCACTACTTCTCGACTTAACCCGGGCATCTCGTCGTAATCCCAAGCAAAACAGTCTTTGAACTCCCTTAGCAATGTAATGACTTGGGCTTTTAGAGAAACATCAATATTTGCACTAATATAAGTTGGCCTTTTTATTGAGCCATTTCCCAAATCAACTTCTTCTAACGTGTCTTGAGCTTGCATATGCTTTGTCAAATCTCTAGGATCCTTTTCAAAACCTAATGGATCATTATCATAGATACAATCAAGTCTTTCATCTATGACTATGCCATTTTCTTCATGTAACTCACTGGCTTCGACAGCCATTGTTTGTTGAATAATTTCGGCCTCCATAGCCGCTTTAAACTTGTTTTCGGCCATATAAGCCGTAATTTTGTCCCATGCATTGGGCACTGTCATAAGAACACTTTCAAGAACCAGTGTTCCACCCCGTTGGTCGAAAAACACCATCAGGATAGACACTATCATCTCCCATTATTTCTCTTTCCCAAACAAAACCATAATTCGGGTCAAGATGAACTGAGGCAAAAACATTATCCGCAGGAACATATGCCTCATTAGAAGATGAACATGGCGCAATCTTCGCCATTTGTTTCTCAAAATTTTCCTTGGTAACTTGGTTCACATCAGCACGGAAGTAGCTCTGATCGGCTTCAACATACTCTACCAAACCATCTTCCTTCCACATTACTAAACGTTGATGCAAAGTTGAAGGGACAGCACCAACTCCATGGATCCACTCTCTACCAAGGAGTAAATTAAAATTCGCTTTAGAGGCTATCACTAAGAACAATGTAGTCCTCTTTATGGAACCAACAATTAAGTCCACCTCAATGGCCCCCAAAGAGTGGCCAGTTTTGCCTTCATAGTTGCTTAAGACAATGTTATGTGGCCTGAGGTCAGTATCGAACTTACCAATCTTCTTCAAAAGACCATGCGGCATCAAATTCACTGCAGCTCCACCATCCACTAACACTTTGTTAATTCCAACACCATTGACCTTGGCTTGGACATACAGGGGTTTCAAGTGGTTTTGCATACTCATATCTGGCTTCTCGAAGGTAGCCATTTGGTCTTCGACACAACCATCGTTCATCACATAGTAACACATTGGCTTATGATGAGCCATGTCCTCTGTGAAATCTTCTTCAACGTCATTTGGTACCGTGATAACATCGTACTCAAGAGGCAGTATTGATACCACATTGCAAACAACGTCGAGGTCATCTTCAGAATCATTGAAATCAGACTCCATGTCTTCATCCATGTCGAAATCAGCATTTCTTTCTTTCACTGTTGACAATGGAGGAAATATTCTTTCAAGAGCAGGCCTTCTTGGCTTTTCTGTTACCACAGCCTTGCCTTTGGCCTTATTCGCTGCACACACATGACTAGCAGCATCAGCATTCCTCTTTGTGGCAACTTCAGCTTTGTGAACCTCACTCTTTGCCACTATCATGCTGCGTGGAACTTGATTATTAGCCAAATGACTTGGAACCTGGTTAATGTCAAAGTGTGCCTTCTTCTTCTGCTGTCTTTGGTAACGACGCCACTGTGTTCTAGTCATGGGGTTCTTACCCTTATAGTTATTCTTATAATTAAACTTAACAGCATCAGTACCTGGCTTAACAGCTTTAGCACGTTGATTATTGGGTACCCACGCTTCGACAGGAGCACTAGCACTTGGGACAAAGGATTTACCTGTTGACAGCTTCAAATACCCTGGTGCTGAGGACTTCTCCTTAGCAATTTGTTGTTTACTTGTTGAAGGCTTTGCTGACACATTAGCCTCATAGCCAGGAAGATCTCCTTTTGCAAAGTCAAATTTTGGCCTGTTATCAAGCCATTTTCTTTTGCGTTGTTGTTGATCCTGATAACCTTCGACAGCTTTAGCTGCTTCTTTATCGAAGACAGCACTACACCTTGGGCAAAGCATAACTTCAGAGTTATTCCACTTACACCGATTGAGGAAATCTATCAACTCTTCCTCAGCCTTTGGATACACAGCATGTATCTTCCCATCATAATCTTTTAGGGTCACTTCCTGTTTCTTACCTTCAGCATACATAAAACCTTTTAATTTCTCGGTGGCAGTCTTGACACACTTAGGAGGGTCTGCCATTTGAGCATCCACCATTCCTACATCAGCTTCGACAGGTTCAGAGTACATAGCTTCAGCCTTAGGCAATGGATCAACATCAATCTGCATAGGAGCTTTCATTTTCTTATCAGCAAATTTGAGTCTTCCTTCGTCAATTGCTTTTTGCACAATATCCCTGAAGAGCACACAACGGTCAGTGTTATGCCCCAAAAAATTATGGAACTTACAATAACCCTTTTTCTTTCTTTAGTCAAGAGTTGGTATTTTAAGGCCTTTAGGCACTAATATTTGACCATCAGTTACTAAAAGATCAAAAATTTCATCACATTTAGTAACATCAAAAGTATAAGTCTTAGGCATAAATCTATCATTCTTAGGCTCTACAGGGTTATTCCCATTCGCAGGCCTTAATAATTTACAGGTATAAGGAGGACCAGGCTTAAGTTCAGCCACGTCTATCTCCTCCTCTTCGACATTACTATATGTAACGTCAAATTCTTCTTCGACATATGCCACTTTTTCTTTTTTATGATACCTATTCGCTCTAGATTTTTCCTCTCTAAGCCTTTCAACTTGTCGAACTCTATCAGCCAAATGAGCCATATCTCGCAAATGAGATGTGTCTAATTTCTTTCTAATTGAGTAATCAAGGCCACCAGCAGCCATTTCGACAAGCTCATGTTCAGGGACTTGTGTGAAGCAACGAGATTTCAACAGCCTGAATCTGTTTAAGTAATCATCAATAGTTTCAGGCATTTTGCGCCGAACACTAGCCAATTCTTTAAGACTAATCTTCGACTGGCCCATGTAAAACTGTGCATGGAATGCCTTTTCTAATTGCCCCCATGTGTACATAGAACCAGGGGGTAAGGTCGTGAACCAAGTGAAAGCATTTTTAGTTAGAGAATTTGGAAAGCATTTCATCTTCAAATTTTCATTTTGTGCTAAGTCCCCAGCATCAGTCAAGAAACGAGCAATGTGTTCGACTGTGGACTCATTTGTATCACCACCAAACATGGGAACTTTCCATCCCCTTGGTAACTCAGTTTGTAATACATATTCACATAATGGTGATACGAAGTTAGGCCTTTGTAGACCTATGTTAAGGCCATTTTGCGCCAAAATAGTTTCGACTAAAGTAGCTATATTGTTCTCTGCGCCAGCATTGTGTTGTTGCATTTGTCGAACAACTTCATCAGCGTTCTGGTGTCTATTTACCACAACTACTTCAGGGACGTGGTTTACCGTCCCTTGTAGTTCGCCTATTACTGTCGACGCTTCGACTGCAACTGCTTCTTGGGGGTTAACTGGCGACGCATTACCCGCAATAATAGGAACGTGCCTATTATTAACCGCTGGAACCCCAAAAAAGTCTGCAATCCTACTCATCTGATTTGCCAACATTTGGTAACTGTTATTAGTATTTTGAATCAATGGATTGAAAACTGTACCAATTTGTTGGGTAAGCATATTAACCATATCGTGATTACTCTCGTCTACTTGCTGTCTTAAGGCCAACAAAGACGTATTGGTTAATGCTGGGGGATTTCGACCAAATACGCTCTCAGAAGAGACATGTGTAGGGGAAAAGGTCGAAATATGTGGCATTCCAGTAGGCATGCCATACATTCCCAGAGGAAATGGGGGTAGATGCGCGTTATTCAAACGTGGGTCTAAACCGTTTCCCATTTCCATGTAAGGGCTATGAAGCCCTGCACTTAACGGCAAAGACATAGGCAGAGATGCCATTTCTGACTGCGTTGAACCAACATTAGTCATTGATAATGAAGGAACGGCTATCGACGATGATGGTCCTGCGCTAATGTTTGCAGAATCCATTGTTGTTCCTTGCCCTTGTGAAACCACAGGGTTGGAACTAGATGCATTGTTCGTACCAGAACGAACCATTTTACCACTTCTTAAGTGCATACAACAGCGAACACAAATAAGAGAGTACAAGAATGAACAAAATCAAAGGCAAAGTCCCACCGGGCGTGCCAATTTGTTTGCTGGTGTTTTTATCAAACCATCACTAGTTTTATTAGAAGGTTTGTGAGATCAAACTAGAAAAATCTCAAAGCAATTGCCTTTGAATTGCAAAAGTTTTTGTTTCAGAAAATGTAGAAAAGGGGACGATTTGCAAATGATTAACAGAATTGAAAAGAAAAGAAGCAGTAAATGGTGCAGGAATTGTAAAGAAAAGAAGAACAAATTGCATTGAATCATAAAAATGGTACACGATCACATACAGGGATTCTTCCACTCGTTTTTCGTTTTGGCTTGGAAGTTAGAGTTTCAGGAATCGGGTGTGTATTGTGATTTTCGCGACCTTTGTTTCTTCTCAGAAACAGTTATTTATACAAGGGAAAAAGGGGGGAAAATTCGAACTAGGTAACTGCCTAACAATTTGAAAATAAGTAACTGCTCCTACTTTCGGCCAAGTAACCGCTCCTACTTTCGACCGAAACTGCTCCGTCACGCTTCGACCAACTGCTAGTCTTCAACGCATAACTGCCCTGATTTCTGTCTGTCGAAAGCCTGCGTCGATTTTCCTCTCTCTTGCTTTTGCTTCCCTGGAAACTTGTCGAGTTTACCTTGCGCATGACCATTTTCTTTGTCGAAATAATATGGTCTTTGTGAAATAAATATAAATCAAGCCATGTTGACCATCTTTAATGAAGCCTGTCGAAATTACAGGCTAACACACTTATAACACAAAGTGCTTCAACGGTCATATTTTTCCTATCTCTATAAATAGAACCCTAGGTTTCACGATCAAAATTACAACCTACAATTCTATTTCACGATTAAAAGCAGAACGCGAAGCTTCTCTCTGTCACAATCACTATTTCACGTTCTTCATCACTGTGAGGTGATTTCTCTCAAGGGTTAGGTTGGGGATCTTCAAGTTGTCATATTCACCTTCTCAGAGGTATTTGTTATTTCATTGTTATTGTAATTTCTTGTAATACTGTATTGGGTTTTTACTAGAGAGTGGGGTATCTCTCTAGGGTTTCTGATTGTAACAAGGGTGGGGTATCTCTTGTTGTAATTGTTGTTTAGGGCTCTTGCACAAGGTGGGGTATCCTTGGTGAAGAGTGCCTGTGTCTGTAAGGGTATTAAAGCACCCAGTTGAAAGCTTTGTTTTTATAGTGAAAATCTCACAAAGGGTTGTGAGGACTGGACGTAGGTCACTGGGAGGTGACCGAACCAGTATAAATCTGGTGCGTGCTTTACTGCTCTATATTCTAATTCTTTTATTTCATAAACCTGCGCAAAAATCAAACTAAGTCGTTAGAAAGGGGAACTGTTTTCAACAATCTCAATTCACCCCCCCTCTTGAGACTGAAGCCACTTGGTAACAAGTAACACATTGGCTTATGATGAGCCATATCCTCTGTAAAATCCTCTTCAACGTCATTTGGTACTGTGATAACATCGTACTCAAGAGGCAGTATTGATACCACATTGCAAACAACGTCGAAATCATCTTCAGAATCATTAAAATCAGACTCCAGGTCTTCATCTATGTCGAAATCAGCATTCTTTTCTTTCACTGATGACAATGGAGGAAATATTCTTTCAAGAGCAGGCCTTCTTGGCTTTTCTGTTACCACAGCCTTGCCTTTGGCCTTATTCGCTGCACACACATGACTAGCAACATCAGCATTCCTCTTTGTGGCAACTTCAGCTTTGTGAACCTCACTCTTCGCCACTATCATGCTGCGTGGAGCTTGATTATTAGCCAAATAACTTGGGACCTGGTTAATGTCAAAGTGTGCCTTCTTCTTCTGTTGTCTTTGGTAACGACGCCACTGTGTTCTAGTCATAGGGTTCTTACCCTTATAGTTATTCTTATAATTAAACTTAACAGCATCAGTACCTGGCTTGACAGCTTTAGCACGTTGATTATTGGGCACCCACGCTTCGACAGGAGCACTAGCACTTGGGACAAAGGAATTATTTGTTGACAGCTTCAAATACCCCTTCACTGAGGACTCCTCTTTAGCAAATTGTCGTTTGCTTGTTGAAGGCTTTGTTGACACATTAGCCTTATAGCCAGGAAGATCTCCTTTTGCAAAGTCAAATTTCGGTCTGTTATCAAGCCATTTTCTTTTGCGTTGCTGTTGATCCTGATAACCTTCGACAGCTTTAGCTGCTTCTTTATTGAAGACAGCACTGCACCTTGGGCAAAGCATAACTTCAGAGTTATTCCACTTACACCGATTGAGGAAATCTATCAATTCTTCCTCAGCCTTTGGATACACAGCATGTATCTTCCCATCATATTCTTTTAGGGTCACCTCCTGTTTCTTACCTTCAGCATACATAAAACCTTTTAATTTTTCGGTGGCAGTCTTGACACACTTAGGAGGGTCTGCCATTTGAGCATCCACCATGCCTACATCAGCTTCGACAGGTTCAGAGTACATAGCTTCAGCCTTAGGCAATGGATCAACATCAATCTGCATAGGAGCTTTCATTTTCTTATCAGCAAATTTGAGTCTTCCTTCGTCAAC
This sequence comes from Astragalus glycyphyllos, assembly GCA_963573325.1. Classification (NCBI taxonomy): domain Eukaryota; kingdom Viridiplantae; phylum Streptophyta; class Magnoliopsida; order Fabales; family Fabaceae; genus Astragalus; species Astragalus glycyphyllos. The sequence continues at coordinate 76,175,984 of OY754310.1, forward strand.
TGCTTTCTGCACAATATCCCTGAAGAGCACACAACGGTCAGTGTTATGTCCCAAAAAATTATGGAACTTACAATAACCCTTTTTCTTTCTTTGGTCAAGAGTTGGTATTTTAAGGCCTTTAGGCACTAATATTTGACCATCAGTTACTAAAAGATCAAAAATTTCATCACATTTAGTAACATCAAAAGTATAAGTCTTAGGCATAAATCTATCATTCTTAGGCTCTACAGGGTTATTCCCATTCGCAGGCCTTAATAATTTACAGGAATAAGGAGGACCAGGCTTAAGTTCAGCCACGTCTATCTCCTCTTCTTCGACATTACTATATGTAACGTCAAATTCTTCTTCGACATATGCCACTTTTTCTTTTTTATGATACCTATTCGACCTAGATTTTTCCTCTCTAAGCCTTTCAACTTGTCGAACTCTATCAGCCAAATGAGCCATATCTCGCAAATGAGATGTGTCTAATTTCTTTCTAATTGAGTAATCAAGGCCACCAGCAGCCATTTCGACAAGCTCATGTTCAGGGACTTGTGTGAAGCAACGAGATTTCAACAGCCTAAATCTGTTTAAGTAATCATCAATAGTTTCAGGCATTTTGCGCCGAACACTAGCCAATTCTTTAAGACTAATTTTCGACTGGCCCATGTAAAACTGTGCATGGAATGCCTTTTCTAATTGCCCCCATGTGAACATAGAACCAGGGGGTAAGGTCGTGAACCAAGTGAAAGCATTTTTAGTTAGAGAATTTGGAAAGTATTTCATCTTCAAATTCTCATTTTGTGCTAAGTCCCTAGCCTCAGTCAAGAAACGAGCAATGTGTTCGACTGTGGACTCATTTGTATCACCACCAAACTTAGTAAACTTGGGGACTTTCCATCCCCTTGGTAACTCAGTTTGTAATACGTATTCACATAATGGTGATACGAAGTTAGGCCTTTTTAAACCTATGTTAAGGCCATTTTGCGCCAAAATAGTTTCGACTAAAGTAGCTATATTGTTTTCTGCGCCAATATTGTGTTGTTGCACTTGTCGAACAACTTCATCAGCGTTCTGGTGTCTATTTACCAAAACTACTTCAGGGACGTGGTTTACTGCCCCTTGTAGTTCGCCTACAACTGTCGACGCTTCGACTGCAACTGCTTCTTGGGGGTTAACTGGCGACGCATTACCCGCAATAATAGGAACTTGCCTATTATTAACCGCTGGAGCCCCAAAGAAGTCTGCAATCCTACTCATCTGATTTGCCAACATTTGGTAACTGTTATTGGTATTTTGAATCAATGGATTGAAAACTGTACCAATTTGTTGGGTAAGCATATTAACCATATCGTGATTACTCTCGTCTACTTGCTGTCTTAAGGCCAACAAAGACGTATTGGTTAATGCTGGGGGATTTCGACCAAATACGCTCTCAGAAGAGACATGTGTAGGGGAAAAGGTCGAAATATGTGGCGTTCCAGTAGGCATGCCATACATTCCCAAAGGAAATGGGGGTAGATGCACGTTATTCAAACGTGGGTCTAAACCGTTTCCCATTGCCATGTAAGGGCTATGAAGCCCTGCACTTAACGGCAAAGACATAGGCAAAGATGCCATTTCTGACTGCGTTGAACCAACATTAGTCATTGATAATGAAGGAACGGTTATCGACGATGATGGTCCTGCGCTAATGTTTGCAGAATCCATTGTTGTTCCTTGCCCTTGTGAAACCACAGGGTTGGAACTAGACGCATTATTCGTACTGGACCGAACCATTTTACCACTTCTTAAGTGCATACAACAGCGAATACAAATAAGAGAGTATGAAAATGAACAAAATCAAAGGCAATGTCCCACTGGGCGTGCCAATTTGTTTGCTGGTGTTTTTAGCAAACAATCACTAGTTTTATTAGAAGGTTTGTGAGATCAAACTAGAAAAATCTCAAAGCAATTGCCTTTGAATTGCAAAAGTTTTTGTTTCAGAAAATGTAGAAAAGGGGACGATTTGCAAATGATTAACAGAATTGAAAAGAAAAGAAGCAGTAAATGGTGCAGGAATTGTAAAGAACAGACAAATAAATTGCATTAAATCATAAAAGTGGTACACGATCACGTACAGCGATTCTTCCACTCGTTTTTTGCTCTCGCTTGGAAGTTAGAGTTTCAGGAATCGGGTTGTGTATTGTGATTTGTGACCCCTGTTTCTTCTCAGAAACAGTTATTTATACAAAGGAAAAGAGGGGGAAATTTGAACTAAGTAACTGCCTAACAATTTGAAAATAAGTAACTGCTCCTACTTTCGACCAAGTAACTGCTCCTACTTTCGACCAAAAACCGCTCTATCACGCTTTGACCAACTGCTAGTCTTCAACGCATAACTGCTCTGTTTTCTGTCTGTCGAAAGCCTGTGTCGATTTTCCTCTCTCTTGCTTTTGCTTCCCTGGAAACTTGTCGAGTTTACCTTGCGCATGACCATTTTCTTTGTCGAAATAATATGGTCTTTGTGAAATAAATATAAGTCAGGCCATATTGACCATCTTTAATGAAGCCTGTCGAAATTACAGGCTAACACCTTATAGCCAGGAAGATCTCCTTTTGCAAAGTCAAATTTCGGCCTGTTATCAAGCCATTTTCTTTTACGTTGTTGTTGATCCTGATAACCTTCGACAGCTTTAGCTGCTTCTTTGTCGAAGACAGCGTTGCACCTTGGGCAAAGCATAACTTCAGAGTTATTCCACTTACACCGATTGAGGAAATCTATCAATTCTTCCTCAGCCTTTGGATACACAGCATGTATCTTCCCATCATATTCTTTTAGGGTCACTTCCTGTTTCTTACCTTCAGCATACATAAAACCTTTTAATTTTTCGGTGGCAGTCTTGACACACTTAGGAGGGTCTGCCATTTGAGCATCCACCATGCCTACATCAGCTTCGACAGGTTCAGAATACATAGCTTCAGCCTTAGGCAATGGATCAACATCAATCTGCATAGGAGCTTTCATTTTCTTATCAGCAAATTTAAGTCTTCCTTCGTCAACTGCTTTTTGCACAATATCCCTGAAGAGCACACAACGGTCAGTGTTATGTCCCAAAAAATTATGGAACTTACAATAACCCTTTTTCTTTCTTTGGTCAAGAGTTGGTATTTTAAGGCCTTTAGGCACTAATATTTGACCATCAGTTACTAAAAGATCAAAAATTTCATCACATTTAGTAACATCAAAAGTATAAGTCTTAGGCATAAATCTATCATTCTTAGGCTCTACAGGGTTATTCCCATTCGCAGGCCTTAATAATTTACAGGTATAAGGAGGACCAGGCTTAAGTTCAGCCACGTCTATCTCCTCTTCTTCGACATTACCATATGTAACGTCGAATTCTTCTTCGACATATGCCACTTTTTCTTTTTTATGATACCTATTCGACCTAGATTTTTCTTCTCTAAGCCTTTCAACTTGTCGAACTCTATCAGCCAAATGAGCCATATCTCGCAAATGAGATGTGTCTAATTTCTTTCTAATTGAGTAATCAAGGCCACCAGCAGCCATTTCGACAAGCTCATGTTCAGGGACTTTTGTGAAGCAACGAGATTTCAACAGCCTAAATCTGTTTAAGTAATCATCAATAGTTTCAGGCATTTTGCGTCGAACACTAGCCAATTCTTTAAGACTAATTTTCGACTGGCCCATGTAAAACTGTGCATGGAATGCCTTTTCTAATTGCCCCCATGTGAACATAGAACCAGGGGGTAAGGTCGTGAACCAAGTGAAAGCATTTTTAGTTAGAGAATTTGGAAAGTATTTCATCTTCAAATTCTCATTTTGTGCTAAGTCCCCAGCCTCGGTCAAGAAACGAGCAATGTGTTCGACTGTGGACTCATTTGTATCACCACCAAACTTAGTAAACTTGGGAACTTTACATCCCCTTGGTAACTCAGTTTGTAATACGTATTCACATAATGGTGATACGAAGTTAGGCCTTTGTAAACCTATGTTAAGGCCATTTTGCGCCAAAATAGTTTCGACTAAAGTAGCTATATTGTTTTCTGCGCCAACATTGTGTTGTTGCACTTGTCAAACAACTTCATCAGCGTTCTGGTGTCTATTTACCAAAACTACTTCAGGGACGTGGTTTTCTGCCCCTTGTAGTTCGCCTACAATTGTGGACGCTTCGACTGCAACTGCTTCTTGGGGGTTAACTGGCGACGCATTACCCGCAATAATAGGAACTTGCCTATTATTAACCGCTGGAGCCCCAAAGAAATCTGCAATCCTACTCATCTGATTTGCCAACATTTGGTAACTGTTATTGGTATTTTGAATCAATGGATTGAAAACTGTACCAATTTGTTGGGTAAGCATATTAACCATATCGTGATTACTCTCGTCTACTTGCTGTCTTAAGGCCAACAAAGACGTATTGGTTAATGCTGGGGGATTCCGACCAAATACGCTCTCAGAAGAGACATGTGTAGGGGAAAAGGTCGAAATATGTGGCATTCCAGTAGGCATGCCATACATTCCAAGAGGAAGTGGGGGTAGATGCACGTTATTCAAACGTGGGTTTAAACCGTTTCCCATTGCCATGTAAGGGCTATGAAGCCCTGCACTTAACGGCAAAGACATAGGCAAAGATGCCATTTCTGACTGCGTTGAACCAACATTAGTCATTGATAATGAAGGAACGGTTGTCGACGATGATGGTCCTGCGCTAATGCTCGCAGAATCCATTGTTGTTCCTTGCCCTTGTGAAACCACAGGGTTGAAACTAGACGCATTATTCGTACTAGAACGAACCATTTTATCACTTCTTAAGTGCATACAACAGCGAATACAGATAAGAGAGTACGAAAATGAACAAAATCAAAGGCAAAGTCCCACTGGGCGTGCCAATTTGTTTGCTGGTGTTTTTAGCAAACAATCACTAGTTTTATTAGAAGGTTTGTGAGATCAAACTAGAAAAATCTCAAAGCAATTGCCTTTGAATTGCGCGTGGTTTGTGTTTCAGAAAATGTAGAAAAGGGGACGATTTGCAATGATTAACAGAATCGAAAAGAAAAGAAGCAGTAAATGGTGCATGAATTGTAAAGAAAAGACAAATAAATTGCATTGAATTGTAAAAGTGGTACACGATCACGTACAGCGATTGTTCCACTCGTTTTTCGCTCTGGCTTGGATGTTAGAGTTTCAGGAATCGGGTTGTGTATTGTGATTTGCGACCCTTGTTTCTTCTCAGAAACAGTTATTTATACAAAGGAAAAGAGGGGGGAAAACTGAACTAAGTAACTGCCTAGAAATTTGAAAATTAATAACTGCTACTCCTACTTTCGACCAGAACCGCTCTATCACGCTTCGACCAACTGCTAGTCTTCAGCGCATAACTGCTCTGTTTTCTGTCTGTCGAAAGCTTGTGTCCATTTTCCTCTCTCTTGCTTTTGCTTCCCCGGAAGCTTGTCGAGTTTACTTTGCGCATGACCATTTTCTCTGTCGAAATAATTTGGTCTTCGTCGAAATATAAGTCAGGCCTTGTTGACCATTTTCAATGAAGACTGTCGAAATTATAGGCTAACAATATGTTCCTAGGAAAACCCATAGGATTTATATTCAACATTATTCAATAAATAAGTATTAGATATTGTTGGATATTCAGTAGTATCCCTATTTAAAACACTAAAAGCTCCTCCGACAATTCAAGAAGCTCTGAGCAAGACTTTTCAACCAGGCTCACTGCATCGTTCTGTATCATATATATGACACACAACTTCACAATAACCTGAGATAAATTTATATATGATGACACACAACTTCACAATATCCTAATTGCACTACTATTTATGATAATTTTAATATTTGGATTTGAATAATTGTATTCACTCTATCCATATCATATCCATCATTGCTTAGTAGTTACTTACACGAACCCAAAATTACTACTTAAAGTAAGTTGAATGCCATGTGAGCACAAATGAAACATAAAATTGAATTCTAATTTTAAATTTTGCAACCCCAACATGTACTAAAATGAAAGTGCAATGCAAAAGACGAAATATTGATAAACGGAATAAAAAATTTAAAGTTGAAAAGAATGGGGAAAACCAATATGCAGTTATAAGAATACTTACGGAATGAACCCAAAACAGGTTCAACACCTATGTTGTAATAACCCGGCTACCTAGTTGCTCTTGTGCTTCTGATAGTCTCCATCTTCTCTCGATAGTGGTTTCGGCCGAAAGGATTTTCAAAGCTACAACAGTGATCAAAACAGGAAAAAAACCACATTGTTATAAGGGTGACAATGACACTTCCGTAACCGGACAACCATAGGTGTACCTTCATCGCTGCATCAACACATTTTTGTTACTATTATAGCAATATCTCACTATTTTCTACATCTGCTATCCTGGGTCTGATTATATATATTAGGGAGTATACCTGTATACAATACAAATGTAAGAACAACTATATCCTTAATTTCTCACTATGGAGGTTGACTATATTGTAGGCACAATCTTCAATCTATTTATTGAAATGAGATGATTGCAAGATTGATAAACTTAGGAAGTACTCCAAAACAATGTTATGATTTCAAAAGCTGAATCTTTTTAGCCATAAAGATACTGCACTGCCAAAATTCCTCTAAAGCTTTATGATCACAGAAGTCGAAGGGGAAAAAAATCATTTGAACATGATTGAAGAAAATTTCAAAAACTTCAAAGAATAAAAATATTACCAAGCAAAAGCAAAGAAAACCCACTTAGTTTGACATGATAAAAAGGCAAACTTTACAACAGAAGAAATAGAATCAAAAACAAATCACAGTAAGGTGCTGAAGAAGTGGTGGTGGTTTAGAACGTCGGCGTCTTGTGGCGGTGGAAGTGGCGAATATCGTTCTTCATCCTTCACACAGTATCGTGGCCAACTTTGTTATGATGCTAACGAAGGAAATTCTTCAAAAATTTAGGGAAAAACGAAACCCTAACGAAGGAAGATAGAAGGAGTGATGGCCCATGGAGAGAGAGAAATGCAGTGTTGTGTCTCTTCTGATTTTCTTCTTTCGTTGCTTTGCGTTTTGAGTTGATCAAGATGAAAGAAGAGATGAAGGACAAACTTTTGTAGTTCATCAAAAAAAGATTGAAATTTTGTGATAGATAATGAGAGAAAAAGAAGGAAGAGGAATGTGCGAATGAGAGATGAAGAGAGATTGTCGAGAGAGAGATTGGATCCATAAAATTAGCATTGTATTATTCATTACTTGATACACAAAATTAGCATTGTATTCATTACTTGTTTTTTATTTTTTTTGAAACTATCAGCTCCAATCAATGTTATTAAAACTGACCCGGTGATCGACCCGAGCAGGTCACTGGGTCAATGGTCGAACCGAGGGTCACTAATTGACCCGCATGACCCGATATCAATAAATTTGGTATTAAATTAATATGAGAATTAGAAAAATGTAAGATATTATAAGTCAATATTTTTAAATTTAATATAATTTTAAATTAAAAACAAATTTGAAAATCAATAAAATTATTCATATTTAATAACATTCTAGTTAATAAATATATAGAATCTAAAATATGTGGAAAGTGATACAAAATATTAGATGTCAAATAAATATAATATATAAATGTAATATATAAGTATTAAAATACATATAAATAAATATAATTAGTAGGTAATAGGTTTTGCTAGAAATAAAAGAAAAAAAAGGTTATATATTCTATAATACGCCTTAGTTACAACAAAATATGGTTGTTCAAATGGTTAGTGTTGGTAGGTGTGGGTGTGAGGAAGGGGGGTTTGATCCCCTGATTCTTCATTTTTGAGATATATTTCAAAATTAATTTTCAATAAAAGTTGAGGTGGATGCCACGTATTTATTTGAAGATGTGTGTGACTTTTTTTGATTGATCCTAGTTGTAAGCCTATGTGGACAAACTCATGATTTATATTACTTATGATTTCTGTGGGTCGCTATCAATATTGGAGAAAGATTTTCCTGTAAGTTAATATACAAATAGATCAATAAGATTAAAAATTTGAAGAAAAAACGAGATTTTCAATAGTTTGTTGTTTAATAAAATTCAATATAGTTAGTTTTATATTAGAATATCGTCTAATCAAAAAATCTGCACATCTATTTTTGTGTACCACGTGTTTCAGATTCCTTCACAAATTGTTTTTATTCATGTAGACAAAAAAACTTATAAAATAATGCTAGGCAGTAGGCAATACGATAAAATTTTATTTCAATTCCTCATTCCCAGCCAATATAAAATAATATTTTTATGTACCATAATCAAATTCAGTATCATAACTTTTTTTGATGTAATTAACTGCTGGAAAACGTTATCAGAATTCTCCTATAGGAAAATTATCACCATCACTATTATAGACAATTTTGCCATTTGGAATGTTTTTAATTAGAAAAGGAAATCACAAAATTCTTTCAACTCATTAATAGAAATCAATTAGAATTATTGTATACATTTAATTTTTAAATAAGAAATTGTTTAACTTGATCAGCGGATTATATAAATGGTTATATGGGCTGGGCATACAACACAAAATATTTCCTACCTTCTGACTATGATTTTGTTGGGTTTTAGACTCTCTTCCTATGTGGATAAAGTCCCAAACAGTTGCATCTCAATGCTCAAAGCAACAAACTTTAACCACTCAGCCATGACATTTTATTTGTTAGACAAGCGCAAAACATGTACTCCCTCCGTTCCAAAACTTTGGTCCTTTTGAAGTGTTTCACACAAATTAAGAAACCATAAATTTTTAATACCTAATGACTAAAGCACCCTTTGTAGCATTAAATGAGTTAATATTGTAAAGAGTGACAATTAATTAAAGATAAAGGGTACACTTGAAAATATTAGGTAAATTGTACATTGGTATCTTAAAAGTACCAAAGTTTTGGAACAAAAAAGAGAGGCCAAAAGGACCAAAGTTTAGGAACGGAGGGAGTATATATTTAGTAGTTACTTTTTAAAAACATGGGGACTACGGTAATTTCACGTGAATTTTTTGGGTCGGGCTGTGGGCCTTCCCGATCCTAACAAAAGGTCTGCCCCTGGTTCAAAGCTCTCTATGACCATCTTTGATATAAAAATAATTCATCCAAGTTTGGTTCTAGAAAGAACCCTAGAGAAGCATTCTCTAACCTACATAAATGTGTCTTCTATTTCACCCAAGTTGTGAAATAAGCTTATAAGGGTACAAAAGTTCCTTAAATACATAGGGTTGTGCCTAAGCTACAACCTTGCACACCATGGTGCCTATGCCAAAGGTGCATACACATAAATACTAAAATCCTCTAATGTCAACATAAACTAAAATAAAATCCTCTTAAACTAAAATCAAGTTCATTCTAATTTAAACAAATTAGATTCTCTTAATGCTCTTGCGATCCACATCAGATAGTTGCCGAAGTGGTGGTCGGTGGTGGTTGAAAAGTGATGGTTGAAGAATGATGGTCTGAGTTGTGGTTGGTGGTGGTCGAAGTGGTGGTTAGCAGTGGCCAAAGTGGTGGTCACTGGTGGTTGAGGTAGTTGTTGGCAGTGGTCAGATTGGTAGTCATCGACCATTAGTGATGACCTGTTAGTTTCAAAACAAAAACAAAAATGCTAAATTACAATAGACGTCCTTTAATTTTTTATGACTTTTTATGAAAAAATTGTATTTTTGCGACTTTATTTATATATGATTAGCGTTTTATTTATATGTGTTCCTTGTTAAAAATAAGGCAGTTTGTTAATTTCAAACATTTTAGGACTTGTTAAAAATAAGGCAGTTCGATCCCTAAAGGCTGAACTGGTTCGATCCCAAACCTCCAAACCTGTTAAAAATACATGAGGGGAGGGGGGGGGGGGGGGTCGGATGTGTTTGATTCGTGAACATAACACATTCAGTGCTTGGTTCCTGAAAAAAGCGTGCGCATAGATCATTAATGGCAATTTGATTTTTTCGCTAGTTTTGGGGGGTGCCCATTGAGTAAGAAAGGGGGTTGTACGAATTATGGGCCTTCATTTTTAGTCTTCTTTAAAGCCCATTATACTAAGCCTAAGCCGTAACCCAGCTTAATTTCTTATTGTGCCTCTTGCCGTTCTTCTTTAAACTATTCATTTGCGTGTTATATTTTTCTTTCATTTTTTAATCTTCTTCTACGCAGATCTGGCCGTTTTCCTCCCCCTCCCCTTCTTGTTCCAAAGAAGAAAACTGTAAAAATCCTAACCCTAACTAACCCCTTATTGTTTCGACCAAAACCCCTTTTGTTTCCCCTTTCTGTCACTCTCGATTCATCCGATCCCAATAATGTTTCATCTTCTTCCGAAAAACCTCCTTTTTCTCCCTTCTCGTTCTTTCTTTTCATCATCATCGCAACTTCCCAGGCATCTCAATCGATTTCCAGTGCGTGACTTCTCATGTTCATCTTCCTCTCCTACGCAACCTCACTGCAAGCGAGTCGAGGAAGGAAACATACGGGTTTCGGTATGGTGGAACTTCAACGACTGCCGCGTGCCTCCCGGCGTTAGTGTTTTGAAGGTACGACCTTTAATCATTGCAGCCGTTAGAGCTAACGGGATTAAAGGTCCTGTTGATATTACCGCTTATGGCGATGTTACTCAGTTTTCAAAGTTGGAAAGAAAAGCAATGTCCTCGACTGGGACTGGTGTTCATTTCCGCCATTTTAACGGTTCTTTTTTATTACTCTATCACTATTACTGTCTTCACTGTCACTTCTCTTTATATTTTTTTTATTTGTTAGAAATTAGAAATTAGAAATTAACAAGAATCTTATTTCTATTTATTCTTCCAACACAACATTAGGTAATTATTCCCAATTGAGTCAGCATAACAGGAATATCGGCCATGGAATTAGTTTATGATCCTTGAGCCTTTTTCAGCATGTTCTGGTTGATCTTTGGCTTGTCCCCATAAACAGCCATCAGGTGTTTCCAAAACTGATATTTAGGCAAACCCATCACCCAATTTTGGCAAAAACTAGATTATATGCAATGTTTTTGAATCTTCAGGAGATGAATCGTATGCTTTTTTGTAAGTTTGAGGATATAAATGGAGGATATAAAAATTCTTGCACTAATGTTCAGTTTCTCTTATGCCATTTCATTTTGCGGATAATAATTGTTGGTCATGTACAACTATTTTATTAATTTAAATAAATAATCGACATTTGTTTATGAACAAGCTAGTGGTATCTCTTGCACCTTTTTCTGAAATAATGATAAGTTTGAAAGATAACTTCTAAGTTCTTTTGACTATAAGGAAGTAGACCTTTTTTATAGTGTGGAAAAGAATAAACAAACTTTTTAGAAAAAATATTATAAATATTTACAAAGTAATTATACACACGATAGAAAAGAGCAGATATGTAAACTGATCGTTTTTTTTTTTTGCAATGTTTTAAAAAAGTATCAATTTGGTCTTTAAATAATGTTTAAATTAGTCTTTCTAAAATAATTTTAGGGATATTTAGTCCTCTTCAAAGATTAGTTTGGTGCTATTCATTTCTTTGAGAGATCTTTTTTTAAAGACTTATTTGGGCCTTTGCTCTTAAAATACCATGTATCACTTAAGCTAACATGTGCTTATTTAGTGTTGGAAGAGGATAAAGTTAATTCCAATAAAATATCTGTTTATTTTGTATTCAAAAAGTAATTTACTTACCTGGGGGCAACCTAATTTTTATTGGGGCGAAAATATTTTTATTAAGTACACCTAAGTGAATTATTTTTATCTCACCGGTGCAAATGCCCTTGTTTCTCTAAGCATGGATCCAGCACTGTTCATGTTTGATAGACAACTTCTGTTGGTCGAAAATTTGAATGTAGAGTTTTGTTTGTTGCGGGGTTTTGTTCTTTTTGTTGTGTTGGAGAAATTCTTCATTTCTAAAAAATGAGCCATAAGCAGTTTAGTATAATTTTGTTAGTTAACAAATTGTACTAGTAGTAAAAACTGTTTAGGTCGTGTTTCATAGAATCTATGTTTTTCGTTCAATTTCATCTTCTTTATAATGACTAATAACTACATTGTTGTTGTAGGTGGAAAGGACTCAATCAATAGACATCTTACTCATCATCTATTAATTTGGAGTATCAGAAATCCTCCACCGGTTCACATCTTTCTGATATCTAGTGATGAAAGCTTATTGCACCCTTTACGAATGAAGAACTACAATATGTTGGTTGCATATCCAGAAAGGGCTTCTTATGTTATGTGTAGTGCAGCAACTATAATATGGTCGTGGTCTTTGATTCTCAAGGGAGAAAATCTTATTGGAAAATATTTCAACTATCCTCCTGATGGTCCGCTCAATTCGTGGTATGGAGACTTGAAGGTATCCAATGAAAACTCCTGTATTGGGGGAGAGTCCACATCTTTCCAAAATGCGTAGGAAATTCTAAATAACTTCCCAGCAATCTTTTGGTCTTTAATTTTTCAATATGGTTTTGTTACTTTGGATACTAACAACTTTAATAATGATAGTTTATTTATTTTCAATGGTTGGTTTGAGGGGTCACTACGTTGCATGCTTCATGAACTAGTAACATACACGTCCAACCGCACAGTCGATCACGTTACATGGTACGATTAATAATCAAACCAAAATTCTAATTTTGAAATATTAGTGTTATAAAAAGGGAGGTGAATGAATGTAATTAAAATAGAGACCGTAAGTAAGATGAAATACTTATTGTAAGTGAGGAAACGCCATTGATAATGTTTAAATGATAATTTTATTAACAACGTCGTGGTTTGTTTGATTTCATATCATGCTTTAAGAACAGTTAAATTATAAATTTATTTTGATGGTGTGGGAAAACTCATAAGTTACAAAAAAAAAAACAATTTAAAAGTAAATTAAGTAGAAAACATTTAAATTATAATTATTTAAAAATTAGGCAAAATATCTCTTCAGGTTCTTTAACTTATTTATTTGTAACGAGTCCTTTAACTTTTTTTTAACGCGTAGGTCCCTTAAATTTTGAAAACGTAACACCGTAGTCCCTTTTAACGTTTTTTTATTAACACTATTACAAAAACGCTTAAATGGCTGTTTGGGCTGCTTATGTGGCTAATGATTCATATTTTTTTAATTAAAAAATGCCACATCATATTTTGCTGACTCATTAATCTTTTCTTAATTTTAATTAAAAAAATTTTAAAAAAATCAATTCTAGATCTAGGTTTTTGGTTTCTCATCTCTCTCTCTCTCTCTCTCTCTCAATTCCAGATTTGGGTTTCTGGAATTTTCATCTCGTCTCTCTCAATTCGTCTCTCTCTCTCTCTCTCTCTCTCAATACGTTTCTTCCTCCTTCATCTCTGGTCTCTCTCTCTCTCTCTCTCTCTCTCTCTCTCTCTCTCTCTCTCTCTCAATTCCAGATCCGTTGAAATCACAATTAAAAGTGAAATTGCTTTTAAAGAACATGATACGGGTTCATGAACAAATCGAAAAAAGGTTCTTGAAATCGCTATTTTCGCTGTTCATGAACAAATCGTTTTTCAGATCTGTTAAATAAATTCGCTGTTTTTCAAATCGAAGATTCATTTCGTGAATTCAATTAGTTCATGTTGAGAAAATAAAAGTGAATCAGCCCTACTCACAGTAAATCACACAATCGCTTGGTGCTTTCGGTATTAGTTCATTTTGAAAGCACAATTAGTTTTTCAGATTTGTGCTTTTAGCTCATCTTCTTCTTTTAATTCAATTAGTTCACGAACAGCGAAGATGAAGTTGTTGGGTTTTTTTGGAAACCCAGATTTTGTTTTAATTTTATTTTGAATAAAAAGTTAATTTTTAATAAAATCTAAGTTGGAATTGCCATGTAAATATTGTTAAAGGCCACATAAGCAGCCCAAAAAGTCACTTAGGCGTTTTTGTAACGGTGTTAACAAAAAAACGTTAAAAAGGACAACAGTGTTACGATTTTAAAAGTTAAGGGACCTACGCGTTAAAAAAACAGTTAAGGGACCTATTCGTGACAAATAAATAAGTTAAGAGACCTGGAGAGAGGCATTTTGCCTAAAAATTACAAATAAAACGTCTTGAATACTATGAATTGTTCTCAAAGAGGCAATAAAAATATAAAAATATGTTAATATTTAGAAACATTCAATTAAATTAGTTTGAAGATAAGCTTCGAACTAATCACCTATTATAACTTAAATCATTAGAAACGCTCTGATGGCTTCGAAACCTACGGAAGCCTTCGTCTTTGCGGCAAGTGAACCCGCCGTGCAGAAACCAGGAGACCCATCGGACAACGGTGGCAAGGGAATGACAACAAGCAAGCACTCCTTTAAAGACTTGTTAATGGAGGGAGCGACTAAGAAACCAGAGAAGGATAAGATTGACCTGCTAGCCAAAGGGTTGGCCACGTTGGAATTTGAAGAAGGAAACAGGTTACTTCCATCAGTAACAATTGACCAAAGGCTACATAAAAGACCTCTGCAGCCCTTGGAAGGATGCTTTAGTGGTGAAGCTCTTGGGCAAAACTATTGGCTACCATGTGATGAAGGAGAGACTGAAGAAACTATGGAAGCTTAATGGTGGTTTTGATATTCTTGATGTGGATAATGGATTCTACATGGTCAAGTTTGACCATCAAGGCGACAGAGAGAAAGTGATGGCGGGTGGACCATGGATGCTTTTTGATCACTACCTAGCTATGTCGCGTTGGACTCAGTAGTCTCTTACCCAGTTTGTTACCATGGTTGGCAACCTTCAATTTACGCTCATATGTCTGAGTCTAAAAAAAATAAAAAAAATATTAGGCTATGTAAAGCAATAAATTCAACAAACAAGACTATGTAAATAAATTCAACTTACCGGCGTCCTCAGTACACGAGAACAAACATGAGAAGTCAGCCCAGCGAATAGAGAAGGTTGCTCCTGATGGTCCTCTTCTTTATGCTGATGCTGCTGATACTGATGGTGGTACTGCTCCTGATCGTCCGCCTCCTCATAGTGCTGCTGCTCAGCCATATACTGGTCCTCAGGCATATACTGGTGCTCCGGCATATACTGCTCAGGATATGAGTCGTCCTGCTGCTGCTCGTACTGATAGTCTGGGGACTCCTCCACCGGCTGCAGTCTACTCTCAGCGCGCCTACGCTGGGTGGACGCATGTCCCGCAACCTTGTGGCAGGTGCGTGTACTAGGAGCAGACGACGACGAGGATGCCTGCTGCACAGTCCGTTGAGAAGACGACTCCCCTCAGATCCTATGTGACACTGAAAAACAAAAACCAAACAAATTAAAAAAATGGAAATCAAATCTAGGTAGGTCCTACGGGGAAATCGTATTTAGGTAAATACGACTTATTATTTTTGAAGGTTTTGGAGGATTATCGTATTTAGGTAGATACGATACGAATTTTGGGGAAAATCGGATATACGTTGGGTAAGCTAAATCTGATTTCCTCTAAAAAAATTCTGGTCAAACGGATGTAAGTGACAAATGGTAAATGTTTTGCAAATTTGTTAAATTATTAAGGGTATTTTCGTTTTTTCGCAGGATCCGTGGGGTATAAATTCAAATGGCGGGGGTACAAAAAAAACCCAAACATAAAACAGTTGGCCCAACTTGGCCCATGGGACAATTGGGCTGGACCAAAATGACCCATTCATTTTCAGGTCTCTATTTAATGAGACCAACCCAAAACACCGGACCTTTGGGCCGGACCGTTGGATTGGGTCAAAATAGATAGCTATAGCCTTTTAGGCTATCAATCAAACCCGTTAGGAGGATTCAAATACAAACACAAGAGAGTTACTACCGTGTAGTTATTGCCAAGAAATCGGGACAATATCCCAATCTCTTCTTTTCGTCAACAACTGATTTTTCTTTCATGGAAAAACCTACTCTTAAAATTTGGTTTAGAACCCAACCTTAAAGGGGATACTAGTATTTCACCCGTGCATACATACATGTAATACTGTATTTGTTATAATTTGCTATGAAATTATCAAAATGTTGAAAGTGACAAAATGTAATAAAAGAAAAAGGAAAAACTATATATCAAATTTATTAAAATAATTGTGTTGGAAAAAGTAAAAAAAAACATTTTCTTAAAATATTAATAATGGAGTAAAAGTGAGGAAAAAGTAAAAAAAAATCAACATTTTCTTAAATATTAATAATGGAGTAAAAGTGTGGAAAAAGGAGATTTAATATAAAATATGCACCCCGTTTGCGCTCCTGTTCTCTCTCTCGTTGCCACTACTACTGTCGCCCCCGTTGGCGCTGTCGTTAACGCTCTGGTTGTTGCTTCTGTGTGGCTCATAAAAAAAGTAAATGCCATTTAATTATTGATTTTTTAGGAAAAATGATTTTGGAATTTTTTCTAGCGATCTCGTTTTTTATGTAGTTATTGACTATTTACAGAAAATAAGTTGAATTTTTTTGAGTAGCTTATTGATTTTTAATATAAAATATGCACTCCTGTTGGCGCTCCCGTTGCCTCTCTCGTTGGCGCTCTCGTTGCCTTTGTCGTTGGTGCTCCAATTGGCGCTCTCATTGCCACTCTCGTGCTGCTCACAATAAAAAGCAACTGAGATTTAATTATTGATTTTTTAGGAGAAATTATTTTGAAATCTTTTGCTAGCGAAATCAGTTTTTTTGACAATTGTTAGTGGTTAAATTAATTAGTTTTAGTAGATTATAGTAAATAGTAAATTCTACATTATTTAATATTAATTTATTGAATTTTAGGTAGTTATTTATTTTTTACAAAAAATAATTTTAAAGAATAAAGTACGTTATTGATTTTTAATACAAAATATGCACCTCCGTCGGTCTCCCGTTGGCGCTAATTGATGGTGGTTAAATTAATTGGTTTGAATAGATTATAATAATTTCTATTTAATTTGGTCAAAAAATTTCTATTTAAATAAATTGTTTTAAATAATGATTTTTAAAAAAATGATTTAAAAAAATTAAAATCTAACCGGCGCGTCAGCGCCTGCCAATTTGTCTTTTTGCAGCTTTTTATGTTTTTTTTCTTCTGCTGTCCTATTTTTCTTTCCTGCAAAAAGCTGTTGTCAGCAGCAGACTGTCTCTTTTTTTTTGTCTGCTAAAGCTGCTGTGAGCAGGTAAAAGCTGCAGTTTTTTGGGTTTTAGCGGTAAAATGACAAAAATACCCAATAAAATGGATACATGGCGAGTTAGTGAAATGTCTAAAAATGTGATTTTGCTAGAATGTGTTTTGATTATATAGACTTCCCACAACCCCCCTCCCTACTTATAATCAAATATTTTGCAAATATTTTGATATTCCCTGTCTATCCTTCTTCCTCCTTTCTTCTTCTTCACTTCTCCCCCAACACACCCCTCGTAAACCCCCACACCTCCCATCTTTCCACTCCACACCCTAGCCTACTCCCCAACTTCAATCACATTGTAGCCATCATCCCCACATTCACACTGAATTTGTGCATTGTTCGTTTTTATTTTCTCGAATCGTGTTCTGTTTGGAAGTATACTATCAAACCATTTCAGAAAATTACAATTTTTCCTATTAAAAGGGATGTCCAATATTAAATAGCTCGGAAGTAAACTAAAGAATTAGTTCGAAAAAGCAAGATCGTACCTGTTAAGAGGGATGTATGAGTTTAAGTGGTTCGAAAGTTTACTTCCATACCGGTACAGAATTGGAGAATCAAACCATCACAATTTAGAGGTTACTGCAGAGTCCCTGTTCTTAACATTTGTCTTCTTTTTTTGCATTGTTTTAGGGTCATAAAGTGGCAGAAGATGGTGCAAGAGCAGACTTAATGGTTGTGAACCATACTAGTTCTTCAAAACTGATCATGTATTTGATACCCGTGACAACCTCTTGGCATGGGTACGTTCTATTGGGCGGTCTCTTTGGATGGTGATTGTGATATCCTGATCTGATAACGGACGGAGGTCAAGGAAAGAATACTGCGTTTTGGTGGATACTTGCAGCGGCTGTGGGGACTCTAGTTAAGGTGGATACTAATACACTAAAAGTGGAACGAGGACGTTTTGCGAGGGTTTGTGTTGAGGTTGATCTAACTAAACCTGTAGTGGGGAAGGTGAAGTTGAATAGTTACTGGCAGAAAGTTCAATACGGAGGACTTCACATTATTTGCGCAAAATGCGGTTGTTACGGCCACCATGCACGGCAGTGCGCCGTCATAGTTGACCCAGTAACTAATTCTACGGTGGTGACTGAAAAGCAGGTTCAGTCACAGGAGGTTAACAAAATAAATGGAAATAAAGGTGGAGAAAATCAAGGGAGTATAACCGAAAATAGTATTGCACAAAATAAGGAACTGCATGGTGATTGGTTAGTTGTGACTCGAAAAAAAAGGAATCAAATCCCCAAAAAAACGACATTCCAACAACCTAATGAGAAGAATACAGCTTCTCACTCCAAAGGAATTAGTCAACGTAATATTCCTAAAAATGGCAGCTTTAATGCACCTTCGAAGGAATTAATTGTAGTCGAAGACATGGACAATTGTGACCCTTCCAATAGGAGCACATTAGCTGTACGGAAAAAGAGGAGACACAATATTGAAATAGATGCCCCTACCATTGGAGTGAAATCACAAAAGGAAGTGAATTTGGTGGCAATCAAAAATCAAGCCCCTACCATTGGTGAACGTAAAGGAAGGGAAAAGCCACATGCTGCTTCCATGAAATCACAGCCACTACCAATGCTTGAGGAAAATACTCATCAATTGGAAAATTCTGCTGCGCAGAGAATGAATGACGACAAGGAAGAGCCAGACGCGATGATGAGCCATCAAAACCCCTTCCAAGCTCTATCTGATAGAGGAGAAACGGTGCCAGAGAGTCCCATTGATTGGGACACAGCCAACGATGCCATGTCCCATTAGTGGACACGGTTGACACCAATCATTTTCACTGTTTTTAATGATTGGTTTCAAAGACGTGTCAGTGCTCTCCTGGAATATTTGGGGAGCGAAAAACAGGAAATCAAGAAGACATCTAATGGAGTTGATTAGAAAGTATAATCCCACTTTGTTAATTATTATGGAGACCCACATGCAATTTAGTAAAACCATTAGCTTTTGGAACTCTGCTAGCTACACGAAGGTGGCAATTTACGAAGCACAAGGACACTCTGGGGCCTATGGATTTTGAAGCAGAATAGCAGCTGGGTTTGCACAGATCTATATGCGATCCCCACCCCCTCCGCTCGCCCAGCGTTATGGGACCACCTACATCGGCTCAGTGGCACCTTTAGTGATCCGTGGCTTATGATAGGCAATTTCAATGAGATAATATCTCCAGGGGAGACTCAAGGTGGTGATTTCATAACAAGTAGAGCGGATGCCATGCTAAGAATGATGGATCATTGTGGCATGCTTGACTTACCTACATCTGGGGGGAAGTTTACATGGCATCGCACTTGTAGGGGAGAGAGATATGTTGCGAAGAAACTTGATCGGGGCATGGCGAACTTGGTTTGGAGGCTAGCTTTTCCAGAGGCCTTTGTGGAGGTGCTTTGTAGATCACGGTCAGATCACAATCCACTTCTTTTAAGATCCGGTGGTCTACCCATAGCAACTGGGACAAGGCCCTTTCGGTTTGAAGCGGCTTGGATTACACATGCTGAGTATAAGCAAGTTGTGGATAGTGCTTGGCAATCCCACGGTAGTGATCCTTTACATGGACTTTAGCAAATCCAGGAGGATTCCATCGTCTTCAACAAAGAGGTTTTTGGGAGCATCTATCTTAGAAAGCACTAGCTTGAACGTAGGCTCAGAGGCATTCAACACACCATGGAGCGGGTTGATTCGGCGAGACTTATTCTTCTTCAACAACAACTGCAAAAGGAATTTGATGACATCCTTTTTCAAGAAGAACTTCATTGGTATCAAAAATCAAGGGAAAAGTGGGTACAACTTGGCGATAAAAATACTAAATTCTTCCATGCTCAAACTATTGTTAGACGGAAGCGTAATCGAATTCATGGCCTCAATTTGCCCTTCGGAATTTGGTGCACTTATGACACGATTCTTCAAGAGGAGGCCCAGAAATATTTTATGTCTCTCTTCTGCGACAACCAAGATACGATGGCCATCACTATGCCTACCAACAACGCTCCGGTTCTCTCTCAAGAAGCACGAGATATGCTATTGTTGCCGGTTACGATGGAGGAGGTTCTCTCAGCGCTGAATCAAATGCATCCGTACAAATATCCGTGGCCAGATGGCTTTCAAGGAATATTTTTTAGACAGTACTGGGATGTTATCGGGGAAGACATTCACAACATGGTTGCCCAGGTGTTTTCTACTGGGTATTTTAATCCTTCTCTAGCTGATACTCTTCTTGCTCTTATTCCTAAGGTAGACTGTCCTACTACTTTTAAGGAGTTTCGCCCAATTAGTCTTTGCAATACTGTGTACAAGCTCATCACTAAGGTATTGGTCAATAGACTTCGGCCCAGCTTGGATCAAATCATTGAACCGTACCAAAGTAGCTTTCTTCTAGGTAGAGGAACTTGTGATAATGCCATCATCCTTCAAGAGGTGGTCCATGCTATGCACAAGTCCAAAAAGAAAAAAAAGGAGATGTGGCTTATAAAATCGACCTTGAAAAAGCCTACGACCACGTGAGGTGGGAGTTTTTAAGAAATTGTCTTGTGGAAGCAGGATTTCCCTCTTTAACCACCAAGCTCATCATGCACTGTGTTACATCATCTTCCCTCTCTATCACTTAATATTTGCAAAGTTTGTTTTAAAAGTTTTTTTTTTTGCAGGGGGTAAATGGATTATGTGATATTTGCAGGGGGGTAAATGCTATTTAAGCCTTTTTAAAATAGTCTTGCAAAAACACATGTTTTCATTTAAGTCATTCTGTTAGTCAATTGTTTGTGTGTCAAATAGATGTCCATGTCATTATTTTTCCTTTTATTTTATTCTAAAAATGGTGACTTGGATCCCAAATTGGCACCATTCATCATCTTCCTCCTCTCACCTGAGCCAGAATCCCAAATCATATTTTTCGTCTCCAGTTTTACACACTCAATCTCCACCTCATCTTCATCTTCAGCGCCACCATTGTAGCCATATAGAAAGGCAAGTTCATCCACTAACAACCCACAATAAAGAAAGAATAGGCCACATGTTTCCTTGCTCTAGAACGGGCAGCAGATTCCCTATAAATGGAACATATTTCCATGGGTGTGTAATATTGTGTGATATTGTTGTTTTCCTTAATTGTGTTTTTAAAGAGGCTCCAGTCCAATGTCGAAACAGAGACGCACATGCTTTGCATGTTTTTGATAAACTTCCTTGAAGTTGTGTAAAGATATGTTTCATTCAAAGAGTGACACAAATATTAAAAACAAGTGGAAATTTCTAAAGCATATCTTGTGCATCGTTTCATCATCTTATTTCAGCTTCTTACATGTGATTAGGAGGTGGGGTTCTTGCCACAAATTAATTCGTATCTCTCGATCATATTTTTGCTGCTAGATGAAAAGGAGTGAGATTTTGGAGTGGAGAATAGAGGTAGAAGGATTACCATGAAAGAAGAAGAGGGATTTTGGGATCCAAGTCACCATTTTTAGAATAAAATAAAAAAATGACATGGACATCTATTTGACACACAAGCAGTTGACTAACGGATTGACTAACAGAATGACTTAAATGAAAATATGTGTTTTTGCAGGGACTATTTTAAAATTAATAATTTGCAAAGATATATTTAAAAAATGGCTATATTTACAGAGACAAAAAATATATTTAAGCCTTTTATTTTTTTCCTTACCACTAAAAAGTCTAATTTCAACTCCGATGATGAGATAGAGAATTAGGGACTGTTTGGATGGGCTTATTTTTGGCTTATTTGGGTTTATCTTATGGGATAAGCTCTTACGCACCTTGTAAGGTACCCAAAAATGAGTGAACCTTAAAAACACAATAACGGAAAATAAAAGCTCATTTCGAGGGGAGAGTGCCTCCTTTAAGAAAATAAAAAGACTATTAACATTTCTTTTGATTTCATTGATGGATTGGCCTTTTACATTCAAGGGTATATATAGCACTTCAAATACCTAGGGTGCTGTAGAAAGGAATTCAATGTTAACTAAAAAACAAAATAATAAAAAGGGGAAATAATGACTCACGTGACTCTAGATCCTTCTAAATATTTCTTCTTAAGTCCATTGGTATTTGAGCTTATTTATCTTGGGTTGGGTCATTACATTCCATTCCTCTTCACAACAACCTTGTCCTCAAGGTTGAAGAAACATTGTAGTAAAGGAATTTTCACCGAGGTCCCAAGTTTTGAAGGTTGTGAGCCATCGAACTTTGGTGGCTTTTAAGTTGCACAAATCAATGTATTTGTGTATTGTGCCAAACTTGTATTTTACCTGATACAGCGGGTTGAATTTTTGTTCAACCGGTTGTTGTTTTTTTAAAGTCCGGAGAAAAAAGATTTTATAATAGGAAGGGAAGGCCCACACAAATATGACCAGATGTAATAATTGCTGACACATTTATCACCAACAGTAATTTTGAGCCTTTTATTTGTTTTTTCTATTTCTTCTTTATCACTCTCTTTCTCTTGACTCTTTATTTACCTTCCCTTTGTAACCTTTATTATTGAGTCATGTCATCCATTACTATTAAGAATTTCACTTCAATGCTAACCTATTCCAATAAATCAGCTTTTGTTTCGGATACCGAATGTTTAATATTATTTTTGTTCAACAAACATAAACAAGTAATCTTTCCATTAATCATGGCAAATAAACAATTAGTTTTATTTTATATTGTACCAACACAGTGTCTTTTATTCTGTTTAACTTAATGCATTAAAAAACAAGTTTAATGGCCAAATAGAGGGAACACTTTTAAGAAACAAGTTTAATACTAAACACGTGTCAAAAAATATTAAATTACGATAAAAATACTAAACACGTGTCAAAAAATACTAAACTACGATAAAAAAAAACTAAACACGTGTCAAAAAAGAGAGAGGACTTCCCCTTGCCTATCCACGTGCACCAACTCTTTAATCTTCGCTTTCACATTTTTAGTCACATGCCAAGAACATAACAAATTTGTAGCAGAAGGAAAGACATCAATAATACCAGACATAAGACTAAGATCTCTGTCAGTCAAGAATACCTAAGATTGAAACCCGTGCAAGTCAAATAATTCTTTCAGTTGCTGCAATGCCCAAGTAAAATAATTTCCAAGCTCGTGTGCAATATAGGCAAAAGCAACCGAGAAACTTAACTTCGTTGAAGTGACTCCGGCAATCTCCAATAGAGGCAGATTGCATTTGTTGGTCTTATAGGTGGTGTCGAGAATAAGAACCTTTGGAAACAACCGAAATAATTTAATAGAAATGGGATGCGCCCACATGATATCAAAAGCTTCTGAATGTTCATTCTAAGACCCCTCCTAGAAGACCTATAGGTGTAACGCTGCCTATATATTTGACGAAGAGAAGTGACGTTGCCTGAAATTTTTTTCTTCAAAGCATTAAGACAGTTTTTCAGGACAACGTTCAAAGAAGTGTGCTCATCAACCATAGCCTTCTGCGACTTACTTAAACGACCGAAAGCTGTCGACCCGACCGAGGTAGTAAGCAACTCATGTGTGTGTAGACCACACCTAACCTTCACACGCCAACCCCCATCACGTATTGTACAAGTAGCTCCCAATTTAAATGGGCAACTTCTTCTCTTAGACCCGATAACTCTAGAATCATTACAGAAATTCCCTTGCTTCTCGCAACCAAAAATAACCTTATCTCTACTCCCCCTTTTACCTCCACATGTGTCAGATCTGACAATGATCACCACAGCTCCAATACGTCTCCCAACAGCTTTTGCCCACTCAACAACATCCTCGCGTGTAGAAAATATCTACAAAATGAAAAAATGTTACGTACTTAATTAATTAAATATCTATCAAACTTAATTAAAATAATTAGTAATTAAATATACTGTCTCCGTCCTGAATGGCTCTATAGTATCTATCTCGAAAGGAACCAGCTGTGACTCTAACTGCGGGTCAATATCTGTTTCAAAAATAGAACAAAAATTAGACATGAATTTAAAAAAATAACAAAGCGGATTTACATTGGCCATACGAAAATCCGAATTCCATTTTTTCTAAATCGGAGATACTCCCACCTAAAGGTAAATCCGATTCACTAAATGACAAAAGCGGATTTACGTAAGGTACGTAAATCTGATTTCGCAGCGGATGTATCTACGTGGGGTACGTAAATCTGATTTCGCATCTGATTTACGTAAATCCTAACAACTTTAACCTTTTTAACCCTCATACACATCAAATTTAACCTTTTTATTTTATTTAATTTAATGGAAAAAACTTATACACAGTTCCATACCTGCTGGTCTCGTACTGTTCTCAAATCAGGAATTAACATGTGGAATTTTTAATTATTATGTCACTTAAATAACTTAACGCTTGACTTCCGTTTTTTCTCCGTTTTCCCTATCCCTCTTCTACGTTTGCCTTCCTTGTCAAGTTCATTAGTCCTGCAACAATGAAGTTCTGGAACTTCGAATGCTTTGGCTTCTACGTTTGCATTCCATACCAAGTTCTATGTTTTCTAATTTCACCTCCTGATATATTGTTATTTTTTCTTGTCAAGTTTTTAAGTTTAATGTAATTACTTTATCAATAAATCAAAGCCATGGCACAAGTGCGCAGTCCAGCAACATCGACGGTCAACGGAGGACAAATGCAAATCTAGTGCCGTCAACAACAACCGCGGCGAGTAAGCAGAGTTTCTCGACACGTGTGGAACAACCCGCAATGACGGCAGTGACAGAAGCGTCAACACCACGGCGACCAACGTGCGTCTCCCTGCGGCGTGCCACTCCAATCGTCCCCCACTCCAATCGGTGGTGGCATTCTCGCCCAAACCATCTTTAAATGATTACCTTGTAACCAAATCATGTTGAAGAAGATAAAAATCAAACCAAAACAATGTGAAATTTAAGAGGTAGATGGTCGATTGGTGTTCTGTTTTGTCCTTAATTTATAGTTTTAGCAATTTTTTCCTTTGAGAAAGAAGGGAGAAGGAAAGTCATTGTGGTACTGGTGGTGAAGCTCTCACGTTTTTTCCCAAAAGCACAAACGGAGCAGTAAGCGGAGCAGAAACGGACGAGAAAAGCGTTTATTTAATGTTATACACGTGTCATTATATCAATGGAGAACAACAAAACTTATATGCGTTTAAAAAATAAAAACAACACAACCTCTTCAAACGGTAACCCACTATAATCTTCACCATCCAGCTGTTTGGCATCCAAATCAACGATTTCTACCTCACTTTGACACAATACACAAATATATTAATTTGTGCAACTTAAAAGTCACCTCGAACTTTTGATAAACCTTCCAATTTAGTGGAAACTTGCAAATTTTGGAATGACAAATGCGCCCTTTTGTGGTGAACGTTGCTGCTGATGGAGTGAGTGTTGGACAAGCAAATTGTGTGACAAGTGGGTATTCAACCGGACTTTTGTTTTGTATGCATCACATGGGCCCACCTTCTTTTTCATAAAGGAATAAACAATTGCTTTTAGTAGTAGTGGTAGTACACTTTGATTGGACATTTCACCCAGTACAACAACAAAAGAATTGGGACGTACCATAATGATGCGACGGATACACACAAACTTGGCGGTACTAGTACATTGGAAAGCAATGACACAAAAAATTAAAAAAAGAAACATACACATGGCATACACTGACTGCTTGCTGGCTGAGCACACAGATTGTGCTTGTTGTGGATGGTTGTGATTTATCCTTGCAAGTAAAATTAGAATCTGATGGCACACATTGCGTTGGGAAATTGAGGAAGCCAGCTTTGAGTGCATATGGAAATGCTCTTTGGTCTCTAAGACTTTGCTGCTGGAAATCGTGGAAGTGATTGGAAAAAATCGGTGGTGGTGAAACCATGGTGTGAAGAGTACGGTCAGGGGGTTTAGGCGGTGGCGGTGGCGGTGGTAGAGGAAACACCGCAAGCTTGCAGGTAGATGAAAACAGATCCATTAAAAACGATCCAGTTCGCCCCTTGAAGGAACAAGACTCTGGTGGCTTTGGTGGTGGTGGAAGCATGGTGGAAGCGTTGTCGTTGTTAATGGGGTCTGGTGGTTCAACACCATGTAACACAAATTCAACAAAAGTTAATGGAAGAAATAATTCATCAACAAAGGAATCTTCATCTCTATTTGAAACTTTTGGCACAATGGCTGTTATTGTAGAAGCATTAGAAATTTCAAAATTTGGAGAGTAGCTTTCACAACAAAACCTTTCATCAGCTTTGAATATGAGAATCACATTATCACAAGCCAAAGATGGAAGAGAAAACTCAGCTGCAAAAGGAAGCACAATAGATGACTGAGAACAACTTTTATTTTCTTGTTCTATTAGAAATGATTGCAACATTGAATCTGGTTGCTCCTCTTCATCCTCTATATCAGACCCTTCTTCCGTAGCAGAGACCCGAACGTCCAAATCTGATTCTATTTCTTCATCGGAAACTGGTTTTGTTTCTTCATCTGGCTGGTCTTCTCGCGAATTTGTAACTATGAGAAACTCGACCAGCCAGTATTAGATATATAGTTAGTTAGTAGTTAGGGAGATAGTTGGTAGCTATATGTGAGTTTGTTATTAGTTGGTATATGCCTATAAATAGGCTTCATGTAATCATTTTAGAAATAACTCTTATCATTTTGTATCAATTCTCTTTGATGAATACTAGAGTCTTTTAATTCTTTCTATCCTATCTTCTATGGATACCATATTCTTCAATATGGTATCAGAGCGAACATGGTATCCACCTTGAATCTGAATTCCGCTGCAGGTTCCTTTTCGTTTTATTAGTTTTCTTCTCATTCATTTCCTTTTCTACCTTTCTTATATGCGTTATTTTCTTTTTGCTTCGTGTTCTATGTTTTGTTCTTGAATTCGACATCGCTTTTCCGATTTTTCCGTTTGCGATTCTGATTTCATGAGCATCGCATCGCGATTTCATCTTTTTGATTCTGATTTTGCAATCTCTCTTCTTCTTTGATCTTGATTCAGAATCACTCATCTTAATCTTGGTACAATTTCACATTTAATCACTTCAAGATTACGTTACGATTTCGTTTTCGGGTCGTTTTCTTTTTCCTATTTCTTTTTTTTATTCTTGAATCCATTTTGATTCTACTCTTCATCTTCTTCACGCACTCTTTTCGTGCGATTTTGTTTCGCGATTTAATTTCGCGTTCGTCATTCTTCTGGATCAGTGTTGTTGCATCGCATTTCTTTATCATTTTTAATTTCGCGATTTGCAACTTCGTTTCCTCGTGTGCGATTTCCAATTTCATTTCCTGATTTGCTTTTTCATCTTCTCGGTTGATTTGCGACTTCAACCTTCACTTTCTTGATTTCGACTCCCCATTTCTTGAGTTTCAATTTCAATTTCTCCGTTGTGTGTTCTGCATTTCCACACATCGCGTTTTGGCATTCTTTCACATCGCCGTCTTGCATTTCGCTTCATTGTCCTCCTTTCATTTTGATTTCCTCTGATTGTGATTTGAAGCCGAGTTTCAATTTCATTTTGGATCGTGATATTCCTTTTCTTTTTGTGATTTCGATTTTCTGAAATTGATGTCTCTTTTTGGATCGATTCTTGATCCAGTTTCTGTTTTTGTTTCCGCAACGGAAATTTTCTGCTGCACTCATGGGTTCACATGGCTTAACAAAGGGATCTTTATCATGTTCAAATCCACAAAGGTTCTGCCAGTGACGATAATGGGTGACTTTATCCCTGGTTTGAGAAGGAAGTATATGCATTAATATATATCTGTTATACTTTTGGTGGTTGGCTTGATCCTAATTTCAGTGTTTTTGGTGTTGTTATGATTTATGGTGTCATGTTACTAGTGTACTGCTTTGGAGAATTTGGCATGAAGCAGCAAGCTATGATAATTTTTGCTGCTAGAGATTCACCAGCACAATTAATTGGGATTATATTTGAACCATTTCAAGAAGCCAAGAAAGATGTTCTTGCGGTTCCTATTGCACATAATGTTTCTTTGCTCATAAGAATAATCAAGATGAATCTAAAACTAACTTGCTAATATGAATCATTGTAATTTTCTTTTGATTTGATGTATCTCTCTATTGTTCATGTCAAGCTAGAAGTGTTGTGAATAACTTCTAGCTTGCGGGGGACTATTAGATATATAGTTAGTTAGTAGTTAGGGAGATAGTTAGTTAGTAGTTAGGGAGATAGTTGGTAGTTATATGTGAGTTTGTTATTAGTTGGTATATGCCTATAAATAGGCTTCATGTAATCATTTTAGAAACAACTCTTATCATTTTGTATCAATTCCCTTTGATGAATACTAGAGTCTTTTAATCCTTTCTATCCTATCTTCTATGGATACCATATTCTTCAATAACCAGATCTGATTTTTCTTCTTGAACATTATCTCTTTGTTCCTCTTCTTTTTCTGGTGTAGGCAAAATGCCACAGTATTTAGGCTTGGTATCAGATATTAGTGGAGGAGGAACTTTTGGAAGAAGCTGTTGTGAAAAGGTTAGGGATTGAATATGGCTATGGAGGTTCAGTTTTGTGATAGTGGGTGTTGGTTGAGAGTGGAAGGTGTTGTAGGAGGTCCCTGGTGATGATTTTGTGGTGGTGTATGACACAGACAGTGGTGGAAGGTTTGGTGGTTGTTGGGTGAGGGGTTCTGAAGCCGAGTAGCGATTGAGATGATGACATGGAGCGATGGGAGAGTGCTGGTTGTTGGTTGAAGGCGTTGTATGAGCTCCATGGTGATGTGGTGGTGACAGTTGCAAGGCTGTGATTAAGGTAGGAAAGTTCATGGTTGAAGGAGGAAAGTTCATGGAGACAAATTTCTTGGGAACGTAAAAGTTCTTGGAGAAGGGAGTGAATATGGGAAGGTGAGTCCATGGTAATGAAAGCACCAATGTAAGGTATCCAAAAATGAGTGAACCTTCAAAACACAATAACGGAAAATAAAAGTTCATTTCGAAGGGAGAGCGTCTCCTTTAAGAAAATAAAAAAACTCTTAACATTTCATTTGATTTCATTGATGGATTGACCTTTTATATTAATGGGCATATATAGCACTTCAAATACCTAGTGTGCTACAAGAAAGGAATCCAATGCTAACTAAAAAACAAAATAATAAAAAGGAGAAATGATGACTCATGTGCCTCTAGATCCTTCTAGATATTTCTTTTTGGGTCCATTGGTGTTTGGGCTTATTTATCTTGGGTTGGGTCATTACACACCTGTTTGGGAGTGCATCTCATAAGTGCTTATGGTTTTGTATAAGCTAACCTTAAGCTGATTTTGATAAGCTGTCTCTACAGAGCTTGTGACATTTTGAAAAAAACACGGAAAGGAAGCGGAAGGAAACCGTCAATTTGCACCGATTCGATTTCCCTCTTCATTTAATTCAACCCATTCAAATTTCCTCTTCATTTCTGCAACACATTCGATTTTTCTCTTCATTTCAGCTATCTCCGTGATTTTGAGTTCGTAATAGCATGGTTTAGGTCGATTTTTGCTGCAAGAGCATGATTTGCTTGTTATTTGGTTGATTTGCTTGTTAATAGTTGTTCAGTGTATGCAAATTTTGTGCTAATATTACCCTATTGTCTTGCTTTTGTTCTTCGTGTTATATCTTCAATTTTCTGCGTATCTGATGCTGTATGTGCTGAGTATTAGATTGTTCTTTATTTTAATAGCTTGATTTGCTTTACGAGTATTAACTTTGAGAGACTTCAAGGAAAAGGAATGAAAACAATTTCATTATTGAAGAAGAAAAGTTAATTGATTACAATGAGTTTGACCTTATATATAGATCCAATCTCACCTAACTAATCTATAACAAACTAGTAACTAATAAAACTAACTCTAACCGAATTATAACTGCTAACAACTTTTGTTAACTACTTAACAAACTAAGTACAATATTTCTCATAGTCCCCCGCAAGCTAGAAGTTATTCACAATACTTCTAGCTTGGAATGAACAATACAAAGTTACAACAAATCAAAAGAAAATTACATCAAGAGATGTTGGAAATACATCGGTAGAAATCAAAGCTACAAGAACAAAATGAAATCGGATCCAAGAACAAAATCTGAATTGTTGTGTTGGAAGACCATTGTAACATTGAGAAAGAGATGAAAAATTCGGTTGTTGAGGATATAACAAACGATGCCCAAAATCAAATTAAGCGCTCCAAACTCCAAGATAATTGCAAGAAGTGACAATAATTTGCTATGATGACAAAGTGCATAAAACAAGGCAATTATCATGCTGGCAATGTATATGGATGAAATTATCAACAACAAATGCCCTGGAAAAGAAATGCACTCAGGAGATGAAACACTTGAATGGAGTTGTAGGAGGTGATATCACATTCTGAATCTGAATGTAGCAAGATTTCCAAGCGAGGTTATTCAGCAAACAGCTTGAATGCTTCTTGGTAAATAACTTCATGAACACATCACAATCTGAATCACCAAATTGAACCGGTGACAATGATAGAAGCAACGCTAACCAAAATGAAAGGTCGCAAGAAAAGAGTGAAGATTCTGACATGAATCACAAATCTTCAAAACTGGATTAAAAAGGAATCTGAACTCCGCTTCAGATCACAATCATCGGAAATCAAGATGAAAGGAGGACAATGAAGCGAAATCGCAAAGCTGAACTGCAAGAATCACAAATCGAGTTGAAAGAAATTTAGAGACTTCAAGAATCGAATTGGAGAAGACAAATTGCAGAGATAGAGACACTCTCAAAGAAGCGAGAGGAAGGAGAAAACGGTCAAGGGAAGATTAACCGAAACCCTAACAGAGACAAATTTGCGAAAATAAAGAGATTTTGAACATGAATTGAAGATCAAAACCAAAGATCGCAACAGAAATAGGAGGAGTTTCGAACAAGAGTTGAAGAACGAAACTGAGATAAAATCGAAGTCAAGAACCAGAAAAACAAATGGTCCAAAGACGAAATCGAATAGACGATAAACGAGAAAATGAAGATAAAAAACAAATAAAATGAAGATAAAATTAAGAAATCTCTTTTGATATATACCACAATGAGCCCCATTGTTCATGAATCGCAAAATAGAATAAGAAATTTGCGAGAAGGCGATGGAGGAATCATTGAGGAGAAAGGAATGCGGAAGCTACATAATCGCTCTTGATACCATATTAACTTTGAGAGACTTCAAGGAAAAGGAATGAAAACAATTTCATTATTGAAGAAGAAAAGTTAATTGATTACAATGAGTTTGACCTTATATATAGATCCAATCTCACCTAACTAATCTATAACAAACTAGTAACTAATAAAACTAACTCTAACCGAATTATAACTGCTAACAACTTTTGTTAACTACTTAACAAACTAAGTACAATATTTCTCATAGTCCCCCGCAAGCTAGAAGTTATTCACAATACTTCTAGCTTGGAATGAACAATACAAAGTTACAACAAATCAAAAGAAAATTACATCAAGAGATGTTGGAAATACATCGGTAGAAATCAAAGCTACAAGAACAAAATGAAATCGGATCCAAGAACAAAATCTGAATTGTTGTGTTGGAAGACCATTGTAACATTGAGAAAGAGATGAAAAATTCGGTTGTTGAGGATATAACAAACGATGCCCAAAATCAAATTAAGCGCTCCAAACTCCAAGATAATTGCAAGAAGTGACAATAATTTGCTATGATGACAAAGTGCATAAAACAAGGCAATTATCATGCTGGCAATGTATATGGATGAAATTATCAACAACAAATGCCCTGGAAAAGAAATGCACTCAGGAGATGAAACACTTGAATGGAGTTGTAGGAGGTGATATCACATTCTGAATCTGAATGTAGCAAGATTTCCAAGCGAGGTTATTCAGCAAACAGCTTGAATGCTTCTTGGTAAATAACTTCATGAACACATCACAATCTGAATCACCAAATTGAACCGGTGACAATGATAGAAGCAACGCTAACCAAAATGAAAGGTCGCAAGAAAAGAGTGAAGATTCTGACATGAATCACAAATCTTCAAAACTGGATTAAAAAGGAATCTGAACTCCGCTTCAGATCACAATCATCGGAAATCAAGATGAAAGGAGGACAATGAAGCGAAATCGCAAAGCTGAACTGCAAGAATCACAAATCGAGTTGAAAGAAATTTAGAGACTTCAAGAATCGAATTGGAGAAGACAAATTGCAGAGATAGAGACACTCTCAAAGAAGCGAGAGGAAGGAGAAAACGGTCAAGGGAAGATTAACCGAAACCCTAACAGAGACAAATTTGCGAAAATAAAGAGATTTTGAACATGAATTGAAGATCAAAACCAAAGATCGCAACAGAAATAGGAGGAGTTTCGAACAAGAGTTGAAGAACGAAACTGAGATAAAATCGAAGTCAAGAACCAGAAAAACAAATGGTCCAAAGACGAAATCGAATAGACGATAAACGAGAAAATGAAGATAAAAAACAAATAAAATGAAGATAAAATTAAGAAATCTCTTTTGATATATACCACAATGAGCCCCATTGTTCATGAATCGCAAAATAGAATAAGAAATTTGCGAGAAGGCGATGGAGGAATCATTGAGGAGAAAGGAATGCGGAAGCTACATAATCGCTCTTGATACCATATTAACTTTGAGAGACTTCAAGGAAAAGGAATGAAAACAATTTCATTATTGAAGAAGAAAAGTTAATTGATTACAATGAGTTTGACCTTATATATAGATCCAATCTCACCTAACTAATCTATAACAAACTAGTAACTAATAAAACTAACTCTAACCGAATTATAACTACTAACAACTTTTGTTAACTACTTAACAAACTAAGTACAATATTTCTCATAACGAGTAGTAGCGTGATGAGCTTGTTATAACAAAATGTTTTGTGGACATGATGTGCGTTGGAGAACTGAGAGTAGCTGCCATTGAACCTTGTATGTATGGTATGTTGTGTCTAATGTCATTCCCACGTGTACTACTTCCTTTGAAAGATCGTATGTGGTGTCGTTGTCGTCGTCTTCGATGTTTGTTTAATCTGTAATGGTTTTTTGTTTAGTGTTGGAGACATTATTATTGGAGGTGTGAGATGAACATTGGCACTGAAGTGAGAAGATGAGAAAGAATAGAAGGAGTGGTTTTGATTTTGCAGTATTGGTGTATGAGTTTTCTAAACACGCTTATAAGTTAGCAAAGTTCAGCTCCTACTCTCCCTCTAACAAGGTAACTCTCCCTCTCCCCTTCTCTCTTTTCTCTTTTTTTCGTTAAATGTTATTTTTTTTCACTGTTTTGGACTGGTTGGGCCTAACAGAGGACGAACTGGTTCGGCGTTTCAGAGGCCGAACCAGTTCGATCAACCGTGCGTCAAACCATGTTCGAATCACCCAGGACCGAACCGTCCTAATACCTCTCTGTTTGTTTGTTTTTTATAGATATGGACCACTTCCAAACGACCGTTCTCCGAAACGATGGGTCTATCGAGCTACCCAATTACATGCAACTCCTACCGCTGCCTGGTCATGTTTTCTTCTATTCGAGGTGGGCGATGTGTTGCCTTGCCCGGTTACCTTGCCATTGGCGGTGAGTACATCGCCACTGATACTCGTCAGTTCTGTGAGACCTACGGGGAACATGAGAGTGTCACGGTGAACATTCAGTACACCGAGCAGGGGCGCTTCCTTGTATACAAGACGCCGGACTCCCCCTACTGAGGAGATGCTCTTCGGTGAGTCTG
The DNA here is from genome assembly GCA_963573325.1 of Astragalus glycyphyllos. Lineage (NCBI taxonomy): Eukaryota > Viridiplantae > Streptophyta > Magnoliopsida > Fabales > Fabaceae > Astragalus > Astragalus glycyphyllos. The sequence goes on from OY754310.1 coordinate 76,209,812, forward strand.
AGGATCCTGACAGTGACTCAACTGATCCCGATTATCAAGCTATTTTGGGCGAGCACGACGGCAGTGACACTGGGAGTCACGATGGGAGCAACGCTGGATCCTCCCACTCCACTGATCATTCCGATGTTGGATCCTCCGAGTCGGTTGTGATTGACTAGTAGTTGTTGTATTATCAAAAATTGTACTAATTGTAATCTTATTGATTAATGAAAAGAAAATTATTAACGAACACAACATTTAGTACTATTTAAATTTCTCGACAATTTTCTTATTTAGAAATAGAAATACTACAAAAGATACTCGAAATACACGATGAAAAACGACATAAGAAAATTAAACGAAACTACTTGGGGATGGTGGTCTCCATAATATGCATGATCTCTTCCGGTGTGCGCATTGTTTCGACAAACAGCTCAATGAGCTGACGTCCCAATGGGGTGTTACGGTGATGTTCCATCATTGCGCGAATATCGTTCTCGCTCCGGATCTCCATAGCTTCATACCAGCGAGTGCCGTCTTGGAGACATACGCACTTGCGGTAACGTATGCGAGAGATGTCTTTACGCCACTCTCCGCGAACCTTACTCTCTGCCTTTTCCTTCAGCTGGCTGAATGTTATATTTTTATCCAGCCTACATGAGTAGTTGTCGCGAGACCGAAAGAAAACACCATCAGCCCTGTTCTCGACTGATCCAGGGCGATGCAGGACAGTTAGAAATTTGTCTGAGGATCTCTGTGTTGGGCACAACTGTCATTCATTAAGATATTCCATTTTAGCAGGTTAGGGTGTTTGTGAAGAAGCAAAGCAGATGAATGAGAAATGGGTTGTGTGAATATCAGTGAAGAGTGACAGCCTATTTATAATAGGTGTGATCAAACGTGAGCCGTTGATTTAAAACGATCGGAACCGTTAAAAATATAGTCGTTGGGCACAATTTCCAACTTTATTATGATCCGTTGATTTCCAACAGTGGCGTATCTAGGACCCTGGCCTAGGGTGGTCAGACTAATTTAATAACCAAATAAAATTTTATATTACTGTATATAAAAATAAAGACATAATTGTTCAAATCATAAAACTAATCAAAAAACACTTACATATTTTGAAATCGTTTAATGATCAACTCAATGTCAACACTCATGAACACTTGTTTCTCAATATAAGTAACTAAACTATCATTCATCCATTCATCACTCATTTGATTACGCAACCTAGTCTTCACAATCTTCATAGCAGAAAAGGCTCTTTCAACGGTTGCTGTGGCTACGGGCAAAATCATTGCTAACTTCAATAGAAGATAAACGCGTGGATAAACAATATGTCTTCCATTTTCAACCAACTTCTCTGATAGATCACCAATTCCTTTCAAAGATGCAAATTCAACATTCCTACGCATATCAATGATGTAACTCCCAAGTTCATTTTCAAGGAATACCAAATGAGTTGGAGAGAATTCATGTGGATAAAACTTTGCAAGTTCAACAAGTTTTTTCTTATCAAACCGAGAGAACAAGTTGATTGGACTAAGACAAGCCATACAAATTAGCAACTGAGAATTTGTTTCAGAAAAACGATCGTTTAGTTCTTGAAGCTGCATGTCCAATACAGTATAAAATATTCTAACACGATAGTGATGCTCTATTGTGACAGCTTGAGAATTGCTTCCACGTCGTGATTTCCCCTCATAAAATATATTTACCATATTAGGAATGTCAATGTCATGTTTATTGCAAAATAAAGTTACCTCGTGCAACAAGGACTCCTATCCATTATCCCTCATGGTTTGCAACCGCTCCTTTGTGATATTAACCAAGTTCATAGCATTGATGATGTCTTGATCTTTCCTTTGCAAAGCCTGTGACAATTCATTTGAAAAACCCAAGACATTTTTCATCAAATGCAATGTGAATACAAAGTCAAATCTATCCATCAACTCTAAAAGACCCTCGGCTTCAGCTGTGTGATCTGGATTTAGTGCATCTACTTTCATGATTTCAAGAACATCAATTATAGAAGAATACATCAATATCAAGTTTATCATAGTGGCATAATGTGAACTCCAACGAGTATCGGCCGCTCGTTTAAGACTAGTTTCTTGATTCAAACCTTGGCCACTAGGAATTTCTCCCTTTTCCAACGCTTCCATGACATTCATAAATTGTCTCTCACGAAGCATGTCAAGTCTTTTTCAAGAGCCTCCAACAACATTTATCAAAGAAGACACAAAATTAAAAAGAGCGGCAACTCGAATGTGATTTTTTGACAAAGCAACTAATGTAAGTTGTAGTTGATGAGCAAAACAATGCACATAAAATGCGGATGAATTGTCTCTTAAGATCAAACTTTTGAGACCCATTAAGTTCTCCTCACATGTTGCTAGCACCATCATAACCTTGTCCACGAATTCTTGATGTACTAAGCCCATGTTTGCAAAGCAATTCTTCTACTGCCATTTTTAATGTTAATGCTGTAGTATCTTTAACATGAACAACACCAAGAAAGCGCTCAACAATACTACCTTTTTTGTTAACATAACGCAAAGCAACCGCCATTTGCTCCTTATTAGATATATCACGTGACTCATCAACAAGAATTGCAAATAATTCATCTCCAAGATCAGTAATAATGAGATTTGTGGTTTCCAATGCAGCAGCACTAACAATCTCCTTTTGAATTGTTGGAACAGTTAGTTGATGATTTTTAGGAGCATTCTTAAATACAACACTATTGACTGCTTCATTATTTTCAGCAAGGAATTTTAGAACTTCAAGGAATTTACCTTGATTAGAAGACTCTTCTGATTCATCATGACCACGAAGTGGTAATCCTAACTTTAATAGAAGGCGGATGCAAGCAATTGAAGCTGTTAAACGCCTTCGATACACGTCGCGAAGTTGATCAGATTGCTTAGCTATTGCAACTTCAATATGTTGATCTTGATTCATTAAATCTTGGCACTTCATCCAAGCAATGTTATGAGCCCCATTAGGACCTCCAACATGAGATGAGAGTTTGTCTTTCTTATTCCAAAGCGAGAATCCTTGTGTCACAAAAGTATCACCACCAGATTGCTTGCCAATATCGGGCTTAAAAAGATAACAACACAAGCAGAATGCAACATCTTTTTCTATACTATACTCTAGCCAATTGCTAAATTCATTAAACCAAGATGGATTAAATCTTCTTGTAGAATTTCCAATTTTCTTTTGAGGAAATTTGTGTTGAGTAGGTTGACATGGTCCCTTTTGTAAATATGCTCTTCGACCCTCTCTCGATCATTAGGATGATACTCGGATATTTTAATCCGTTTTCCCGGATCCGATGGGAAATCTTCCAAATTAATTTCAACGTGTTGACGTTGGGAACTTGTTTCGCCCGATTGTTGATCGTGTGGTGATAATTTTCTCTTGAAGTAGTTTTCCATTGCCTCTTAAAATTTAAAAATAAAACAATTCAATAGACAACAACAGAATCTCCGGCAAACAATATTCAATTCAATAGACTATTCAATAACAAAGAGAATCTCAAATCCCAAATCAATAAATTATTAAATTTCAATAACAAAGAATCAATAAATTATACAATAAACTATTAGCTAACAGTGAGTTGGTGAGATTAAATAGAAATAACAATATTCAGTATTAGTAAACCAATACTCAGTAAGACAATAACAAGCCAAGATTCAGTAAACAATATTCAGCAAACCAATTAACCAAGTATGAAGTACCAACGACAATACAAACCAACGACAACCTCAAACAAATCAACCTTACGAATCGCAAATCGCAAAAGAAAAGAAAACAATATCCAGTACCATATTTTCAGCAATCAACCATTTCAGAAAAGAATCCTTTGTCATTTTAAGAAATGCTAAATAGGATGAAAATCGAAATCCCTAACCTTGAAGAATCAAGAGAAGCAGCAATTCTGGTCTTCTGGAAGCAAAACGAAGTCGTGTGTGGTGGTTCTGGAGATTCCGGTGTGGCGGCGCGTGCTGTTGTTGCTGGTGGTGGAAGCCGTAATCGCGTGTCTCAACAGAAGTCGTGCGTGTTCTGTCCAGCAGCGTAAGCGCGTGTTGTGTGAGATTGAGGGAGAGTGCTTTCTTTTTTGGTCAAATGTGACTTCTGGTACTAGTTTTTGGAGTTTTGGGTTGGGCTAAATGAGTTTTGCTGTTTTGGGCTTAATGAGTGGTGCAAATAGTAGAGACTAGGTTGGGGAGAATGTCCAAAATAAAAAAAAATATAGGGTCAAAAAAAATTATAATAGGGGTACCGGCGAGATTTTTAAAAGGGGAGGGTGTGCAGCTGCACACCCTCAGCCCTATGTATATCCGCCACTGATTTCCAATGGGGCACAATTCCCAACTTCATTATTACCCGTTGATTTCCAAGGGTGGCACAATTTTCAAATTTCTGTTAGTCAAAGGACAGGTTCGGCGCACACCTGGTCGAACGGGTTCGTTTCACCATGCGCTGAACCATCTAAAAAAATGATGGGGGTGTCTGTGAAAATTTAACATACCCGGTGAATGCAAATTCGAACCGGTTCAGCCAAGCGTGCGCCGAACCGTAAATTTTAAAAAAAAAAAATACATTTCACAGATTTCATTAAGGGCAACTTGGTCTTTTCACCCCATAAAGAGGTGTCTACTGAGTAGCGGCTGGTGTGTACGAAGTATGCGCCAAAAAGAATCTCATGGCTTGACCGCTTGAGAAATTGGCAACAACGCCTCCTTTTAGAACGGGTGATACTTCGTACAACCCCTCTCTACTTAGTGGATACCCCCTAACCTTCTAAAACCCCAAAATACCTCTCAATTAAAAACATTTTTTCACCTATCTCTTTCCTCTCACCCTCACACACCCCATCACTTTTCCATTCACTCTCACCCACCCTAAACCTTCGAACCCACACCCCCTCAATTTCAATCCATCAAATTTTTCCCACATTTGCTTGCATTATCTTCAAGGTAACTTCCTCTCTCTTTGTTTTCACGTTTTTCCTTTTTTTCTTGCTTGAAAGCACGGGTCGGTCGTTCAGAGAACGAACCAGTTCGTTCGAGCGTGCGACGAACGCTTGAAATGCTAGCATTTTTTTGAACGGTTTGTTCGACGTGCGCCGATTAGGTTCGTTTGATCCAGGGCCGAACCAGTTCGTTTGCATTGTGAACAAACCAGTTCGTTTGATCCACGTCCGAACCTGTCTGTTCTTGCCTTTTTCCTGAGCTGTTTACCTATATTCGGTTATGTTTTATTTATACATATTGTTAGTCGATAGTTACGTTTTCAATTTATTGTTAAGTTCGTTAAAAGTTACTAATTTATCGTTAAAAGTAGCTAATTTACAGGCAAATATAAAAAAACCAATACCAGTTAGGTTCGGACGATGGAAGATCGAACCGGTTCGGACCACACTTGGTCGAACCTGTTGGAAATACACCATAACGCAAAGATGGGTGTGTGAACTAGTACGGTGGGCTAAAGGTCGAACTGGTTCGGCCAAGCGTGCACCGAATCGTAGTTAATTTTAAAAAAATAAATAGAAAACACAACTTTCATTAAGGATATTTGTGTCTTTTCACGAGTTTATGGGGGTGTCCACTGAATAGCCAGGGGGTTGGATGAAGTATGGGCCTTTAGAAGAGCCCAACATCCATGCTTTGCAATCACATGACCTCCATGTATCAATTCACTTCTATTCATCTATCTATCTTGTACTATAATAATAAGAGGCAAGTAACTCTCCACCAAAATTACTATAATGCCCTCTTTTCATTAATTATATCATTAGAATAAAAGGTCAAAATAGAGAGTCACATGCAAAATAAATAAAGCTGAAAAAAAAACATCAGCTGCATTAGCAAAAGCTGCCTGGACGTCAGCTGACACGTAGTGTGTCAGTTTTTTTTTTTTTAAGTTAATTTTTTTTTCATGAATTTTTTTCAGTTTTTTTCAAAAAAAAACTTTTTTGTCACTTTTTTTATTAAAAAAATATTTTTTTCAACTATTTTTATAATCTACTCAAACTATTAAAATTAATCAATTTAACCACTATGAATTGTCAAAAAAATATTGTCAATAAACTACTAACCTCTAACAAAAAAGTTTCAAATTTATTTTTTTCCAAAAATTTAAATTATTAAATTAATATTATACTCAATAATTAAATAATCTAAAATATACTATTTACTATAATCTAAAACTATTAAAACCAAACAAATTAACCACTAAGAATTGTAAAAAAAAAACTTGAACTACTACCAAAAATTACAAATTACTTTTTTATAATTAAATAAATATGACTAAATTATTATGAAATCATATAGAAAAAAAGGAGTCAACACGTGGCTACGGAAACGGCAACGAGAGACTGACAATGGGATCGGCAACGGGACTGGCAACGTGAGAGGCAACGAGAGCGCCAACGAGAGTGCCAATGGGAGCCAACAGAAGCGTCGTTCTCCTCTCTTCTCACGTACAATTTCTTTTCCATCTTACAATTAATTCTTGGCTTCTGCATATAAAATATGCAATACCTAATTTTGGTTTTAAAATGCTCATGCATGCCATGGCTGACAAGGATTTTCTTTGCATTGTCCGAGGTTGTAATGTAAGTTTTTAGAATACAGTTATCACTCAATTACTCTTTATTTTTCTTTTTTCTTTGACCTAAATGTAGTCATTTTGCACTTTCATTTTTTGGCATACCGGTCTAGGGGTAAATTCAATGTATTTGTCCCACGTTCATATTCATATTTTTCCGAACATGGCCCATTTGCGGGTGAACAACCCGCCAAACATAATGTTGCAGGTAATATTGACCATCTTGCTAAAAATGATGTCGAGGCCCCTATTAACAATATTTATTCTATCCCCAATGTATGTCCAAATGGTCACGTTCATGATGACATAGAGGAACTGGACACCAATCAGATTGAAATTACAATTGATGGAGCACCTTCTGTTCATGGTTTTAATTAATTTCAAGTGGAAGTTGTTGGAATGTAGTTTTTTGGGAATACCTTTTGTGTGTCAATTATGTTTCTAAAACTTTTTGGGTTGTAACTTTTAATTATCATGCTGATGTCGAACTTGGAAGTACTTCACTAATTTCTATATTTTTTGTGTGAACGTTGTTATTTCGTTTTGTTAAGCTTATCCCATCTTTCGTCATATTTTATTTTATGTGGATACCTAACATATTTGTCATATACTAAGTAAACGTATTTAGCAATAAGACAGGCCTGTGCAGCGCACGGGTGAGGGTTTAGTGTTTAAGAAAAGCACCAACATCCCCTCCTTATATAAAGCTAAATACATAAAAGCAACTAAAAAAACACCGTTGCTCTACGTATTTGGTTTTGTTAGTTGTCAAAATTAGTTGTCAAAATAATAATAATTTTTCCTCAATAATCGGATTGCTAAAAAATGAAAATTAATTTCATAATAAATTATGTAAATTATGATGCTGGCCAGTGTGTTTTTGTGATGTTTTTTTAAATACTCAAAATTCATTCCTAAATATCAAAAAAAGTTTACCTATTCGAATACACAAAGTTTGTTCCTCAGTGACCGACTTGGTGAAAAAAATAAATTCAAAAAAATATGTAAAGTACAATGTTAAGTAGTGTGCTTTTTATGCTTTATTGTTTCCAAAAAAATCTACTATTCAAATGTCAAAAATTTGTGATTCAATAACCGATTTAGTAAAAAAATATATAATTTCATGATAAAATACGTAAAATGTAATGCTAAGCAGCGTATTAGTTTATACTTACCTTCAATTTAAACAAAGTTTTCTCATGTTGCAATTTAAAAAACAAATTTTACCCAATAACAATTCTATATTAACTAGAGTTTTTACCCCCCGTGCCAATGCCACTTATTTAAGAGAAAGGTCAACTATAAACCTATAAAACTTGGATATTTTCTCTAGCATGTGAATAGCTACGGCCTATAATAAGTTGACACTAACCAGAAAACTTTGTTTTGTTCATAGGATTACAAGGTGGGTTGATGAAGATGAAGACAAAGTTAAAGATACAGGGGACAAAAGTTTGCAGTATCATTCTACACCACATTTTAAAACACCACACTTTGAGAGTAGAGTGATGACGTCTTCTATCATTCTTTTTCTTGTGTTGAATTTGTAACGAGTAGAGTTTGATTTGTCTTCAGATTGTTTTCTTTGGGGCGAGTAAAGGGTTTGGTAGGGGTTAAAATTTGAAAGCCGTTGATTGGAATCATATTTAAATTTGTAAATTAGTTTGAATGGGTTTGTCATCAAGAAACCCACTTTGGGTCAGGCTCAGTAATTGGGAAGTTGATAAAATGTGTGTCACTTACTAAATGCTTGGCATTTTTAGTACTCTAAAATCACTTTCTTTATGTTTTGAGAAACATTTTATGTTGATGTATACTCTTTGTGTGAATAAGACTAGGCAATCATACTTAAAGACCAAAATCACTGCTATAATGAATCTTTTTGCTTGAAGGTCCTGCACTTTTTGATTTCACTTATGTATCTCAAGGGCATTTCAATATTCATGTTCCTTGACAACTATTGTTGATCGTCGTTGACGACGTGTTATGCGTAATCAATGACCTTCCATCCAAGTGGAATATCTTAATCAAAATGCTTATGGTGGAAATGCTAACGGTGCTTATGCCGATGGTGGGTATGCTAACAACCTAATAGCAACACAACGTGCCTTATATTAAGACCAAGACTACTGAGATTATGAATCTCTTTGGTGTTGATGGTTTGATTGGAACACCTACTAGGAGTGAGGTCGTTTTAACCTATGTTTCAAAGGGTTGCTTCAAAATCCATTGTCTGATGACTGCTGCACGTGTTCGTCTTAGAATAATGCGCAATCAGCCGCCTCCAATTTAGATGCTCTACCCTCATCGAGGCTGCCGTCCCATTCATAGGACTAACTCTTCTCATCATGAAGAAGTTGGCCAAAGTGCTCACAATCCTATTATTATGTAATGACTTTTTTTAGTGGCATGTACCTTCAAGACATTTTATCTTTGTTTTGTTTATTTTGCTCTATCTTCAAACCTTTGTTGAAACTTTTATTGCTATGGGAATGTAATATTTAGACCTTTTGTGTCGCAACTTCTGTTTTTTTTTCCGCCTCATAAAAAGAACACTACAGCACCCGTGCGTATGCACAGGTATCCTACTAGTTAACTACAAATGCTGACTGTGACTAATACAATTTTGAGAAACAAAGTTTATGCTTGCAGGATTTGCCTGTTGTGTTGCTGAAACAAGGGTTCTAAAGAATTTTTCACAGCCAATGCAAGCATCCGGATATTGTTGAACCTTCAAATATTCATGCAAGAATCCAGCACATTATTTTTGACAAGAGTCCAGCACATTAAAAAGTTGCTACAACCTATTGACAATATATATTATGTATGCTTTTGAGATTGTTTTTAGTCATTTGTGATTTTGTGTGCATTCTACGTCTTTTTACAACAATATTTGGTGTACTTTTACTAGGAGAGCAAGATGAACTTTCGTTTAAATTCAATTGATCCCCAAAATTTCGTTGCAAAGCTTCTATCCTTTTGACGTCTTCACGGGAATTTTGAGATTGTACTGTTTTATAAATTTCGTTAATGTTGGATGTGCGTAACTCTCCTTGGTTTGTGTATGTTGAGCCTATGTAAATCTCCTCATTTTGATATCATGCACAGCAATTGTGTTGACAATGTTCATTCTGTAGAATTCTTAAACACAATATCATCCCTCGATTACCCAGTCACAAATTAAACCTCAAGGCAAGTGTACCGGTGATGCTTCTAAGAAATGTTGATCAAATAGCAGATTTATGCAACAACACACGACCAATGATCACTTGCCTTTGTAAATATGTTCTTGAAGGGAAAGTTATATCCGGTCGGAATATTGGATTAAAGGTTTATATACATCACTTAACACTTACACCATTTAATTTACTCATGACCAGTTGTATGTTGTTTTCTCTCAGGTAACATCAAATCAAGGTTTACAAGTTTTGATTGAAATAAATTCACCATCTATTACTTCAAATGTTGCTTAAGATGAGGTATTCCAGAATGTAAAATAAGTACTTCAAATAAGCACAATTGTGTTTTGTGCAAAAATTCATCCAAAGTTTGTAATTTTCATTGCTTGTGTAATTCAACCAACATTCACAGCTTGTGCTCTTCTAAATATCTTAGTTTTATGCTATGTAATCATTTACTTATTTGCAACTACATGCAAACTACCCATTTATCATCAAAATCTAGCCACTCAGCCTCGTGCAGAGCACGGGTGAGAGTCTAATGGTAAATTGGTATTTGGTAACACTCATTTCAGTGAGAGAAACAGAAAATACCAGAAAAGGTGTATATGAATCTTTTTTTTAGTTGGACTTTCTATGAGAAACTATCCAATGGTTGTGTTTTGTTGCGAGCAACAATGAATCTGTTGCCTTCATTTGATATTCGCTATTCAATTGTTCCATTTCCAAATACTGTCCAACCATTTATGTTTACATCAAATCCAGGATTTACTATAATACCCTCTCCATATTGTGCTACTTTCCTCTCGGATTTACTCCAACAGCTACTTCTCTCCTGTTTGCTTTGCTTTGCCCTGTAATCTGAAAACACCACAAATATAAACGATGAGATTACAAATCTCAGTGAGTTCTTTCGTGACCCCTCACAACTCGACTCTCGGTGTTTTATTAATCTTTTACTCGTAGCCCAAGTCTGGATAGCTACACATATCATGACTTAGCATAACGCCGGACTACCACTACACTGAACCCCCTCGCTAATATCTAATTAATAAGCAAACATGGAACGAGCCTAGGTTCTGGGCTGATGACTTCCCTCTCCTACTATGCTACATCTCGAGGTCGTCACCTCACATATTCATTATTAATTTGGTTACCAAAATCTTTAATCGGACACCAAGTCCATTACATGACATTAGATTATGTATTCTCTCTCGTTGGTAAACTATACAGTTTACAACAATATTTATAATTCAACAGTCAATCAATTTACTTCTCAAACATAGGTATAAGTGGAGTATTATTGTTCATATGCTCTCTCGATACAAAACTACTCGGTTTATCTTTAAACCATAACTTCATAAATTCGTTTTGCATCATCAAAATACACAATTCGGGCCATAAAATTATTTCATTATCATTGGGAAGGGTTAAGAAATGGATTAAGAAGGGATTGGAGGCGAAATGAATGGCAGTGGAAGCATTTAAAAATAGGGAACAGGTGGTCAGGCTCGGACTGGGCTCAATTGCGCACGAACCGGGCTTGTTAAAACGTTGAAATGCGCCCAGTGCAGAGGCGGACGCACGGGTCATGGGCTTGAGCGCACATACCGGGGTCCTCCATCAGATTTTCCAAAACTCATTTTTCGTGTCGTTTTCGCTATTCTGATGGTTCCGATCCTTGTCCTAATCTATTCTTAACTCATTAACAGTACAAAACCACATTTTAACACTCATAAACAACCAACTTGAATACCATAATTCAATTTAGCCTTGCTTCTAATGGGAAGTTTTACAGTTTTGGGCTTCAAGTTTCAGCAATGGGATAAGCTTTCCTATTTTGTTGTAGTTAAGGTTTTCTTTTGGATATGGATGAAGCAACAAGGTTGGAAATGGAGACATCAGAATCATCATCTTGAACAACGAGTGGTTTGCTTTCTTTTGCACCAAGACCCGTAATAGGTTTTCTCGCGCTTGCCATGATCCTTGATGCTCTTCGATATGGTGTTGGTGATGATTTTGATTTAGAAATCTTTGTTTCAGACTGTGAGCGATTCACGGGTGAAGATACAGAAGGTCGTTTTTCAAAAATAGGAGGTTGATTTGAAGAATGAGGACTTGGCGATTTCTTCACATTGGGGGTTTTCGTTCTCACCATTTTTGTAGAGAGAGTGTTCGTGAGTTTTGCAAATGGAGAAGAAGTTTAATGGTGTTGGGAAGTGGAAGTTTGATGTGTTTGCCGAGTAAAGGAAGTATCCATTGAGAATTGATGGATGGGACGGATTTGAGTCAGTTGAGATGAGACAATTGGCAGTTTTTCTTTTTCAATAAAAACTGCACACGTGTTTCCTAAACTTTCCCTAAGTGACTCCTACCTTCTCATGACTTTATCCTATAGTCAACCTTCTCATTGCTTGAGAAGGTTGGGGTATTGACATTTTTCCTATTTCAAGGACATTCTACAATATGTAAAGCCTTTTTAATGGAATTAAAACTTTCTTCTAATAAAGGCTTGGTAAAAATATCAGCTAATTGATGCTTGGTATCAATAAAAATTAATTTCACATCCTTTTTCTGAACATGATCGCGAATAAAATGGTGTTTGATATCAATATGCTTTGATCTTGAATGGTGGATGGGATTTTTCTGGACATGAGTACCTTACTGAGAAGTCCTCCAATTGATTTTTGATCCATAGAACTTGAGAGCAACATCCAGTAGCAGATGCATATTCTGCTTCAGTTGTTGAAAGTGCAATTGTATTTTGCTATCTACAAGATCAATAAATTAAAGATTCTCCCAATATTTGACATGTATCACTAGTACTTTTTCTGTCAATCTTATCACCAGCATAATCAACACCACAGTATGTAATTAGATCAAAATGAGTATTTTTCTTATACTACAAGTCAATGCTTGTAGTTCCTCACAAGTATCTGAAGATTCTTTTCACAGCAGTAAGATGAGATTTTTTTGGAGAAACTTGAAATCTAGCACATAGGCCAACTGAAAATACAATATCTGGTCTACTAGCAGTTAGGTACAATAGTAACCCTATCATACCTCTATATTCTTTTTCAGATAGTGATTTTCCCTCTTCATCCTTCTCAATTTGCATGGAAGAATGCATAGGAGTTGTCATGGATTTAGCCTCATCCATTTAATATTTCTTGAGAGGTCTTTAATATATTTTTCTTGAGAAATGAAAATGCCTTCATCAAGTTGCTTTATTTGTAAACCAAGAAAGAATCTTAACTCACCCATCATACTCATTTCAAAGTCATTTTTCATGAGATTTCCAAAATCTTTGCATAACTTTTCATTTGTTGATCCAAAACTGATATCATCTGCATAAATTTGCACAATCAACAAATATTTTTCAAGAGATTTTTTAAATAGAGTAGTGTCAATTTTTCCTCTTGAAAAGTTGTTCTTGATCAAGAACCTACTCAAACTTTCATACCAAGCTCTAGGAGCTTGCTTGAGCCCATAAAGAGTTTTAGTAAGTTTGAAAACATGGTTGTGTTTCTTTTGATCAACAAAACCAAGAGGTTGATTGACATAAACTTCCTCATTTAAAGAACTATTTAGAAAAACACTTTTCACATCCATTTGAAATTTTGTGAGCAGCAAATGCTAGTAAAGTTCTAATTGCTTCCAAACTTGCTACTGGAGCAAAGGTTTCATCATAGTCAATATCTTCCTATTGGTTGTATTCTTGAGCAACAAGTTTTGCCTTGTTCCTCACCACCTTACCATTTTCATCTTATTTGTTTCTGAACACCCACTTGGTTCCTATGACTGATTGATGTTTGGGAGGTGAAACAAGGTTCCACAATTCATTCTTTTCAAATTGAGTAAGTTCCTCAGTCATAACTTCAATCAATGACTCATCTTGTATGGCCTCATTCATGGTTTTTGGCTCAATGTCAGAAATGAGTGTCATTCCAGCAGCATTGTCTCTAAAAGATGTTCTGGTTCTAACATGATCTGAAGTGCTACCAATGATTTGATCTTGAGGATGGTGTACTACCATTCTCCAACTTCTTGGTAGTTGAGAAGGTTGGTCAGAAGCTTGAGTAGCTTCATTTGATTGTTGAGATGGTTGAGGAGAAGTTTCTGTTTCATCCTTCTCAAGCCTGTTTTCATTTACTTGACCATCTTCTTTGTTTGTATTGACATCATCAACATCAATCACTTCATTTGTACTGTTTGTTTCACTAAAAATGACATGCATGCTTTCTTCTACAGTTTGAGTCCTAAGATTATACACTTTATAAGCCTAAGATGTTGTTGTATAACCAAGAAAAATTCCTTTGTCAGATTTTGAATCAAATTTTCCCAAATTGTCTTTCTTATTTAAGATAAAACAAGTACATCCAAATACACGAAAATAGGCAATGTTTGGCTTTCTATTTTTCCAAATTTCATAGGGGGTTTTTCTCAACAGTTTTTCTAATGGACACTGTATTTAAAATGTAACATGTTGTGTTTACAGCTTCAGCCCAGAAATATTTTTCAATCCTTGAATCATTTAAAATAGTCCTTGCCATTTCTTGCAAGGTTCTGTTTTTCTTTTCTACAACATCATTTTGTGTGGTGTTCTAGGGCATGAGAAGTTGTGAGGAATTCCATTTTTATCAATTTTTTTTTTGAAAAGATATATTTTCAAATTCTCCCCCATGATCACTTCTTACAAAAACAACACCTTTTTCATTTTGAACTCTTTTGAGGAAGACTTTAAAGGATTCAAAAGCTTAATCCTTATTTTTCAAAAACAACACCCAAGTAAATTTAGAGAAGTCATCAACAATCACAAAATCATATCTCTTTTCACTAAGGCTAGCAGTTTTAGTAGAACCAAATAAGTAAATTCAAGTGATTTTTGAGATGTGATCATATTTTTAGATTTAAAACTTGATTTGACATGTTTTCCATGAACACATGCTTCACACATTTTATCTTTTTCAAAATTAGTTTTGGGCAGCACTCTAACTAGTTCCTTTTTGGAAAGCCTTGAGATGGTTTGCATGATTGTGTGACCAGCTCTTCTATGCCAAATCCATTTGTCCTTTTTAGAAGACATAAGGCAAGTTTCTTGAGATAATTCATCAAGGCATAGGCTATATAGATTTTTATTTCTAAATGCAGTGAATAAAACTTTTCCAGAAGAGATTTCTTTAATAAAACATTTAGCATATTTAAAAGACACTTTATGACCAATATCACATAATTGACTAATGCTTAACAAATTATGCTTCAAACCTTCTCCATACTGAACATTCTTTATTTTATGAGAAGAAGAATTACCTATACCTTTAATGCAAGCTTTGTCGTCATTGCCAAAGACAACACAACCTCCATCTATTCTCTCCATAGAAAGAAATTTAACATTTTCTCCTGTCATGTGCCTAGAACATCCACTGTCTAAGAACCACAGCTTTTTCTTGGATGCTAAGAGGCATTCCTGTTTCAGAGGTTAGTAAAGTTTTAGGTACCCAGAGTTTCTTGGGTCCTTCTTGGTTAGTTTTCTTCCAATAGGAGTTTCTTTTAGCTCTGGAACATACAAAAATATCATGACCAAATTTTTTACAGTATGTGCAATTTAATCTTGTTTTTCTAGCTTTTGAGATAGTTCTAGAACTTTGTTCAACATGTCTTTCTAAGGGTTTTTCAAAAGAAGGTTTAACAGACACGGCTAGTTCTTAACTTAGAAACAAGATTTTGTTTTTGAGAAGGCTGTTTTGTTTTCAAGTTCTGAAAAAGCAAGGTTTGATTTTTCAACTAATTGTTCTTTCGATCAAAAGTTGGTGTTGCTCACAAATTCTAGTTTGTGTGTGCTGAAGAGTATGAAAGTTTTTAAAAGAAATTCATTTCGTTTTTGAAGTTCCTCATTTCCTCTTTTTGCATCATAGAGTTGATTTTTGAACATGCCACACTTTTGAGCTAAATTATTTGAATCAGCTAAAAGATTTTCAAAAACATACTCGGTTTCTTTGCATGAAACACAAGAAGGTGGTTTAAAAGTGATTACCTCTTCTAGATCAGAATCTGCCATCATGCATAAGTTGGTTGATTCTTTGATGAGTTTGAGAAGGTTACTCTATATCTGCCATAAGACATAGATAGGTTGTCTCTTATTCCTTTTCTGAATTTGATCATTCAGAGTCATCCCAAGTAGCTAGTTGAGCCTTCTTAGGATTGAATCTTCTGTTGCCTCCTTTCAACTTTGGACATTCATTTTTGAAGTGTCCAGGTTTATTGCATTCAAAGCACAGTGGAAGAGTATTGGTTGAGTTCTCTCCTTTGGATGTATCTTTCTTGAAGAATGGCTTTCTAATGTTCTTTTTGAAATCTCATCTTCTTAATCTTCTAGAGACTAGAGCTAATTCATCTTCTTCATCAGTATCATCGTCATCATCATCATTTTCACTTTCTCCATGTGACTCATTCTGTGCTTTGAGAGCCACAGTTTGAGAAGGTTAATGAGATTTTTGAGTAGCTTTGAGTGCAATTGTTTTTGACTTTTTGGGATGAAGTTCATCCATAATTTCTTGCTCGTGCGCTTTTAGAGATCCTAGTAGATCTTCTATTTTGATAGTTGACAGATCTTTTGCTTCTGTTATAGCAGTCACCTTAGGTCTCCACACTTTAGCCAAACATCTCAGAATCTTTCTGACTTTGGATTGATTTGTATACGGGTTGCCAAGAGAGAGTAGATCATTTGTTATGGTTGTGAATCTGCTAAACATTTCTGAGATCCTTTCTTGCTCTTCCAATTTGAATGTTTCAAATTGATGGATGAGAAGGTTGATCTTGGCTTCGTTGACTTTATCAGTTCCTTCATGAGCAGTCTTCAATGTATCCCAGATCTCGTTGGCAGTTGTTTTTCCAGCTATTTTGTCATACTCAGTTCTTCCTAATGCGGATGTTAGCTAAAAGATTTTCAAAAACATACTCGGTTTCTTTGCATGAAACACAAGAAGGTGGTTTAAAACTGATTACCTCTTGTTGCACCCGAAAAAATCCGGAAGGATCTCTGGTGCAATTTAATGAAGTCGCCATCAATGTTTAATTATAAGGGAAAACATTGAAAAATACCTTTAAAAACGAAAATGGTCTTGAAAACCAGATTTTGGATTCGGGAGTCATTTATGCGTGAGGAAAGTACTAGCACCCCACATCATCTTTTCGAAAAAAGTTACCTCTGATTAATTGTGCAAATTATATTAACTTTAAAAGTATTTATTTCCCTTTTATTTAATACTAAAATGAATAGAAAAAGACTTCAAAAAGATTAATTGTTTTTGTATTTTTGTTGATAAACTAACAATGAAACATTTTAGAAAAATACCTAAAAAAGGTTTTTTATTACTGCACTTCTCAGATGTGGGCCCCCATCTGCTCCTACGTATCTCCGGGGAGAGAATCAAAGGCTACGTAGTTCTTGGGTAGAAAATGTTTGTGTGTTGGTAATTTTTATTATTTGCATAGTTTTTGAAATCGAAGGACTTTTGTAAAGACGAAACAGACAAATCCAGATTAGTCACTACAAATTGTCTATTTGAAAAGTTAAAGGTTCTCGCAATGAGTGACATCAAAAATGTGATATCAAAAATTAGTTGAGTGAATGTGAGTTTAGTAAAAATAAATTAAAAAGGTGGGGCAACCCAAGACCCCAGACTCAAAATAATAGAAGTAAGAAGGGGCTGTATGAATAAAACACGGGGTTCAAATAGTGAAAGGCAGATTTAAAAGACAAATAAAAAAAATGATTATGCTTTAATAAAACAAAAATTAAAGTAACAAGAAGGGGACAGGGATTTACGATGCATGTATACATACATGTACAGAGTAAGTAATAGTAGTAACAATTAAATAAATAAATAAATTAAATAAGTGTTGTGTTAAAAGCAGTGTTGTTCAACTCGAGCCGACCTTGTCAGTCGGACCGTGACCCGGTACCCCACCCGGTTCGAGTTACCAATTGGATCGCGCGTGTACTGCAATGACCATCATGAAGTCTCCTGAATTTACTTTTAGATTAACTTGCTTGTTAGCATTTTAGAACACTATCAAGCACTGGTTTGGGAGTCTAGTTTTCTTGAGACACCGGATCACTATCTAAATTACAGACATTGTTACTAATTTATATACTTTGATAATTTTCTATTAAGTCATATATCTGATAATATATGGATCAGGTGATTTGCCCTTCCACTAGCAACACAATATCTGTATCTTTTGGGCTTTTGGCTAAATTAATTACTAGCTACAAATACTTGACATTTTTTATTAAATTCATGAGATAGGTAAACAAAAAAATTATAATTATATTTTCAATTAGGTAACTATTTCATTCAAAATTACAAGTAAATTTCTATTTTAAAATGTCAAAAATCTAATTTTTTATTTATTTTTTTAACCAAAAAAAGAGATTTTTTTAACTTTTTATTTCTGCGAGCCGAACTAACGAGCCAAACCGAGCTTGAGTCGAGCTGAATAAAAAGGTTCATGTCGAAATAAAGTCGAGCTACGAGCTTGAGTCGAGCACGCCGATTCTTATCGAGTCGATGAACCAAGATCAGCTCAGCTCGACTCATTTCCAGCCCTAGTGAGACAGGCGATTTTTATACTCACTAAGACAAATATCTCTTGATGAATTTTGTTTAGAGACATCGATCGATTTGTTTTAAACTTAATTAGTTTGTTTTCCCCTAATTGTAGGGATGTACGAATATAGTTTTCTTGACAGCACAAATACTTAGTCATTTTTTATTCAAAAACCCCACATGTGCGTCGACCAAAGTCCCTACGACAATCTAGGGATCGTGAGCCCATGAGGTGGGCCCCTCAAAGGTCATATCTGCAAGGTTTTCAAGAAATTTTCCTTCCAGTATCTCAGACCACTGCCACATAATAACTGATGCATGGCAGATAAAAGGATTTGCTGTTCCTGGACATGCAAACAAGATTTTGTAGTTAATCGCACTTAAGCGGCTCAATGTGCAGATAAATTCAAAGTCTCTTTCACCAGTTATTAGAAAGAGGTGTGCAGGCCCTCGAGGATTTTGATACATCCAATCCATAAGAAATCTATAGTAACTGGTCCTTCCACCTTCAACGATATACTTACATACGTCATTATAAATTCAATAATATACTATACTATTCTAACAAAAAAGAAATCAAGAGAACTGAAAATGAATATAGTAATGGTATTAAAAAAAGTACCGGGAATGTGGTGGAGATCAACGCCTGTGGAATAAAGTATTTGTTGGTTGGTCTCTGAAAGCTGGTAAACATTGCCGTAAGCTTCAACATGAATAGAACCAGTAAACCCATTAGTTTTAAGGGCACCCGTAATTGAAGGCGCTACCTTCGAATAGCTAACTCCGGAAGGAACGCCACAGGTTTCGAAGTCCCACCAAACCGAAACCCTAAGATTATATTCCTCTTCCTTGATCTGATTCCAGCAGCGAGATTTCTGGGAAGGAGGAGTAGATGAGAAGTCACGCACTGGAAATCGATTGAGAGGCCTGGGAAGTTGCGATGATGATGAAAAGAAAGAACGAGAAGGGAGAAAAAGGAGGTTTTTCGGAAGAAGATGAAACATTATTGGGATCGGATGAATCGAGAGTGACAGAAAGGGGAAACAAAAGGGGTTTTGGTCGAAACAATAAGGGGTTAGTTAGGGTTAGGATTTTTACAGTTTTCTTCTTTGGAACAAGAAGGGGAGGGGGAGGAAAACGGCCAGATCTGCGTAGAAGAAGATTAAAAAATGAAAGAAAAATATAACACGCAAATGAATAGTTTAAAGAAGAACGGCAAGAGGCACAATAAGAAATTAAGCTGGGTTACGGCTTAGGCTTAGTATAATGGGCTTTAAAGAAGACTAAAAATGAAGGCCCATAATTCGTACAACCCCCTTTCTTACTCAATGGGCACCCCCAAAACTAGCGAAAAAATCAATTGCCATTAATGATCTATGCGCACGCTTTTTTCGGGAAGCAAGCACTGAGTGTGTTATGTTCACGAATCAAACACATCCGACCCCCCCCCCCCCCCCCCCCCCTCATGTATTTTTAACAGGTTTGGAGGTTTGGGATCGAACCAGTTCAGCCTTTAGGGATCGAACTGCCTTATTTTTAACAAGTCCTAAAATGTTTGAAATTAACAAACTGCCTTATTTTTAACAAGGAACACATATAAATAAAACGCTAATCATATATAAATAAAGTCGCAAAAATACAATTTTTTCATAAAAAGTCATAAAAAATTAAAGGACGTCTATTGTAATTTAGCATTTTTGTTTTTGTTTTGAAACTAACAGGTCATCACTAATGGTCGATGACTACCAATCTGACCACTGCCAACAACCACCTCAACCACCAGTGACCACCACTTTGGCCACTGCTAACCACCACTTCGACCACCACCAACCACAACTCAGACCATCATTCTTCAACCATCACTTTTCAACCACCACCGACCACCACTTCGGCAACTATCTGATGTGGATCGCAAGAGCATTAAGAGAATCTAATTTGTTTAAATTAGAATGAACTTGATTTTATTTTAAGAGGATTTTATTTTAGTTTATGTTGACATTAGAGGATTTTAGTATTTATGTGTATGCACCTTTGGCATAGGCACCATGGTGTGCAAGGTTGTAGCTTAGGCACAACCCTATGTATTTAAGGAACTTTTGTACCCTTATAAGCTTATTTCACAACTTGGGTGAAATAGAAGACACATTTATGTAGGTTAGAGAATGCTTCTCTAGGGTTCTTTCTAGAACCAAACTTGGATGAATTATTTTTATATCAAAGATGGTCATAGAGAGCTTTGAACCAGGGGCAGACCTTTTGTTAGGATCGGGAAGGCCCACAGCCCGACCCAAAAAATTCACGTGAAATTACCGTAGTCCCCATGTTTTTAAAAAGTAACTACTAAATATATACTCCCTCCGTTCCTAAACTTTGGTCCTTTTGGCCTCTCTTTTTTGTTCCAAAACTTTGGTACTTTTAAGATACCAATGTACAATTTACCTAATATTTCCAAGTGTACCCTTTATCTTTAATTAATTGTCATTCTTTACAATATTAACTCATTTAATGCTACAAAGGGTGCTTTAGTCATTAGGTATTAAAAATTTATGGTTTCTTAATTTGTGTGAAACACTTCAAAAGGACCAAAGTTTTGGAACGGAGGGAGTACATGTTTTGCGCTTGTCTAACAAATAAAATGTCATGGCTGAGTGGTTAAAGTTTGTTGCTTTGAGCATTGAGATGGAACCTCTTTTTTCTCCCTTCTCGTTCTTTCTTTTCATCATCATCATCGCAACTTCCCGGGCCTCGCAATCGATTTCCAGTGTGGGACTTCTCATGTTCTTCTTCGTCTCCTACGCAATCTCACTGGAATTGTTCTTGTAACGTTCTTGTTATTGTATGGTGAGATGTTGACAACTGTAGAGTGCCTTCTGCAATTTTACAAATAGGATTTACCTCCATGGGAGATAAATCCTATGCGATTTTTGTGGGGGTAAAATCGCAGCAGATGTATCTCCCATGTAGGTAAATCCTATTTGTATTTTACAAAGCGGATTTATCTCTCATGGAGGTAAATTCTATTTGGAAAATACAAATAAGATTTACCTCCATGGGAGATAAATCCTATTTGTAAAAAATACAAAATCGGATTTATCTCCCATGGAGATAAATAAGTGGGGGTATTTTTCGGGTTTCACTTTTATGTGGTGGTATGGGGTGAATAGGTGGGGTACAATAAAAACCTTTTTTTCAATTCAAAGCACGGAAGAACCCTAGGGAGCAGCATGACAATATAACAGGTGTCAAAAGGTTGCTCAATTAGAGGCTCATGTCCCTAAAGAATACATTTCTGTGAACAATGGCACTCACTCACAATCTCTCCAAGTGTTTAGGGACTAGGGAAAATATGCACTCAAGTTTCTACAAAATGTACATTACCATATATGCTTGTAATTTGACCAAATCTCCACTAAATAGTTCACAGGCATGCAAAAGATGAGGTGTTATGGGGCCAAGGTTAATTCGAGCATGGTAGGAAATAAGTTAGAAGGGATAATCAAAGTGCTAAAAATAAGAAACAAATAGTAACCTTTAAAACCAAATATGGAGCTCTTAGCTATTTTACAAATTTTGTTCAAACTCCAAATTAATTTCACTTCCATTCTTCGCTCTTTTTTTCTATTGGACTCTTTTTTATTTCCTTTTTCTCTTGAATAGACTCTTTTTTCTTCAACTTTTCATTTTTCTATATTTTTCTTATAAGGAAAAGGTACTTCTAACCACATTAATGTCGATATAAAAATCTCTTTTATGTTTTGATGAAACAAACTTAAGTTAGAATTAAGTTTTCTGATTATGTGTGATCTAACATGTTTATCTAGTGCAAAATACAAGCCATAAAAATAGTAAAATAATCAACTACCTAAGAATCAACACGTACAAAAATCAAAGGTAGAATTGATATGAGAAGGTACAGTTTGAGAAGGTTTGACTAAGATCAACAGAACGTTTGACCAACTCAACAGAAGGTTGACCAAAAAGTCAACAGAAGGTATGACCAAGCCATCACAAATGCAAGACCGAAGATGAGAAGGTTCGTGAATGAGAAAGTTCAACAGTTAAGAAGGTTCACGTTGAGAAGGTTCAAGAACAACAACCTACTCAATCTGGAAAATTTCAACAACTTAAGAACAATCTTTCACATTAATGAACTGAAGCATTTAATGAAGAATGTTGCATTGAATGTGTTGAGAAGGTTTAAAATGCAAGAGAGGAAATCAATGATTCTTCCTAAGAGCATTAAAGTTTGTTTGTTTGAGAAATAATCATCTGAGAAAGTTCATGAGCTGTCAAAAGCAAGAAAAAAGTACAAGTCAGAATGAGAAGGTTCGGAATGTGCAGAGAAAGTACAACGTGCAAAATGAGAAGGTTCAAAAGCTGCAAACTAAAGCAACTCTCATCATGACTAATGGTGTGAGAAAATGTAATGTGAAAGTGTACACAGTCTACAACAAGTAATATATAGAAGAAGAGATCGTACACACAGGGATTGCATTAATTTTTATGTTCGTATACATAGAGAGATTAGTGTTGAGCCAACAAATAATAAACAATTGATGGTGGTGTGCAAACAGAATGTAAACAAATTATAAAAGATGTATGAAAGCATTGGAGAATGATAGTTGGGATGTTTCTCACCAAATAAGTTACTTTCAATAGTTGAGTTTATATGTGATGCAGGCGCACTGAATGTTGTTGCATTAGAAATGTGCTTTTCAGTCACTGTCTTCAGAGTTTCATTACAAGCTTCTTATGTTTAAGCATGCTGAATAAGTTCACTCCTGTATTCGAAGTATCCACAGTATCACCCTATGGACTATGCTATCCTATGTCTAGGTCTTAGCATTGTTTTAACAAAGTTTCCTTTAATTAAAACACTTACTCATATTAGTTCTTGAGTTCTAGTTATAAACCATGTTTGTATTTATAACTCTACTTATTCTAAGTGATCAACCTCAAAATAAGTGTTGAAAGAAATATAAAACAAGAACTAAAATGCACACATCATATATGAACACAATAACTTATTAAAAGATCATTATAAGGGTTAAAACATCCCAACCAAATGAGTTTAGTTCATGTTAGACATTGCAAAACATATATAAACTGAATGGATCATGATAAACTCCAATTTAGTGCATTTTAAGTGTTATTTTTGAATCATTTTTAGAGCAACAATTACCAATTATATATATTATTGACTTAATTTGCTCTTTAATTTGCAGAAAGGAAGAAAATATGAAAATGTGTAAAATATCTGTTGGAAGCAATTAAAAGATATATCAAAGAAAGAGCTCCAATTTTCAACCCATGAAGCAAAGGATTTGGCCCACAGCCAAGTGTATACTATTTTTTATCAAAAGCCCAAATATGATAAGAGAGACTTGAATTATTATTGAATTAAAAAAGAAAAACGTGAGAAGAAAGGACCAGCAAAAGAAAAAAACGGAGCACATGGCTTGTTGAGAAAGAAAGCACGCAAACCTTGGAAGCCAATATAAAAGGTGCTTACATTGTGAAATAAGGGGAACCTCACGCCGTACATACACATCACAAATTGAAGACAGCAACAGTAACACGGATTGTAAAAGGGAGAGTTTTGGGTATCGTTCGTGACACCGTGAGAGCTCTGAAGCAGAAAAAGAGATGGAAGACATAGATCAAGACTTTCTCTATTTTACGGGTTACTCTTTATCTTCAAAACTTTTACGGGTTACTCTTTATCTTTGTATTTCATCAACTTTATTTCTATTTTATTGTTCTTGATACATAAGGATACCTAAATCCTCTTCTAGGGTCTTAGGTGAATCTTGTTTGTTTAGAGACTGTTTTAATTTATACTTTGAATTCCTAGTTTTTATTTCAATTAATATTATCCTATTGTTTTAATCACATAATTAGGATTGACAACCCTTTGCATGTTCATAATCAATTAGTTGATCAGCGACCGTACTGCAATTAGTTGGTGGACCTATAGGATAATTGAGGCTATAATTAATGCATGACCAAACTTTAATTCAGTCTTCCAATCATTCAACCTTTTTGTACTTTATGCTTTTCTTAAATTTAAATTCTAGCATGACCAAACTAGGGTTAATTTAGAAAAAACAATATTAATCGCGAATGACCAAACAGATTAATAGCTTTAGTAAAGTGATTGGTAATTAAATAAAATAAGGGAATTCAGATAAAATTAGACATAGAGGAATCAAAGTTTGCAAGTGAAACCGCGACCCTAGATCTCTCTCCATTTATTAAATCTGCATTTTATCAATTGTTATTTATTTACTTTTATTTTTTTGTTTCAATTACAACTCAATTATCCGATCGTCTAAACAATAAATAATTTTAAGTAGTTTGGCACTTGTTAATTAATCCCTGTGGACACGATAATCTTTTATACTACTTCTGCGAAAGAGTACACTTGCTCTGAGTGTGTTTTTAACACAACAAGTTTTTGGCGCCGTTGCCGGGGATTAATTTAACAATATTAAACGAAAAATATTTTTATTGCTTGAGGCATTTTTTTAAGCTTTAGTTTTAATTTTGTTTTTTTATTTATCTTATTGAAAAAATACAAAAAAAAAAGTTGCTAATTGTTTTCCAAGGAACCGCTGCAGTTCACCCTGTTTTGCAGATAAAAGTTGAAAACATAGTTGAAACTCTTGGAGATTATATTAGAGAGGCAGATGTGAAAATGAATTTAGAGAAGTTATCTTGGTATATGCCTGAATGTCAAATCCCACTTTCTCCTCCTCCTTATGAGCATTATTCAAACTATTGGGATGACTATATGAGCCACACACCACATACATAAACGATAGTTACACGGACGTTGCGGAGGGAGAGAAGAATTTTGGTACCCGTTCTTGACACAGTGAGAGAGCTCTGGAGCATAATAAGGAGATTCAAGACAAAGGTTAAGACTTTCTCTACATCCGGGTTATTCTTATTTCTGTAATTCATAAACCTTATTTTTTGTTTCATTGTTCTTGACTATTATGGATACTTGAATCCTCTTCTAGGGTCTTAGGTGGATCTTGCATTCTTAGAGACCTTTTTTATGTTCTAATTTAATATTTGAAATCCTCTTTTTATTTCAATTAATATTGCCCTATTGTTTTTATCACATAATTAGGATTAGCTACCCTTTTCATGTTCATAATAAATTAGTTGATCAGCGACCATATTGCAATTAGTTGGTGGACCTATAGGATAATTGAGGCTATAATTAATGCATGACCAAACTTTAATTTAGTCTTCCAATCATTCAACCTTTTTGTACTTTATGCTTTTCCTGAATTTAAATTCTAGCATGACCAAACTAGGGTTAATTTAGGAAAAAGAATATTAATCGCGAATGACCAAATGGATTAATAGTTTTGGTAAATGGATTGGTAAATAAATAAAATAAGGGAATTCAGGTAGAATTAGACATAGGGGAATTGAAACTTGCAAGTGAAACCGCGGCCCTAGACCCTAGAATTAGACCCTTAATTCTTGTTAATTATTTCTTTTTATTTTAGTTTCTATAACACTCAATTATTCGTTCGTCTAAACAATATAAAATCTAGACTAGTTTAGTACTTGTTAATTAATCCCTGTGGAGATGATATTCTTTTATACTACTTCTGCGAAAGAGTACACTTGCTCTAAGTGTGTTTTTAACGCAACAAGTTTTTGGCGTCGTTGCCGGTAAAAGTTACCTTTCATGGAGAAAGCCCCCATTTTTGGTTTAACTCCATGAAACGATATTCATATAATTGAATTCACAACAAAAGAAAACAACAAGGTAAAAGTTACACAGGTTGAAGTTCCTTTGCATGTATTCTCCAAGCAATGCAGGTGCATTGACTTCACTGCATTCAGCTAGCATTATTAATTGTGTGGAAGTAAAGAAAAAAGTTGTCAATTCTTTTCTTGCCTTCTTACAAGAGAATAGAAAACGAAAATTAAAACTAATCTAAGGTATCTTGTTTATATCTTGAGGCGTGTCTTCAAATGAGAAATGAGGGTCCTTTTATAGCCTTCAAAAAGTGAGTCTTCCTTGAGGGTTAAGTTAACTTGAGAGTTGAGTTAGGGTTGAGTTCTGATCTTCCAAAAAGCAATTTGAATTCTACACTCAAACACAAAGGGTGGTCCACTAATGAATGGACAAGTGTCCCTAGGTGAATAACTCTTCAAAGCTAACTTTTTGTGGTAGGCGCCTAATTTTACAAGTTGCATGTGCCTTTATGACTAAGCATGATGTCATCAATTAAGAGCTGGTGCATTTTGATGGTCCAAGGATGCTTCATGCATTGTTGTCTGTTTCCAGTGCAGGTGCATCAAGTGCAGGTGCGCTATTGTATTCTGGTGCAAGAGCATCAACTGCAGGTGCACTGAACAAACACATCAAAATACCAAAATATATGCAAAATGCTTAATCATGAACATAACCATTCTTTGAACTTTGAATGTTGTTATTTTATTTATTTAGCTATATTTCTTATTTATTATTACTTAGAACTAAGCAATTATTTAGGTTTAAATGCGCAAATAACTGTGGATATCTTGTGTTGCAGGTTAAGTTTTGATGATGAAGTAATCTAAGACAAAGTGACAAATGGAACTCCAAGGCACAACCAACTGAAGAAGTAAGTCTGTGTCAAGGGTAGTCCCTAGGAAGTCGGGTCGTGTCTTAGGAATGAATTGTAAACCGCTTTTGAGGATCAGCTCAAATCACTCAACACACTAGCACTCACACAAGCAAACGTAACATCTGTCTTCAATTGATAAAAGCATGTTAAATAGGTTAGGCACTTGTTGTTTTATAAAGAAATCGATTCATGGCTTGGTTTTTGAAAGAACTTGTTTTGGAAAGAAAACAATCGATTCATGGCATGTAACTTTAAAGCTAGAAATTGATTCATAGCTTGTTAAAAGCTAGCTTGTAAACTTAAAGCTAGAAATCGATTTGCATATTGATGGTTTTAAGAAAGAACTTGTTTTTTATGTGGAGTGGAGTTGTTTAACATTGGTAGGGAGTGGCTGGTCATGGGCGAATTCCCCCCTAATATAAATGATGCTAATATTGTGCTAATTCCAAAGGTGGAGAATCCTACGTCTATGAAAGATCTTCGGCCCATTTCTCTTTGCAACGTCATTTACAAGATTATCTCGAAGGTACTTGCTAATAGATTAAAACCTCTACTTCCAAAGTTTATTGCTCTTGAACAATCTGCCTTTGTGGAAAATCGATCTATTCTTGATAATGTGTTGGTGGCGTTTGAAACATTACATCATTTGAAGTGCAAAACAACGGGGAAGAAGGGGGAGCTGGCGCTAAAAATTGATATTAGTAAGGCTTATGATAGAGTGGATTGGGTCTACTTGCAGCGTATTCTTGTGAAGATGGGATTTGATGACCAATGGGTTCGGTGGATGCAAATGTGTTTGGAAACAGTTACTTACTCAGTTATGATAAACGGTGAAAAAGTGGGACCTATCATTCCAGGGAGAGGACTGAGGCAGGGTGACCCACTGTCACCTTACCTATTTATATTGTGTGCAGAGGGTCTCACTACTTTACTACAGAGAGCTGAGAGCAGAGGGGATATTCATGGTGTGAAGGTGTGCAGAGGGGCTCCTTCTCTCTCACACCTCCTTTTTGCTGACGATTGTTTATTGTTTTGCAGAGCCGATGCTAGAGAGAGTAGGCATCTCAAGGATATTCTTAACACCTATGAGAGAGCATCGGGGCAAGCTATTAACTTACAAAAATCTGAAATTTATTTTAGCAGGAATACTTCACAGGAGGCTCGCTTTGATGTTACAGCTATATTGGGAGTCACAGAATGTCTTGGAACGGGCAAATATTTGGGACTTCCGTCTATGATTGGAAGAAACAAGAAACAACTCTTTGGCTACCTGAGGGATCGGATTTGGAGGAAGATACATCATTGGTCGGGGAAGCACTTATCTAAGGCTGGCAGGGAAGTCTTAATCAAGTCAGTTGCTCAATCCATTCCAACTTATTGTATGAGCACCTTCATGCTTCCATCTACACTGGGTGAGGAGCTTGAAAGAATGATGAATTCATTTTGGTGGGGTACGAACCGTGGCACGAGGAGGGGTATTCATTGGTTGAGTTGGGAGAAGCTGTCGGTTAGAAAGGAGTTTGGAGGTATGGGCTTCCGTCATCTTCATGGCTTCAATTTGGCAATGCTGGGGAAGCAGGCATGGCATCTTGCTACTCGTACAGATACTATTGTAAGTAGAATCTTTAAAGCTAAATATTATCCTAATGATGACTTTATGGGGGCTCGCTTGGGCCATAATCCCAGCTTTGTTTGGCGTAGTATCTTCTCTTCCCGGGTAGTTGTGAATTTGGGGGCACGTTGGAGAATTGGGAATGGCGACAAAATTTCAGTTTGGAGAGATCCGTGGTTGAAGGGACGTAGTGATAGCTTTGTTAGATCACCTATGGCTCAAGGGATGGAAGAAATGAGGGTTAAGGACTTGATGAACCAAGACAATAGTGGTTGGAATTATGGCTTAATTGATCAACTTTTTTGTCAAGAAGAGGCTATGCTCATCAAAAGCATGCCAAGGTACAGTGACTTGGAGGAAGATAAATTTTCTTGGTGGCGGAGTCGGTCCGGTCTTTATTCGGTTCGCTCGGCTTACTATGCGCTTATGGATACTCCGGAAATTATTAATAATTCACATGCTAGAATTGACGGTGATTGGATGTCCATTTGGAAAGCGGGCGTTCCACCGAAAGTTAAATTATTAATTTGGAGGCTTGCTAGGGGGTGTCTTCCTACTCGTAGTAACTTGGTTAAGAGACATGTTGATTGCACCGTTTTGTGTCCTTTTTGCGAACAAGAAGAGGAAACAGATAGTCATGTTTTTTTGGAGTGTAGCGCTGTACAGGAAGTGTGGCAGAAGCTGGACTTGTTGCTGCCCTTTCGGGTTGCAGCAGAAAACGCAGCAACTCTGCGTGATGCCATTTTTTCGATGCTGGGTTCGTTGTCCGTGACTAGTAGAAACAGGTTTTTAATGGGTATTTGGGCTCTTTGGCGTCGCCGTAATGACAAGGTTTGGGCTGGGGTGTTACAACCGGTTGAGCAAGTCGTTCACACCGTGAAGGATATGTTTGACGCTTGGTTTGGAGCGCGCCAGCAACAACACCATCCTCCTGTGCTCTCGGGCCAGCAGCTGCCACGGGTATTGAGGTGGGTTCGGCCAGCAGCAGGAGCTTTAAAATGTAACGTCGATGCGGCAATTTTTGCGGAAGACAACAAATATGGTATTGGTTTGTGTATTCGAACGTCCACAGGTGATTTCTATAGAGGCAAAACTATGTGGTTCCATGGAGTCCCAACACCGCAAGAAGCAGAGGCAATTGGTCTTAAGGAAGCATTGGCTTGGTTGGAAGCTTTGGGGCTATCTTCTGTTTCCATTGAACTGGACTGTGCTCCAGTTGTAAATGGCTTGAAGGTAGAGCCTTTGCCGAATACCGAGCTTGGTACTATTTTATTGTATTGTCGTAATAGATTACGTCTTTTTCCTAGCTTTGAGGTTAGCTATATTCGGAGACAAGCTAATCTTGTTGCTCATACGTTAGCACGGGCATCAAGATTGTTTGCTAGTTCCCACGTTTTTGATTTCATTCCAACCTGTATTGAAACAATTCTGTTTAATGAAATGAATTAAGTTTGTTCTTGTCAAAAAAGAAAGAACTTGTTTTGGAAAGAAAACAATTGATTGATGGCTTTATGCATTTAAAGCTAGAAATCAATTTTGCAAGAGGAAAATCGATTCCTCACCTGCCTTCCTTGTTTTTATAAAGATAACAATCGATTATCTACTTGCTTTATTAAGGGCCCGTTTGTTACAGATTAAAATAAAATGATTTTGTCTTAAAATAATTTAGACATTATTTTTTAGAGATTTTTAAGAAAAACAGAAACAAACATGTGTTTGTTTACTATCAAAAAAATCCGTTTTTAAAAAAAATGATTTTTTTACTTGTTTGTATACAACTATATAGAAGTGATTATTTCAAATACACAATTACCATAAAGGGCATAAAAATGATTTTTAAGAAAAATATGTTTGTTTGACAAGCACTTTTTAAATACATATAATTTTGGGATACAGGGGCGGGTTGGATGTCTTAAACCGGTTGAAAGCATGTACGGAGGAGATGAATGTCTGGGGGCGTGCTCTTCGTATGCGGTTTCGAAGAGATATTGATACTTGCAAGAGGGAGCTTGAAGTCTTGCGTGAAGATGAGTCTCATGAGGCTGCTGCTCACTTCATAGAAGTACAACGTAAGTTGAGTCAATTGCTAGCTCAAGAGGAAGCTTTTTGGAAGCAACGGTTAAGGTTTTGTGGTTGAAAGAGTGTCGACTCCAACTCTCGCTTTTTTCATGCAGTTGCATCTACTAGGAAACAACACAATGAGCTAAAAATTCTGAACCGTGATGATGGCACTCAAGCAGTAACTCAACATGACATTGCTCATACAGTCAAGCAATATTTTGATAATTTATTCCATGTTCATGAGGCACATGTACAGCCTGTTATTGATGTCATACCTACGCTGATTTCTGAAGAAGATAATAATGAGCTGCTTCGTCCATTCACCTTGGAGGAGTTCGGCCAGGCACTTAACCATATGCATAAAGATAAGGCTCCAGGACCGGACAGATTGAATCCGGCTTTCTATAAGCGTTTTTGGCATCTATGTGGTGAAGAAGTCTCTCACGCTTGCCAATCTTGGCTCGAGCAAGGGTATTTTCCTCCTCACTTAAATGATACAAATGTTGTTCTAATTCCTAAAAAAAATAATCCTTCATCTACGACGGACCTCCGTCCTATTTCTCTTTGCAATGTTGTTTATAAAATCATGTCCAAGGCCTTAGCTAACAGGTTGAAACCGCTTTTGCCTAAATGTATATCTCCTGAGCAGTCGGCTTTTGTTGAGAACCGGTCCATTCTAGATAATGCTATGGTTGCTATTGAAACAATCCATCACATGAATTGTAAAGTGGGAGGTAAGGAAGGTGAGGTAGCTTTTAAAATTGACATTAGCAAAGTATATGACAGAGTGAGCTGGAAGTACTTGAGAGATGTCCTTCTCAAGCTGGGCTTTCATGAAAAGTGGGTCATTTGGATGATGATGTGCTTGAAAACTGTTGAGTACCAAATTATTGTTAATGATGAGAGTGTTGGGCCTGTTACACTGGGTAGGGGCCTTAGGCAAGGAGACTCCCTTTCACCTTACCTTTTTATTCTGGCCGCGGAAGGCCTTACAAGACTCATTAAAAAAGCTGAAGGGAGAGGGGATTTACATGGCATCAAAGTGTGTAGGGGCGCCTCAGTCCTCTCACACTTGTTATTTGCTGATGATTGTTTTCTTTTTTTCAGGGCCACTGAAAGAGAATGCCAAGTCATGAATGACATTCTTTCCACTTATGAGCAGGCTTCCGGTAAAGCAATTAATCTTCACAAATCGGAAATCTTTTTTTAGCAAAAACACATCACCGGACATGCGTGAGGTGGTCTCAAATATTCTTGCTGTCACAGAGCGCCTCAGAACGGGGAAGTATTTAGGCCTACCGTCCATGGTTGGCAGAAAAAAGAAGGCCATCTTTAATTATCTCAGAGACAGAGTGTGGAATAAAATTCAGAGTTGGACCGGTAAACACTTATCAAAGGCAGGGAGGGAGGCGTTGATTAAATCAGTGGCACAAGCTATCCCCACATGTATGAGCACGTTCCTTATCCCCATGTCATTAGGGGAGGAAATGGAACGCATGATTAATTCTTTTTGGTGGGGATCTAATAGAACTCAGGGGCGTGGTATTAACTGGCTAAACTGGGACGAGCTTTCTATGCGGAAGGAGTATGGAGGTATGGGTTTCCGCCATTTTCATATTTTCAATTTGGCTATGCTAGGGAAGCAAGGTTGGAAGATTCTCACCAACCCAGATGCTATTATTTCACGAGTGTTCAAAGCTAAATATTTCCCAAGAGGGGATTTTTTGGGGGCTCCTATCGGTCACAACCCAAGTTTTGTTTGACGTAGCATCTGCGCTTCACGGGTAATTATCAAAGGAGGTATAAGATGGAGAGTCGGTGATGGATCCAATATTCGTATTTGGGAAGATCTGTGGCTTAGGAATCCTACCAATTATTACGTTTCAACAGTCCCACCTAATGATCCTCCTTGTTACTTTGTTTCTGGGCTTGTGGAAAATGATACCAATGCTTGGAATATCAACCTTATAACCTCACTGTTCAACGCTTCTGATGCTGAAAAAGTTATTAAATATGCCAAGGTGTGTTGCTGGTGACAATGATCAACTTGTATGGGATTTGAATCGGACTGGAACATACACTGTGAAGTCTGCATATTATTTTGCTATGGAACACTTAGTTGACACCTCTCATTTGCACGTGGAGGGGAATTGGAAAGCCATTTGGTCGCTAAAAATTCCAAACAAAATAAAAATTCTGATATGGCGTATTGTTAGGGGATGCTTGCCAACCCGGTGTAACTTACAGCGAAAGAAAGTGCCATGTACTGATTTATGTCCAATGTGCAGCGAATATCTGGAGAACGAGTGGCATCTTTTTTTCGGTTGTCCTAGCGCACAACAAATTTGGGAAGCTGCTGGACTTTGGAGGATAATACGTGATTATTATGAGCAGGCCGAGGGAGCCAAGGAATTATTCTTTAAGCTGTTGGACAGATTTAACAGTGAGGAGAAAACAAGTTTTGCAGCCACAATTTGGTGTATTTGGAATCGGCGTAATGACATGGTTTGGAACTCGCTCGATAGACCGTATCGTTTGGTTCTTCATGAGGCAAAATCGATGATCAATGCTTGGCAGTTTCACAGCCAACCGAACAACGGCCAGCAGGGAACTCAGCACCAGAATACGTCATCTTCTGTCTCACAGCAGCAGCGTTGGATTGTTCCTCCACCTGGGCGCTTGAAGTGCAATGTAGACGGGGCCTGGTTCGAGCAGAATTTGCGATTTGGTTTAGGCATTTGCATTCGGGATCATATAGGGAGGTTTCTCAAGGCGAAGACTATGTGGTTTGATGGTTTTTTACATCCGAATGAAATTGAAGCTATGGGATTATTAGAGGCTCTTCGTTGGCTGAATCAACTTGACATCCATAATGTTGATTTTGAGCTTGATTGCAAGCAAGTGGTTGACGCAATCAATGGTGGAATACGTTTGGTTAACGAATTCGGAGCTATTATTTCTAGATGCAATGATTTTTTTATCTCTTTTCAAAACTGTACTCTCAGTTATATTAAGCGACAAGCCAATTGGGTTGCTCATTGTTTAGCGAGGGCGGCTCAATCCTATGCTAGTCACCAATTGCATGAATTTGTTCTTCATTATATTCACACTATTTTAATTAATAAAGTTGGTTGAGTTTGTTTGCTTCAAAACAAAAAATACATATAATTTTTTAATACATCTTTTTCCACCCATCTAGATACCTACCATGTCTCGTTAATACATCATTTTTTTTTCATAAATTATCCTAAACCATATAAAATACTTATGCTACTAAGAAAATAAAATGAATTCAACTAATAAAAACTAATACAGAGAGTAATAACAAAAGTTTCAAATATCTGTAAAAAAGTTATCCGAACAAATTTGTGGTATCTATGCTAGTCATATATATCATTGTTGATGTAGTTCTGATGGTTTTGTTTCCCAACTTGCATACAACTTCTAAAACTCTATAAAAATGATTATGAATGGTCTGACTTGAATGCTGAAACCGTTCTTGAACATTTCTATGAAGAAGCTTGACCTATCATATATAAGAAGGAAGCAACGCTTTCTTCTGCTCCAATGTTCTTGGTAGGTGTCAATCCACAGTTATTGGTTAGCTCCCATACCAATTGTCGAAAGACATGTTTTCTCATTCGAAGTTGCTCAAAAAATCGGTTATTATTCCCATTCACCAATTCTATATACCACTTGTGGCCCGAGAGAATTGAAGTAGTTTTCTTTTCTTTAACGACGTATTTCAGCACATGATGTGTAACTATAAAGGCAGCCAAAACTTTTGCAACATGATATCGGTTTCTAATATTTTGTTGGACTTCAACTTCCATTTCAGAAGTATCATCACTCTCATAATATATTAATTAAAAAGTATCACAATAATATAATACATGTTCAATAAAAAAACATGACATCTCTATCTCTATTATACTAAACCATAGGTTTTACAAGCTAATGTCCACATCACATATTCATTATAAAACACCTCAGATCCATGTCAAATCCACGTCCACATTTAAGTCCGCAAAATAACCACATCAGCACCTAACGCGAATCACGTTACTCTCCATAACAAGCCTTAGTGTGCTGCATACGTTAGTTCATAGCTCACTACAAAAAGGAATCATCTAATAAATTGTACGCTTGATTTTAGGAAATAATAATATGAATATTCATTGCATTAATCGTTGACTAAGCAATAATAAAATGGCTTGATTAGAGGCAATTAATACCACCAAAAATCAATTTGTCAAAAAAAAAAAATACCACCAATAATCAAGGAATACAACTCCATATTGTTACTCATAGAATTAAATTCGTAAAAAAAAAAAACATATTGCCAATAAGAACCCATAACCAAATTTTACTGCAAACGAAATACACCTGCTTTGCACCTGCAAAAATATCAGAACAGCAAACAAGATATCAGTGGTTTCCAACCAGATGGAGTTGCCATTTCATATGTTAAACAAGTTCCTTTTGCAAAACAGTAATCCTAATATCGCCTTCTTAGATAGCGTCCAGCATCTTCAGGTCAGTCCAAATATGAAATTTGTTGTTAAGGTTTTTGCAATCAATAAAAGTGTATAATCGAATAACCACTTATAATTGCTTTTTTCAGGAGTGTTCTTAAGTTGTTATGGCATATATCTATGGAATTATTTCATCTACACTGTAAACATGCGTTAATTTCATATCATGTCAAGCTTTTTCGTGTCTACATCTATAAGCTGCATAATTTACTCACGTTTTTTTTTCTCAGGTTTGGGGTTGACGTTGCTGTTACCGACCACACAATGAAAGCAATCTTCAGCCTCAGAGGATCAAAGAGAAGTCGACTTTTTTGCTGAGCATAAACGTACCTACAGTGTGAATGAACCAGTTAAGAATATTTGCATTACTGTTTATTTCATCAACAAAAAATAATTTTGTTGACTAACAAATATTTCTAATTCACCATGTAGATTGAGGATGCCTATGCGTTGGATGATAAATGGAATAAAATATATCTATTTATAATTAACACAGCACAAGAGGTTTCAGTGCTTGATCAGAAAGCTTTCGTTGTATACGATATTTGCATGGAAAAAGTTACCATTGATCAATTTGCGTTGTACAAAATGTGCGTGCTGGTGTTATGAATCTGCGTTATATCAATTGTTTTTTAATCAATCTCTACCATGAATCCCCTATATTATCTATTTGACAAATGTATCAAAAAGCTATCGTGAATGAGGTATTAGTTGATTAGTATCCGTGTCAGAATAGGAAAACCTTGAAAATGGATCTTTAGGGAAAGAAAAAAATTAGTTTTACATTATTATAATCATCCATTAGTTTATAACGCTTATACGAAAAAATAATTTAGATTTTTATTGAAATACAACTGGTGTTGAGATTTTTATTTAGTTTATAATAAAGATTTTTAAACAGATAAATCAGGTTTAGGCATAATATGCTTATTAAAGTATTATTATGCAAAGCTATCTTAATCTTAATTATACTAAACCGTGGATGCTACATGTAGGCGTCCATGTGGATATTACAAGGAAAATACGTCAGATTCACTAAAAGTCCGCGTCAGCGATTTTAACACAGATCCCTTACACGTCAGCAAACAAATGCGATCTAACGGCTTTGATTTCATAAAATTAACACACAAGCCCTGTAATTTACTTCAACGGCTACGATTTTATAAAATTGGGGCTGCTTATTATACGGTCACGATTAATCAGATATTTAAAAACTGTCTATCATAAATTCAATTAATTGAGAGATTCTCAATGATCATTAGACATTTTTTTACTATCATATTCAGTGGGCTGTATGGTCTCACAAACTAAGATTTTCTACTAATAATTGGTGTCAAACATTATGATAATCATAATAATTAATATGTAATTATAGAAACATCTTAATGACATTGATTGTAAAGTTTGAATTACGAATTTATGTTTACAAAACATGTTTGATAAATTAGAAATTTTAAAATACATTTATTTTGTATGTAAAAAAAATTGTATTTTGAATCTCAAAATAGTATATATGAATTATGGTTATAGTTTACGATCATCTGAAATGTACTAGCGATGGCAATATTATAATAATTTACTTTTGAAAGAGTTTAAAACTTTCTTTGTTGAATTTGAATCATACAATTAAAAATTGTACAAATTAGGGTTTATAATGACGGTCAATTGTAGTAATAAAAACAATGTTATTGTAAGATCAAAAGTAAAAAAATAAAACGGAATTATAAAAATTGTAGTCATAAAAACAATGGTCAATAAGAAATTAATCAGGGAGTTATAGTCATAAAATTAATCAGAGAGTTATAGTCATAAAAACAAAAATAATATGCTAATTGGAAATTTAAACTAATTGAATTTATAATTTTCCTATTTTATTGTATTCATTGAATAGATGAATAGATTAATTCAAAAATTGAATTTTTATTCAATGGCATTAAGTGGTTTCAAAGTATAGTAATAGTTATGGAATATGTCAAAAAATTATTTAACAATAAGTATATATGGAAGTTTGCTTTCAAAAAAATAAGTATGGAAGTTTTTTTTTTTGATACAATAGAGGGCTTTAAGCCCGAAGGAAAACAAAAAAAAAACTAAGCAACAATTACACGAGGAGTACTAGCTCCACTAATATCATCCATAACAAACTTAGAAACATCTGCAGGAGGAACCTCATAGCTCTTGCAGCTCTCAATTTGATGACAGCCAATAGCTGCTAAGGCATTGGCCGTGTGGTTAGCTTCATGGTATATATGGCTTGGGATCACTCTCCAATCAGTCCTATGGATAAGAGCTTCAATTCTGCGCATCAAACTCCAGTCCTCACTCCTCCCTAAACTTCCTTGATGCAAATTCTGAATGATGGTACGGAATCAGATTCAACTATAAGGGACTGGCAGCCAAATCTGTGGGCAAGTTGGAGCCCTTCAAAAAGCCCCCAAAGCTCAGCAAGATACGGACTGCAGGATCCAAGAGATTTAGAAAAACCCACTTGCCAATCACCCTTATCATTACGCAGAACTCCACCACAACCAGCTATGCCACAAGCACTATTGCACGCACCATCCACATTCAGCTTCAACCACCCAAACTCGGGAGGCAACCAACGCACCAGAACAACTCTTTTTTGACGAGCAGGCTGCAAAATATTGCTGCGGGAAACCTGCTGATAGATCTCCGTGTCCCGAAGAATATCCAACCACGGTCGCCACGGCATGACACTGTCATTGCTATGCACCATTTTATTCCTCCAAAACCAAAGGTAGTGACAAGCATTGGCCCAAATAGAAGCCCAAGGCAGCTCCCAATCCCTGCCAAAATCACTGCACAAATTGCTAGCAATCCAATCACCTAAGTCAGACGTATAGAAATTAATACTAGCATTTGATCTAACAAGTCTACTCCACAGGTTGAGAGCAAGAGGACAATCCCTCATTACATGAAGAGTAGATTCCTCCACATTCCCACAGTGGTAGCAAGTATTAGAACCCAAATGCATACGAGATTTTCTGCTATTTGTTAGCAATCTATCATGCATCAGGAGCCAAATAAAATGTTTGACTCTTTCTTTAACCTTCAGCTTCCAAATCCTGTGCCACATAGAATTGTCCTCCACATTGAAACTATAGTTGCAGAGGAGATGATAAGTGGCAGCCACAGTGAACTTGCCATCAACATTACCAGGCCACATATACTGATCAGCTGAATCAGTGCCTAAGGGTGGAAGAATGGCAGCCATTCTATCCAGAATTTCCTCAGGCAGAAACTGTTGAAGCACAGGCATATTCCACTCACCGGCTTGATTCACCAAGTCAGCAACACGAAGGGTCTGTATGTCCACAGGGACATTTGTACCATGCTCAATGAGCCTGATATCTGACGCAAGTATTATTACATATTTGTCTTCGTAAGGAAGTATGGAAGTTTTTGGTACAAAATATTATTACATATTTTACTTCGTTGACCAGAAAGTACATAAGCATAAAATATTTGTCTGCATTGAAATTCTTATTCTTATTATGACTTCCTATTGGTTTTCTTCCTCATTGTTTGTCATATTTTTTTCCTCTGGTTTTTGGCTTTAGATTTTTCAATGTTTCTGATATCATGTTAATTTGTTAGACTTATTTCTGAGTATTTCTCAATGATCATTAGACAACTATTTTATAAATGTTCTGCGTTGTTACACTTAAGTTATTAAAACTTTTAATCCAGGCAACGCACGAGGCTTATTTGATGCTTTTATGGTGGATTAAGTAATGAATTCATATTCCATTGTTCTAAGATTGAGCAAATGTCCACAACATCAAAAGTTAACTCGAAAATCAATTGGTAAATCTAAAGTAACAAACATGAAATTAACATAACAGTTTTACATACTTCAGTGCTTAAAAACAATAAGATTCGACTTATTCATGAAATTAACAAACACAATTCGTTAACCTTATCTTTAAAAACAGTAATATTCCTTTTGAAAAAAAACATACCTCAGTATTTTCAGACGATGGATTTCCATTACCAGAAGTCCCACTTCGTTTTTGTCCACGGCGTGAAGAAGAAGATGCATGCTGGGTAGCCATTATTGGAGCAATTATCGTTTCGTTGCCGGTAGAAGGGGGAAGAAGAAACAGATTTGGGGAAAGTCGAATAGCAAGGGCTTTGTGAAAGGAAAGAAGAGTTTAACTCATAGTCAAGTTACGAAATTACCCCTACCCTTTCCTGAAAAACCAAAAACACCCCTCTCCATGTTATAGTTATATTTTCTTTAATTAATTCTTACAACTACAAAATTCCTTTTTTATACAATTATGTTTGTTGAAAAAACATTAAGAAATTAGTTAATATAAACCTCATATTATATCCCAAAAATTCAATTTCTATCTCCTACTTTATTATTTTTGTTTTCCACGTCGGCCTTTCGTTCAAAAATCAATTAACACAATTCGAGAAGACGATATTACAAAATGTGTATATATATATACATATATTTTTTTTTAAAAAAATAATTAGATAGACTATTTTGTATGACATCTTGATAAGTATCTGTTAATAATGTATTTTGCTAAAACTATTATAGAAAATAATAGCTTAATTTTAGATAATTTTTTTTATTATAACACAAAACGCATTTAAATATACAGTTTCTGTTTTTTAATTCCAAAAAAAATTGTCAATTTTTAAGTTACAAATGAATGTCGACCCGTGTTAGCACGGGTGAATCATACTAGTATTTAAAAAGCATGGCATATCTAATAAGTACCAAAGTCGCAAACTAAGTATGAAATACATCTGCTGTCAAAAAAAAAGGTATGAAATACATTGTTATATTACATCAAACTAATAAAAACAAAATAGGTCCAAATGCAAATATGATCGTTAAAGAAGCATTTTATCCTAATAGCGAGCACGTGGAAAATCTTGTTCAGTAAAAGTGCTAAGCCAATCAAGGGTCATCTCAGGATTAACATTCATCAAATGAGAAAAAGCTACCCTATTTTCTTTGTTGGCAAGGATTCTCACAGCCTTAAAGTAGAAATGTGATCCTTTCACTAAGGTTGGAATCTCATCTAACATTGTCAAAGATTTTCCATAACTAATGATGTCCTCTGATTTAGATTTCATGAGAGCCGGGTTTTGATCCATCCCATCAATGATACGCTCTAGCGATAGTTGAAGTTTCTCTGCTGTCCCCATTTTCTCTCGTTTCCCCAAATTCTTCCTCTTTCTTAAATTTATATTTGGAGAACTTGGTGTAGGGTTGGTTTGAACTTCTTTCCTAACATCAAAACTATCCCCTTCTTCATCCTCAGTTATTGGATTATTCTCATGATCTTCGATATCTTCAAAAGGAGAATTTGGTCCATCAAAAGGTGATTCAACTTGATATGGCTTAAAAATAACAAATCCTGTAGCTACTGTGCCCTTAAAACATTTCTCGAGCAACTGAATGAATTTAGGTCCCCCATTCTTCCATTTCAAAATCTCTGGATCCTCCTGAAAAATAAACATGTGAATATTATTGTGATACTTTTTAGTGATATTGAGAACAGATAATCACAAGAAATCTATTATGGTGTATTTCCAACAGGTTCGACCAAGCGTGATCCGAACCGGTTCGATCTTCCATCGTCCGAACCTAACTGGTATTGGTTTTTTTATATTTGCCTCTAAATTAGCTACTTGTAACGATAAATTAGTAACTTTTAACGAACCTAACGATAAATTGAAAACGTAATTATCGACTAACAATATGTATAAATAAAACATAACCGAATATAGGTAAACAGCTCAGGAAAAAGGCAAGAACAGACAGGTTCAGACGTGGATCAAACGAATTGGTTTGTTCACAGTGCAAACGAACTGGTTCGGCCCTGGATCAAACGAACCTAATTGGCGCACGTCGAACAAACCGTTCAAAAAAATGCTAGCATTTCAAGCATTCATCGCACGCTCGAACGAACTGGTTTGTTCTCTGAACGAACGACCCGTGCTTTCAAGCGAAAAAAAAGGAAAAACGTGAAAACAAAGAGAGAGGAAGTTACCTTGAAGATAATGGAAGCAAATGTGGGCAAAAATTGATGGAAGACAAACGAAAATTGATGGATTGAAACTGAGGGGGTGTGGGTTCGAAGGTTTAGGGTGAGTGAGAGGGAATGGAAAAGTGAGGGGGTGTGTGAGGGTGAGAGGAAAGAGATAGGTGAAAAATGTTTTTAATTGAGAGGTATTTTGGGGTTTTAGAAGGTTAGGGGGTATCCACTAAGTAGAGAGGGGTTGTACGAAGTATCACCCGTTCTAAAAGGAGGCATTGTTGCCAATTTCTCAAGCGGTCAAGCCCTGAGATTCTTTTTGGGGTGAAGTACCCCAAAAAGAAGGGTCATACTTCGTACAACTCCTTCCCTACTCGATGGACACCCCCTACTTTCCAATATTTCCATTTTACCCCTACCGTCCAATTTTTATTTTTTTTTTAAAATCTCTCCCACACCCCCCTTCACACACACCCTCTACTCTCCTCTCACACACACCCCCTCTGATTTCTCTCCCTCCGGCGCGTCCCAGCTCCTCCTCTCTCTCTCCCCTTCTCTCTTTTCTCTTTTTTTCGTTAAATGCTATTTTTTTTCACTGTTTTGGATTGGTTCGGCCTAACAGAGGACGAATTGGTTCGGCGTTTCAGAGGCCGAACCAGTTCGATCAACCGTGCACCGAACCATGTTCGAATCACCCAGGGCCGAACCGTCCTGATACCTCTCTGTTTGTTTGTTTTTTGTAGATATGGACCACTTCAAACGACCGTTCTTCGAAACGATGGGTTTATCGAGCTACCCAATTACATGCAACTCCTACCGCTGCCTGGTCATGTTTTCTTCTATTTCGAGGTGGGCGATGTGTTGCCCTTGCCCGGTTACCTTGCCATTGGCGGTGAGTACATCGCCACTGATACTCGTCCGTTCTGTGAGGCTTACGGGGAACAGGAGAGTGTCACGGTGAACATTCAGTACACCGAGCAGGGGCGCTTCCTTGTATACAAGATGCCGGACTCCCCCCTACTGAGGAGATGCTCTCCGGTGAGTCTGAGGATCCTGACAGTGACTCAACTGATCTCGATTATCGGACTTTTTTGGGCGAGCACGACGGCAGTGACACTGGGAGTCACGATGGGAGCGACGCTGGATCCTCCCACTCCACTGATCACTCCGATGTTGGATCCTCCGAGTCGGTTGTGATTGGCTAGTAGTTGTTGTATTATCAAAAATTGTACTAATTGTAATCTTATTGATTAATGAAAAGAAAATTATTAACGAACACAACATTTAGTACTATTTAAATTTCTCGACAATTTTCTTATTTAGAAATAGAAATACTACATTAAATACTCGAAATACACGATGAAAAACGACATAAGAAAATTAAACGAAACTACTTGGGGATGGTGGTCTCCACAATATGCATGATCTCTTCCGGTGTGCGCATTGTTTCGACAAACAGCTCAATGAGCTGACGTCCCAATGGGGTGTTACGTTGATGTTCCATCATTGCGCGAACATCGTTCTCGCTCCGGATCTCCATAGCTTCATACCGGCGAGTGTCGTCTTGGAGACATACTGTAACACCCCCTTTTTCTAACCTTTAAAAGTGGTGCTACACTTAAATAATAATCCTATTTCCAATTCCTTTTGAAAATATATTGATTCAAAGTAGATATGAATTCAAATTCTTAACTTATGTAAAAAAAAATCTAAATATATGAGAAGCATAAAGGATAAGGAAAAATCATACATCATCGAAATATATATAAATATGCATCATATATTGATCACTACTAGTTGGATCATAGTCATGCCTTTAGGCTTACATAGGCTATCGTCAGAGTACCACGTCACAAATATGTCCCAAAAGGTGGTACTTTCTATAACGTTACATATATACCATGGATTAGGCTAAAATCTAAGCAGTCAAACTAATATATTGAAACGCCTAATAAGCACTGCATCAAAAGGTAGAGTTATAAGAGATTACAAGCCAGACTAAATCCAAAAAAAAAAAAAAACTCTTATACTCTAAGTAGAACCATAAAGACCCAACCTCCAACAACCAATAATGATATCCATTGGGGAGACCCCCAATGGTACCACTACTATCAGAGTCCTCAGACGGCTCCCACTCAGGTACAACAGGTACATCAGGAACCACAGCCTCCTGAACTACAACCCCAGGCACTGCTACACCAGGAAACCTGGCCGCTATCATACCGTTCATAGGCAACCCGATCTCTAAAGTCTGATGAATAGTAGTAATAGTTATGGGTACTCCCTGTGTCCCATCAGTGATCTCAACTACACCAGTATAAGTAATGGTCTGAGCTTCTGGGTCGATCTCCCAGATGGGATCTCCTATATCCTCCAGGAATCTAATCCTCCTGAGTCCAGAGTGTCCTAGCGGTTCCCCCGTCGCCATCTGAAATGTAAGGGGTGAAATACTCGTACACAAGTTTGCAACACGATGGTTACACAAGTTACACATAATAGGATACAATCACAAGTAGAAATAGTATATAGACATAATAAGTGACATACATCAAACTCAATCAAGACTAAGACAATTAACCACACACAATCACCAAATCCTGCAAAACATGACTAACATTCTAGTGAAATCAATTATCGATAGTTAGTCAAATAAACTAGATATCACACTTATCCTATAATCCATCAACAAAGTTAGTCTACTATCTAAAAATAATATACTCAACCTACTCCATGGAGATTTCTCTATCATCTTGAGCGTAAGGCCGTTTCAACTGCCATAACATGATTGTTTGCAATGAGATGATATCCAATCCATACTCCAATCATTCTGGCCCGAGCGCTGCACCTTATTATAGATAGTCCTGTACAGTCAGGCTCACCGTGTCGGATAGTACGATTTCCCCCCAGCCAGAGATGCTACAATCTGACCATTGGTAGGAGTTCGAAACACAAGTGCCCCCAGAAGGTCTGTAGTCGACCCAACCGAACCTATCCTCAGTCTTATATACTTGATAGTACTATAAGAAACATCCTGTAATAGCTCTTAGTAAAATCATCAGTCTTACTAATCTAATCCATAATCAACTTGACAAATCAGTCCTTAGAATCCATAGATCAATTTATGAGGTACACCTTAACTAATCAATCCTCATAAGTCATACCACTAAGTAACAACTAATGTTCTCGACTAAATTCAAAATGTACTTATTTTGACACATTTGTAATTAACTCAAACCAATCAAAATCACACAAATTACTTAAAGATATCTAAATAATATATATACAAGCAACACATAATTTGTGCCCATCAACTTATTATTAGTATT
This sequence comes from Astragalus glycyphyllos, assembly GCA_963573325.1. NCBI lineage: Eukaryota > Viridiplantae > Streptophyta > Magnoliopsida > Fabales > Fabaceae > Astragalus > Astragalus glycyphyllos. The sequence goes on from OY754310.1 coordinate 76,254,402, forward strand.
TCCCCTTACCTTGAATTTGTTCCAAAAGAGTTTGTTGGTCAGCACTTGCTTCAAATTCCACAACACCTATTACTCATCAAAACAATTATGTCTTAATTTACTATATCCATAACTATAAATTTCCTAACTAAAGTTCTCCTTTTTCTTAGAGTATTTGAAAATGTCGTTTCCTACTGGTGTTTAGCTACTTGTTATTTATAACTTGGGTTTAAGTATCATTCATTTAAGTTTATATAATCAAGCTGTTCAAGAGCAAGGAAACATGTGGTCTATTCTTTCTTTATTGCGGGTTGTTAGTGGATGAAGTTGCTTTTATATATGGCTACAATGGTGGCGCTGGAGATGAAGATGAGGTGGAGATTGAGTGTGTAAAACTGGAGATGAAGAAGATGATTTAGGATTCTGGCTCAGGTGAGAGGAGGAAGATGATGAATGGTGCCAATTTGGGATCCAAGTCGCCATTTTTAGAATAAAATAAAAGGAAAAATAATGACATGGACATCTATTTGACACACAAGCAATTGACTAACAGAATGACTTAAATGAAAACATGTGTTTTTGCATGACTAATTTAAAAAGGCTTAAATAGCATTTACCCCTGCAAAAAAAAAAAAAACTTGTAAAACAAACTCGCAAATATTAAGTATTTCTAGTTACCCCTGTCATTAACTAGCTGTTAAAAAAAAATTGACACACTGCCACGTGTCACCATATTATTTGACCTTTGTGCAACGTGGCACTGACACACCACGTCATCACCCATGTCACCACTGCCACGTCAGCAACCAGTAGATGGCTGCCACGTGGGGAAAATGGTTCGGGTAGGACTTGAACCCACAACCTCTAGTTCACACACAAGGGGAAATACCACTCAACCAACACTTCACTTATGATATTATACCAGTTCTAATTTATTTATGTTGTTAAACTAGATAGTTTTTTTAAAAAAAAAATTGTGGAACCAAAACGCAGATCTGGAACCAAAATAGTTGAACTCCTGGAAAAATATTGAAACAAAAACGCAGCAGAATCAGAAACGAAAACGATGGGTAGACAAAATCAGAATCAGAAAACGATCTGGAAAATAAAGGTTTTCTTATTTATTTACGTTGTTAAAGTTCTTCTTCTTCTCCATTGTTCAAACGAAATCATGACCCAAACATGGAGAAGAGAAGAATTTGTAGGAGTGGAGAAGAAGAATTCGAAGCAAATAAAGTAATTATGATGATTGGTTGATTAAAAATTGGTTGATTAAATCTGTACAAAACAAAATCAATAGGAAAAACTACTTAATATCATTGAAACTATAAATAGAGTTTCACGCTGAACAATGGAGAAGAGGAAGAACTTTAACAATATAAATAAGTAAGAACCAGTATAGTCTCACAAGTGAATTGTTGGTTGAGTGGTAATTCACTTTGTGCTTGAACTAGAGGTTGTGTGTTCAATTCCTGCCCTAGCCATTTTCAAGATTTATTTTGATTTAAAAACACTCCCACGCGACAGCCATCTACTGGTTGTTGACGTGGCAGCGGTTACATGGGTGATGACATGACATTCTGTTGGCCACGTCAGTTTTTTTTAGTTAACCATAACTAGAAACATTTAATATTTGCAAGATTTGTTTTAAAAGTTTTTTTTGTAGGGGTAAATGAATTATAGTGATATTGGCAGTGGGTAAATGCTATTTAAGCCTTTTAAAAATAATAATAATTTGCAAAAACCTATTTTAAAAATGGCTATATTTGCGGGGGAAAAAACATATTTAAGCCAAAAAAAAACTGTAGCTTTTTTTTTTTGAAGAAAAAAAAAACTGTAGCATTTTGTACCATATATACCTGACATTATCATCACCACAGACCCACTCAAGTATGTTTACATATTTTTAGTGAAGCCAGTAGAACATCATAACTAGAGAATAAGTATGCATATTTGCAGCCTAACACAATTTCAGTTTTGATAGACTTAGAATTGTAAATAAAACAACAAAAATAGCACCGACTCACCTACAATAAAAATAATATAGAGTAAATATCTTCTCAACTTATTCAACCAATCCAAGAAGTATGAACTGAAATAAATAAAAAAGTAATGCATAATGAAAAGAGAAGATGAGTGAATGTCCCGTTTTCCTCGGGAACTCTTCAGTTTTGCATCTTTGGCTCCACATTATATGTTTGAATGACTTTTACAGGTTGGACTGGTGTTTTATTTAGAAAGAGAGATCTCAAGCCATTTGCACCATGAGATTGGCCTATCAAAGAGCTCTTCTAAACTCCTTGAGTTAGCCGAAAAGGAAATGCTTGTGACGGGCTTTCCTCCAACCATTTCTTCACTGCTATTAGTAATTCCACCAATTGAAGGATATCATTTTCAGTGAGACACCTAAGAAAAGGGGGGCCATCCTTTTGTAATCTAAGTGAGACACCTAAGAAAAGGGGGCCCATCCTTTTGTAATCTAAGAGCCAGATCCTCCCTGACACAAAACATGTAGCAAAATATTACTAAATTATTCTTTCAACAAGTAGCTACATAATGATCAATGACAATTAATGTGCGGCATTTGTTTTCTTATGCAGTTGAGATTTTGGTTAGAGCAAGGAATGAGCCAGAAATGGGATATTAGCGAAAAGGCACTTATGAAAAAATTACAAACTAGCAAACCTGCTTCTTGATTTGGAAAGAAGATGTGATCCTCGAGGTGTAAAAAGATAAGATTCCACAACATCCCACCAAAAGGAACCAATAGAAAATAACTCATGCATTCCTAAATAACTATCGTCCTGTTGCAGTTCTGATGACTTGGGCTCTTCAAAATGACTAACGATCGGGTCTACTTTAGCTAACTTTGAATCGTCAAACAACTCAGGCTTTCTCGAATGTATAACATCCTGATCCGGATTTGCAGTCAACTCATCGGACTTGGGACTACTTTTCCAAAATGTCCACCAACTACTAATCCAATTAAAGAAAGTTGAACTTTTGATGTATGTTTCAGCACTTTTATCGTGTCTTTTTTCCTCAACTAGAGGGTTGTCAACCGGTGAAGAATACGGGCTACGACAAATTTCATCAACCTGCTTTCTGGAGGGATTCTCGTGTTTGTTCTCTGCTTTTTCAAATTCACAATTTGCAATATCATTGTTTTCCTCATTGCAGGAAGAAGGATTTTGTGAAGTGGTCTTTATTTCCAGAATCTCAGGACGTACATCCTCAGACCTATCCGTGTCATTGTCAATTTTGAAATCTTTTCCAATAAGATATTTCCCCTCGACAATCGAAGACCACTCCAATGTTGTCGTTGATGCAGAGTAGAGATAATCATCAGCCCTTTCTGGACATGCAAACAAGATTTTGTAGTTATTCAAACTTAAGTGGCGCACCGTGCAGACAAAATCAGGGTCCCTATTACCCGTTATCAGAAAAAGGTGTGCAGGTGGAGGATTCATAGAAATCCAATCTTTAAGATATCTATGAGAACCGTTCTTTTCACCTGCAACAATGTAGTTATACGAGTCAATATTATTTCAAAAGAAAAAAAAAAATTGATGAAACATTTCAGGAAGTCCTATTCTAAGACTGATTTGTTAGCTGCAACTCAATCTCAGGAAAAGTTATCTAACAGACATGCAAAAGAATTTTACAAGTTATATTAGCTAACTTACAACTTGCCAATTTTCTCATTCATCAAACAACAACTTGCCAATTTTCTCATTCACCATTTCAAAAGTTGATTCTTGTTAAATTCTAATTTCTAATAAATAAATAAACAAGGAAAACAGGAGTACCAGCTGAAAATGAAGATAGTAAGAGTGATAAAAAAAAGTACCTGGAATGTGGTGAAGATCAACACCGTTCAAGAAAAGTAGTTCTTGGTTGATATCTGTAAGCTGATAAACATTGCCGTAAGCTTCAATTTGAATAGGACCCATAAAGCCATTAGTTCTAACGGCCCCAATAATCGAAGGTGGCACCTTCAAATAGCTAACTTGGGAAGGCACGGGACAGGTGTTGAAATCCCACAATACCGAAACCCTAACCTTATAATCATCTTCCCCGACACGCTTACAAGGAGGTGGCGGAAGAAAAGGAGAAGATGAGAACTCACGAACTTGAAACCGAATAAGAAGCGTGCGAACTTGAACTTGCGATGATGACGAAGAGGAACAACGAGATGGGAGAAAAAAGAGGTTTTTCCGAAGATGGGGTAACATTATTGGCAGTTACATTACAGAGGAAAAAAGCAATGTGCAACGAATAGGTAGCTATTCAACAACAAAGAAAGGGTTTTCATGCGACAGGAATACTGAGCGCAGACGAAAGGGGTAATACGTCCATCAACTAATAAGGGTTAGGGCTTGGGTTTTTTAAGTTGTTTTCTTGACAATTCCACAAGGGACAACACTAGTTATACTAAAAAGAAAAAAAAGAGAAGAAAACGGTTCGAAGAAGACGAAGAATACTGAAGAAGAAGTGGATTTAACTATGATGATGTTGCAGCAGACATACCAGAACTGGATCTAAGGTAAAAATGCTGGCGGCTGAAACTCTGGAGTCATATCTAGGTTTAGTTGTGTTTATGTTTAGTATAATGGGCCTTCTTAGGAAATGGATCTTCCCTCTTCACCCAAACTAGTAGGGTTTTATTTTTACCCCCACTATTTGACTCCATACCCTCCACGCACCTTGAGAAAATATTAAAATATTCCTAAAAAATTGACAAATTTACCAAAAAACTTATCATTTCTCACTTACATACGATTTGACCAAATAAAATTTAGAGATTATCGGATTTACGTAGTGAGAGGTAAATACGATTTCCACCCAGATTTGCATCGTATTTACGTAGATACGATTTCCATCCAATTCTGCAAAAACAAGTAAGTCGTATTTACCTTTTAAAAGATACATACGATTTTCCCTCAAAAATCGCATCGTATTTACCTTTGTTTAGGGTAAATACGATTTTTTTTTAAAATAATTTTTTTTTGTTTTTTCAGTGTCTTCTTCTCGACGGACTGAGCAGGCGTCCTCGTCGTCTTCTGCTCCCAGCACACGTACCCGGAGAGTTGTAGGACACGCGTCCACCAGGCGTAGGCGCGCTGAGGCTAGACAGCTGCCGCTGCCGGAGTCCCCAGAGTATCATTACGAGCAGCAGCAACAGCACCATCAGTATGAGGAGGAGGAGGACCAGTATATGGCTGAGGCTCAGCACCATGAGGAAGTGGACCACCATCAGCAGGACTACGAGGAGCAGTATGACCATCATCAGCAGCACCATCAGGACGATGACCATCAAGAGCAGCCTTCTCTATTCTCCGGGCTGGAGTCTCATGTCTGCTCTCGTGTTCGAAGGACACGGGTAAGTTGAATTTAATTTTTTTACATCGTCTTCTTAGTTGAATTTATTTCTTTACATAGCGTAATATTTTCTTTATTTTTTTAAATACAGACATATGAGCGTAAAGTCAAGGTTACCAACCATGGTAACAAGCTAGCCAAGAGACTACTGCACTATTCCCAGAACATCCAGTTTTGCAGAGGTTCACAGCTTCAGGTTTGACCCCACTCATTCAGACAGGACATATCACTGTAAACCACGAGCTGCTGTCCGCTTTTGCTGAGAGATGGCACCAGGACACTTCGTCATTTCACCTACCATTCGATGAGATGATGATTACTTTGGATGACATCTCCTGTTTGCTGCATCTTCCCATCTCAGGCAGATACTACAGATCTCCGCCCTCTAGTGTCACCACTGAGCAGGCAATTCAACTTGCTGTGGCACATCTTGGGGTTACTGAGGATGAGGCCTGTGCTGAGTGTCGAGTTGCTTTAGGGCCGTATTACCGATATGTCTGGCTCCAGGACATAGTTGCTACCTCGTCCATTGCTGCTGACATGACTCCTGGTCTTAGGGCGATGATCCTTCTGGTTCTTAGCTGGAGTATCTTCACGGTGAAGACATATGACAGGGCTCAGGCCAAGTCGTTGTTGCTGCTTGAGGACGTTACTGCAGCTAGGGCTGGATCATTTGCATGGGGCGTAGCAGGACTTGCTTTCCTGTATGACCAGCTGAACTACGCATCATTGGACCAGGCCAGAATTTAGCTGGTTATGCCTCCCTATTACAGGTAATAAATTTTAGTTAAATTAGTTTTTTAGTTTAATTAATTTAGTGTTTAATTTAAATAACTCAGTTATTTATCTTTGCATTTCAGAGCTGAATTTTGTGGTACTTTCCTCATCTGACGGAGAGGCAGCCCACTGATGTGCAGGGCAGAGCACTCTGTGGGGTTTGGAAGAGAAAGAAGACGGATGAGCTGAAGTTGGTCACTTACAGGCAGAGGATTGATGACCTCACCGCTGATGATGTATGTTGGCGACCATTTGAGGGTCATCGGGCTGTTAGACCCTTTGAGCATGTCTCACTCTACAGGGGACACCTCAGCTGGGGAGACATCACAGTTATGTACATGCTGGGTAGGTGCCTACGTCAGTTTGGTTACGTCTAGGTCATCCCACGCCCCCTCTCACCGGTCGTCCCAGGCTGCTCCCAGCCATGATGACTGCATCTTCCGGATTTCCCCACTACTTGCCCATTGTGCAGGAGGTGCTTCAGTCGACTAGGTCTGCTCAGGAGTTGAGTGAGGTTGCTGCGGACAACTTAGAGTGGTACGTCAGAGCATCTATTCCCAGACTCTTGTCGGTTGCACCACCTCCAGAGCAAACAGCTGCACCACCACCACCACCACATGACGATGTAGATCCTGAGTGGGTACAGACGATGACAGATGTGGTTAGGAGTGGGCTTCGTCGCAGACATATTCGCATGGGCACTGAGACGTACACTCACCTCTAGCAGTTGTTGGAGATGCTACCCAGGCGTGACTAGGGCATTTTCTATTAGTACTTTTATTTTATTTTTGCACTTTTATGGATTCTACCCAGTTGTTGGATTTTATTTTTGTACTTTTTTGGATTCTATTTGTAATTTTATTTTATGTTTCTACTTTTCTTGCGAGTTTCCTTAAAATTTCGGTCAGTCGATTTCATTCATGCGATAAAACAAAGTTACATATCAATCGATTTCATTCATGCGATAAAACAAAGTTACATAAAAGATAAAACATAACAAACTAAACCCTAATCTTTCGGTGCTCGCAGACGACGTAAAATCGCATTCACGCTCCGTTGTGTTTCGACATACAGCTCCAACGGCTTATACCCCATAAGCCTGTCATGAATGTTGAACATGTTCGTCACGTCTTCGTCGGTCTTGATAAACATGGACGAGAAGGAAATGCAGCCATCATCTCCAAGATCGGGTTTACGATAAGTGATACCAGTGACGTCACGGTTGTCGCCAGTCACTTGAACTTTTGACCACACTTTATCCTTCAAACCATCAAACCCCATGGCGCGATGGATTCTGCATAACTGGTGTGCTGAAAGATGTTGTGCAAGTGTACACAGTCACAAACAAGTAATAAAGTAGAAGTAAAGTATCGTTCCCACAGAGATTGTATAATTCTTAATGTATTGTTGTGAAGACATGTAAATTAATGCTACTATCTACTCACAATTTTTGGTTTTGGTTGAAGTTGAAATGAAGTTTAAAATGACAATAAATAACAGAGAGGAAATCAGTGGAGAAATATAGTTGAGATGCTTTCATCAAATAACTTTCTTTTAAGTGTTAAGTGCATTCGTGTGGTGCAGGTGCACTGGATGCAGCTGCATCAGTTGTGTGCTTTTCAGCTACTATTTCAAAAGTTGTTTTACAAGCTTCCTATGTCTAGGTGTGCTAAATAAATTCACTCTTGACCTTGAAATACTTGCTAATTTAATCCTAAGGGCTATGTTATCCTATGTCTAGGACTTAACATGGAATTAACAAGCTTCTTTTATTAAAACAAGTTAATAAAGGCTTTATTAAACACTTACCCCTATTGATTCTTGATTTCTAGTTATAAACCATGTCTGTGAATATAACTCTACTCATTTTAAGCGATCAACCTTAAAATAAGATGGATGTAGTATAACACAAGAATCAAAGTACATGCAACACACAAATAACACTTAATTTTCTCAAAAGATCATTATAAGACTAGCACATCTCAACTAAAGGAATTTAGCTCATGATAGACATTGCAAGATGAAAAGAGATTGAATAAAACATATTGAGGTGATGGAAATTATCAAGAAAGAACAACAAAGTAAAATTTACAATATTGAAGCTTTCTTGCATCAAGCAATGCAGGTGCACTGATCTCCTTCCTATATCTATGAAGAAGAGAAGGGAGAAGGCGTCAATTCCTTCCTTTTCTCCTTGCCACTATCTAAGAAATTAGAACTAAAAACTTGGAAGTAAACGTACAAGAAATTCTAAGAGTGTAAAAATGTAAGAAAAATAGATTATGAGATGTTATGAGATGCTCTTCAAAGTGAGAAGTGGGGATCCTTATATAGCCTCCAAAAAGTGAATTCCTTGAGGGCTAAGTAAACTTGAGAACTCAACCATGGTTACTTTTCAGCCTTTGAAAAAGCAATTTGAGTTTCATACTCAAATATCAAGAGTGGTCCAATTAGAGCTTGCCATTTGGTTCATGAAATGATTTCTTCAAGTGGTCATCCATTGTGGGCGCCTCCTTTATAAAGTTTCCATGTGCCCCATGTGATTGTGGATCAGCTATAATGTCATTTGGTGGTGCCTTTGTCTTCTTTTGTTTTGAGGTGCTTCCGGTGTTGGCCTTTTTCCTACCATTCGCAAAATGGTGCAGCTGCATGTAGTGCAGCTGCATCAAGTGCAGGTGCATGCAGTGTAGGTGCACTGGATGATTTGGATGAAATCTTTACTTTGTGTATTGTGTTCTTCCAATGTAGGTGTCTTATCTGAAAACACTCAACAAACAAATCAAACATACCAACATCTAGACATCATGCTTAATATTGTGGATGACAACATGCTTTATCCTTTAATGTTTGTTTATCTAATTTCTTCTATAATATTTACTTAATTTATATTTGATTTCAAACAATTATTTAGGTTTAGTTGTATAAATAACTCTATATAAAATAGAGTTATCACACCCCCAAACTTAAATTGTTGCTTGTCCTCAAGCAATAACAAAAAAGAAAACTAATATAGACTTCTATAATTAAGAAGAACAGATTAGCTCATATCTTTTCAAAAAATTTCAAGATGAAAAATTGCATAGCTGAATGAACTTCTTTTCTCAGAAATTTTGTCTTTGTGCTTCTGAATTTCCAAAACATCCAAAGTTATTAGAACTTATTTATGTGAGTGTGTGCTTTCACTGAAAATCAATCAGTTCCAAACTAGATAAAAAGTTTTTCTTTAACCTTTGGAAATTTCTAGATTACGTTCGGTCAAAACACAAGAGGTTTCAAAATATAGCTTAGACTCACAAAATTTCCAAGACTTGAAGGGCTTTAAGTACCACAAAGGGCTTGAGTGGGTATTTCAAAACTGTTGGATCAATACAATTTTTCTGTTTTTGGTGGTTCTTTTTCTTAATGCACATGCATGAGGTGCAGGTGCATCACTTTTCTGCAGTGCAGGTGCACTGAGTTTTAACGGTGCAGGTGCATTGAATGCAGCTGCACTGAACACTACTTTTCAAGATTTTTGTTAGCATATATTGCCCTCCTGACTGACCTCCTTATGCATACTTTTTCCTTTGGTCAGTTCTGTCTTCTTTTCTTCTTTTTCTTTTTCTTTGAATTTTTCTTTTACTGACCAAATGCACTATTTGGAACAGGTACAGTTTAATGACTCAGGCAATATAGCTTTTTGAGTAATTTTTGGTAGTATTTGGGCTAACCTATTGTATTGACCACTCTAAATTTTTTTTCATACCACAGCCTTTGTATTCATGAAAACTCCCCCAAACTTAAGTCTTTATGCTCTTCTATATTTTTACTAAAAATTTGTTTTTGACCTTAGCTTTCTAAAAATTTCCTTTTGCATCAGATAGCTTTTAAAAATAGCAAGGTTCCTTTTGAAATTCAGTTCATGTGGTGAAGTGATAATAACCTTGGTTATTTTTGAAAAATCATGGGCTTTTTCTTTTTCTCTTCTTCATCATTGAAATTTGATTCAATCAAGCCATGCAGAGTTTCAGTGGAAAAGAAATTTAAGCTGATCATGCTTCAAAATCATCAAATCCTAATTATAGCTGCTGTTTTTGAAAGATGGACTTTTGAAAACAACATTTTGAACATAGACATAAATACTAATATTTAAACATACTACCACACATGCATAATGTTTTCATGAAGTTCTCCCCCCCAACTTAAGAGTGAGCAGTGTCCTCACTGCTCTAAGTATAGTAGCCAAAATACCAGAAATTGTTCAAAATGGGTAGGGGGTTAATACATGTGGGATGGGAAGGGGGAAGTAAATACATATGGGATGGGTCTCTAACAGTACAAACATAGTAGTAAAATATAGCAAAACATAATAAACAACATTAAAAGTTTACTCTTTCTTGGTTCCACTCCTGAGCCTTGAGCTGGATCTGATTGGAGCATGCTTGACCTTCTGTTTCTTTGTTTTTGGCTCCTGTGGCTTTAATGCAGCTGCTTTGGATGCTGGTGCATCAGTTACTGTTGCTGTTTCTGCAAGATTTTCCAGTGCAGCTGTATCAGATGCAGCTGCATCAGTTAGTTTGTCAACAGCAACTGGCTCATCCATGGCTGGTTGCTCTGGGTCCTTAGCAGCTTCAGGTTGGTTTTCTTGGGCAGGTTCTTTAATTGTTCCTGCATCTGTTACCTTTGGATTTTCCTGGGGGAGCTTCTCTGCAGCTTTTCCTTCACTAATAACTTCACCTTCACTTGCCTTAGGGTTCTCCTCCTCATTCCTTGCAACTCCAACCGCTTTTTTAAAGAATTTCTGGGTGTTGCCCATTTCTGCCATCTTCTTTGCATCAAGTTCCTGCAGCACAAGTTTAATTGTAGCATTGGGATCAGTTGAAATGGCAGTCACCGTAGGCACTTGTTGGGATGCACCTGCATGAGATGCAGGTGCATCAGATGCTGGTTTATCCGGTTCTCCAGCTCTTTCCTCCTCTGAACTTGTTTCTTTTTCACCAGGTATATTTTCTTCAATAACCTGCAAAACAGTTTCTTTTTCAATTGTTAAGTCCACAGGGGTGATGATTGAGCCAGTTGAGGTTTGTTTTGTTGAAATTTTTGGTTGAATTTCTGATTCTGATGGATCATTTGTGGGGTTGTCACTTTCTTTTTCTGGTTCAGGGTCATTTTGAGTAGGTGTAGGTGATTGTTGTCTAGGTGGTGAGGTGTGTGTGGTTGGTGATTTCTGATGAGGTGATTTTTGATGTGGTGATTTGGGTGATGATGGTGGTTGTTCTTGCCTTCTTGTTCTTTTAGCATACTTTTGTCTTGCTACCTGTTCCATAGTGACATCTTCTTCAACTTCTTCCTCCTCAAAGTTAGTTTCTTCTTCATCTTCCTCCTCATCTCTGTCTATCTGGTTTACCACATTCTGCAGATCCTCATTCTCCTCAGTGTCTTCTTCACTCTCCACTATAGGTTCTTCCTCACTCAATTTTTTCTTTCCCTTCAAATCTTTCTTACCTCCTCTCTATCTTTTTGGTTTTCTTATCTCCTTCTCACTCTCCTCTTGCTCTTTTTCTGAGTCTTCCTGTTCACCTTCTTCTAAGACCCATTTTGGAAAAACTGGAATTTCCAATTGAGTTTCCTTGTCAGATATCTCTCTCAACCTGAGTTGGAGCCAATCATGCTGCTCATCCTGAAATTTCCACACTGCCTTCATTTTCTGCACAAAGTGCATATGTATCACTGTACCAACTTCTTGTTTCTTCTTTTCTTTGAAATTTGCAGTGAGTGCACCAGGGGGAAACTTTCTTTGTAGTTGCTCTGTTTCAGTTATTTTAACTCCTTGTTTTCTACACAGCTCAGTGATCAAGCAAGGGTAGAACAAATTTCCAGAATCTTTCACAGCAAAATCCAATATTTTTCTTGAAATAATTCTACCTATATCAACATTGGTTTCAGTCAAGATTGCATCTAGGAGAAGCAATCTCTCCTTAGTCAATGTGTAAGTGTGTGAAGTAGGGAGGATAGAGGCATCAATGAATAAATGCCAATTTCCTAATTCTGGAATCAAATATCTACTTTTCATTTTAAATTCAGTGTGTAAATTTCTCCCAAGGAGCCCCTTGAACAGCTATTCTAGACATGACCTTAGTCATTTCCTTTTTTCCAAAATGTTTAACTTTGTTTTCAAAATCCTCAGAGTCACAAATCAACATGAAATGATTGTTAATCCTTTCAGAATCAAAGAACACCTTTCTACCTCTAACAATGGAGTGAGGGATAATTTTACCTCCTTTGGTATCTTGAATACCTGCATAGAATTCTCTGACCAATTGCTCGATGTAATAGGTCCTGTGTTGCACAAACAGTTCCCATTTGAGATTTTCCACTGTTGAGAGGAAAGATTGGCTTGCTTTGGCTAAATTATACCCTCGTTCTGGTAGCATGTTCATTGTCCAGAAATGTGAGCTTTCTTCGTCAATGGCAGTTGCGGAAGTTGTCTTTGAAACTGGTTTTGATGATGCTCCTGCAACTGAGGCATGACTGCCAGAAGTTTTGGTAGCAGATTGGTTTCTCCCCATTTTGATTTGAAAGATTTCAAGTTTCTGGGTTTGATTTGCTAGAGGTTAGGGATGATTGAAGTTTTGGGATGGTTTCAGAAGTTTTGTGTTTATGAGAGTTTTGGGATGATTTTACGATTTTGAGAGAGAGGTGGAAGTAACGGTTAGATTAATGGGGTAGTGGGTTATTAAAATCGGATTGAGGAGAGGTTAATGGGAATTGATGTGATGGCTAAGTAGCCGTTTAGGTTTAAGTGGGTTATCATGCCATAAGACACGTGTTACACTAGGTGTAACAGCACATCATCTTAGCCATTGGTCATGATTACTTCTCTGATGTGCTGGCAATTTTTGAAAATTATTCTCCTAAGTGATTTTGAGTGAAGGATGTAAGTGCCTAAAACAGTGGATTTTCACGCAATGCAGGTGCATGCAGTGCAGCTGCACCAATACCTGTATCCTACAAAACACTTGAAAAACCATCAAATTGCACAAAAAAAAAAAAATATTTATCAAAAAGTTATGGGTTGCCTCCCACAAGCGCTTGTGTTAAGAGTCTTTACAGCCTGACTATTTTTTATTTCATTCTCAAGGATTCTTGAAATAAGTGGTGCCTTTATCTCTCACTACTTGCTCACCATAGTACATTTTTACTCTCTGACCATTCACTTTGAAAGTGGTATCTGATTTTGCATCATATAAATCCACTGCACCATGAGGGTATATTTTAACTAGTTGGAAGGGTCCTGACCATCTTGACTTTAATTTTCCAGGGAATAATTTCAACCTAGAATTATATAATAGGACCAATTCTCCTTCCTTAAGCTCTCTCCTCTGAATTTTTTTATCATGCCATAACTTGGTCTTTTCTTTATAAATTTTAGCATTTTCATATGAGAAATGTCTAAATTCTTCTAACTCATTTAGTTCCAAAAACCTTTCTTCACCTGCCTTATTGAGATCAAAGTTCAGCTTTTTTATGGCCCAATAAGATTTGTTTTCTAACTCAACAAGTAAATGGCATGCTTTGCCATAAACTAACTTATAGGGGGACATTCCTAATGGTGTTTTAAATGCAGTTCTATATGCCCACAATGCTTCATCTAAATGTAAAGACCAATCTTTCCTATTTGGTCCTACCATTTTCTCAAGCATTCTTTTAACTTCCCTATTGGATAGTTCAGCTTGTCCACTTGTTTGTGGATGATAGGCAGTGGCAATTTTATGTTTGATCCCATATTTTGCAAGAAGATTTTCAATTAGTTTATTGCAAAAATGAGAACCTTCATCATTGATGATAGCTCTTGGGGTGCCAAATCTTGTAAAAATGTTTTTCTGTAAAAATTTACTAACTGATTTGGCATCATTGTTAGGTAATGCTGCTGCCTCAATCCACTTAGAAACATAATCAACAGCTACTAAAATATATTGATTTCCAAAAGAAGGTGGAAATGGTCCCATGAAGTCCATGCCCCAAACATCAAAAAGTTCAATTTCTAAAATATTGGTTCTGGGCATTTCATGTCTAGCAGATATATTTCCACTTCTTTGGCATTTATCATAGGTTTTGACCAAAGAATAAGCATCTTTAAACAAAGTAGGCCAGACATAACCTGATTGTAATACCTTAGCAGCTGTTCTATGACTTCCAAAATGACCTCCATAAGGTGCAGCATGACAGTGCAGGAGTACTGCTTGTTTTTCTGTTTCTGATACACACTTCCTCATTATTTGATCTGGACATATCTTGTATAAGTAAGGATCATCCCAATAGTATTGTTTTACTATATGAAAGAATCTCCTCTTCTGTTGATAGTTCATGTCCACTGGTACAACTTTACTTACAAGGTAATTAACAATGTCAGCATACCATGGTGTATCTGCATGTGGTGCACCTACATGCAGTGCAGGTGCACTGGATGCAGTTGAGGTTATTGCTAACAATTTTTCATCTGGAAAATTCTCCTTGATTTCTTGTGTACCTGCATTCTCATTTTCTAACCTAGATAAATGGTCAGCTACTTGGTTCTCCACCCCCTTCTTATCTCTGATTTCAAGATCAAATTCTTGAAGGAGGAGAACCCATCTAATTAGCCTTGGTTTTGCATCTTTCTTTGCAAGCAAGTACTTGATGGCAGAATGATCAGTATAGACAATTACTTTAGTACCAACCAAGTAAGATCTAAACTTATCAAATGCAAATACCACTGCTAATAGTTCTTTTTCTGTCACAGTATAATTCATTTGAGCTTCTATTAAGGTTTTGCTAGCATAATAAATTGAATGAAAGATTTTATCGTACCTTTGCCCCAGGACTGCTCCTACTGCAAAGTCACTAGCATCACACATTAATTCAAAGGGCTTGCTCCAGTCTGGTGTTACTATCACTGGTGCAGTTATCAGTGCCTTTTTAAGCTTTTGAAATGCTTCCATACAAGATTTATCAAAGTTGAATTGTGTATCTTGTTGTAACAAATTACACAATGGTTTAGAAATTTTTGAAAAATCTTTGATAAATCTTCTATAGAAACCAGCATGGCCTAAGAAACTCCTTATTCCTTTAACTGTTGATGGAGGTGGCAATTTGTCAATGACTTCAATTTTAGCCTTGTCTACTTCCAATCCTTTCTTTGATACCTTATGTCCAAGTACAATGCCTTCTTGTACCATAAAATGACATTTTTCCCAATTGAGCACAAGATTGGTGTCTTCACATCTTTGGAGAATTTTTTCTAAATTTGATAAACATAAAGGAAATGTTTCTCCAAAAACTGAAAAATCATCCATGAAAACTTCCATTGATTGCTCAATGAAGTCAGAAAATATAGACATCATGCATCTTTGAAAGGTGGCAGGTGCATTACATAAACCAAAAGGCATCCTTCTAAATGCAAAGGTGCCATAGGGGCATGTAAAAGTAGTTTTCTGTTGATCCTTAGGTTCTATTGCAATTTGATTGTAACCTGAATAACCATCTAAGAAACAATAAAACTCTTTTCCTGCTAATCTATCTAGCATTTGATCAATGAAAGGCAAAGGAAAATGATCCTTCTTAGTGGCCTTATTGAGTTTTCTGTAATCCATACAAATTCTCCACCCTGTGACAGTTCTTGTTGGTATCAACTCATTTTTTTCATTGGCTATGACTGTTACACCCCCTTTCTTAGGAACACATTGTACAGGGCTAACCCATGCACTATCTGATATGGGGTATATGATTCCAGCATCTAGCCATTTTATAATTTCTTTCTTAACAACCTCTTTCATAATTGGATTTAGCCTTCTTTGTCCTTCTATGCTGTTTTTAGAATTTTCTTCTAAAATTATCCTATGCATACAAATTGAAGGGCTAGTTCCTTTTATGTCTGCCATTTGCCAACCTATAGCCTTTTTACGTTTTTTCAAGGTATTTATGAGATCATTCTCCTGATCTAGGGATAGATCAGATGCAATAATTACTGGTAGAGTATTACCTTTTCCTAAAAAAGCATATTTCAAATGTTTTGGCAATTCTTTCAACTCTAGTTTAGGAGGTTGTTCAACTGATGGTAAATTCTTTTTAAGGTTGGGATTTTCTAAATTAAGAGATTCATATGTTCTAGCCCATACCTTAGGTGTTGATTCTTCCTTTGGCAGTATACCTTTTTCTGGCAATTCTTCTTCTGGTAGTGCAGCTGCATCTGGTGCAAGTGCACTGGTGAGGTGGTCATACTGCTTGTTGAATTGTTTTTGTACTAAATGGTCAAGAGAGATGATTGCTAAACATTCTTCTCTTTCCTCTGCAGGATACTTCATAGCATTCATCACATTGAAAGTCACCTCTTGATCATTTACTCTCATGGTTAGTTCTCCTCTTTGAACATCGATCAATGTTTTTCCTGTTGCTAGGAATGGTCTTCCAAGAATCACTGGTACATCTTCATCTGCAACAAAGTCAAGGATGACAAAATCTGCAGGAAATATAAATTTGTCAACCTTTACCAGTACATCTTCAATGATTCCTTCTGGGTAAGCTATTGACCTATCTGCTAGTGACAAAGTTACAGTTGTAGGTTTAGCATCACCAATTCCTAGTTGTGTAAAGACTGATTTAGGCATCAAGTTGATGCTTGCACCTAGATCACACAATGCACTACCTGTATAGAGCTTGCCTATTGAAAATGGAATGGTAAAGCTACCAGGATCTTTCAATTTTTTTGGAAGTTTATTTTGTAATATTAAACTGCATTCCTTAGACATGACAACAGTTTCAAAATCACCTAATCTTTTCCTCTTTGAAAGGACATCTTTCATGAACTTAGCATAATTAGGCATTTGTTGTAATGCTTCAAGCAAAGGAACATTGATATGCAATTGTTTAAAAACATCTAAGAATTTACTGAATTGCTTCTCCTCATGTGCCTTTTTTAATCTTTGAGGATAAGGAGGAGGAGGGTATTCAGGAACTAACCTTGGAGTTGGTACTGGTTGAGATGCAGATGCATCAGATGCTTCTGCATCTTGAGAATTTTTATTTTTTCTCCCTTACCTGTACCTTCATTTTCATAAGGTTCTGCAAGATCTTTCCCATTTCTGAGAGAGATAGCTTTTACCTGTTCCTTACCTGGCCTCTGAGATGGACTTGCTTCTGTATTTGATGGTAGTGTACCTGCTGGCCTTTGATACAGAGCAGTAGCTAACTGACCTACCTGATTCTCCAAATTTTTGATTGAAGCTTCATGAGCTTGCCTAGCTGTTCTATTTTCATTAATGAAAGCTTTAAGCAGACCTTCTAAGGAGTTATCAGTAGCAAATTGTTGTTGTGGCCTTTGGTAATTCTGAGATTGAAATGCTGGTGGAATTGCTGGTGCAGCTGCACTTGGTGCAGGTGTACTGGCATTATTGTTATTCCACTTGAAATTTGGGTGGTTCCTCCAACCAGCATTATAGGTATTAGAGTAAGGGTTGTTATTTTTATTATATCCTACAAAATTCACAGAGACAGGGTTGCTAGAACATTCCTCATAAAGGTGACCTCCCCCACAATAGACACAACTTACTGTTCCTGGAGGGGCTTGTTCTATGGCTGCTGCAGTGTTCTCAGCTGGTGCAGCTGCACTAGATGCAGGTGCATTGTTACTATTGAGGTTTTTAACCAGATTTGCTAGTGAGGCTACTTGAGCAGATAGGGCAGATATTTCACTAATTTCATGTACCCCTGATGGTTTCTTTTGGGCACTCACCCTCTCAGTAGGCCAACTAGAACTATTGGTAGCAATTCTATCAATTAATTCACATGCTTCATTATAAGAAAGATTTAATAAAACACCACCAGATGATGCATCAAGCATTATTCTGGTTTGTGGTTCCAGACCATTATAAAATGTTTCCATTTGAATAATAACTGGAAGGCCATGATGTGGACATTTTCTTAAAAGTTCTTTCCATCTTTCCCATGCTTCAAACAATGATTCTTGTTCTTTTTGTCTAAAAGATGTAATATCATTTCTCATTCTGGCATTTTTGATAGGTGGGAAATATTTTGACAAAAACTTTTCAGCCATTTCATCCATGTATGAATAGAATTAGGCTCCAATGAATTTAACCATGATTTAGCCTTATCTTTCAAAGAATATGGAAATAGCTTAAGTCTAAATGCATCTTCACTAACACCAGGTATGATAAAGTTACTACATATTTCTAAAAACTGTTTTAAATGCTCATGGGGATCCTCATGAGGATATCCACCATATTGACCAATTGTTTGCAGCATTTGAAACATCATAGGTTTAAATTCAAAGTGGACAGCATCTATGTGAGGTCTTGCTATGCTTGTTTGCATGTTTTGATGATCAAACATAGCATAATCTCTCATAGGTCTATCTCTATCATTAATCATACCTATTGGTCCCATGTGAATGAATTGATTCCTGTGAATTGCTTCAGCATCTCGTTGTGATTCAGGACCACCTCTGACTGAGGCTGGTCTTGAGCCTTCTCCTTCACCTTGTTGAGACATGGTATTGCTGCTGGTTTGCAGCCTTTCTTTTTGGATTCTACGCAACCTTCTAAACTGTCTTTCTATCTCTGGATTAAACTCAAATTCTGGTGGTTTGTCTCTGGGCATAAGCTAGTGCAGATGCACTAGGTGTAACAGCACCTGTTTCTGCACAGAAAAACAAAATACCAGAATAACAAAACAGAAAATAAACACTAATCTACTATCTTTAAAACAACAAAAATTAATGACAATCCCCGGCAACGGCGCCAAAAACTTGGTGTGCTGAAAGATGTTGTGCAAGTGTACACAGTCACAAACAAGTAATAAAGTAGAAGTAAAGTATCGTTCCCACAGAGATTGTATAATTCTTAATGTATTGTTGTGAAGACATGTAAATTAATGCTACTATCTACTCACAATTTTTGGTTTTGGTTGAAGTTGAAATGAAGTTTAAAATGACAATAAATAACAGAGAGGAAATCAGTGGAGAAATATAGTTGAGATGCTTTCATCAAATAACTTTCTTTTAAGTGTTAAGTGCATTTGTGTGGTGCAGGTGCACTGGATGCAGCTGCATCAGTTGTGTGCTTTTCAGCTACTATTTCAAAAGTTGTTTTACAAGCTTCCTATGTCTAGGTGTGCTAAATAAATTCACTCTTGACCTTGAAATACTTGCTAATTTAATCCTAAGGGCTATGTTATCCTATGTCTAGGACTTAACATGGAATTAACAAGCTTCTTTTATTAAAACAAGTTAATAAAGGCTTTATTAAACACTTACCCCTATTGATTCTTGATTTCTAGTTATAAACCATGTCTGTGAATATAACTCTACTCATTTTAAGCGATCAACCTTAAAATAAGATGGATGTAGTATAACACAAGAATCAAAGTACATGCAACACACAAATAACACTTAATTTTCTCAAAAGATCATTATAAGACTAGCACATCTCAACTAAAGGAATTTAGCTCATGATAGACATTGCAAGATGAAAAGAGATTGAATAAAACATATTGAGGTGATGGAAATTATCAAGAAAGAACAACAAAGTAAAATTTACAATATTGAAGCTTTCTTGCATCAAGCAATGCAGGTGCACTGATCTCCTTCCTATATCTATGAAGAAGAGAAGGGAGAAGGCGTCAATTCCTTCCTTTTCTCCTTGCCACTATCTAAGAAATTAGAACTAAAAACTTGGAAGTAAACGTACAAGAAATTCTAAGAGTGTAAAAATGTAAGAAAAATAGATTATGAGATGTTATGAGATGCTCTTCAAAGTGAGAAGTGGGGATCCTTATATAGCCTCCAAAAAGTGAATTCCTTGAGGGCTAAGTAAACTTGAGAACTCAACCATGGTTACTTTTCAGCCTTTGAAAAAGCAATTTGAGTTTCATACTCAAATATCAAGAGTGGTCCAATTAGAGCTTGCCATTTGGTTCATGAAATGATTTCTTCAAGTGGTCATCCATTGTGGGCGCCTCCTTTATAAAGTTTCCATGTGCCCCATGTGATTGTGGATCAGCTATAATGTCATTTGGTGGTGCCTTTGTCTTCTTTTGTTTTGAGGTGCTTCCGGTGTTGGCCTTTTTCCTACCATTCGCAAAATGGTGCAGCTGCATGTAGTGCAGCTGCATCAAGTGCAGGTGCATGCAGTGTAGGTGCACTGGATGATTTGGATGAAATCTTTACTTTGTGTATTGTGTTCTTCCAATGTAGGTGTCTTATCTGAAAACACTCAACAAACAAATCAAACATACCAACATCTAGACATCATGCTTAATATTGTGGATGACAACATGCTTTATCCTTTAATGTTTGTTTATCTAATTTCTTCTATAATATTTACTTAATTTATATTTGATTTCAAACAATTATTTAGGTTTAGTTGTATAAATAACTCTATATAAAATAGAGTTATCAATAACACCGGCTTCGGACTCCAAAAGTAGACGCCATCTTCTCTCATGGTAATGTTGCCCCCATGATGTATACCGCAGAGCCTATTCTCGTCAGGCCGTTGTGTTAGGCAAATCTGCATTCTGGATGTGTGAAATAAGTAATTGAGAGTGAAATTTTTGTGTGAAAAGAATGAGGTTGGGGGTGGGTATTTATAGAATTCGTGAATGAATATCAACCGTTGATACTATCCGTGCAATCTACACCGCTGAAAAAAACTCGTTGGGCCAGTGAGTAAATCTGGTCGTCGATTTAAACACAAGTCGTATTTACCTATGGGTGAGGGTAAATACGATTTGTATTTTACAAAGCGTATGTACCCCCACCCATAGGTAAATACAACTTGTATTTTACCTGAATCGTAATTACCTCCACCCAAGGTAAATACGATTTTGTTTTTTTGAACTATCGTATTTACCTAACCAAAGGTAAATACGATTAGAATTTTTTCTGGATAATCGTATCTACGTAAATACGCTTTGAAAAAATCCAAATCGTATTTACCTATTAAAAACGTAAATCCGATTGGTTAAAAAATTGCCAGGGGTATTTTAGTCAAAAAATAAATTGTGGGGGTATATTGGTAAACAATGGGGGTACAAAAAAAAACCTAAAATTTTTTGGAATAATATCCTACGGTATCTGGCTAGTAGTATGCCCAAAACCGCAAAACTCAACAACTCTAGCGGCCTTTATTGGATCACTTGTTGGTTTTCCCTATGTCCCAAAGAATACGGGTTCATAATAGGTTAATTAAGGAAATAATTGATTGATTTAAAAGGATCATTATCTTCTTTCCTCTTATAAAGCTATATAGGGTCAAACTACTCACAAAAAGTGGTCAAACCATGTATTGCAATACATAATATATATAATATATATTAATATTAAATTGTCAACCACAACCGCCATCCCCTCCGGCAACACCACCGCCGCTGACCGCCATCGACCATCGTATGTCGTCGGAGCTACTCCGTGGGAACCATCGTGACCGGAGCACCACTGCGGGTCACTGTGCCGGCTGCCGACCGCTACATGCCACCACCACATATATATATATATATATATATATATATATATTTAAAAATTGTCAAAAAATAAATAAATTTATGTATAAATATAAATTAAAATATTTAAATATATGTATAAATTTATATATTTATATTCTAAATTGATATATATATATATATATTATATTTAAAAATTTAAAAAATTGCACTTCTCTATGAGCACTTCTCTGTTTTCTTCCATAGTTTTGTCGATGAAGTTGCATTATGTGAACAGCAGAAAGGAATTGGGAATTAGGGATTCTATCTAACTTTCAATTAATTTGTTGTTTAATTATTTGTTTTAACTTTGTTTTAATTTTGATGTTTTAATTTCCAATGTGTACGCTTACGTGGCACATTTTAATAATGTGGAATCCAACTTAGCATGCCAACATATTAAAAACTGCCACATAACCCATGACACGTCAGTGCCGTTAGTGAAAACTAACAGCAGGGACCAAAAGTGCAAACGGCAAAAAAATGTAGGGACCAAAAGTGCACAATTTTTTTTGAGGGACTAAAAACAAAATTCACTATATTTGTAGGGACCAAAAACATATTTAACCCTTTTGACTACATGCAACCTATGCATATGAAACATGCTTCCCATAGGTAATAAAGGTTAAAAAGAATAAAAGAATATGCCATGGTTATCATAAGGCATGCAGTCCAACTTTATAAGCAGGTGTATACATATTCAATATGGTCATGGAGGGATATGGGAAACCCCGCCTCCTATAAGTAGTACTCACTTTGGTTTCTTTTTAATCATCTAAATTTACATGTTTAACATGTTTACTTAAGTCTTTGTCATCTGGGAGGTAAATTGAAAGTAATACCTATACCTATGTCAAAGCCATCGTCGTTTACCTCCCGTGCTCTTAATGTTGTTGTGCCTTCAAATACGAAGATATGAGTATCAAACAACAAAAGCATACTGTCCAGTTAATTAGTTTTCTAATCATGCCCTCATTGATTTTCATGGGTAACGTTCGAACTAATCCAAATTTATCTGAGTCTGTTCATGAAAAAGAACACGACATTACCCACGTTTCGAATAGTTATGCTAATACTTTTTAAATATTCGATTCAAAATATATTCAGAAACCACCACCTTTATCAACGACCTAGGCCCGTGCAGCGCACGGGTGAGGATCTAGTGTATTATAATATTAAGACACTTGAGTATGAACCTATCTATCTGCCAAATTAGAATTATGATTGGGAGAATTATTACTTACAACATAAAATCCTTATTTTCTATTCGTTACAAGTCGAGATATCAATTTTGGCCCAGCCCAACGGGCCAGTCCGATGGCTCAATGTTTTAGGTTGGACTAGGCTCAAAAAAATAGAGGACGAAAAAGAATCGGGCCATTAAATAATTTGTTTGTTGTGTTTTTCAACTTCTCTAGTTTCAAACCGTACCAAGCCAAAATGCGCGCGGGGGATATGGGAGTGTGTTACACATGAGGGTAATTTTGGAATATTTGAAGTTTGGGGGTGTCCAGTGAGTAGGAGGAGGGTTGTAGGAAGATGAGCCATACATATACTGTAGGCTTGTTTATCGCTCTCATTCGACCTATCAGCGATTGCGTTTGTTGCCTGGGTTGGGCTTTGCCGTGTTTGTTTTAGGATGTTGATTCTTATACTGCCACTTGGCCCTTATACCCCACCACACCACGTGAATTTCCCATTTTATCCTCTCATTTATAGCATTTAGGAAAAAAAATTAGATTTTCGAATTTATCTATTAATAGATAAATCCGTAATATAATAATACATTACAGATTTATCGTAATATAATAATACATTATGGATTTATTATACTACGGATTTATTAAATAGATAAATTTGTAATATATTATTATATTAGGATTTATTATCAATTCGTAATTATTTCTAATTTGTTAAAAAAATATACTTTTTTTGAATAAAATATATATGGATACTGGTGATCTTTTGGTTCTGTTCAGTGTGTAGATATTCCTTACATGTGACAATGTTGTACTCCGGACTAGATAATCTAGGCAAAAAATCGATTTTCGAGCAACCTACATCGATTGTCCCGAACCACAACCATTAAATCGGAAAAAAAAAGCGAGGATCATAACTCCCAAAGAAGGGGGACCACAACCATTAAATCTCAAATTCCTTCACTTACTATTTTTTTTATTAATTTTTAATTTTTTCATAATCTCCAAAAGAGAAAAAATTCATCACCTTCTTTTGATTTTATTAGACTTTTAGTGCTGCTTTTATAATTTTTTAGATTAGTTTTGATTCTTTTACGGATTCTTAGTGGTGTTTTTATAACAATTTTTTAATTTTTAGTTGTTGTTCTTCTTCCCCTCTCCTTTTGTTGGATGTTTTGTCGTCGTGAATGCCTCCGATGAGCAAAAGATCACTGATATCTATATCTATTTTATTTTAAAAACAATTAATATTACTTTTTTAATAAATTAGAAATGAACTACGAATTTATCAATTAAATAGATAAATCCGCAATGTATTACTACCTCCGGTCCACATTATAAAAGAAAAAACACTTTTTAGGTTCATTCAATAATTGATGTATCTAGTATATAATATAGACTAGACACATCATTTATTGAATGAGCCTAAAAAATGTTTTTTTTCTTATAAAGTGGACCGGAGGGAGTATTATATTACAAATTATCTATTTAATTGATAAATTCGTAATTCATTTTCTTAACTATAGATTTATCAATTAAATAGATAAATCCGCATAGTGTAAAATTACTAGGGGTAAAATAGGGATTAATTACATGTGTGGGGGTATAAGAGCCAAGTGGGGGGTAACAAAATCAACATCTTTTTTTTTTTGGTATAAGAGGAGAAAAAGAAAAAGAAAAAGAAAAAAGAAGAAATAGATTATCTATAAAGGTTAATAATTATCTTTTGTTTTAATGCAATGTTCAATTGGCGAAAAAAATAGTAAGGATTTGGTGTATTATTTATACATTTTTAAAAAATTTAAATTGCATTATAACATTTTAAAAATTTAAGTTTTAAATATTAATTTAATAATAAAACAAAAATAAAGTTAAATAGATGTATTAGTAAATTTAGTGTTCTTTTTAAACTCAATACCGTTTTAAAACAAAGTTAATATTTAATTAATTCCAATCTATACCAATCTATACCAATATATAAAGAGAGTTGCCTATAAAAACTGTTTTTTGGTTTCCACTTTTCCTTTTCCGTTTATACCCTTACCATTACACGCCGGAAACCAACCCCACAGTTGCAGTTATATTGTGTCATCCAACTTCCTGCAAGTTATCTATTTTCCATTTACGTAAGCCTGCCCTTATTACCTACAGTTACTAGATCGGAAAAAAAATCGAAAGAAAATGGAATTAACCACAGAAAACAAATTAATGTGGAGACCTGTACGTGTCTTTGAGTGAATGAAGGGGAATGGACAGGTAATTAATTTAGAGAATATTTTGCTTTGATTATATTCCGTCACCGTTGTAATTGATCCGTACTGAAGGGAATATAATCAGGTAATTAATTTAGAGCAATTTTTTTATTTTGATAGCATGATAGCAGGCCGGTTCTCTGTTGATTTTAAAGACACGTTTGCGGAGTTCATGAAGAAGTAGTTTGTCAATTGGCATCAACGGATGCCATGGATAAGGATTACATCCACCCACCCCATCACTGAGTTTCTCTTCACAAGTACGTACAAATTCAATGTTCCATTAATACAAAAGGTCAATTCAGATTCACCGACTAAATTCAATGTTTTAATACAAATAGTGATTAGTCGGCCTTTGGGGCGAAGCTCATTTGGATTGAGCTAACACGGTCTAGAACTCACAATACACCACTGCTACATAAATATCTACTGTAGTGCAATAATCAAAAGCGGAAGACGGGCGCGGCATTGATTTAGAACATATATTAGGGTACCTAAGCATTTAAGTATGCCCATAAGATCAGTAAAAAGTATGCCCAATAACCACATTGGTGCACAAATAACCACATTGGTGCACGTCGTTATTCACATAATATTGGGCAACCGAATAATAACCCATATTATTTTTTCACTTTAATAACTATAAGTATGCCGCATAACTATTATTTTTCAACACCATAAGTAATCTTTTCTTTACTAATCTTCACCTTAAGTAATCTTTTCTTTACTAATCTTCACCATAAGCTGAGATGCTGGGCAACACTCTCAGGCCGATCCATCCTACTGCTGGTGTGCGTGACAGATTGGTTTGGCTACTGGACAACTCAGTCTACAAGGTTAAGACAGCATATAAATTGCTGCTGCAGAAGAGCGGAGAAATAATTGTGGAAGACGTCACTTTGAAGGCGCTGAAGAATATGTGGAGAACGAAAGTGCCCTCCAAAATTCTGGTACATGTTTGGAGGACTATGCTGAACAGAATTGCGACAAAAGACGCGCTAATTCATAGAAACATTATCGCGCAAAGTGCTGGTTCAGAATGTGCGCATTGCAGGGAGGTTTCTGAAACTGCGGATCACTTATTTGTAACTTGCCGCGTTGCACAGCAGCTTCGGCGAAAGCTGTGTCGCTGGATGCAGATCTCTCGGCCTCTTTGCAATACTGTGTTGGACCATTTCAGGGGCTTCGCCGAAGAACTAACAGGAAGGAAATTAAGGGGAGTCAGACATTTAGTCTGGATGGCAGCAGTGTGGGTAATTTGGAAGAATAGAAACAAAATCGTTTTTAGAGGAGAAACGTTCTTGCGCCCGTCTTCCGCTTTTGATTATTGGTCTACAGTAGACACTTATGTAGTACTGGTTTATTGTGAGTTCCGGATTGATTTAGCTCAGTCCAAATGGGCTTCTCTCCAAAGGCCCAATAAAGACACTACTGCAAGTCGCTATGCACACAATCTTGATATAAAGGCCAAGATCGGCTCGGCGAGGTTGAAAGGCACTTGGAACCACATGTGAAGACATGAGGTGTGATATAACCGTTGGATGTGTTGGCTGCATCTGAAGCGTTGAATTATGGGCTCACCTAAGAGGATGGGCCAGTGAGTAAATGGGCCCTTTAGGGGTGTTAATAGCATATAGAAACATTACCATAACAGTTGCCCCCCAAGTCTGGTCGTTTGATAGTCGACCTTGACCTTTTAATAGAGGTTCTGATAACTGCACGTCTTATATCACGCCTTCTGATAACGCTCTGTTGACTTGGGGAACGGATCGCCACGCCTTCTACGAAGGGCACGTCGTTATTCACACCCTATTGATTTGGGAATCCAAAATTGCAACGTAAATTGAACAAATTCTATCTAGTAAAGATAAAGATATACTCCCTCCGTTCCTAATCTTTGGTACTTTTGACTTGTTACACACATATTAAGGTACCATTAATTTGTGTTGTTTAAGTACTAAAATGCCCCACTTGTAGTTGTATTGGGATAATTGAAGTTAAAGTAAAATAGTCTTGGGACAATTAATTCATGCGTTGGAACTCTAAAAGGATAAATAAATATAGAGGGTATATTAGAAAAAATTAGGTGAATTGTACATTGGGTTTTTAAAAGTACAATTGTTTTGGAACAAAAATAAAAGGCCAAAAGTATCAAAGATCAGGAACGGAGGGAGTATATATTATGGGCTGAAATCAAAGAAGAAGATTTGGGTTGAATTTAAAAGGAAGTTATCCAGCGCCTTGGGGAGAAAGAAAGGAAATTATGCACGCAAATCTAGGAGCAAATATAAAAGGCTTCACACAGTGTATTCAAGGGCAAGCCATGTTATTAGACGACAACAAAAAACCCACGCATACAGGAAGAATTAAAATAGGTAAGCCGTCGCAAAAAGAACACAACTGACGCATACGACTAGAGAGAGGAAGATTTTGGTTACCTGTTCTTGATACTGTGAGAGAGCTCTGGAGCAGAAAAAGGAGACTAAATACCGAAGATCAGAAATTCCTCTATTCCGGGTTATTTTTATCTTTGTAATTTATGACTCTTAATTTTATTTCATTGTTCTTGAACACTATGGATACTTAAATCCTCTTCTAGGGTCTTAGGTGAATCTTGCTTGTTTAGAGACCTTTTTATGTTTTAATTTCTACGTTGAATTCCTAGTTTTATTTTAATTAATATTGTCCTATTGTTTTTATTACATAATTAGGATTAGCTACCCTTTTCATGTTCATAATTAATTAGTTGATCAGCGACCGTACTGCAATTAGTTGGTGGACCTATAGGATAATTGGGGCTATAATTAATGCATGACCAAACTTTAATTTAGTCTTTCAATCATTCAACCTTTTTGTACTTTATGCTTTTCTTAAATTTAAATTCTAGCATGACCAAACTAGGGTTAATTTAGGAAAAAGAATATTAATCGCGAATGACCAAACGGATTAATAGCTTTAGTAAAGGGATTGGTAATTAAATAAAATAAGGAAATTCAGATAGAATTAGACATAGAGGAATCGAAGCTTGCAAGTGAAACCACGACCCTAGACCTCTCTCCATTGAATTAATTCTTGCATTTTATTGTTGTTATTTATTTCCCTTTTTTGTTTGCTCCATTACAATTCAAATATTCGTTCGTCTAAATAATAAATAATCTCGATTAGTTTGGTACTTGCTAATTAATCCCTGTGGACACAATATCTTTTATACTACTTCTGCGAAAGAGTACACTTGCTCTAAGTGTGTTTTCAACGCAACAAGTTTTTGGCGCCGTTGCCGGGGATTAATTTAACAATATTAAATGAAAAAGATTTTTATTGCTTTAGACATTTTTTTTCGCTTTAGTTTTAATTTTGTTTTTTTATTATTTATTTAGCTTATTGAAAAAAAAAGTTGCTAATAATTTTCCAAGATCTCATTGCAGTTCACTTTGTTTTGCAGAGAAAAGTTTAAATCATGGTTAAAACTCTTGAAGATTATATTAGAGAGGCAGAGGCGAAAAGGAATTTAGAGAAGTTATCTTGGTATATGCCTCAATGTCAACGCCCATTTTCTCCTCCTCCTTATGGGCCTTATTCAAACTTTTGGGATGACTATGAGCCACCTCCTTATTCCTCCAACTGGGATAATTATGAGCAACTACAAGTGCAGAGGAAAGAGGAAGACTATGATATCGATGAGGCCTTGGCCAAATGAATGGAGCAAGCAAATGAAAGACTTGATAGAATTGAGAAAAATATGGATGACAAGCTTGACCGCATGGAGGATCAAATTGGAGTCATGAGTGATCAACTATCAAGATCATTGCTTTGTTATCTCAAGAAGCCCAAGAAGCTCCTTATTTACACACTGTGCAGTACAAAGATAATATTCTTAGTAGTGATCAAGAATTCTCTGTAGAAGCTAATCTAGAGGAAGAAGCTCTCAAAAAAATTGAAGAAACTCCTACTGAAGGGAATCAAATCAAAATGGTGACTGCTACTGAAGGGAGTCAAATTGAAATAACAGATTTCATTGATGAGAGAATTTGTGAGGAGAATGAGAAAGATCCACTGAATCATGATTTGGAGAAAGCGGAGAAAGCCCCAACTTTTGTGCAAATTGTTTTAACCATTGGTGATGCCGTGATTGAGGTTTATAAGGGAAAGGTAACTTTAAGGAGTGGTAAAGAAGATGATGTTATTAAAGCTTTAAATTCCAATGAAAATTTCTCTTCTTTAACTTCTCCTTATATTGATAATGTGGTTGAAACTAATACTTTTAGTGATTTAAAGATGCAGGACCTTTTGGAAAAAATTCTTATTTTGCAGGATCCTAGCATAGTGGTAAATGGAGGTAAAATTAAAAATCCCCAATTCTTCGAAGTTCAACCACCACTTGGAAAAAGAAAGAACAATGTCAACCACATGGTTAGAAAACTAAGAAGGTGCACTGCGCTAGATGTAAAATTTGCTCTTGGAGAGCCACCTGATTGAGCACCAACTATCGTCAGGCTCATGACGTTAAAGAAGCGCTTCGCAGGAGGCAACTTGTGTTTTATTTTCAGTTATTTTTATTTTGCTTTTGGTTTGTTTTGAATTTAGGAATAAGCTCCAACTACAAGGCTCTCTCAGGGAAGCCTCTCTTACTCTCTCTATTTATTTATTCTTGTTCCTATTTGATTACTTTTCATTGAGGACCATGCTTCTTGCTAGTGTGGAGGAAGATATTATATCTTGTCACTTGATCTCTATTATTGCACATACCCACTACATGTGTTGATAGCATTTTTTTGGCTTGTTTTACATGAACTATGCTTAAATTGAAAAATAGAGATTTTGCCTTTAGGGGGTCCCATAATTAATTTAGTTGACAGACTTGTGCTTAATTGTAACTGTGAGGATGTCCTTAGGAAGCTGATAATTAGCATTTGTCCCTCTTGAGTACTATTTTGTGAACTAGCTTCTAAATGTGAGATTTGAGCCTTCATAAGGGGATTGATATTCAATCATAAATTTTTACCCCTTCTCTTTCTATGAGTGTGTTTCCCAATTTGCTACATTCTAGAATTTGTCTTTTGACCGTTTCAAGGCGAAAATTGATTTGCATCATGTAAAAAGATTTGGGGATTTAGGATTTTTCTGGCCTCAGAGTTATTTGTTGAAATTATCCATTAGTTGCCCCCTTTGAGCCTATTTGTTATATTTTTTCTTTGGTACCCAGATATAATTTTTTCTTTTTTGATTGTGGTAACCATTTGAAATTGAATGTGGAGCAACTATTGAAAATTACAATTTCGTTCTATATTTTACCTGTCTATATTATCAGGACTGAAATTTCGTCCTATACTTTAGTTATCTATCTTGTCAGGATGAAGAGAGAAAAAATGGAGTGAATCATGTGCTTACAAAAAAATTTTCATACAAAGGAAACAAAATAGGAGTTTTCATATACTTACATTTTCCTCCTACGAGAAAAAAATGCAAGAAGGAGAAAAAGGCACATCAAAAGAATGAAAGAGCCAAAGGGCAAAGCAAAAGAATGAAAGAGCCAAAGAGCAAATCCAAAAAAAAAAGAGTCTACTTAAGAAAAAAAAGCAAATCAAAAAGAGTTGACTCAATAGAAAAAGAAGAATGAAGAATGAAAGTGAAATTAATTTGGAGTTTGGACAAAAATTGTAAAATAGATAGGAGCTCCATATTTGGTTTCAAAGGTTACTATTTGCTTTTTTTTTTGCCCTTTGATTATCCCTCTCTTCTTATTTTCTACCCTGCATGAATTCACCCTGGCCCCATTACAACCCATGAAACCCCATCTTTTGCATGCATGTGAACTATTTAGTAGAGATTTGGTCAAATTACAAGCTTATGGTAATGTGCATTTTGTAGAAACTTGAGAGTATATTTTCCCTAGTCCCTAAACACTTAGAGAGATTGTGAGCGAGTGCCATTGTTCACAGAAATGTATTCTTCAGGGACTTGAGCCTCTAATTGGGCAACCTTTTGACACCTCATATGTGCTATATTTTCTATTGTCTGTCATTGTGCTTTTGATTTTGAGTCTCTTATTTGGCTATCTCTATTACTTATTTGAAAATTCTATTGAGCCAGGAAATTTGCTTGAGGACAAGCAAAAGTTAAGTGTGGGGGAGTTGATAAACTCCAATCTAGTGCATTTTTTAGAGACACTTTGGAGTCATTGTCAAAGCTATTATTATTAATAATATAATTTACTGACTTAATTTGCTCTTGTTGTGCAGAAAAGAGAAAAATATGTAAATGAATAAAAGTCCAATTCATAACCACTTCATTTCTTTCTATCTTAGTTTTTCATAGTTTTTCTTTTAGTTCTTTTTACATTTTCTTAGTATTAGTTTGAGAGGAAGGTGAGAGGAAATTGACAACTTCTATCTCCACTTCTTCAAAGAGCTAATAGGTGCAAGAAATTGGTTGTAAGCAAATATATGCAAGAGTTTTCCATTTGTTACTCTTTTGAATCCTCTTGTACTTTTCTTCATTGCTATATGCTTTCATTCACTTATATTTGCTTTATCATGCCCATCATGAGCTAAACTCTTTTGAGTTGGGATGCTTTAGCTTTCCAATGATCTTTTGAGGAAAGTTAGTGTTTTCAAATGGTGTAAGCACTTTAGTTCTTGTGTTTAAATTCTTAATCTTGTTTTAAGGTTGATCACTTAGAACAAGTAGAGTTATATTCACTTAATTGGCTTATAACTAGAAATCAAGAACTACGTAAGGATAAGTGTTTAATAAAGCTTTTTGTTAAACTTGTTTTAATGAAGTTAGCTTGTTAATTCCATGTTAATTCTTAGCTTAAGGTTAACATAGTCCTTACGACAAAAGTGTAGAGATCTTAAGATACAAGAGTGTACTTACTTAAGTAACTTGGATTATCTGTAAGGGGGCGAGAGAGGCACTGACAACCCTACTCTTTACTGCAAAAAAACAGGATCATATAGAGCTTGTAACAAAACTCTGACGAAAGTAGCTGACCAACACACTCTGATGCAACTGCACTAAGTGCAATTGCACCACAAGAAAACACTATACACTTAAGAGTGATTTAGTTTGTGAAAACATCCCAACTTTCATTCTCAACTGATTTCTTACACAATTTACTTGCTTTCTGTTTATTTATTTTCATTTCAACTTCAACCAAAACCAAACATTCTGAATAGTGTAGTTGCACTAATTTGCATTTCTTTACAACATATAAGAGTTAATCCAATCTTTGTGGGTTCGATCTTTTATACTATAACTTGTGATTGTGTATACTTGCACACGTTTTCCGCACACCAAATATTAATCGCGAATGACCAAACGGATTAATAGCTTTAGTAAAGGGATTGGTAATTAAATAAAATAAGGAAATTTAGGTAGAATTAGACATAGAGGAATCGAAGCTTGCAAGTGAAACCACGACCCTAGACCTCTCTCCATTGAATTAATTCTTACATGTTATTAGACAACAACAAAAAACGCACGCATATAGGAAGAATTAAAATAGGCAAGCCGTCAACGCAAAAAGAACACAACTGATGCATACGACTAGAGAGAGGAAGATTTTGGTTACCTGTTCTTGACACCGTGAGAGAGCTCTGGAGCAGAAAAAGGAGACTAAATACGGAAGATCAAAAATTTCTCTATTCCGGGTTATTTTTATCTTTGTAATTTATGACTCTTAATTTTATTTCATTGTTCTTGAACACTATGGATACTTAAATCCTCTTCTAGGGTCTTAGGTGAATCTTGCTTGTTTAGAGACCTTTTTATGTTTTAATTTCTACGTTGAATTCCTAGTTTTATTTTAATTAATATTGTCCTATTGTTTTTATCACATAATTAGGATTAGCTACCCTTTTCATGTTCATAATCAATTAGTTGATCAGCGACCGTACTGCAATTAGTTGGTGGACCTATAGGATAATTGGGGCTATAATTAATGCATGACCAAACTTTAATTTAGTCTTTCAATCATTCAACCTTTTTGTACTTTATGCTTTTCTTAAATTTAAATTCTAGCATGACCAAACTAGGGTTAATTTAGGAAAAAGAATATTAATCGCGAATGACCAAACGGATTAATAGCTTTAGTAAAGGGATTGGTAATTAAATAAAATAAGGAAATTCAGATAGAATTAGACATAGAGGAATCGAAGCTTGCAAGTGAAACCACGACCCTAGACCTCTCTCCATTGAATTAATTCTTGCATTTTATTGTTGTTATTTATTTCCCTTTTTTGTTTGCTCCATTACAATTCAAATATTCGTTCGTCTAAATAATAAATAATCTCGATTAGTTTGGTACTTGCTAATTAATCCCTGTGGACACGATATCTTTTATACTACTTCTGCGAAAGAGTACACTTGCTCTAAGTGTGTTTTCAACGCAACACATATACATACCCTGCCAAATTTTTAGATTCACTTTTCCTTCTTATAATCACATGTCAAATTCACCCTTTGAATTGTTGCAACATTTAGCATCCATGGGGACATTTAACATATGATGGGAGGAAGTACTTCTTAACCTTTATAGATGGGGCGTTCAAGATTTACCAGTCTTTATCTTACCAAACACAAGTCTGAGGCAATCACTGCAATCACAAAGTTTTTTCTATAGTCAAGACCCATTTTGGTACTATCATTATATGTCTCAGATCCGACAATGGTAAAAGGTCCATTTAGTTTGCAAACAGGTAAATATTAGACTAGACAGTACAATGAAAGGGGATAAGGTCTATTGTGATTGCATATAATAGGACTGTCCACAGTACTACTCAACATTCACCATTTGAAATTGTTTATGGTTTTAACCCTTTGACCCCTCTTGATTTATTGTCATTGCCTAACAGTTCTCTTTTGAAGCATAAAGATGGAAAGGCTAAGGCTGAATTTGTGAAGAAATTGCATGAGCAGGTGAAACTTCAAATTGAGAAAAAAATTGAGAGCTATGCTAAACATGCCAATAAAGGACGGAAAAAGATGGTATTTGAACCCGGAGACTGGGTTTGGGTACATATGAGAAAGGAAAGGTTTCCTTTGCAAAGAAAATCTAAACTTCACCCAAGGGGGGATGGACCGTTCCAAGTGCTATCCAGGATCAATGACAATGCTTACAAAATAGCACTTCCCGGTGAGTATGGTGTTAGCGCAATCTTTAATGTGGCTGACTTGTCTCTTTTTGATTCAGGTGATGAAGACTTTATTTCGAGGTCGAAATCGCTTAAAGAAGGAGGGGATGATGAGGACATAATGAGCAAAGACACTAATGAAGCACTTCAAGGGCTAGGAGGACCAATGACACGGGCACGTGCCAAGAAAGCTAGGGAGGGCTTACATCAAATAGTTACAACTATAATGGAAGCAAGGCCTAAACTAGAAGGGATGGAGCCCAAATTGGTCAATTGCTTGGGTCCATATGAACAGGAGACGGGCACATGAAATAGGACCACAATTGCACTTGTTTTTCTTTTGAAGTTGTAATAAAATGTGTTGGGTTACTAAACTATGTTTCAGCCCATACACTTAGTTTAAATTTTGTTATTTTAATTTTAAGTGAAGATTGGGTTATTACATGGCCCAAGCCTTCTAAAACACTTGAGTTTATGTTTAAAATAAAAGTGGGCTGAAATATCCTTGCAAAAGGGGTCCAGAACAAGCTTCAAGGAGGAGTGAATAAACAAAATGAAGGTGTGGCTGATCCATATACCAAAGTGAACGAAATTGCCATGGTAATAAGGAGGGATGACTCTTTGCTTGCTTGCTGAAGATGATTCTTGCTCTTCTTGGTTGTTTTGTAACCATTCTTCCACTAAGGTGTATTGAAATGCCACTAGGAATTATTGTTAGTTATTTGTGGCCTTTGTACTGCCTTGTATTGAATCAGCCCATCTATATATCCTCTCCTATATATAGGGGGAGCAATCTATGAGAATAACAACTCAGAATTTTATGAAATACTTTGTGTATTGTGAGAGTATGTCTCTCTTATGTTCTTCATTGAACCTTGTTTAGATCTTATCAAGAAACCAAGTTTTCTTGTGGCGATCATTCCCTTAGGCTTATCACTTCTTATTTCTCTCAATGAATTAAGAGTGTGGCGCCATTCCCATTTCTTATCTCCTCCATATTTTCCTCATTTCTTCTTTCTTGTTCTTATCTTTTACTTTTCCAATTCTGTTTGCTTGTGTCATTCAACCCGAATTCACATAGATGAAAAAACTATTCATTTGGATAGTCATCAAGTGGTTATCAGAGGAAGGTTGTTGGGTTGAATTTTTTTTTCTGTTTTTGTTTCTTTGTTATCTATTCCCTTCTTCATATTCATCTTGATTGGTATAATATCCTTCCAAATAGTAAGTTAGTTTGTTATTCTGAGGTTGAGTAAATCTTGAAAAAAAAAAGTGTTATTATCAAGTTGTTGAAAATATATAAAGGAAAAAAAAACGAAAATTAAAAAAAAAGTATACAAAAAAAAAAAGAAGAAAGATTCTGGTTTGTTGAAGCAATTGTGTTTATATTCCTCTACTATTTTCTTGCTGCCATACTCAAATTACCTATGAAATCAAAATTGTTGAGGTAATTTCTTCCTTTCTCAAATCCTATTGCTTTCATTTTGGTTTCTTATTACTTTTCCTACTTCCTATTGCTTTCCTTAAGTCTTGGGTGTGATTACCATTAGAGTTTGTTTTCTTGTGTGGACTAAAAGGTTGGTTCTCTAAAGAATTTAAGAGAGCATTTTGAGTGGAAAAAGGCAAGAGTGCATATAAAAAAAAGCCATTTCGAGAGAAACACGAGTGATAAAAATTATTGAGTGAAACACGTGAGCGAGTGGTGAGGTCCTATTCATCATTTTTATTCTTGTTACACAATGGCTGAAGAAAATCCACCTTCTCCTAGAACAGAAATTAGAACAATAGAAATGAGAGCCTTAACTGAGCATTTGGAGAGGTTGATGCGTAATCAAGCAGACGAAATTCACCAGAGGCTTGACGAGATAGAACAAAGATCACTATCTTCTCGTGGTGATAGTGATGGTTTTGATGATAGGAGGCATAGGAGGAGAAGGAGAGAAAATGAGGGAAGAAACAGGGAAGAAAAATTAAGTGGAATAAAAATTAAAGTACCATCTTTTCAAGGGAAAAATAATGCAGAGGTGTATTGGGAGTGGGAGACAAAAGTTGAACAAATTTTTCAATGTCATACTTATTCGGAGGCTAAAAAGGTTCAAGTTGCTGCCCTTGAATTTAGTGATTATGCCTTGGTGTGGTGGAATCAAACCATCAAGGATAGAAGGAGGTATGAAGAGCCACCAATTGATACATGGGAGGAGATGAAAAGAATTATGAGGAGACGATTTGTTCCTTCCTATTACCATAGAGAATTGCATAATAAACTCCAAAGACTCACCCAAGGGTCTAAAAGTGTTGATGAATACTACAAAGAGATGGAGGTGGCTTTGATAAGGGCCAACATAGTGGAAGAAAGAGAAGCAACAATGGCACGATTTCTCCATGGCCTAAATCGTGACATAAGTGACGTGGTGGAGCTGCAACATTATGTTGAACTAGAAGAATTGGTACACCAAGCAATCAAGGTGGAACAACAACTCAAGAGGAAGGGGCCAGCAAAGAAAAATCCTTCAAATTTCAACTCTTCAAGTTGGAAGAACAATCCAAAGAAAGAAGGAACCTCGTCTTCCAAAGAGGCCACAGGTGACCCTAAGGGGAAAGGTATTTCTTCTAACAAATTTCCATCTGATGCTAAACATAGTAATGTTAAGTGTTTCAAGTGTCAAGGCCGAGGACACATATCATCCCAATGTCCAACCAAGAAGACAATGATCTTGAAAGACAATGGAGATTACTCTTCCGAGTCCTCAGCCGAATCTGAAAAGGAGGATGAAGTGCAGGAGCCGCCGGAGGGAGAGTTGCTCATGGTGAGAAGAATGTTAGGGAGCCAAGTCAAAGGGGAGGACACCAACCAGAGAGAAAACATCTTCCATACAAGGTGTATGATTCAAGAAAAGGTATGTTCCTTAATCATTGATGGAGGAAGTTGTACTAACGTGGCCAGCACACGTTTAGTTTCAAAACTAAATTTGGAAACTAAACCTCACCCGAAACCATATAAACTTCAATGGTTAAGCGATGCAGTAGAGATGACTGTCAACAAACAGGTTGAAGTTTGTTTCTCAATTGGGAAGTATCAAGACGTTGTTTTGTGTGATGTTGTACCTATGGAAGCTAGTCACATGTTACTTGGGAGGCCGTGGCAATTCGACAAAAGGGCCACACATGAAGGTCACACAAATAAGTTCTCATTCTTACATAATGGACAGAAGATCACTCTTGTACCCTTAACTCCTAGAGAGGTGAGAGAAGACCAAATCAAAATGAGAGAAAAGATAAGCCAAGAAGAAAAAGAGAGAGAAAAGAAAGAAGAGGGCAAAAAAAGTAAAAATAGTGAGAAAAAAAGTGATGCAAAGGAGAGAAAAGAGAATTTTCTTGCCACAAAAGGAGAGATAAAGAGGGCAATTTGTTCACACCAGCCTATATACTTGCTTTGTCCCAAGGAACTTTCTTTAATCTCTAACAAACTTGAAACAAATATTTTGCCAAGTGGAATTGAGTTTCTTTTGCAGGAATTTAAGGATGTGTTCCCAAAGGAGGTACCAAATGGTTTACCACCTATAAGAGGGATAGAGCACCATATTGATCTCATTCCTGGAGCATCTTTGCCCAATAGACCAGCCTACCGAAGTAATCCTCAACAAACTCAAGAGATCCAGAAGCAAGTGGAGGAACTGATGCATAAAGGATGGGTAAGGGAAAGCTTGAGTCCCTGTGCTGTACCCGTGATTTTGGTACCTAAGAAGGATGGTAGTTGGAGGATGTGTACTGATTGTAGAGCCATCAACAACATCACCGTAAAGTATCGGCATCCTATTCCCAGGTTAGATGATTTACTTGATGAGTTATTTGGTGCATGCTTGTTTTCAAAAATTGATTTGAAAAGTGGGTATCATCAAATTAGGATAAGGGAAGGGGATGAGTGGAAAACAGCTTTCAAAACTAAATTTGGTTTGTTTGAATGGATGGTTATGCCTTTTGGCTTAACTAATGCTCCAAGTACTTTCATGAGGTTAATGAATCATGTCTTAAGAGAATTTTTGGGTAAGTTTGTTGTTGTATATTTTGATGATATCTTGATATATAGCAAAAACTTGGATGATCATTATATTCATTTGAAGACTGTTTTGCATATGCTTAGAAAGGAGAAATTGTATGCTAATTTGGAAAAATGCATTTTTTGCACAAATCATGTAATTTTCTTGGGGTTTGTGGTGAGTTCTGAAGGTGTGCATGTGGATGAGGAAAAAATAAAAGCCATTCAAGAGTGGCCAACTCCTAAAAATGTGAGTGATGTGAGAAGTTTTCATGGTTTAGCGAGTTTCTATAGGAGGTTTGTAAAAGATTTTAGTACATTGGCTGCACCCCTTAATGAAATTGTTAAAAAGAATGTAGGTTTTAAATGGGGTGAGAAACAAGAACAAGCTTTTGCTACCCTAAAAGAAAAATTAACTCATGCACCCATTCT
Organism: Astragalus glycyphyllos; assembly: GCA_963573325.1. NCBI lineage: Eukaryota > Viridiplantae > Streptophyta > Magnoliopsida > Fabales > Fabaceae > Astragalus > Astragalus glycyphyllos. Next base: position 76,293,106 of record OY754310.1, read on the forward strand.
TGCATTGCCTAATTTTGCAAAATCTTTTGAAATTGAATGTGATGCATCTAATGTGGGAATTGGGGCTGTGTTAATGCAAGAAGGACATCCAATTGCATATTTTAGTGAGAAATTAAAGGATGCTGCTCTTAACTACTCTACCTATGATAAGGAATTGTATGCCTTGGTAAGAGCTTTGCAAACTTGGCAACATTATCTTTTGCCCAAAGAATTTGTCATTCACAGTGACCATGAATCATTGAAGCATCTGAAAGGGCAAGGTAAGTTGAACAAGAGACATGCCAAATGGGTGGAATTCCTTGAACAATTTCCATATGTGATAAAACACAAGAAAGGTAAGGCCAATGTGGTTGCGGATGCACTTTCAAGAAGGTATGTCTTACTTACTTCTCTTGAAACAAAATTGTTTGGTCTTGAGGTTCTTAAAGAATTGTATGAAAGTGACCCTGACTTTTCTTCTAAATATTCTTCTTGTGAGCATGCTGCCCAAAATGGTTACTTTAGGCATAATGGCTATTTGTTTAAAGAGAAAAGACTTTGTGTGCCAAAAAGTTCCATTAGGGAATTACTTGTGAAAGAGGCGCATGAGGGGGGACTAATGGGGCATTTTGGGGTTTCAAAGACATTAGATATGTTGCAAGAACATTTTTATTGGCCTCATATGAAAATTAATGTGCAAAAGTTTTGTGATAGGTGTATTGTGTGTAAAAAGTCAAAATCCAAAGTGAAGCCTCATGGCTTATATACTCCTTTACCTGTTCCTGATTCTCCTTGGGTAGATATTTCAATGGATTTTGTTTTGGGGCTTCCTAGGACAAAGAATGGAAAAGATTCAATTTTTGTGGTTGTTGATAGATTTTCAAAAATGGCACATTTTATACCTTGCAAGAAAGTGGATGATGCATGTCATGTTGCTGATTTATTCTTTAAAGAGGTTGTGCGCCTACATGGGCTGCCAAGAACAATAGTCTCAGACCGTGACACAAAATTTTTAAGCCACTTTTGGAGAACCCTGTGGGGTAAGGTGGGCACAAAGTTACTTTTCTCCACCACTTGTCATCCTCAAACAGATGGACAAACTGAAGTAGTAAACAGGACTCTTTCTACTCTTCTTCGAGTTGTCCTTAAAAAGAATCTTAAAATGTGGGAAGAGTGTTTGCCTCATGTTGAGTTTGCATATAATAGGACTGTCCACAGTACTACTCAACATTCACCATTTGAAATTGTTTATGGTTTTAACCCTTTGACCCCTCTTGATTTATTGTCATTGCCTAACAGTTCTCTTTTGAAGCATAAAGATGGAAAGGCTAAGGCTGAATTTGTGAAGAAATTGCATGAGCAGGTGAAACTTCAAATTGAGAAAAAAATTGAGAGCTATGCTAAACATGCCAATAAAGGACGAAAAAAGATGGTATTTGAACCCGGAGACTGGGTTTGGGTACATATGAGAAAGGAAAGGTTTCCTTTGCAAAGAAAATCTAAACTTCACCCAAGGGGGGATGGACCGTTCCAAGTGCTATCCAGGATCAATGACAATGCTTACAAAATAGCACTTCCCGGTGAGTATGGTGTTAGCGCAATCTTTAACGTGGCTGACTTGTCTCTTTTTGATTCAGGTGATGAAGACTTTATTTCGAGGTCGAAATCGCTTAAAGAAGGAGGGGATGATGAGGACATGATGAGCAAAGACACTAATGAAGCACTTCAAGGGCTAGGAGGACCAATGACACGGGCACGTGCCAAGAAAGCTAGGGAGGGCTTACATCAAATAGTTACAACTATAATGGAAGCAAGGCCTAAACTAGAAGGGATGGAGCCCAAATTGGTCAATTGCTTGGGTCCATATGAACAGGAGACGGGCACATGAAATAGGACCACAATTGCACTTGTTTTTCTTTTGAAGTTGTAATAAAATGTGTTGGGTTACTAAACTATGTTTCAGCCCATACACTTAGTTTAAATTTTGTTATTTTAATTTTAAGTGAAGATTGGGTTATTACATGGCCCAAGCCTTCTAAAACACTTGAGTTTATGTTTAAAATAAAAGTGGGCTGAAATATCCTTGCAAAAGGGGTCCAGAACAAGCTTCAAGGAGGAGTGAATAAACAAAATGAAGGTGTGGCTGATCCATATACCAAAGTGAACGAAATTGCCATGGTAATAAGGAGGGATGACTCTTTGCTTGCTTGCTGAAGATGATTCTTGCTCTTCTTGGTTGTTTTGTAACCATTCTTCCACTAAGGTGTATTGAAATGCCACTAGGAATTATTGTTAGTTATTTGTGGCCTTTGTACTGCCTTGTATTGAATCAGCCCATCTATATATCCTCTCCTATATATAGGGGGAGCAATCTATGAGAATAACAACTCAGAATTTTATGAAATACTTTGTGTATTGTGAGAGTATGTCTCTCTTATGTTCTTCATTGAACCTTGTTTAGATCTTATCAAGAAACCAAGTTTTCTTGTGGCGATCATTCCCTTAGGCTTATCACTTCTTATTTCTCTCAATGAATTAAGAGTGTGGCGCCATTCCCATTTCTTATCTCCTCCATATTTTCCTCATTTCTTCTTTCTTGTTCTTATCTTTTACTTTTCCAATTCTGTTTGCTTGTGTCATTCAACCCGAATTCACATAGATGAAAAAACTATTCATTTGGATAGTCATCAGCTTGGTCATCAAATTTGATGCCAATTGGATTATAGACAGTTTCTTCATCAACCTCGACGCTCAACCTCACTAATCAGAGTTTGGACTACATTCATTTATTAATAGGAAAGAATGAAAATTGCACTTAATTTATAATATTGTGAGCAATTATATGTACTTGATGGGAGAAAATTATTGTCCTAACTTTCAGTTTCAAATGTACATGATAAGGGAACGGAGTGCACTACACTGATTTGATGAAAGCAAAAGATAAATGAATAAATTACACTGAATATTTGACGATTGAACGATTGCAAGTATTTCAAATATTCAAACCATTGAATATCAATATAAAATGAAAATAAAATCATGTATAATTAGCATTCCTTGCTTCAAGAATGAGTTACGTTATAGCATTCCTTTTACTACGAAATCTCCTCTACCCACAGTTTGAGATCCTCCTTGCTCATCCCAGATACATGAAACACCATCTTGTATTCACCCCCTTCCTCTTTAATCCCCCACAGTGTTCTTCCTCTCCACTTTACATATCATTTAATTCATTAGAATTTCATATTTTGTAGATTGTTTCATAACAATTTCTTGAAGCTGCTTTCACTTAACATCATTTCCTTTTAAAAGGGCATGAGATACCCGAAAAAAGGGATAGAGCATAACTCGTCAAATATAGATACAAATTTAAAGTATGTTACAGGTTTCCTTTTGTTATAACATTAAAAAAGAATATGTCAAGGATGTCTCAATCAATTATAGTTAAAACAAATTGTAACATAAAAATGTTAGGGGGATAACTTGGCATCTTAATAAAGTCTGTTATGAATCTTTGTGTAGAATCAAGCCACGGGTTTAGATACCGTAGAACTTTTATTTAAGATGTTATGAAAGTAAGAAGCAGACTCTCCCCCTATGGTCCCTGTTGAATGCATCAAGCACAGAAAAAGGTATGCATAACATATTACTGTGAACACAAAAAGCCCCAAGTGATCTGGTTTAGTTCAAGCACCCATTTCAAAAAATAAAAAGATGAAACAAATAATTGTTTTTGAATAAGAAAGAAAAATTTAGACATGTTCACCAACACGGGAGTTCGAGAGAAGAAGAGAATAGATGGAGAGAACAAAAGATAAGTTCATCACTAAACTAAAAAAATGTTTGGTAACATATATCTGAATTTTGTAACATGGAATAAATAAAAGAAATATTTGACTATGAAAAATTTAAGTACCACAGCTCAATTACTTGTGCCCAAAGTCTCCATATTGTTTTATATTAGACATCACCCTCTACGTTAAGCATCCAAAAGCCTCTACAAAAGCACAAATCTATCTATACCTACGTAGAAGTATCCTTGCATTAATTGGTTCGTCCGACTAAATGTGTCCTTCCATTAAAATTGTATAAAGGTTACACTTAATTAAATCATCGTGCGTGTTTGTTTCAATATCTCTTTCAACTGAGTTATTATATCAACACCGTGCTTCATGAAAATGGAAAATATTTGACAAAGAAAGGCATGAAAGAAAAATTCACATAATTCCAAATACAATGTAAGACATGGGTCCTCTGAACTTATATTCAAAGTAAGGACCATGAAAGAAAGAATCTCAACATGAAAAACAAAAAAGCTTAGGATATCTAAATGTAAGGAAAATAAAATAACTATAAGAATCATATGAGATTCTACACATTCCAAACACCTTAGTTACATTCATGTGTAATGAATTCAAAGATAGAAAAACAAAATAAAAGGAACACGGAGTTATAAAAAATGCTTTCCTTTTTCCATAATGAAAAATTGAAAATCATCTCGCAAGACAACCTATTTAAGAATTCAAAAGCCACCAAGAGATGAAATTAATCAAATAATGTCTAAAGGACAACTCAACGAAAATAGAAGCAATATAATTAGTATATATATATTTAGATGTTTTTCCTGTAACAAATGGACAAAGGGAAAGAATGCTTAAAATTAAACAACAATTATATATTTACCTCTCAATCTTCTCAACATTAAGTGTTGGTGTTGTACACATATAATTCGTGCCTCATACGATGTAATGTCTATTTAATCCTTTTTAGCAATTCTACCATCTGAATCTTAACAAAACCTTCATTCGGATTGAAAAAGAAAAATCAGACTCTGAAAATGATTATTATGCCTCGACAGGAGTAAACATAAGAAAAAATAAAATAAAGTAAGACCCTCAGAATAGGTTTGAAGTGTTAGAAATGAAGAGGTTCAGAACTCATAAGGATGACTATTTATTAGTGTTATGGTAATGGATCTGAATGCTATTGACACCTCCAAGGGCCCATTGTCTCATTGGCCCAGCCTTTTAGGTGAGCCCATAATTCAACGCTTCAGATACACCCAACCCATCCAACGGTTCATAATCGTTAGGTCAACACAATTCAAAGCCTATAAATACCACATTCAATGCTCATCAATGGTAAGCTATTCTACTAATTAAATACTCTGCTTGACTACCTCACTGACTTGATCGTCGGAGTGTCATTGCAGGACCAACACCCCAACCTCGACCGGAACGTTGAAGATCAAGGATCATATCTACCAACTATCTCGGGCCGACCTCTAAGGTCAGAAGTACGGTACAGAACAATTAGTAATCGCATAATTTTATTGCTTCTTGCTCATTGAAGATAATGAGAAAACCAAAATGGTTGCATTAATCCAAGTGATCCTTGAAACATGGATAGAAAGATGTTTTTTTGGGTAATCCAATAAGGACACCAATGCTATATAAGCATGACAGTTATATAAATCTATGATGCAAACATATCCTTAAACCATTAGTTTTAGCAAGAGGGAAAAGAAAAAACAGTTGGAATACTTCTTTATATTTATTTTGTAGCCTCCAGGATCCCTGATTTTGCAAATACCTAAACTGCCCTCTTAACTTCATTATTGCCTGATTAGCATAATCATGATCAAAACGAAGAATATTGTTAGGAACTAACATATCTGTTTTCTCAGCAACTTTATCTTGAGCCTCCAAAATCATTGACAATACCAACGGAAAATCGATCATGACTCATGAGTACAGAGGCAGGCGAAAATCAAATTTGTAAAGCAAAAATTCAATTAAAGCAACGTAATTAAAATAGAATATGTATAATGGTTCACATAAAAAGGGACACCAATACTTGAGAGAATGGGAAACTTACCTGGCGATCAACTTCCATAGATTGTGTCATGTTAACAGCTAGCAGTCTGATATGCCTTGGTGAGCTGTGCACTGAAAGTAGAAGACAAAGTCAATGCTATTTACAGAGAAGGCACATAACATATCACATTTCACATTATTTAGACAACACATACCGATCAGCTTTATCAGCGGCATTTTGTAAAGCTTGGATATATTCCTTTGTAGTAATAATGCTGATATTGGCCAATGGCCACAACTAAACTGTGATTCAATATTTATTCAGCTTGAGGATCTTTTGGTATCTTTATTTTCTATCATTTCAATCTTTAGTTTCGCCTTTGTACCTGATCATATAATAATGTCCTAAAATATAACTCATTCATTAAATTATCTACCAAAAAAAGTATAATTACCATATATAATCATTAGACACTTTGTTCTATTCATCAATAACAAAGTAAGAAACGAACCTTGCTTATGTTCCGTTAACAAAGATGTTACTACAACTGAAATAAGAGAAAGAAGAAATCTACAGAAAAAAAATCAAAAAAAATTAAAAAATAGAAGAAAGTAGAAACAAAACCCACAAAAAATATTGAAAAGTCAGAGAATCAAAAAATCAAAATACAAATGAAGAGATAAAATAAGAAGAGAAAGGGATTAGTAACTCACCACCACCTTCAATCTCCACCGTGAACCAGCAACAATCACCACGCATTCGTTCACCACCACCAAAACCGCCGTTGACTCAGCCGAACGACACTGAATCCAAGATCCCAACGGCAGTACGACCGTTTGGAACTATTGGGAAACATGGTATGAAACCCAAAGCTTCAATTCCTTAGTCTCTATCCCTTTCCCCTTCTATCACCATCAGATTGCTGGCTCTTTCCCTTAGCCTGTCGCTTCTCTCTCTCTCCAAGCTCCCTCTTGGAAACCATTGTCTCAAAGGTAAAGTAGAAACTAAAAGAGTGAAACAAAAGAGTGACAGGAAAAGGGAGAAGAACACCGCGGCAAGTGACGGCAACATCAAAGAATAAAAAGTCACAGAATAAAAAAATGAAAATAGAAATGAAGAGATAAAACAGGAAGAGAAAGAAACGACTAACTTATCACCACCTTCAAGCTCCACCATGAACCAACAACAACCGCTGCCCTTGCATGCATTGATCAGATCAAAGAAATGAAAATTATGAAGGACGGACGACTGAAAGAAGAAGAAGAAGTAAATGTTATATTTAGATAAAAAGATTTAGGAAGGAAATGAGTTGTATATAAGAGGACGAATAATTGCTAAAAATAAAATTGGTGGCATCAATATGTGCGAAGGCATCTTAATATTGCTGGAAAAAAAAACCTCAACAGTAGCTGAAGTTCGCGCGCTCAATATGCCAACTCGCATATTAAAGAGAGATAAATGATTCCTTTCATTTAAAATTTGAAAGGAAATAAGGTCTCTTGTGATTTGCTACTAATCATGTTGCAAGTATAGCTATGTGAACTTCAGTAACAAGTTCTTTTGCAATTCTAATCACATTAGGCTGCTATAGAGTGGTTATTATCATGGTGACTTTTGAGCTTGTTTGGGGAAAGAGAGAAAACATGTGAAACATCTCCTTTTTTAGGATTGCCTTGAATAATTGATAGTGTTTTTTGGTCCAGATCAATAACAGCAGTACATAGTGTGTGAAGTAATGGACCTGAGAATAGAGAAAGAAAAAAATGTCATTCAAAAGAAAAAAAAATTTATAGGCAAAGTGGTTAGAAATTAGTGTGTTAGTTGTTAGAGGGGAAGGGGGAGCGGGGTTCGAACCCCATATGCCTACGTTTCCACCAACAATGTTCATTTCACTCAACCATGTGAGCTACGCATCTGGGACATATTCAAAAGAAGATTGACAAGAAGGGATTTAGATGTCTCTAAGTTACCTGTCATGTAAATGGGGTATTCTTTGTCTTCTGTGTCTCCTAAAAGTGATAGGAAATCTTCTTTAGATGTTTTCTTCAAGACATCTGCCCTTTTCTGCCTGCTAATTGAATTCTTATCTTGTACCTTCAATTAAAAATTCAAGAACTTTTAAGCCAGTGAAACATGACATGTTCTAATATGATTGCTGAAGTGGATTCTGACACTTCAATGATTCAAAATTTATTAAGTACGGACAAAGACACGGACATCAGACAAAAAATCGATACAAACATGTAGACATCGATAATAATTTAAGAAAATGAAAGTGATTGGAGTGTCGGTGCTACGTAGCTGCAAAGAAGATTTTGTTGTTGTTGTTGGTAAAACTTGCCTGATTGATTTGAATGTGAAGATACAAATTTGCATGAAGAAAGGTTTGTTTCCAATTTCACAAACTGAAATCCGCTTCCTGGATGCAGTTTCAACATTGACAATCCTGCGATTACTTGTTTCAATCAGGTTATAACAATGCCCCACAGAAACTTCTGATGAATGGATCCTCTGATGAAATAATAATACACAGTAAACATTAAACTCATAGCAGTATATTAAGAGTAGTACATCAGATATAATGATATAAATGAAAATTTCACCAAAAAAAAATGATATAAATGAAAAATGCAAAAGAAATCTAACATTTATAGCATCATCAATGCCAGTAGCTTCAAGAATGTGGCGAGAAATAAAGTTGCGCCCAATTCCACCAGCTACAATTTCATCTTCAACCGGTGGTACTGAATCCAAAGTGAATGCCTGAGGATCACAAAACCAATTTTTTATTCAGTCATTTTTTTGTTTAGTAATTACATTACACAACAATTTATTTTTGTATACAATTAAGCACTTTTTATCATAATGTTGAACTATGTTTCTATAAGTTATAAACGGTTTTTATAAGCTATATTGATAAGCTTATGAAAATTAGCTGAAAACAACTTATAAACATGTCATAAGCTTATAAGTTATTTTTGTTAGAATCATAGTCATGTACACACCATCCATATGCATGCATATCAATCATGATTATTATCATATCAATTAGGATTAGAATAATCAGTTATGATTTCTTGTATTTATTGCAATTTTTATTATAAATACAACCTAATGTGATCCAATTGAGACACACTATCACAAATTCAACAATTTTCATAAGCTATCTTGAACATGACATAACTTATTTTCATAAGCTCTCCCAAACAGTATATACAAATAAATAAGCTGATTCAAACATCCTCATAGATTGTTGATCAATGAGGAATTGTCTCATACCAGTCCATGGCTATTGAAGCCAAATGCACAGCTTGGAAGCTCCCCAACAAAGAATAGACCATCTGGCAATATTCCTTTGATTAAGTAGCTGCATTGCATAAGATAGAAGCATATAGTAAAATTGAAAATATCTATATAATAATAATAATAATAATAATAATAATAATAATAATAATAATAATAATAATTGGAAGTTCAAAAGTAGGTAAAAAAAGCTATGAAATGAATAATTACGTGTGTCCAAGAAGGGAACGTTTGCATCCTCAATGTGTGAGCCACAACAACCATAGAATCAGCAACTACAAGAACATCGGAGCAGTCATCTGATATCTTCACCATCATCAATCTCCAAACTTGTTTGTTATTGTTTCTTTGGAATAAATGGAAGAATCTCCTTTCTGAAGTTGATAAGTAAAATATCAAGAAGAGGAACACCACTTCCTTCTGCAGTACCCAACAATTCATCCCAATAATTAGGGAATTTGGTTCGGTTATTGTCAAAAAGTGGTTTCAGAAGTGATTGTGAGTCAGGGGTATTGGCAAAGGGTCGGAGCTGATTTTGAAGAATGAGATCAGTTGTAAGCCTGCTCCTTATTTGATGGGAGAATCTTTGGCCTATTAAGAAACCCATTTGGTAAGAATCTTTGCATGGTCCAACTTCTAACATCTCCGCTTTTCCCTTTCCATACCGAAGCTTCCCATTTTGGCTTCCTTTCCTCTGTCCTGCAATGCAATGAACGAACGAAAGGAACCGCGATTTTACTAACCTTATTATCCTCTTAAGTACTTTCCCCATATTTTGTTTTTAAACGGTTTGTTATATATTTAAAGTTTGTTTATAGAATTCGTCATGTTAAACTAAAGCGTTAAATATGTTTTTGGTCCCTATAAATATAGCGAATTTTGTTTTTAGTCCCTCTAAATTTTTTTAGGCACTTTTGGTCCCTACATTATTTCTCGTTTGCAGTTTTAGTCTCTGCCGTTAATTTTGACTAACGGAGCTGACATGGCACCGCTTATGTGTCTAATTTTAATGTGCTGGCACCCATTATTTGTTTCCATGTCATTTTATTAATTCCACATAAGGTCCATACTGAAAAATTAAAAAACTAAAATTTAAAAAATAAAAACCCAGATTCGGTGGAGACCAAATCCCGAATTCCTCTAAGCTCATCACCCTCACTTTCATTTCATCCCAGCACCATGTCCCTCTCTCTCTCTCTCTCTCTCTCTCTCTCAGCGAAGTTGGTGGCTTGAAACCAGAGAAGCTTGTTTCGGCAAGGCCCAACATAACCAAACTGGAACAGTTTCCAATGTCCTGTGGCAAAGGACCTTCAAGATTTTTGTTTCCTCATGATCTTACTTGCAATTTCACCACTCAGTTGATTATCATATAAGGTCAACTTTTCTAGAATTGTTGGGTACCCAGATTTTTGTTTCTTCATGATCTTACTTGCAATTTCACCACTCAGTTGATTACCAAGAAAATCCACATACGTTAGATCCAATTCTACTACCTCGTTTTAGAGATTCATATCCTTGCCTTATCTTCATTTGGGTTTTGGGTTTGATTGAGAACCTCAACATGTTATCTTCATTCCACAACGCTCTGTTTTGCAGTGCTAATTTACACACTTAGACATTATTTCAAAGTATTCCACCAGCAATGGAGTCGTGAAAGAGATGAAGAAGGGAGGTTTTAATTTAATTTATGTGTTTTTAATTTCCACGGGCCTTCATGATAATAGAATGGGTGTAGTATCGCCGTGGTTTCGAACAAATTTAGGCCGTTTCTTGGAGCAGGTACCTGCAGGGTTATAACAAATATGGATGAATATTTGGGGTCACTACAGAATTTGTGACGATGAGATAAAGGCGTTTAATAAAGATTGAATGGCAAAGTAAAAAATGTTTTATGGATGCATCCGTGAACAACCTGATCTGCTATCGTTTAACGTAGGATACGCTGTGGAGTTTAATGGATTCTCTGGTCCATGGTAGTTTGGGGTGGGATCTGCCGGTGTAGGCAAGTTGGTGATATGATCAGTTGGGGTGGAAAACGATTTTTGGTTGGAGGAATTCATTACGTTAGGAATATATGGTTGCAATGGTGTGTAGAGATGGTAACTTTATTTGTAATAAGTAATGTTCTTATATAGTGGTGATCCTCAGGATGTTAGATGATGTGTTTTTGATCTTGAAAAAAAGATAAGTGATAAATTTTCTAAGTGGATGTGTGGGATACTCGTGTGAGAGTGAAACGAAAGCTCCTTTATATATAGGTAGGAAAGAAATTGCAGGTGAATGGTGATCAGCAGTCGTATGCGGGTCAAAATAATTATAAAGATAGAAAATATAGTACAAGGTAAGTAACATTGGTCGTCTCTCGAGGACCTCCAAGTAATGAAATTATCAAAACAAAGAACCAAAATAAAATCCTCTTAAAATAAAATCAAGTTAATTCTAATTTAAACAAATTAGATTCTCTTAATGCTTTTGCGATCTACATCAGATAGTTGCTGAAGTGGTGGTCGGTGGTGGTTGAAAAGTGATGGTTGAAGAATGATGGTCTGAGTTGTGGTTGGTGGTGGTCGAAGTGGTGGTTAGCAGTGGCCAAAGTGGTGGTCACTGGTGGTTGAGGTGGTTGTTGGCGGTGGTCAGATTGGTAGTCATCGACCATTAGTGATGACCTGTTAGTTTCAAAACAAAAACAAAAATGCTAAATTACAACAAATGTCCTTTAATTTTTTATGACTTTTTACGAAAAATTTGTATTTTTGGGACAACTTTATTTATATATGATTAGCGTTTTATTTATATGTGTTCCTTGTTAAAAATAAGGCAGTTTGTTAATTTCAAACATTTCAGGACTTGTTAAAAATAAGGCAGTTAGATCCCTAAAGACTGAACTGGTTCGATCCCAAACCTCCAAACCTGTTAAAAATGCATTGAGGGGGGGGGGGGGGGGTCGGATGTGTTTGATTCGTGAACATAACACATTCAGTGCTTGCTTCCTGAAAAAAGCGTGCGCATAGATCATTAATGGCAATTTGATTTTTTCGCTAGTTTTGGGGGGTGCCCATTGAGTAGGAAAGGGGGTTGTACGAATTATGGGCCTTCATTTTTAGTCTTCTTTAAAGCCCATTATACTAAGCCTAAGCCGTAACCCAGCTTAATTTCTTATTGTGCCTCTTGCCGTTCTTCTTTAAACTATTCATTTGCGTGTTATATTTTTCTTTCATTTTTTAATCTTCTTCTACGCAGATCTGGCCGTTTTCCTCCCCCTCCCCTTCTTGTTCCAAAGAAGAAAACTGTAAAAATCCTAACCCTAACTAACCCCTTATTGTTTCGACCAAAACCCCTTTTGTTTCCCCTTTCTGTCACTCTCGATTCATTTCATTAAAAATAACGGATCTGTAATTTAATTGCCACCACATCCTCCATTTACGTTCCGATCCCAATAATGTTTCATCTTCTTCCGAAAAACCTCTTTTTTCTCCCTTCTCGTTCTTTCTTTTCATCATCATCGCAACTTCCCAGGCATCTCAATCGATTTCCAGTGCGTGACTTCTCATGTTCATCTTCCTCTCCTACGCAACCTCACTGGAATTGTTCTTGTAACGTTCCTGTAATTGTATGGTGGGATTTTGACAACTGTAGAGTGCCTTCTGGGGTTAGCATTTTGAAGGTAGCACCGTCAATTATGGCAGCCGTTAGAGCTAACGGGATAAAAGGTCAGATTCAAATTGGTGCTTTTGGCAATTTTGAGTCTTCAAAGGCCGACGAGGATGCACTTATTTTAACTGGCATTAGTCGCCACTCCGTTAATTATTCCTTTGGTAAGTGACACAGTTATAATTGTAAATTTTGCATTTGAAATTAATCAACAAACAGGGAAGGAGATGGCATTTGGGTATGCCGTAGATTCTTATCTAATATTATTAGAAACTAATATGAATCATTTTGAAATCAACTTTTGGAATGTTGTAACCCAAAAACTTTCGAAATGTTGAATATTGCTCTTTGTACCCGGAATAAAGATGAGTTTGATTTTATAGGTAATGTCTTGAATAGTCTTCCAATGGCAATAAGGTGGCAATAAGGTAGGAGGTAGAAGAAAATTCTTTTGCATGTTTGTTAGATAACTTCTGTTTTGTTATTTGTTATTGGGCCCCGTTTTTATTGTTGTGTTGAAAATTCACCATTTAACATATTTGTTTGTTAGCCAACAAAATTATGATAAACTTTCACATAGTGTTGGGACTTATTGAAATGTTTCATTCAATTTCATGTTCTTTTAATGACTTATAATTCCATTGTTGTAGGTGGAAATAACAATGCCTATAAAGCTCTTCTTACGGATCTTAAATTTTGGGTGTCTGAAAATCCTCCACCTGCACACCTCTTTCTAATACTCGGTGATAGAGATGATAGAGACTTATCTGGCATATTACATCGGTTAAGAATGAAAAACTACAATATCTTGATTGCATATTCTGGAAGGGCTTCTTATACTCTTTGTAGTGCAACTACTATAATGTGGCAGTGGTCTTCAATCCTCAAAGGAGATGTTACAGGAAAACATTTCAACTATCCTCCTCCTAGTGGTCCATTCAATTCGTTTTATGGAGACTTGAAAATGTCTCTTGGAAACCCTGCTACTGTGGAACCCAAATCTTCACAAAATGCAAAGATCTTGGAACCTTTCAGTTAAGTGAAGTTCCAAAGTTACTTTATTGGCAGGTTAGGAAGATATTAAGTTGGTACCCTAATGGGGTCTCATCAATGTCATCTACACTTAAAAGTAAGGAAAGGATTGGTAGAAAGGAGGTTGATGGAGTTTGTCACAGCCCATATTCTTCACCTGTCGACAAATCTCTAGTTGAGAAAAAAAGACGTTATGGAACTGTTGAAACATATAGCAAAAGTTCGACTTTCTTTAATTGGATTAGTAGTTGATCGACATTTTGGAAAAGCAGTGCTAAGTCCATTGATTTTACACATCAAGATGTTATTCATTCGAGAAAGCCTGAGTTGTTTGAGGATTCAAAGTCATCTGAAGTAGACCAGATTGCTATTCATTTTGAAGAGCCCAAGTCATCAGAACTGCACCAAGATGTTAGTCATTCCGGAAAGCCCGAGTTATTTACCATCAATTCCTCTAGTTTTGCTAGTTTTGTACTTTTTTTCGTAAGTTCCTTTTCACTATGGATAATAACCATTTTTGGCGTGCTCTGCTCATTCCTTGCTATGATGCGCTACATTAATTGTTTTGTGAGGTTTCTTTTAAAGTTGTGTCACCTTCCAATATTTATGATGCTTACTATGCAACTACTTGTTGAAAGAATACTTTAGTAATATTTTGCTACATGTTATTTTTGTCAGGATATTTTGCTACATGGTGCAAATGGTGTAAGATTTCTAGATTTCTCTTGTTGTATGAAACTCCACAACTCGCAAAATTGTAGTATTCATCATATTGAGACCGAGATGCAAAACTGAAGAGTTCCTGGTTGAAGTTATTTATTTTATATATTATTTTTAATGTCCTTGAGTTGATGCTATTTTTCGTAGTGGGTTTACAATTGTAAGTCTATCAAAACCTGTAATTGTATTAGGCTGCAAATATGCATATTTATTGATTGCCTCTCGTTATGGTTCTACTTGAATAATTGACCCGTGCATCCACAAGTATAAGTATGTTAGTGAAAATGGTTGTCGAAGAATATACATTTTGAAACTGGATATTTAAAATGGGGGTATGAGGTATTCAATTGTAAGTCTGTCGAAACCTGTTATTGTATTAGGCTGCAAATATGCATATTTATTGATTGCCTCTGGTTTTTTTTTCTTTGGTGAACAACTGCCTCTGGTTATGGTGTTCTACTTAAATACCTCATACCCCCATTTTACCCAAAATGCCCCTGATTTTTTTTAAAATAAACAGTTTTTAGAAATTATTGGATTTATACCTAAATTCAGAATATAAAATATTCATATTTCTGGAAATACGTCAAATTGAGGTATTTTCGGAACCCATTTTGACTTCCGGCAATACCTCAATTTGACGTATTTATGGAAATATGAATATTTTATATTTCGAATTTAGGTATTAATTCGAAAATTTTTAAAAAATTGTTTTTTTTAAAAATAAATTTTTTTTAAAAAACGAAGTTTTTTTTTAAAATTAGAATAATTACGAAAAATAACGATAAATAATTAAACTCGTTAAACTGTGATAACGATAACAAACGAGAGAACGAATACGACTAAAGAAAAAAATACAACTATCTGTCAATCTCTAAATCTCCCAAAGCCTGAAGGAGTCGCTCATATGCCCCGGCTGGAAGGCCCTCTAGTCCCATGTCATAAAGGATATGTCCAGCGGCAGAATCGAGCCTCTCTTCCATGGTCCGTGGAACATCCTCACCTGCTGGCTCCTCATCTGGTACATCATGCTCTGGAGGCGAAGGCAGAGCCTAAGTCAGACGGGAATGGACACTGACTCATACCATGGTAGGTAATCATCAGTGCACTCACCCGCCACGCCTGCCTGTTTATCACTATGACGAAAAGTCCGAGCCGGGCCTGGATACAACGCCAACCTTTGTACAATGGAGTCCGTGGATGGACGTGGGCCTGAAATGGGTGCAGGAGGATCTGCTACACGTATCCAAACTGCCAGCGGACCCTGTCTGCCATATATGGCACAACTACATCGTCCCAGAGCAGCCAACCTCTGAAATAGGAAATGGCGTGGAAAGGAGGGTGCTATCTGTGATCATTCCAAGGGCTCCAAACGACCTGATCCCGCTGTAAGTTATCCAGCCGCTCCCGAAAATCTTTTAGCTTGATCTGCTGCAACGTGGAAGAGTAGTAGGACTATAGGTTTTCCGAACCACACGATGGTGGGAAAATACTCGTAGATAAAAACAATTATATAAATAATTATATAAATAAAAACAATTAAAAGAATAAAAGTAATTAATTAATTAACTAGAGCAGAGAAGTGTATTCGCCAATCTGCGATGTCTCCCAGTAAGAGGCGTAGTTCAGCTGCTCGTAAAGAATGGCCAGAGCAGCTGGACCCCAAGCCCACTAGCCACAATGGTCAAAATCTTGAATAAGAGTCACCCATTTCACGGGCACATAGGTGTGACTCTTATCGGAGAAGATGGTGGCTCCCAACAGGTGTAGCAAATAGCACTGTGCCGCTGCGCCAAAGGATTGTCGGTGAGCGGCAAGTGGGTCAACATGGAGACGTCGTCCAAAGTAACCTTCATCTCCCCTCACGGCATGTGGAATGAGCTGGTCTCGGGATGCCACCTCTCAACAAAAGCAGATATGAGCTCATGGTTGATGTTGTTGAGAGGTGTGGTGTCCAGCTGAAATAGGTTGGCTTGCTGCAACCATGCTGTTATATGTGGGTGGTGTTGGTCTGGTCGAATCTTCAATATCTTGCCCCCATTAGATGCCACCTTTATCTTACCTCGGTCCTGTAAAAAAATAAAAGTAATTAAGAAACTATTAAAACAAATTAATTATTTATTGGTAAAAAATAAATAAGTTAATTATTATTACCTCCTCAATCAGTAGCTTACTGATGTGTAACAGCCTGATTTTCATATTAGTAGTTTTTGTGTATATGTATGAATATAATAGTAACTTTTGTGAAATATTGTGCATCTTGTTAATTATGTATTTTAATAATATTTGTTATTTTAAATGATTTTGTATATTTAGGTGTGTTTGAATTATCAAACATGTAAAAATGGTATTAAACCGTATTTTTATTCTATGTTGGTACTATATTTTTGTTATTATTCAATTATGTTGTTTATAGAGTATTTATAGCCCCTTTGTCAAAAAAAAGAGAGAAGAAGAGTATTTATAGTTGAAATATTATTATTTTAGTTAATTATTTTATTTTATAAAATATTAGTCTTTAAAGTATAATTTAATTTTAGAAAAATAGTTAAGTTAAGGAGGTGTTAAAATGATATCTATATTTAAAATGGCTTTTAAAAATGAACAAAAAACTGATTTTGGGTTTGTTTACTCGCACACACCCCCTGTTTCACTGATTACACCCCTGCCCACTTAACCAACACGCGACCCAGATCCACGACCCGCCCGCGACTTCTTCTCCTTCCTCCAGCCTGCAACTCGCGAAACCCTAAGGATAATCTTCACCAATTTCGTTCTTCACCTACAAGCCACGACCAACCACCAAAATGCACAGACCCACACGAAATCATCCCCTGAGTTCAATTTTAGCATCAATTTCATCAATCGCAGCCTCTATCTCGTGCTCCCGTCGCCCCTTCTTCGCGAAACTCCATAGCCATAGCTACAACAAGCTTCCGGCCACAAGCTGTTCCCTTCGCCATCATTCTCCACCTCAAACTCACGCCAAAATCGTTGTTGAAACGCAACCAGCATAGTTTTCGTTTTGCTCCTTCTCCCTCTCTATTTCACGATTTGGTCCAATTAGCAACGAACCCACCATTGATTTGATAAGAACGAGCTTTCCGTGTAGTTGGATGCCTTCTCAAGCCAAGCCCCCTCCGCGATTCAGATACGGATCTCCGAACTCCGTAACCCATGCATTAATTTCTGATTCGAACCTATGAATTTTGGTTCACAGTTTCCAAAACAACTGTCACCGCATCATATCTCTCGATAGGTACTCTTTTTCGAAACTCAGTTAATTGGCGACTAATTATATTTAGTATTTTCTAACTTTTGGAATGTCATTGTTGTTGTTGCATAAACCGTACGCGTTCGAGTCGGATATTGTTTCATTGGAGTTAAAACATGCTTGAAAACCTGTGATTCGTCGTAACCGATTTGCTATTGGAGTACACTCTCTTGTCAGGTACGGGGAGAAATGGTTTCTTTTCTATATGGGGAATAGGGGATAGGGCTAAAATAGTACTACCTCCGTTCTTAATCTTTGGTACTTTTGGCTTGTTACACATATATTAAGGTATCATTAATTTGTGTTGTTTAAGTACTAAAATGCCCCACTTGTAGTTGTATTGGGATAATTGAAATTAAAGTAAAATAGTCTTGGGATAATTAATTCATGCGTTGGAACTCTAAAAGAATAAATAAATATAGAGGGTATATTAGGAAAAATTAGGTGAATTGTACATTGGGTTTTTAAAAGTACCATTGTTTTGAAACAAAAATAAAAGGCCAAAAGTACCAAAGATCAGGAACGGAGGGAGTATTTATTGTCACTGTTCATATTTGTTTGTGTGTACTTGTTTAATTCATTTTGGATTACTGTAAATAATTCAGGTGATTGTAACTATTATAGATGACCGTAAATTAATCAATTTAGATGACTGTGATTAAATATTCTGGATAACTGTAATTATTTAAATGTGTGTAAATAGTTCGGATGACTGTAATTTAATTACTTGGATAATGTGCTGAGTTTATTGAATGATTCTAATATGAGTAGATTTAGCTAGAGAATTAGTTAACATGAATCGTAAGTCACCTAAACGAGAAGGAAGAGATAACTATACGACTATAGGATGAGATAATGTCTATTGTGTTGCTGGATTATAATGATAGGTACTAAACGATACGAAGTTAATAGTGTTTAAGTTTGGGATTGATATTTTAATATCGGTCAATGTAGCCAAGTTTGACTTGGACCTAGTAAAGTCATTAAATGACTTGTCGTTTGTAATAGTGGTCATTATTGGTTTGCGTTATGTGTATTGTTATGGGAGACTTGTCGCACAATGGACAAGTTATCCTTCGTCGATGATTAGCCAGCTGTTTAGTGTTGAAGAATCTTGCTGCAGCATGAGCGAGAACTCGTTGCAGTATGGACGAGCGATATCTTCGTGATCGAGATTCGTTGAAGGAACCTTGTCGCAGCATGGGCAAGGACTCGTCGCAGCATGGGCAAGGACTCGTCGCAGCATGGGAGAGCCGTACCTTAAAAGTTGATGATTGTAAGAGGAACCTTGTAGCAGTATGGGCGAGTCGTACCACAATAGTTGAAATTGTATAGGAGGAACCTTGTCGCAGTATGGGCAAGGACTCGTCGCAGTATGGGCGAGTCGTACCTCAAGGATGGTAGGGATGATGATAGGTGGGGTGGTAAGCAAACGATTATGGGAGTACTATTAGAGACAACCACGACCCGGCCTTGCGGGTAGGCCCAGTGGGAGGGTCCTAAGTGGGGCACTGCTAGGGCGTTCCATAAAACACTGGGGGTACCCTGACTAGACTCTATCTATTTCCCGGGATGTGAGGGCACTTGCATCCGCTTACCCAGAGTTAGATGGATCCTGAATTATCGCGGAGTAGTGGGTAGGATCTTCTCGACGTTGCACCAGATTCTGGAGGACGACCTTAGTTGATGAATGACCAAGCACGTGTGACATGTTCGTTGGATTCACTAAGTGTGGTATTCTTCGTTCCTTGAAAATGATGATCTCAGTTGATGATTAACCGAGTATACAGACTATGTTTGTCGTATATACTGTAGTGATTTTTATAGTGTGATGTGACCTCAGAACTTTTACGTACGAGCCCTTTGTAGCTTCACTTTGTGACACCTTGCTGCATGGACATGCTGTGTCTGTCACTCTTTGAGGGTGACTGTTTGATATTGATTTGATGGATTGTGGTTATCTTTACTGTTTTAGTCCCAGTCTTATGTTGCTTATATGGTTTGGACGCTCTTTCTCACCCGTGCACCACTTTTTTAGATTGGCTTCCAAGTGTCGTTAGAGTAGCAGTGCAGCGGTGGAGATATGATCACTACAGATCACGGAGCTTGTAGTGTGATACTATTTTTTGGTATCGGACCCTCGCGGGCGACCCACGCAGTGTCCCAACGCTGTCAACGAAGGACTAATCTGCGCTCGCTACTTGGGGCTCTTAATCATTTCGCTGGCCAACACCCTATTTGACGTAGGCGGGAATCGAACCCGGGAGCAAACCGGATCGACCCCCACCACGTCCCAGCAGGAGCCTGAACCACTGGGCTAGGAGTGTTGGTTAGTGTGATACTATGTGTTGATGTTACTTTTTATTTAATTGAATTAAAGGTTAATTGCTCTGGTTATGTGACATCGGGTTTGGGTTGTATTTTTTGTTATATGTCAGGTCATTCTTGTTACTGTATTAAAAGAAATATCTTATTGCTACAGTTTTTGATGTTATTATAAATACTGTTTATATGATTTTATTGAAGAAAGGTTTTGTCGCATAGTCTTTATTATTACTATAAATTGTTTTAAGAGTTGGACGATATCTTTTACTCACGAAGAATATTTCAAGAAATGAATTGGCAATTTTATTTGAAAAACAAATTTATTCATTTTCGTAACTTTTTACTTATAATTACTTCGGGGTAAAGGGTGTCACATGACGCAATGCAGATCCAAATGGCGCAACAAAAGCTGTTCAGCAGGTTAAGCGTCATGCTGAGCAGCCTCAGCCTCAACCTCTTCTATCTGCTCATGCTGAGCGTCCTGCATCAAGTAATCCTGCTGAGTAGGCTGCTGATAATGCTGCTCAGGTTCGTGATAATGAGCCTGCTCGTGATAATGCTGCTGCTCATGCTGTACCGGATCAGCCCCGCGTGTGTTCTCTCGGTCTCGGACAAGCCTCTGACGCTCAGAAGCGTGACCTGCCTGTCTCGCCCTCAACCTAATCCTCATCCTAGTGCCAGGAGGACTACTTTGATCATCTCGTGGTGTTGGTCCAGACGACTCGCCTCGCTCAAAGTTTCTTGATCTGGTTGTCACAGGAAAAAATTAAAATCAAATTTTTAAAAAATTCAAAAAATTCCGGAAATACACGTAAATTCGGAAAAAATCATTAAAATTTCCGGAAACACACATAAATTCGGGAAAAATTCGTAAATTTTCTGGATATACGTCAAAAAGGTGTATATCCGGAAGTCAAAATGCGTTCCGGATATACACCCAATTAACGTATATCCGGAAATTCCCCAATTTTCCCCCAAAAAACCTTCCAAATTTACGTATTTTTACATATATATCAGGAAAATTTACAAATTTTTTCCGGAAATACGTTTATTTTTGGAAACTTTAGAGAAAATCACTTACTTTTTACGGAAATATGACTAATTGAGTATATATATATATATATATATATATAAATTTTTGGAAGTTTTTTTAGGGGCATTTTAGTCCATTTGGTCATTTATGGGGGTATGAAAAAAAAACCTACATTTGAATGGTGGTATTTTATATGATTTGAAAATAACACTTAAACTATTAAAACTTCCTATTATCTCGTTATTATTATGCAGTGGTTAGAGTTGTTCAATGTATTCTGAATGACGATGATATTGGTGAGCATACCATAAGATTGTCATGTCATATATATTATATATTTGGTGAACGCAAAGCACAATGTGTACTCAAAAATATAAATTTTATATCAAGATTATATTACTGTATATTATTTATTAATACAATTTTATTTTTGGTTTTATTTAATTATCCTTACATGATCCATTTCAATGCATAAATAATTTTTTATAAAGGTATGTAGAAAGTAGATTATGAAAAAAGAAATGGTGATTTCTACTCAACACAAGAAAATAATTACATATTTATTGGAAAAAAAGGAATAGAGTTTTTGATACAAATAATGATTTGTGATGCAAAAAATCAATTTTTCTACAACAATTTCATAAAAACAAAAAGAAAATATTTTTACATTGTATCAAAAATTTGTCATGTAACGCATTTATTTGAACATGCAAATAAGTTACTAAAAATGTTGCGTAACTTATGAGAACATAAATTTTTGTAGTTTTTTTTTTTGGAATTCAGACCATTGTTGGGGTGCTTCTCCGTGGTTTTGTGGATTCGAGAAATCAACTTTGTCCTTGTATCTTGCAGCATAATCTCGCACCGATTTTGACGACAAACATGTATGTGAGTGTGTTTGTAATATCCTAGTATCTCTAGCATAAAGGGAATACTAAAACATACAAATTAGCACATATCATATATGACTTCCTATTTAGATATTGAACACAACTAAATTTTTTCGATGAATAACATCAAACAATCAAAAGATTCCATAACTTAAACTTAACCATGTCTTACAATATCCTCAATACCTAGTGTTCAATATCATAAACAAGAGTAGCGAAAACGATTACACAACTTTAAACATGATCAAGTCATATGATCGGGATACAAAGACAACAAGGGAAACTATAACATAAACATAAAGAACTAAGTCTTCATTCTTCTTCTTGAGCATATCACCTACTTGTGCCTCTTTGCATTTCTTTTTCCCTGTTTCTAACAGTGAGATACAATCTCAGTGTTCTACCGAGACCCCTAACTACACTCGTTATTCAATTATGAACCCTTTTCATTCGTAGTTCAATTTATAAACTACGTGTCTTTTTAACTTAGCACAACACCGACCGCAGCTTTGCTAATCCCGGTAATCCGTGCAACTTAACTCTAGCACAACACCAACCGCAGCTTTGCTAATCCCAGTGAACCCCATTCACTAGTCTATACCATAGTGCTTAACTTAAGGCATAGGTTAAGGGCTCATGACCTTCCCTGTCTAGTATGCTACCTCTCTGGGTCGTCACCCATATAAGTCTATAATGACTTATCCGTCTCGTACATTTAAACCTCAATTTAGTCGCTAATGAACTATTTGTCCATTATATTATCATGTCTTAGAGCTAATTCGAACTCATAGTCCTTTGAATTATAATATTACCTTGAACACTATCGTTTAACTAGCCATACGGTTATATTAAACTTTTATAACCCAACTCATTTACCAAAAACATCTCAATTAGGCTTAAAAACGATAGCATAATTGGTTTAATATTATGGAAAATGGTTGGGAAGAAGATTAGAAGAGGTTTCGAATCCAAAAGAGCGACGAAACGAGAATTTGGCTTTCGAGTACAGAACATCTCGCACGGTCCGTGTGCCTTAGGCGCACGGGTCGTGCCTACTGCAACTTTCACAGACACAGTACGCACGGTCCGTGGCACAGAGGGCATGGTTCGTGCGCTATCAGCACACCAATTTTGTTTCGTTTTCTCGTTTTCGCTTTTCCGTTCGCGTCCAATCCGTAACCCAATCAACTCTCAACTTAAAAACAACTATATATCACTCAATACCAGTCCAAACAATGTACAATATCAAGCAATACACCAAGAAATTTTATTCGTTCTGAAACACAAAATTCAAAGTTTTGAAAAGTAACGATTTTCGACTCAAAATTTTTTGAAACGAACAATTATCACACAACCAATCACATTTAACAGTCAATTCAGAAACAAAACAAAAGCTAAAGGTGAGCTAAACTCACCCGAAGTGATGATATCGCAAACAATCAAAACTTCACCCAAAGCAACCAACAAAGTGACACTCGAACAATCCCTGTAACGACTTCCTACGCTCCGACGAATCGCGAAATCACTTCAAATTTGAACTTCAACCCCCCAACCCCCCCCCCCCCCCCCCCCCCCAACTACTGAACCTCCCTTCCAATGCGCTTCAAATCACAATGTAACCTCAGTTCTACTCTAATCTAGTCTTCATTTGGACATGCAAAGTTCCTATTAGCTCAAAACTCCATTTTTGGCCAAGTAAAGCTTAAATTTCAAAAATAATAGAAGTGAGTTAGAGGGGAGATGAGCTACTGAAATTGGTGTCATGGGAAAGAGAATTGAAAATGGAAAAGAATGAGCTAAGGTTTATTTACAAGCAACAATGGTGGTGGAAGTTCTCCTCCCTTCTCTTCTCCCTCTCCTTCGCGTCTCTCTCTTCTCTCTCCACTCTCTCTTTTTCTAATTTTCTGAAATGAAGTGTGGGTTTGAGTGATGTTTGTTTTTTGTTTTTCAGCTGAAGATTTAATGAAGTGGGAAATGACCAAAATGCTTCTTTTTCCTAATTCTCACTTAAAACCCATTTCTAATCAATTAAGCATACCATAATTCATACAAATTATATAACTTAGATAATTAAATATCGCTTTCATAATTCTAACATATCTATGACTCGATTTATTAGTTAACCGAATGAGCAATCGCTAGTTAATTTCGTCAATCGAAATTAGCCGAACTAGAGATGTTACAGTGTTAACCAATCATATGCATAACATGCATTCGTGGGTATCTCTCGTCATTATTACCCGATTTTTTTGACACGAGGAAGTTCTTCTATTGATAATCACTGAGGGTATGTTTAGATTAGAAGAGAAAGAGAGAAGAAAGAAAGAGAGAATAAAGTGAGTAGAAGAGAAAAAGAGGTGATAAATAAAGTAGATTAGAGGTGTTGTTTGGTTTAAGGGAGAAAGAAATGATAAATAAAGAAAGAAGTGTTGTTTAATTAACTTAAAAAACTAGCTAAATATTTAATTAAGAAAGAAGTGTTGTTTAATAAAGAAAGAAATGATAAATAAAGTAGATTAGAGGTGTTATTTAATATTTAATTAAATTAGCAAAATATTTATTTTAATTACCTAAATAATTATTTTAATCATTATTTTTAATTAGTTAAATACTTATTTAATTTAATTAAATAGTAAAAAGAATTAGAAATACCATAGTCAATGTTCATCCAGCCCAAATGAAGAAGAATTATCTCCTTCCAAACCTTATAGTTGTCACCATTTAGTTCCGGAATGTCGCACTTAATATCAAAGAAAATCGCAAAATTACTAACTGCAAAATTCAAATATACATGCTCATTAGTCATAATTGGGCAAAAAAACGGTCCTAAGATTAAAAAAAAATAATTCCAATATAGTACAGTTTTTTAATTATATACCAAACTAGCACACTTTTTTTTCAGTTGAGAAGTCTCAACCCCCCATAGAGACTTCTCAACATGTTTTTTTTTAAAATTTTAATATTATTAATAATACAAATTATTTATTTATATATACTAAATAATTTTAAAACAATTTTATATAAAAATACCTAAATTAATTAATCCCTAAATTAAAATATAAGCACATAATTAAATAAAAAATTTATACAGATCATTATTATGAATTATAATTTAATTACGTAAATACTTACGAAAAAATTAAGAGAATAAAAATTGGAACATAATATAATATAGATAAAAGACAGAAATAAACATCAAATTATTCATTCAACACAATAATAGAAATACAATAATAGAAATACATCATCGAAAGTAATGGAACCAAACATTTATTGGTAGTGCTCATCAGACCGTTGGACGATTCAACCGACGGCTGATCTCATCGGCTGAAATAGTGGTTTGAACGCAGAACTCGATACCGCGTCTTTGAGTATAAGGGTAAAACCTCTCATGCAGCTCAAACATGTGTCGAACGTGTTGGTCAGTCGTAGACGACGTGCAACACCTACTCGGCCAACCGTTGAAAAGAGCGAAGAGCCTATGCCTCACCGCCACTCCACCTACAACCCACCAACATATCAACATTATGAGTCGGCCAACCAGTCAGTAGAATACACGCCTCAACCATATAGGTATTCACGGCTTCTTACGACCAGGAATTTTTAGGTCCTTTGCTTAGTCCCGATTATAATACGTCGGAACCATATAGATATTATCAATCTATTTTGGAATCTGGACCAACATGGAACCCCGACCAGGCAGGACCTAGTTCATCAACAGGGTACCAATATGAACAACCAGTTGCCCCTGCACCTGGCCACACTGAACTAGACCTACCAGCACCACGTCCACGTCGTAACCGTCGACCGCCACGTTGTGGGACTGGGCACCATCTAGGAGAATAAAAATTTGTCTTTCAATTTATTTGTACAACTCTTGTAATCTTTTGTAATATATAATTTCATAAATGAGTTTAGTTGATAAATTAATATTAATGTTTCAATTATATTTAGTTTTACATATTTATTTATTTAATAAATAAATATGTTGGAATTTATTAATATAAATACAAATTTAGTATATATAAAATACAAATTTAATATAAATAAATATATTAATTTATTAATTAAACTAAATTTTAAAATTATTTAGTATATATAAATAAATAATTTGTATTATTAATAATATTAAAATTTAAAAAAAAAACATGTTGAGAAGTCTCTATGGGGTGTTGAGACTTCTCAAGTGAGTTTTTAAAAAAATTTGGTTTTTTCAGTTGAGAAGTCTCAACCCCGGGTTGAGACTTCTCAACTGAAAAAACCAAATTTTTTGAAAAACTCAGTTGAGAAGTCTCAACCCGGGGTTGAGACTTCTCAACTGAAAAAAAAGTGTGCTAGTTTGGTATATAATTAAAAAACTGTATTATATTGGAATTTTTTTTAATCCTAGGACCGTTTTTTTGCCTCATAATTGAGACAAAAATAAATTTCATGTTTTAATGCAAACATGTCTTAGTTTGTTAAAGTAGTGACATAATATTTGCATGTTGGCTAAAGTCTTACTCAATTTGACTCATCATATAACTCAATGACAAAACTGTCAAGTCATGTTCAAAGTATGAGTTCCTATGGGTAGATTAATAAATACAATGATAAACTACAACCAATATTTTTAACGTTATTTTAAAATTAATATATAATTCTTATCAATCAAAGATGTTGTGGCTATTTCTTAATTGACTAAAATCATATTAATCACTAAACATGGTTAATTTTCTACATGGAGGTAAATAGTTGCATGGTATTCCAAATCATGCAAATTAAATGAATCTAAGCTCCGTAACTTTCATGTGCATAAATAATTTAATATAACATTGCATGTTTAAATAAATACTCAATTAAACATACAATATTGTTACTGAAATAAATAAATAAATGAGCACATTAATATAACTTAATGACAACTAGGGCATCATAAATAAATTCTGCACAACAACAAGATAAATAGAGACAAAGCGGAACTGTCTTATCTCTCAAGTGTGCAGCAAAATGGTAAAGCAGCAAATCCTTTCACTCTCCCTAAATCTCCTTCCTTCCTCTCTATCTCTCTCTTACTTTAACTCTCTCTAATCATGAAAAATTATAAATAAATGATGAGAGAGAATGAAAGTAAGCGAGATATAGAGAGGAAGGAGGGAAATGTAGGGAGAGTGAAAGGAGAGGATTAAGTCTAGTCTGCAAGCACTTACTAGTTACCACCATGTCCACTCATTTTTTTTTTGGTACATGTCCACTAATTCTTTTTTGGTGAAGGTGAACTAATATGAACTCATTTCTTTCGTCTGAGTTGGAAGTCATTTAGTCAACAAGTCATGTGCATGTTACGAACTTAAGTAAAATTATTCACTCCTACAAGTCAACCTTACTGGCTCAATTGTCAGTTTGTCACTTTCTTTAACATCAAACATAAAGCTAATTTATGTGATCTTAAAGATATTAAAATTCAGACTATAAAGATATTAAAATTCAGACTATGTGGTCATCAATAATTATAAAGATATTAAAATTCAGACTATTTTAAACTGCAAATAATTATGGGTTATGTTTTACTTTTTATTTTTGGGGGCCCTCATTTACTTTTTTTGAGGTTGGGCCCTGTGCGGAGGAACGTCTTGCACTTGTTGTTAGACGGCCCTGAATTGGATTGCCTTATTTTGTTTAATCTATGAGATCTTAATTCGATCTATTCAATTGGATTACACTTGAGGTGAGTGGTAAGAGCTTAGCTTTGTATTCTCAATGTGCTGAATTCAAAATTCCTTTAGAGCAAATTGTAAAATAATCATTATTGCCACTTTGACTAATAAAAATTTCCCCTACCCGAATTTTAAAAAAAAATCTATTCACGTGATACAACTTTTTCAACCTTAGTCTTATCATAGTCAAAATTTATTTTATAATAATTTTTTTAAATAGCTCATACACCCACCTCCAAGAAATTTATAACAATTTTAATAAATTATTTCAATCACCTAAAAAATATCTCTTCTTTTTTGCAAATACTAGAAAAATACCAAAAAAAAAGTTTAAAACATAATTCCCAAAGCATCAGCCTTCAGTGGAGCTGTCAAATTGGCCCCTTGGCTTGACCCAGCTTGATCTACTGGACCAAAACGTTAAAGTGAGCTGGCCTAGGTCAACCTAATTGTCGACATGGTTGTATTTTTTGTAGTCCAACCCAAAACACTGGGTCATTAGGTCGGACCTACGACCTGGTCTAACTTTAACAAAAGAAACCAAAATATGTTAAAAACATAAAGGTTTTTTTGTTGTACCCCCACCCTTTTTCATTTATACCCCCCACAATAAATTTTTGGACAAAAATACCCCTTGAAACATTTGACTAAATTGGATCTATGTGACAGATAGGTAGATCCGATTCATTTTTTTGCAAAGCGTATGTATGTAGATCCAATAAGATTGGAACAATTCCATTCGGATCTACATTGGGAGACGATAGTTTAAATTTCAAAAGCGGATGTATCTATATGCGAGATACATCTGATTCGTGTAAAAATAAAAACGGATTTACCTATCAATGGGGTTACATCCGATTTGTTAAATGCAAAGCGGATTTAACCCCACCCTTAGGTAAATCCGATTTGAGTTAAAATCGACGACCAGATTGACTTTCCTGCCCCAACAACTATTTTTTCAACGGTGTAGATTGCACAGATAATATCAACCGTTAATAATCATTGACGAATTCTATAAATACTCACTCCCTCCCTCATTCTTTTCACAACGCTCGGATGAGAATAGGCTTTGCGGTATACATCATGGGGGCAACATCACCATGAGAGAAGATGGTGTCTACTTCTGGAGTCCGAAGCCGGTGTTATGCAGAATCCACCGTGCCATGGGGTTTGAAGGATGATGTGTGGTCAAAAGTTCAAGTGACCAGTGATGACCGTGACGTAACTAGTATCACTTATAGCAAACCCGATCGTGGAGATGATGACCACAATGTCCTTCTCGTCCATGTCTATTAAGACCGACGAAGACGTGACGAACATGTTCGACATCCATGACACGCTTCAGGGTATAAGCCGTTGGAGCTGTACGTGGAAACACAACAGAGTGTGAATGAGATTTTACGTCGTCTGCGAGCACTGAAATATTAGGGTTTAGTATTTGTCTATTTTTATTGTAGTTGGTTATGTTTTATCTTTTATGTAACTTTGTTTTATCGCATGAATGAAATCGAAAAATTAATGAAACTAGTCAAATATAATAATAAGCAAGAAATAATAATAATAATAATAATAATAATGATAATAATAATAATACTAATAATCAAGTGCTATAAAAATAGTTCAAACATACAACTGTACAACAATACAGATCCACAAAAGTCCCTAGCGCTCACGCCTCTCTAACATATCCAACAACTGCGTGTAGCGAGCGTAGGTCCGACTGCCCATCCGAATGTCTTCGCTACGAAGCCCCAGCCGAATCTCCTCCTCCAAAATCTCCAACAGCTCTGCATGTCCCGTCACAGGCTGTGGTGCAGCTGGCTGTACTGGTGGTTGTGGTGGTGATGCAACCTGCAAGAGTCTAGGAATAGATGCTCTGACGTACCACTGTAAGTAGTCCACATAAACCTGACCCAACTCCTGAGCAGCATGAGTAGTCTACATCACCTCCTGCACACTCGACATATAGTGGGCAATCCGAAAGATGCAGTCAGCATGGCTAGGACGACCGGTAAGAGGGCGACGTGGGATGACCTGCACCAGCCCAAACTGTCGGAGGCACCTATCCGGCATGTAGGGAACAGTGATGTCTCCCCAGCTGAGGTATCCCTTGTAGAGTGAAACCCGCTCAAAGGGTCTAACCCCTCGATGGCCCTCAAACGGACGCCAACAGACATCATCGGGCGTGAGGGAATCAATCCTCTGCCTATATGCCCTCAACTTCAGTGCATCTGTCTTCTTTCTCTTCCAAATCCCACAGAGTGCTTCGCCCTGCAATCCAATGGGTTGCCTCTCCACTAGCTGAGGAAAGTACCATAAAATTTAGCTCTAAAATACAAAGATAAAAAAACTAAATTAATTAAATTAACTACTTAACAGAAATTTAATGTGGACGAATACCCAATTAATTAAATTAAAAAATTAAGTTAATTAAAATTTATTACCTGTAATAGGGACGCATACCCAGCTAAATGTCTCGCCTGGTCCAATGAGGCGTAGTTCAACTGGTCATACATGAAAGCAACTGCTCCTACCCCCCATGCGTATAATCCAACACCAGCTGCACTAACGTCCTCAAGTAGCAGCAGCCACTTGGCCTCAGCCCTGTCTCCAGTCTTCACCGTGAAAATGCTCCAGCTTAGAACCAGAACGATCATCACCCTAATAACAGGAGCAATGTCATCGGCAATGGAGCTCACTCTAACTATCTCCTAGAGCCACTCAAAATTGTAGTATGGCCCTAAAGCAGATCGACACTCAGCAGCAGCCTCCTCATGAGTCACCCCGAGATATGCGACAGCTAGCTGGATTGCCTGATCAGTGGTGATAGATGTGGGTGGAGATCTGTAGTATCTGTCGGAGATGGGAAGATGCACCAAACATGAGACGTCATCCAAAGTAATTGTCATTTCAACGAATGGTAGGTGAAATGACGAAGTCTCCTAGTGCCATCTCTCAACAAAAGCGGACAGCAGCTCATGGTTCACTGTCAGATGTCCTGTCTGGACGAGTGGGGCTAAACCGGAAGCTGAGAACCTCTACCAAAACTAGAGGTTTTGGGAATACCTCAGTAGTCTCTTACCCAGTTTGTTACCATGGTTGGCAACCTTCAATTTACGCTCATATGTCTGAGTCTAAAAAAAATAAAAAAATATTAGGCTATGTAAAGCAATAAATTCAACAAACAAGACTATGTAAATAAATTCAACTTACCGGCGTCCTCAGTACACGAGAACAAACATGAGAAGTCAGCCCAGCGAATAGAGAAGGTTGCTCCTGATGGTCCTCTTCTTTATGCTGATGCTGCTGATACTGATGGTGCTGCTGATGGTGGTACTGCTTCTGATCGTCCGCCTCCTCATAGTGCTGCTGCTCAGCCATATACTGGTCCTCAGGCATATACTGGTGCTCCGGCATATACTGCTCAGGATATGAGTCGTCCTGCTGCTGCTCGTACTGATAGTTTGGGGACTCCTCCACCGGCTGCAGTCTACTCTCAGCGCGCCTACGCTGGGTGGACGCATGTCCCGCAACCTTGTGGCAGGTGCGTGTACTAGGAGCAGACGACGACGAGGATGCCTGCTGCACAGTCCGTTGAGAAGACGACTCCCCTCAGATCCTATGTGACACTGAAAAACAAAAACCAAACAAATTAAAAAAATGGAAATCAGATCTAGGTAGGTCCTACGGGGAAATCGTATTTAGGTAAATACGACTTATTATTTTTGAAGGTTTTGGAGGATTATCGTATTTAGGTAGATGCGATGCGAATTTTGGGGAAAATCGGATATACGTTGGGTAAGCTAAATCTGATTTCCTCTGAAAAAATTCTGGTCAAACGAATGTAAGTGACAAATGGTAAATGTTTTGCAAATTTGTTAAATTATTAAGGGTATTTTCGTTTTTTCGCAGGATCCGTGGGGTATAAATTCAAATGGCGGGGGTACAAAAAAACCCAAACATAAAACAGTTGGCCCAACTTGGCCCATGGGACAATTGGGCTGGACCAAAATGACCCATTCATTTTCAGGTCTCTATTTAATGAGACCAACCCAAAACACCGGACCTTTGGGCCGGACCGTTGGATTGGGTCAAAATAGATAGCTATAGCCTTTTAGGCTATCAATCAAACCCGTTAGGAGGATTCAAATACAAACACAAGAGAGTTACTACCGTGTAGTTATTGCCAAGAAATCGGGACAATATCCCAATCTCTTCTTTTCGTCAACAACTGATTTTTCTTTCATGGAAAAACCTACTCTTAAAATTTGGTTTAGAACCCAACCTTAAAGGGGATACTAGTATTTCACCCGTGCATACATACATGTAATACTGTATTTGTTATAATTTGCTATGAAATTATAAAAATGTTGAAAGTGACAAAATGTAATAAAAGAAAAAGGAAAAACTATATATCAAATTTATTAAAATAATTGTGTTGGAAAAAGTAAAAAAAAACATTTTCTTAAAATATTAATAATGGAGTAAAAGTGAGGAAAAAGTAAAAAAAAATCAACATTTTCTTAAATATTAATAATGGAGTAAAAGTGTGGAAAAAGGAGATTTAATATAAAATATGCACCCCGTTTGCGCTCCTGTTCTCTCTCTCGTTGCCACTACTACTGTCGCCCCCGTTGGCGCTGTCGTTAACGCTCTGGTTGTTGCTTCTGTGTGGCTCATAAAAAAAGTAAATGCCATTTAATTATTGATTTTTTAGGAAAAATGATTTTGGAATTTTTTCTAGCGATCTCGTTTTTTATGTAGTTATTGACTATTTACAGAAAATAAGTTGAATTTTTTTGAGTAGCTTATTGATTTTTAATATAAAATATGCACTCCCGTTGGCGCTCTCGTTGCCTCTCTCGTTGGCGCTCTCGTTGCCTTTGTCGTTGGTGCTCCAATTGGCGCTCTCATTGCCACTCTCGTGCTGCTCACAATAAAAAGCAACTGAGATTTAATTATTGATTTTTTAGGAGAAATTATTTTGAAATCTTTTGCTAGCGAAATCAGTTTTTTTGACAATTGTTAGTGGTTAAATTAATTAGTTTTAGTAGATTATAGTAAATAGTAAATTCTACATTATTTAATATTAATTTATTGAATTTTAGGTAGTTATTTATTTTATACAAAAAATAATTTTAAAGAATAAAGTACGTTATTGATTTTTAATACAAAATATGCACCTCCGTCGGTCTCCCGTTGGCATTCCCGTTGGCACTAATTGATGGTGGTTAAATTAATTGGTTTGAATAGATTATAATAATTTCTATTTAATTTGGTCAAAAAATTTCTATTTAAATAAATTGTTTTAAATAATGATTTTTAAAAAAATGATTTAAAAAAATTAAAATCTAACCGGCGCGTCAGCGCCTGCCAATTTGTCTTTTTGCAGCTTTTTATGTTTTTTTTCTTCTGCTGTCCTATTTTTCTTTCCTGCAAAAAGCTGTTGTCAGCAGCAGACTGTCTCTTTTTTTTTGTCTGCTAAAGCTGCTGTGAGCAGGTAAAAGCTGCAGTTTTTTGGGTTTTAGCAGTAAAATGACAAAAATACCCAATAAAATGGATACATGGCGAGTTAGTGAAATGTCTAAAAATGTGATTTTGCTAGAATGTGTTTTGATTATATAGACTTCCCACAACCCCCCTCCCTACTTATAATCAAATATTTTGCAAATATTTTGATATTCCCTGTCTATCCTTCTTCCTCCTTTCTTCTTCTTCACTTCTCCCCCAACACACCCCTCGTAAACCCCCACACCTCCCATCTTTCCACTCCATACCCTAGCCTACTCCCCAACTTCAATCACATTGTAGCCATCATCCCCACATTCACACTGAATTTGTGCATTGTTCGTTTTTATTTTCTCGAATCGTGTTCTGTTTGGAAGTATACTATCAAACCATTTCAGAAAATTACAATTTTTCCTATTAAAAGGGATGTCCAATATTAAATAGCTCGGAAGTAAACTAAAGAATTAGTTCGAAAAAGCAAGATCGTACCTGTTAAGAGGGATGTATGAGTTTAAGTGGTTCGAAAGTTTACTTCCATACCGGTACAGAATTGGAGAATCAAACCATCACAATTTAGAGGTTACTGCAGAGTCCCTGTTCTTAACATTTGTCTTCTTTTTTTGCATTGTTTTAGGGTCATAAAGTGGCAGAAGATGGTGCAGGAGCAGACTTAATGGTTGTGAACCATACTAGTTCTTCAAAACTGATCATGTATTTGATACCCGTGACAACCTCTTGGCATGGGTACGTTCTATTGGGCGGTCTCTTTGGATGGTGATTGTGATATCCTGATCTGATAACGGACGGAGGTCAAGGAAAGAATACTGCGTTTTGGTTTGTGGAAAAGCGAGGAAATACAAGTATGCTCATTTAGCTCTAACCGAGATTAGAAAATGTTGTTGCAAGTTTAGGCTGAAGGGAAAGTTTATCAAAAAGTATGTAGCCTACATATAATCACATTGGTCTCAAACAAATACACAATACACGTTCAAGGTTACAATCGACTCTACTTCAGGGTAGGATTGAGCTCCAAAAATTGATGACTTATTTGGAGCGTGATATTTATATGTATTTTATTTTTGCCAAAACTTGTATTAATTAAATACAACCTTAGTAACAAAATATAAACAAAAAAGTTTATAAGTTTAGTCTATGTACAAAATACACCCTTGAACTAAACACATAGACTTTTTTTCCTTATATTTTGCAGTACTATACAAATCATCTGAGTCAAAAAGTACAAATTAATTCACTGTGACTTACCCATTGAAAATTTTATATTTTATATATAAAATCATATATAGTTTTTTATATAAAATCATTGACTAGATTTATTTTTTTGTATGATTCTTCTTTACTAGTATACCTTCCCGTGCAATGCACGAGGAACATTTAGGGTTACATTGGTCATAAAAAAATACAAATTATTAAATTCTTAATTTACCCACCCACACACATATATGTAGCATTGTTTAATTGATTTATGTTTGTCAAATATATTAAAGATATTTTTTACCAAGAATGTGTGAGGAATCATAATTATAGTGATTCAATGAATCAATATTATAAACACATTTATATTTTTATCTTTTGACGTTAGTACGATGCATCGTTTCATATTTTACAGTTATTAAAATGTGTCATTCGTGCTGTATTGGTTAATAGCAGTAATGATGTATTTGCAATATGTAATATAGATTTTTTGAATATAAAAAATATAATGATTATTCAAGATATTATGAATTAGTCAGGAAAAAATATTTTAAATTTCTTAATGGCGTGTCTATATAAAGGGTGTCAAAAATAAGGCAATGACAATATCATAATATGTCATCATAATTAGGGCTGGAAATGGGGCGGGGCGGGGATTTGGAGTACTTCCCCGCTCCCCGTCCCCGCCTCCCATATTGTCCCATATCCCCATTCCCCGCTTCGGGAGTTCTCCTCCCCATCCCTGTCCCACGGATCCCCAAGGTCCCGCGGGGACCCCAATAATTTATTCAAAATTAGCAAAAAATTTAAATAAAAATATAATAAAACTGAAAAAATGTATAAAATTAAGACTAAAAGACAAAAATTTAACATTAAATATAAAAAAAATATAAATTAGTCTTGCTTTGATATTTTAATGTTTAAAAAGTATAAATGTAAGAATAAAAATAGTAAAATAGTAAAATTTAATATTTTATTAACATTTTTATTTAAAACACATATAAAATGACTAAAAAAGCTATTACTTATAATAATATATAATAAGAATATTTATGTAATATATTCGGGGCGGAGTCTATGCGGGGCGGGGGATATAGTACTTGTCCCCATCGCCAAATTGGCTGCGGGGGGATTTCCTCCCCAATCTCCGTCCCCATGAGGAAAAATTCCCCGCCCACCGGGCCCCAAATGGGGCAATCCCCGCAGGGATCCCCACTTGCGGGTAGAAACTGCCACCCCTAATCATAATATATCAACGGAGTATGCATAATAACTTATTTGTTACTAACAAAATTAAAGTAGTTTGACTCCATTGACATTGTGGTTTGAAACCAATAAGATTGGGATGTGTATAGAAATTTTATTTGCCAAAGAATGTGTCTCTATTAGGGTATACTTTTGCAAAAACTCTGTGGTGGAAACTGACTAAAACGTTAAAGTTTTTTAAGCATATCCAACGGTGAACTCATTGTGAGTTCTTAAAGTAAACTCCACCATACCACATATGTTTTAAGCAATCGAACAAATTTTTATTCCAATTGTGAACAAAAAAACATAACTTGGGTCTAATAATATATCTCACTTAAATATATTTTTGTTCATTTTATATTTCAATAAAATTAATTTATTGATTGATTTATTTTAAAATATATTTATTTCATTTGTTATTATTTTTTTGTTTTAACAAAAAAACAAAATATGTTATATTAAAAACCATAAAATAGGTTGAATTTGCCTATTTAGTACTAAAAATTGGATGATGTGTGTGGAGATAATAATAATAATAATAATAATACTAATATTATTATTATTATTATGACCAATGTAATAATTATAGCAAATAACTTAATTGTAATTATAATTATAGCAATTCACGAAAGTTAGAAAAATGCAATATTGAAGTTGTGCTATAATATTAAGTGAACATCCTCAATTAAATGGTAATAGAAATAAAGGGATGTTGAAATAGTAACCCAGTGTGGTCAATAAAACATTTTTTTTTGTTTTAACAAAAAATTATGTTATATTAAAAACCATAAAACAGGTTGAATTTGGCTCTTTAGTACTAAAAATTAGATGATGTGTGTATGGTAGTCTTATTTATAGCTGGGTGTGAAAACAAAGCTTTTGGATATAAAAGGCTATTTCGTTCGGCTATGAGCAAGAAGTGTAGGAATGTTGGTGGTGCTATAATGCTTGTATGGTAGTCTTATTTATAGCTGAGTGTGAACCTTTTAGGAGCGGGAAATCGGTTATCTGAGTATTGCAATATAATAATCAATATATAACGATCGATGTGAAACTCCTAAAAAAGATAAAAATAGTAATATAACTAAAATAAAATTTAAAGATAGTATATGCATAAAAAATAGGGATCTAAATTTGTTTAGTTTATTTTAATGAGAATAGAGATGAAGTTGAGGAAAATTAATAATGAAGGTAAAAATGACAAAAAAAAAAGTGAGAAGATACATTCGAAAAAATGTTACTTGAAGCCGTGTTTAAAAAAACGCTAAAAGCTACCCAAATAATGTTCATACCAAACGCGTCTACTTGTCATCCGCTGGCATATGGGGCTTGGCTTAGTTTGTAACTCCTATGAAGGGTTGCAAATATAGAGAGTGCACTAGGGATGGCAATGAGGCCATCGAAAATACTCTCTCTCTCTCTCTCTCTCTCTCTCCCCTCGGGGAATTTTACTTTCTCGTGTCCTCTATATTAATTACAAGATTTCGTATGATTGTTTTCTTTCTCGTGTCCTCTTATAATTAAAGACAAAATATATGAGCCGTTAATTTTAATCGAAGGATTATAATTAAATGTTTTCATATGTTTTCATTTCTCATTGTTGAGAATAGAGCCTTTGAATTGCGTGAAATCTTGAACAAAATGAAACGCAATGACCTAATTAAGCTAGTTGACAAGCCAATTTGATCAAACAACTGAAGAACAAACTGATTGAAATTATGTACCCTGATGAACCCTAATTTCCCATAATTGGGGAAAAACGCGATACGAACGAATTGGGGAAAATTAACAATACAAGAGCCACGATTTGTTGACCCAGTTCAGTATCAAATTGATACCTACATCTGGGGAATTAAGCAAACGCTTAATTCTTGTTGCATTGATCCAAATTGTATCTTGATTTACACGAAGCAAGAAATTCCCAATTTGATTTCCCCCTCACTTCCCTAAGCCCAAAAATCCCGTGTTTACTCTCGTCTCTCATTCCCAATTGAATGTTAATTCGTTACAATGGATAACAGAATCAAAAACTATATAACAAGCTGAATCCTTCAAGTTGGCGCCAAACCAGAAACTTTCAACGGTTAAAACTACCTTTTGATTCTGTCCATTCGCGAGCTGACACGTGGCACAGGGTGAGCTTTTTCAAATTGGTTGCCACATGATCATCACTCATAATAACCAATTGTTCTCGTAATCCTCATATAAACTATCATAAATTTAAAGTAATGTTAAATTGTTAATTAGGGTTATGTAGTTTTTTTGAACTCTTAATAATTTTTAATTTGATAAAATAGCATACATATAAATAACGTATATATATTAAATATTTTTTAAAAAAAAATTATTATTATTTATTAATTTTTTTAATAAAATAATATATATATATATATATGTATATCTTTTTAGATGAAACAATTTTCATAAGTTTTCTATTTAATATTTAAAGCATTTATTTTGAAAGGCACACTTTTCTTTTGGTCTAGACCAGGGTATCCACCGCCGAACGCAGTGACTAATCCCCTCGCTGGATTGGAGGCACCTCGAAGGGTGGGACAGCTGGCCCAGAGATTTAAAACTGTGGATATCTTGTGTTGCAGGTTAAGTTTTGATGATGAAGCAATCGAACACAAAGTGACAAATGGAACTCCAAGGCACAACCAACTCAAGAAGTAAGTGTGTCAAGGGTAGTAGTCCCTAGGAAGTTGGACCGTGTCTTAGGAATGAATTGTAAACCGCTTTTGAAGATCGGCTCAAATCACAAAACACAATATCACTCACACAAATGCACCTAACATATGGTTTCAATTGATAAATAGGTTAGGCACTTGTTGTTTTTAAATGAAATAGATTCATGGCTTAGTGTTTTTAAAAGAAATTGTTTTTAAATAAAGAAATCAATTTCATTCTTATTGTTTAAGCCATCAATCGATTAGGACTTAGTTTTGGAAGCAATGAATCGATTCCTTACTTGTTTTATCAAGCAAAGAATCGATTTTGAGCTTGTTAGTTGCAAGCACAAAATCGATTCATGACCTAGTAGCTTTAAAGCTAGTAATCGATTATGGTTTGTAGCTTTTAAAGAAGATAATCGATTCTCATCCTAATTTTTGTGAAACTTTCCTATTTTCAAGCAAACAATCGATTGTCTTATTTCTTAAAGCAAACAATCGATTCTTGGCTCCTTTGATTTAAGCAAACAATCGATTCCTATCTTTCATTCATTTAAGCACATAATCGATTCCCAACTTTCTTTCTTTAAGCATATAACCGATTATTCACTTATGGAGCTATTCTTTCTAAAGCACACAATCGATTAACATACTATGTTTTTAAAGAAGATAATCGATTGTCCACTTGTAACACAAATTGCTTCAACGGTCATATTTTTTACAAACTCTATAAATAGGACTTAGGATTTCACGTATCACTCACAACCTACAATTTTAAAGAGAAGAACGCAAACTCTCTCACTGTCACACTCATTCTTCACGTTCTTCATCAATTTGAGCTGATCTCTCTCAAGGGTTAGGTTGGGAATCTTCAAGTTGTTGTATTCGCCTTCTCAGAGGTATTTGTTATTTCATTGTAATTTCTTTTAATACTGTTATTGTTTATACTAGAGAGTGGGGAATTTCTCTAGGGTTTTGATTGTAACAAGAGTGGGGTATCTCTTGTTTCAAATTGGTTGTACTAGGGAGTGGGGTATCTCTCTAGGGTTTTTGATTGTAACAAGGGTGGGGTATCTCTTGTTGTAATTGTTTTTAGGGCTCTTGCACAAGGTGGGGTATCCTAGGTGAAGAGCGCCTGAGTCTGTAAGGGTTTTAAAGCACCCGATTGAAAGCTTTAATTTGATAATGGAAAATCTCACAAAGGGTTGTGAGGACTGGACGTAGGTCACTGGGA
This sequence comes from Astragalus glycyphyllos, assembly GCA_963573325.1. Classification (NCBI taxonomy): domain Eukaryota; kingdom Viridiplantae; phylum Streptophyta; class Magnoliopsida; order Fabales; family Fabaceae; genus Astragalus; species Astragalus glycyphyllos. Next base: position 76,332,700 of record OY754310.1, read on the forward strand.
GGTGACCGAACCAGTATAAATCTCGTGTGTCCTTTATTGTTTTAAGTTCTAATTCGTTCGTTCGATAAACCTGCGCGAAAAATTAATCTAAGTCGTAAAAAGGGGAAAAGTTTTTAAAGTCTCAATTCACCCCCCCTCTTGAGACTGAAGCCAGGGTAACAAAAACTGCTCCGTACCCAAGGCGAGGATCGAACCCTCGACACTTGGTTAAGGGAGGATGAGCCCCAACCACTCAACCACACCCCTTGGGTTTTGAAAGACACTCATTAACTTAACACATTTATTATTTTTAAACGCTAACTATTTATTAAAAAGTTTATTTAAAATAAAAAATATGAGCTATTTTTTTTTTACAAAAAAAAAATATGAGCTATTTATTATAGTTCGATCCTCGCATTGGGTACGGAACAACTTTAAATCCCTAGGCCAGTTGTCCCACACTTCGAGGTGCCTCCAATCCAGCGAGGGGGATTAGTCACTACGTTCGGCGGTGGATACCCTTATCTCGACAAAAAAAAGATTGATATGCTTTGATAAAAAAAATCATAGATTGATATGCTTTCTATATTACTACGTTTCGGTCAAAAGACCATTAAATAATTTCGAACCCTAGACCTCATTCTTGAAACTTTGCACATTCTTCATGTCCCTTAACTCGCCAACTGAGCTACCTTCCTGGGACTCAAAGTTGGGCTGCTATTATCGCATGTAACTTTAATGCACAAATAGCATCTGTTTGGAATATAAATATATATTTGATATGATTTATGATATTTATCCTTGTTGTATTATTTGTTTGATATTTTTGTAATTGATGCCTTTTTTAGTTGGATTTTGTTTTAAACCTATTATATAGTGTGAACAGAATCGTATGGTTTATTGGCACAATATGTCAATATCAATGGGAATTTCTTTCCTGTTAGAAAATATTCAGTATTATGTGTTTTCAATTCAAATTCATTTGTTTAATGGCGATTAATTAAGGCTCTATTTGGTAAAACGTAACGAATAGCGGGAGCTATCAGATGACAGATAGCGTATAAGGGCGGATAGTAAATTCTAAGTTATAAATGACATTCAAATTCTGAGCAGAAGCACTGAATGTTCCAAATTGCAAATTCCCCATGTATTCTTCCTACTATTATCACCAATTATAATAGAAAAATTGTTTTTCTGTTTATACACAGAAGTTTAAATTATGGTAAGGATCAAAGATTCAAACCCTAAAAATCCGATTAACCGCAACAGGCTAGACCTTTAAAAGTATATAAAAACTTAAAAAGAAAGTTTAAATGGGTCAATGGACAAAGTAGCAAAATTCTATATTGGCTTCACCTAGCATCCTCTTCAGTTTAATTTAATTAATCTCTAAAAGAATGGACACTACTAATAATGACCAAATTGAAATATGACAATTCAGAATCAGATAGAATTGATTTTTTTTTTTGACAAGAAGATATAATTGATATCTTATTCTCGTTTTATGCACAAGCTTTTTGGATTTCCTCGATCAGCGATATAAACGCCGCTCTCCACTGAGTTAATTGTGCATTAGAGCTGAATAACTTGTGCATTGCTCTTAACTCATCAGGACTAGCCTTTTTCAACAATCCTTGTAGCATCAACTTCATCTCTTCAAATGAATTATGACTTTCTCCTTTGTTATCTTCCTCCACCTTTATCAAATTGAAACCGAAAAGTTTGGTCTTGAAGTCACCTAGAGAGTTATTACTTGATCGTGAAGTAACTGTACTCCATGCATTGATGACCGGGATCTTGAGCTTCAATGGACTGAAAAAGTTTGTTACAAAGAATTAAAGCCGTCAGAAGTTAGACCATAGTAAGCTACGTTAATCTAGTTCAATAAAACTCGATCGTAACGGTAAGATCCATTAGTATGAATATAATTCAACTTTAGAAATGATATGCACAAGTGGTATCATTATCATTATTATTATTATTATTATTATTATTATTATTATTATTATTAGGTGTTAACTAAACAATGGCGCGAACATCTTAAAGATTCGCGAGTTTACATTACCTGAATAGTGGATTGCGAAAGGAATCCAAACATTTTATGACCATTGATGCTTTGCAGAAGTTAGGAACTGTTTCCCAGCATTTATCTGCTGAGGTGTTTGTGAAAGCCTCATTTGGATGTTCTTCCAAGGTAACCTGAAATATATTTTATTGAATGAGAAAGAAATATATTTCAATTGAAAAACAAGTCCATGAAAATATTAAGCATTGTATTTTAGCCAATATTATTTAGCTATGGTATCTAGAAACAGAAACAATATGACGTTGAACTTAAAAAACAGAAACAAGGTTAGGAATTACCCTGAAAAGGGGTCCAAGAAGTCCGGCATCAATGACTTCAGAAACATAGTTACAGATACTTGCTGGTTCAAGAATGCTAAAGAACTTAACACGACTCTTGAATCCTTCACAAGTTTATCAAAATAAAACGAAAGTTAAACTCTCGCAAAAACAACTATTGAAGGAATAATCTAATGCTGGAAAAGATTTTACAGCAGCATACCTTTTGGATATATTGCATGTTTACTACACCACAGCTTTCCATACAAAACAGATCCCAAACTTATAAGCTCAACAGACATACCAAACTTTTGGATTTGTTAGGTTTGATTTTTCAAAGATATACTTGTATTGGAGGTGTCTAGGACTCCCATTTCAAATGCACTATTGAGTTTCTGTTCTGATTTAATTTGTAGATCCACCCCAAACAGTTTACAACCATCCAATGTATGAGAACTTCGAACGTCATTTAAACGTGATGAATTTTTTTCTTCAAGTCAGAAATACCACCAGCATCTATTTCCATGTTGTCTTGTTCCTTACTGCCACTGGCTTCTGCATAGCATACTTTTTCTACGTAAGGAACGTCCTTATTTTGCGGGCTGTCAGCTATAGTTAGCAAAGAACTATCAGGTTCATGAGATATAACGTCCATATTCAAATCTGCAGAACCTTCCTGATCCTCCTTAACATCATTGTCCATGGCCAACTTTTTGTCATTTATGGCCTCATATGGTGTACTAATAGTTTCATGATGAGGATCTGAAAGTACCAACTCTGAAGAAATGTTACTGTTAGGACTGCTAGGTACATTTGAATTTGACTTCTCGTTAATTTCTGCGCAAGAAGTTGGGATTTTCCCTTCTTCGTCATTCTTGGTTTCGGAAATGGCTCTCTCTATATCTTGTTCATGCACGCTAGAATCCTCAACCTTAGCAGAAACCACGCCAATGTTTCTATTTTCTCACGCTTCAATTGCGTGTGGTTCTCCTTCTAATGCTTCAACCAATGTACTTAGCTCATTCATCGAATAACGAAAGAGAACAAATTTGTTATCCATTTCACATGAGCAAACCAAGTTGAAGTGTTTAAGACAAGAATAACTGTCAGGAGAGCACTTGCAACCAACAGCGGATAGGTGTAAGTCGTAGAAACAAGAGAAGCATTCTCTTTCCTCAAACAAATCAAAGTCACTGTCCATCTTCTGCATCATTAAATGAGTTGGAAGCTGGTCAAGCCTCTCTTTTTCCATCATAATCCTTGTCTGTCAAAATTAGGGTAACAAAAAAAAATCAAATAATGTCATCCATGTTATGGAGTTTTCTTATATGTGGAAAAGGTTATGAACTTACTCCCTCTGGTCTTATTTATAAGAAAAATTACAATTTTAGGCTCATTGAATAACTTATGTATCTAGTCTATATCAGTTATTCAATGAACCTAAAATTGCAAATTTTGCTTATAATAAGACTAGAGGGAGTATGATCAAAGAGGAGAGAGCAAAAATCATTACCTTAAGTGCCTCGGTAAGAACTCCATCTTTCCCGCAAGCACTTTGCCATTTTAAATATTTTGGATTTTGCTTCCCATGAAGAGTTATCTCTCCAAGGACATGAACAGCTTCCTGAGAAGATCCAAATAGCAGCTTGTCATGGGACAAGGATGTCTTACGGCACTGCTGACTGTAAAGCTCAGCAGCATTCTGACCGTGAGTAAACCAATCGAACGGGGCCACATTCACAGCCTCTGCACAGTTGAAGCCACAGCTGAAGCCACAATGGTATGCCCTTGGAAAGGTGAGAACAAATTCCCCAGAATGCTGGACTGTGCGATATACAGGCACCCCCTCAGACTTAAGTATTGAAGGAGATAATTGAGTAACCTGCACAAAGATGAAATCATAGCCACTAGAATCTCAAGATAGTTCTCAAACTCTTTGTAAACAATAAAATAGTGCAATTGTGCAAAAGGAATGGAAAAATTGAAAGCAATGAGGAAAGTAGAACTTCGAGTATCATACCAATTCGCTGAGTAGATTTGGTTGTTCTTCAAATAAATCAGGCAAGTGTTTTCTCATTGCATCTTCCAAAGCTGAAGCATGGCTGCCAGGTACACCATACCATACTTTTGGGTCACCCCAGTGCAGATAATTAAGTGAATAGAGGTGATGATCTTCAACATGCTGTTCGAAAGAGCAGGAAATGAGAACACGGTATTAGTATTTATAGGAGAGTACAAAATCAATAATCTTGTCATTAAACTTTTCCTCATTCATACATACCAACTAAAAAGTAATCTTTCTACTTACCCAACAAAATGTTGAAAAGCACATTCCAACATACAACCATGGAACTAGAACCCCAGAGATGTCACTTCCTTCAAAACATAATGCAGAACCCGGCAGCCGCGCAAAGTTATTCAGATTCCAACCAGACAAAGCGTAAAAATCCGAAGCACTCTTAGTTAAGGATGATGGCTTAGGAAAACCACTTCCTAGTGATCCAGTTACCAGGTCAGCTCCATAATACACCTAAGAATCATAGGGCAACATATAAACTGTTTGTCCAATCATGTTAAATTAAAGATAAACAATGTTGTTAATAAACAATAAATAATACCTCAACGTCATCAGTTGATTTCTCTATTATTCGCCAGTATTCGCCTTCAATTTTGTCCACAGAGGGCTCCCATTTCTCCTGGTTGTTAATATCACTAGCTTTTCCATCTTCATTGGCATCATTCAATCTAAAGTAACAATCTTTAAAAGCATCAGCATGTTGCTGAAATTCTTTAAATGTGAAGTCTGGACCCGATTGGAATCCATACGTATCATTAGATTCGGAAGCAATAGGAGCTTCGGAGCATGAATTGCCCATTCTCCTATACGCACCCATCTTTGACAGCTTTCTATTTCTACGTTTTCGTTTCCTTCCCCTACTTTTCTTCCTCATGGGCTCCCTATTCTGAAGTAAATCAATTTGCTGAATACGGGTGGAAAATTTAGCGTTTTCCCAAACATCTTTCTCTTTAAGTGGACAAGGTGGAACCCAACCAGCTGGAGGGACAATTCTACATATGCCATACGGTTCAGCTCGGGGGCGTATCTTAGCTATATAACCAAGTGTGTCTTCAAACTCCTGATATGAGGAGTAAAAATTGATTCTAAGTACATATTACCACCACCAAAAGCTAAAGTACTATGATAATGATAATTAAGAGATACCTCATAAGTTGAATAGAACACGGGTGCTTCATCAATTATAGGCCGACATGCTTCGACTGTATCCCATCTCGGGGAAACCTACAACATGGAAACATTATCCAAACATAAACCAGTTAATGACTTCGTTGAGCATAACAAGACACATTATCAACACAGTAGACCATACTAAAAAAATACCTTTTTATGTTGCGAACTGCAGGAAGATTCAAGTGCATTTTCCATTTTTGATTCGTTCCTAAAAGGATTATTATCCTGCATAATATCACGAGTAAGAAAGCTAAATTTGCCAATTCAATAAAAAAAGGCATAGAATGAACATCAAATATACCAAAGTTTAACATCAATATATCAAAAGGGTCTGATACAAACATACATTCAAAAGCAAAGTGCAATGTCATGAAAAAGAATACAGTTAGTCAAGCATTCATACTATGACAAATAGAAATCATTAGCCAAATTAGTTTTCATACTTAACACTTTGGAGTCAATCAGGGTTCTTGCTTCACAGTTTAATACAGTAAGCAATGTAATTCAGTACAAAAAAGGGATGATCAAAGGATTAGGCCATGTTGAATGACTAAACAAAGGGAATAATAGTCACTACCACCAATCTTTACAAACCTCAGGACACCAAAAAACCATAAAACACTAAAGGCTAGGTTAAAGTAAAAAACTTTGAAGATTTACAATAATGGGGTTGGTAAATTAACAATATAGTTTTTGTCAAAAAAAAAAAATTAACAATATAGTTCTGGAGAGCAGAAATCAATACATGAGCTAATCCAAAAAAAAATGACACGTTACACAACAAAAGCTCTCAGTCTCACAAGCAAAAACATAATCATAGTGTCTTAAGCAGAGAAATTATATTGGTAGCAATGATTTTCAAATTATATATTGATAAGATCCAAAATTTGTTAGTGATCCATGAAAATAGAGAACAGAAAATTCGATCAGAAGATAGGCACATGCATAAAGCGCTCTAAAACACACGACAAATAACATAACACATTGCTTAAGGTTTAAACAACCAAATAGGAAAAAAAAAACCCAAAAAACAAACCTGTTTGGCGTGATATTCTGTAGCCAATTTCAACTGTTTCATTCAAACCCCAATTGAGTAAGTTACTACTACTGTGCTTGTAACAAAAAAAACAGAGACCATTTGTAACTAATCTTATTAAAGTCCCAATAAACCAATGAGACAATCAAAAAACAATTTTTCACTCTCTCTATTACCAGACTAACTGATCCCAAACAAACCTTAAAAACTGCAACAACAAAAAAACAATAAACAAATACAGAACATCAACGTACTCAATGCAGCAAAACCTCTTCGAAAGAGTGACTCTGTTTCCACGTTCTGAATGATTGCGTATAAGTGAATAAACCAAGAAAACTCTAATACAAAAGAAATCAACACCTCAAAAAAAAAAACCTCAAATGCAATTTCAATTGCATGTATGTGATGTATGCATATATAAATATATTAATATTCTATCTATCTATGTATGTATATATTCCAATCAATCTCTCAAACCCCAAAAATTTTGTAAAATTGTGAAAATATAAAATCCTACAAATCTTGGACACTAAATGCCCAAAATCAATTAGTTGCAGTCTGCAGAGAACAAATATAGAAACAAGAGAATATGGACTGGGCCAAAAAAAATGCAATATATTTTGACAGGTGGAATGGGAAAATCATTAAGTTAGTAATTAATTGTATTAATTGGATGGATTTTGAGGTCTCAGGTGAAAACCCAACAGCAGTCACACATGTACTGACAAAATAATTTGTTTCTATTTAATAATAATATTAATAATCTTTTTATACCAACAACGACGATATCAATAACAAAAATACCAATAAAAAAATAATAATGTCAACAGCAACAGCAACAATATAATAATAATAATAATAATAATAATAATAATAATAATAATATTTGTTGAAAAAATAATTGTGTCAAAAAAAAAAAAAGTAAAAGATTATTATTTTTTGTTGCTGGACACAAAAGAAAGTGTACTTCGAGTTCGGTGAAACCGCTAAGCCCAACATTTCCTACACAGCTCCGCTGACAGAGGTGTAAGTGTACTTGAGTTTTTTGTTTTGTTTTTTATACAAAAAAAGTGTACTTGACACTTCTACAACTATTCTGCTCCTATTTATATATTTTTGAGTTATATATACTTTTGATATTATGAATATATTAATATAATTTTCAGACCGATATTCGCTATAATATAGTATTTATAAAAAATTATTGGAGCTGTCAAAAAAATAATTATTGGAGTACTTTTTTTACAATAATATTTTCTTATATTTTAATTTTTATTATTAAATTATTATAATATTTCTGATTTTTTTGCTATTTTTTCAATTTTAATAATTAGTACTGAATACCAATATATCAAACATCTCATGCCAATCAAAAGTTCTCGTTGTTTTAAAATATACTAATAAATAAATTTGTTACAACATATTTTTAAAATCATTAAGTGAAATATGATACAGATATCACTATATATTTATAAATCTAAAAATAGTCGTTAATAGAAGATCAAAATATCACCCAAAAAACAATGAATAAATATTGGTAACTAACGTGGATCCTGGATTTTCAAGATGCACATGTTACATTCTGAAAAAGAAAATCTCACCAGGTTGGCATATTGTATATGATAGATGATAGATGACATGTTAGAATTTTCACTAAGCCCAAATGTAAATTCATTTGTGAGTGTTCATAGAACCTGAAGACATTTAGTATTAATGTGGTGCAAATCATCTTCTCATTCACAAAGTAAATGATTTGTCCTCTAAAACGCACCTAAAATTAACAAAAAGTGGAGAAAGTATGAACTAACATTGAATGGGACTATGTCTAATTCATGCTTTATGAGTAACTAATTGAATTAGTTAGAAACTAATAATTCATGCTTAACTAGTTAACTAAAACAATGGAGGTAACAATAATGCTAACACATTTATGAGTTTTCTCAATTGAAAATTAGTAGTTAGGTTGCTTTGGTAAATGTTCAATAACCCATTAATTCCATGGGTATGTCATGCTTCTCCAATGTGGGTAGAGAAAACTCTAGTGTTTTGTATATTGAGGCTCTGCATGTGTTAAACCCAAAGTTCCAATTGCTAGTTAAGAACTTCAAGGGACAAAGCATAATTGAATGGTTATTGACTTCTTGGGTTTTAGAGTGATAAAGGGCTTATGGATGAGATGCATTTTCAAATATGGTGAAAGTACGTACTACTGAAAAATCTGTTGGAGAAGAAAACAAATATATGAGATAGAATGACGTAGCCCTAATAACATAATTAGAGGCTTTTCGTAGACAACAAAAATTTGCACCAAGTTAGACGCCAAGCACATAATGCTGGACCAAGGAACACCACGGTTTTTCATGAGAAAAGTTCTACAGGCATGGAAGTCTTATTAGGTCATGGAAATCACTTTTTGTCATTTGAGATGCTTTCTCTTCATCCTCTCACATTTTCTTTGTGTGATAAGAAATGCGACGCCAAGATGGTGGTCCTACCTCCAACGTCTTCCTTCTTTCGAGAAAAATCGTGTTTTCATATTATTTATGGTTTCCTCATTATTTCTCTTTCCATTTTCCTTTCTATTAAATATATGAGATGATTGATTTTTGCAGAACATATTTATGACCAACTAATCAACTAAATAGCAAAAAAGACCCAAACTTTGCACAATGAAAGCAATTTCAGAAGACGTGTTCAGTAAAATTGAAAAGTTCTAAAAGCATATGCGTATTTTGATTTTAAGGAGAACTTTCTGTGAAGAAATACTTTATATTATCATATTTTGGGCCAATCGTCCCAACCTCAACACCAACTAGGTTTTTCCTCTGACAAGCATATCTGAAAGAGTGTTGTTACCTACTATACTGTCAAGAATATTTTCGTCTTTTCACTTTTGATAAATTCAAGATCAACAACAGAATAATATACAAAACAAACATGAGGTTATGTTTAAAAAACGACTGTTAAAGTATAATAGAGAAATTGTATACCTTGGTTGTTGCATATACCTTTCACTGTGATCTCTCTTTATCTGTAGATTATATCAACAACGACGACGATTATCAGAACAAAAATAATTCAAGAAATTCTTAAAAAATCCCAAAGAAAATGACAATAGATATAAGATCATTCACCATTAAAATGGTGAGATTTGCTCATGGATAACCTAAATTTGTGTAAAAGAACTTCAAAGTTAAAGAAAATTTCGAGCTAGAGTGAGGGAAACCAACCTTAGATGAATTTTGTGAATTTTTAGTATTTTTTTTTCTTATTCTCTCTACTCTCTACTCTCCTTAGCTTTTATAAACCCAAAGAAGGGATAGAATTGTCAACTAATATTAATGGGCATTTTTGGAAAGTGAATAAAACCACTTTTTTTAATGGCTAAACTGAAATACAACCGGATATGTGGCGTCCATATATAGACTTTACTTTCTCAAGCAAAGCTAGCTGCATTTGATTCTACATGAAAAAAATGATTTTGCATCAATATATTTTTTAAAATTTGATTTTAATAAAAATTGAGGCAAAACAACAAATTCTTTTTTTTATAAGCAAATCTTCATTAAATGAGCACTAGGGGTGCTCAAACCCAAACAAAAATGATTACAAATTGTTTAGGTAGTCAAGTGGATTAATCCACCAATAGGTAATACACATATTAGAATAATCACCCACCCTATAAATGAACCAACTCCAAGATAAGCTCTTAATTCTAGTAACCGTGGCTGAGATGCTAACGTCTTCATTCTTGAACACAAGCCCATTTCTTGACAACCAAATGCACCAACAAGTTGTGAGCCAAATCAAGTACTTAAATTTTTTTTCTTTCCGACCTTTGCTCACCTTTCCGAACCACCGAAAGTGCTCCTTTATACCATCAGCCCCTTCAAAATTAATTTGCAGCCACATATAAATTTGTTGCCACACCTCTGTTGCAAGTCTACATGATAAGAATAAGTGATCAATATCTTCTTCATGTAACAGACAACACGGACAGAGAGCATCAGCACCAGCAGCAATAACATGGCGTTGAGCAAGAGAACCACGTGTCGGTAAAGAATTTTGAAGCAACCTCCAGCCGAAAATGCACACCTTCGAAGGCACTACTGTGCGCCAAATTTTAAGCAGCAAGGAGTTTAAATCAGAATTCGAAACAACTCCATCACACAAATTAACCAAAAAGTTGTAACAGCTCTTTACAGTAAAAGACTTTGATCTATCATGCAGCCAAAAAACTGCATCCTTCTTCGATCTGTCTGGCCGAATTTCCTGCAAAATTAAGCGTAAATAGACTGCGTCTTCGCTGCTGTGAGCATCGATAAACATCGGTTCCTGCCAGTACCAAACTCCATCAGACCATGCGCCAACCTCAGCAATACTAATGTATTTATTTGAGCAACCAGCAAAAATAGTAGGGAATACCGAAGCCAAAGTTCCATTCCCAATCCACCTATCATTCCAAAACTCGATTGTCCTACCATCCCCTAAGCCACGACGGATGCATGAGCCAAACCACCCCACTGAGTGATACTGATCAATGACAAATAAATCACGCCACCAGATAGAACTCCTAGAATTGACCACCTGACCCGAGGCACCATGAAGCCACAAACGGGAAACCTCACCGTATTTAAACATTAACAAATCTCTCCAAATCGCATTCTCCTCAACCAAAAACCTCCACTTCCATTTCGTTAAAAGAGATAAATTGAACAATTCTAAATTTTTGATGCCGAGACCCCCCTCTCTCTTTGGTTTACACACTTTCTCCCACGCCACCCAATACATGCCTCTATTCCCCTCTTCAATCCCCCACAAAAAATCTCTCTGAATTTTCACCATGGAATTGATAACAGACTTTGGAGCTTTGTAGAAAGAAAAATAATATAGAGGGATGCTATTCAAGACCGAGTTAATGAGGGTAACCCGGCCTCCAATAGATAAGGTACGTCCCTTCCAAGTGGAAAGTCTCTTTCAAAAATTATCAATGACCGGTTTCCACGATGTCGCCCGCCTCGGATTAGCGCCCACATAAATCCCTAAGAATTTGAACGGGATGGATTCCGATCTACAAAAAAGAAAGGTTGATGCTGCGTCTAAAAAATCCTAACCAATATTAACTCCAATGACCTTACTTTTATGAAAATTCACCTTCAATCCCGATACCAACTCAAAGCTTCTAAGAATAATCTTGATACTCCATAAATTCCCCCAAGTTGCTCTTCCCATTAACATGGTATCATCTGCAAATTGCGTAATAGGAAACCGCAAATCATCATTAAACGAGTATCCTTGAAAAGAACCGATCTCCACCGCTCTAGCAACCAAAGCTGACAACCCTTCAGCCACAATGAGAAAAAGAAAAGGGGATAGGGGATCCCCTTGTCTTAACCCCCTGTGAACTTTGAAATCATTAGTTGGACTGCCACCAACCAAAACTGACAAGGTGCTCGAGCAAACACATGCCTCGATCCAACTAATCCACCTAGGAGGGAAACCCATCCTTTTCATCATATAAAACAAAAAATCCCACGAAATGGAATCGTATGCCTTCTCAAAATCCACCTTAAACAACAAACACTCGTCCTTATTCCTCTTTGCGAAGTCCACTATCTCATTAACCACCAAAACCCCGTCTAAAATCTGTCTGCCACCTAAAAATGCCGACTGACATTTAGAGATAATACCAGGAAGCACCCGCTTAATCCTACTAGCCAACACCTTTGCAAAACAACAAATTCTAGTTTCATGTTAGAATCAATTCTAGAGACAGAATGAATTATACTCGACAACAATGAAACATATCAAAATAAATTTTATATCTTTAAGATTACAAAAAAAAAAGTGAAAACCGAATATGATTTATGCAATGGCTGAAACCAATTTTGAGAGATTTGATTTTGTAAAATTGATTTTACTTAAAAGTGAGTTGAATCAAATATGATTTATGTTTGGATGCATTTAAAAAAAATTATAGTAGTCTTATTGTAATTTATTTAAAAAATTTGTAAATGTATGATACTTAAATCACTACTAAAAATCTCTAAATAGCGACTAGTTTTAGTGACTGATTTAGAGATCAAAACCTCAAATTGGTCGCTAAATCGGTTGTTGCACATTAGCAACCAGTGATTCAGCGACTTCCCAAAACCGGTCGCTAATTCGGTAGCTAACTATTTTAGCGACAGATTTGGAGACAAATTTGTAATTTCAGTCACTAAATCAATCGCTAACTTGTTTGGCGGCTGACTTAGTGATCAACTTAGCGACAATTTTTTCGATCTTTAAATCGGTCGTATATAGAGATTTTTTAAGAGTGGATTTCTATTGAATTATTAATTGTTAAATATCTGTATAATAATTGAATTTTGGGTTAAATTGTAGTTGTGGTCATTTATTTTTGGCTTTGATGTCATTTTGGTCCTTTACGTTTTTTTCTCGTTTTGGTCCCTCATCTTTTTTTTTGTCATTTTGGTCTCTTTTTTTTTGTTGTAATTTTCCATCCATTACCTTAACGGACGTTACGCTAGCAGTTAACTGCTAACACAACGTCTTAAATGTTAGGACTGATTTGGAATTTATTAAATGATGTGGCATATAAGAGACCAAAATGAAACTTAAAAAAACACGAGGGACCAAATTGACAAAATTAACAAATCTGGAAAAACACCCCAATCTTCATCTTCTCTGGCGAGCCACCACAACCTCCGACAAGCCGCCACCACCACCACCACCACCACCACCACTACAAACAGTAACATCGCCTCTTTCTCTCCCCCCCCCCCCCCCCCTCCCTCCCCCCTCTCTCTCTCATCAAGAACACCAAAAATAATTTTAAAATGATTTTTCAAAAAATGATTTTTTAATTTTCTTCAGAGTAAGTTATGTCTTAATTTTTTTTAAGTATTTATAATAAACAAGTATAAATATTTAAATATTTAAAGGCTTTGTCAAAAAAAAAGTATAAATATTTAAAGGTAACAATTAAAGGCCCATTTAAAAATTACATAAAGTGCACAAATTTTATTAAATAAAAGCATAGCTTCCGTAAAAGAAGAAATATGTTAAAAAATATAACAATTTTTTTATTTTTTATTTTTATTTTTTTATTTTTATCTATCTATATATATTTTTCTGTAAAAGAAAAAATGAATTTTTTTGATAAAAAATAATATTTTTTTTACACAACCATTCAAATGAGTGAAATTGCTTTTAATATGTGAGAACATGAGTAGGAGAACGCCATGGCAAAACGAATTAATTAGCTCACTTCAAAATCAGTTTATGTTTGGTTTCACTTAAATTATTCTACTTGAAGCTGCTTGCTTCTAAGGTGAATGTGAATAGAATTTGACCGGGTTAATTGTTGTGTCTTTCTCTCTTTAATTGCAACTCTCCATTTCTTTTGAGAAATGAAGAGATCCTCGAAATTGACCTATAACCTATTTCTCAATTAACTCTATTGCCATTTTTAAAAAAGAATTCCCCAAATATTTTTAAACGTGACGTCCATTTCTTTTTTAATGCGATGTCTGTGCATTCACTAATATAACAGAAATTTTAAAAATTTACCTTGAGCTTTTTTAAATTGTTAAAAAGTTATTATTAATTGCTTAAAAATTATCAAAAAAAATTCAACAGAAATAAAGTAATTATTTTAGAACATGAATCACAGTAAACAATTATGTACCAGATTCTACACAGGAGATCATTAAATAGAGGGATTATCAAAAACTGTAGAAATTATATTTCCTTTCATTTTACAAGCTCTAAAGTAGATTTTACTAGGAAATGCATATATCAAATGCTGTCCCTATAGAAAGCAAGAGACAAAGACAAAGAAAAAACAAAAACATATATTATTATGTATGTATTCTTTGCATCAAATGCGATTTAGTTTGAGCAGCTTGGTAATGGACATGACTGCAACAATGAGGAGTAGAATGAGACTAATGAAAGAGCCGCAGCACCACCTCTATTGCAGTAAGCCTCAAATTTGTCACATATCTTAGCCCACCTTGCATGTGAATTACCATTCCTTCCCAATTCTGCCATAGATGTTGCTGTACTATCTCCAGCTGTTGCTAGAGCCAATATCACCTTCACCCAATTGACCAAAAATTATATTTAATCAAACAATTTCATATGCTATATGTTAGTAACAATCTAAATGAATTAAGTACCATGTCAAATATTGCAACTAGTGCAAGTTGGAACCCTTTGTTTAGGACTGCTATCATCACCAAGTTATAGAGACTGACAATTCCATTGGCTATCACAAAGAACCTGTACTCTCACACCACAAATTAAATAACATGTTAAGGTGAAAATATCCAATTATAATATAGTAATATTCTATTTAGCTACTGATTTAGAGACCAAAATTTCAAATCAGTTGTTAAATCGGTCACTAAACATTAGTGACAAGTGATTTAGCGACTTCACAAAATTAGTCGCTAACTATTTTAGCGACTGATTTGGTGACAGATTTTGAAAACTAGCCGCTAACTTGTTTGGCGACCAATTTGGTGACTGTTTTTTTTTATCGGTGAATTGGTCGCTAAAAAGAGATTTTCCGATAGTATTGCAATGTTAAAAAAAGGGTTGGTTAGGACTAACACAAAAGATGGAGTATGTTGAAACTTTGCAGTAAGAGTAGCTGTAATTGGGGTGCTACCAATGGTGGCAACTACTACACTTTTGGTTTGTTTGTTGAGTGCCATAACAAGAGTTGCAGATGTAGTGGCCAAAAATGCAATCACCCTAAGGGACAAAAGGACCTGTTTCTTCTTTGGCTTGGTCTCAGGAATATCATTGAAACCGGACTCTACATTTTCTTCATTTTCTAAGGCCATTGTGCAACTATAGAGGATGATGAAGCAAATGGTGTGAAGGAGAAGGATGTGCTATTATAGATAGAAAGAAAGCAAATTGGGTCAACCATATGGCTTCGTAAGTCTAAGAAGCCAAATTGGGATCTATCTGAAAATTCTTCAGGTTGTCTAACTAACCAACTATCCATTGGTGAGAAATACGTGAAGACACACCCTTGGTAATTAAGTCTTCTTAATTAATTTTATCTTAATTTATGGTTGGATTTACATTGAAATTATATCTTTTTGGCTGCGGCTTGCGCCACCGAGCTCAGTCTTGAGTTCCCCGTAGAGCCGAAGGCTAAATCGAGCACTATCACGATAGTAAGAGGTCCGAGCTCTCCAAGAGAGGCCGGCTAATTCTGCGCATGTATGAAACACGATGAGAAACACTTAAGTGTGGGAATTGGGTTCCGTGCACTACCCCAAGTAGGCTCCCACGAAACCGAGCTCCTAAATCTGAGGTTGGGGTCGACGATGAATCCTAATTCTCCCTTCCATAACATGCCTGAATTCAACGGTATAATTAATAGCAAAGAACTTGCCACAATCTTAATAGCGAAATAGAAGACACTTAAACAATATTCAGAATACAAATCTAGCTAGCAGAACATTGTTGACAGTAACTACCCAAAACAATCAGAACCTACATGTTTTTAGGCAGGAGAAAACACCGGCACAACCAAGCCAACCATAAATTAACCACCTCTAGACATTATATTATATGACAATTTAAAAGAAAAAAAAAGAGGTGATGTGAAATAATACCCCTATAATTTTGAAATATAAATAAAAAAGAATAATTTGAATTTATGTTAATATATATTGTCGTGCAACTTTTATAATATTTGACATAAGCAATCAACAAAACAACCGTCAATACATCAATGATTTCATGATAACGATTATATTTTGTATGGCCCGGATCATGTGTTGTAAAAACGGATTAAATCCTTTAGTTGTTTATCTAATCATGTTTATCATTAAGCATGTGTTTGGTAGAAGAGAGAAGGAGAGAAGAGATAGTAAATTTCTATTGTTTGATTTAAGAGAGAAATAAGATAAAGAAAAGCGAGGTGATTAGTTTAATATTATTTTATACTAAGTTGTATTTGGCATAAGAGAAATAAGGAAGAGAGAAAGCGAGAAGAGAGACTTTTTTTTGGTAACCATGTTTTTGTTGTACAGTTTCCACCGACTTTATCGATGACTAATCTACACCGGGGAACCTGGCTGACCACGAGAAAAGTCACTTTTTCTTCTCTCTTTCTCTCTTCTCTGTTTCACTTCTACCAAATACACTCTAACCGTGTATTTAATTTGCACCGAGGTAGAGAGCAAACAAGAATACATGATAAGTTTTTGGTAATACTATTTTTTTTATTAATACCAAGGGTGCGTTTCATTTTCTACCAAATAGTGTACAATACAAAAAGTTGTTCGGTCAATGGCGGATCCACCTTATATGGTGTGGGGTCAACTGCCTCCACCGGCCAAAAATATTTTAGCTAGTTATACTTGAAAAAAATTCTTTTGCCACATAAAAATAGAGAGGCCCTTATGAGTAAACTGTACATGTTTTTTAAATGAAGTTATTAAAAATACTAGTTTATTATTTTATTATCAAATTTTTTGCTTCGGTCTCTTCTAGCACTAAATACACAAATGAAAAACTTAATTAAGTATTTTGGTTTTTAAAGAGTAATGACTTAAAAAATCTATTTACGAAAAATAGAGACCTATATGTTCTCCGAGAAATGAAAATTACTAATTTGGTCATATAAATTCAAATATAGTCAAACTAATTTTTTAGAATGACCAAATTGTCCCTAAATTTATTTTAAAACGACTAATTTGACTAATATTTGATGACTAAATTGGTATTTTTCAATTCTCAAGGACCAAATAAGTTTTAACTTTTTCTCAGTAAGAGTTGAGTCCTTCTTTTGTTTTATCGTGAAATTATATATTTATAAATGTTTATAATATTTTTTTTCTATTAAATACTAGACTTTTTTGTCCCCACAACTTAAAGTTTTTGGATCCACAATTGTGTCTGTGTCCAGTAATGGTACATTTGCATATCAAATGAATCCTAATAAGACAACCAGGTTGTTTATCCAATATCATGTTTGGTGATAACTGATAAATAGACAAGACAAATAAAATAATATAAAATTTACTTTTTTTTTTACAAAAGACAAATAAAATAATATAATAACCTTATTTAAATACCTATTATAATATATAATATTTATTACAAATTCCGAAAAAACTGTATATTTTCATATATGTAATCTGTAAACAACACAAATAAAATAATATAAAATTTACTTTTTTTTGGACAAAAGACAAATAAAATAATATAAAATTTACATAAATACCTTTTATAATACATATTCCAAAAACACTATATAATACAATACTATATACATTTTTATTCCCTAAAAAAAATAACACTATATATTTGTATATATGTAATATATTACACAAAAATATACATTATAAAAATAAGTATTATACCAATGTTTAATATTATTATATAATAATATTTTGTTGTACTAGCAAAAAACTCGTATTTCTGAATTTTCTCTTATGCTTCGGTAGATACTTATGTGATCGTAACTCATTATGTAAGGTTTTTTAATTTAATCTGTATCCTCAATTTATTTATTATTAGACAATGTAAGTGTTTAAAAACATACTTAAAATGCATAAGCCAGAATAACAAATGAATCATAACATTTGTAACTTTATAGCACTTTAGGTTTTAGGTTTATTTTTATTTGATTTTTACATGTTGGTTATATTTTTTAAAACTAGTGTTGTGTACCGATAAATAATTGAGAACATGTTAATAACTAGAAAAAATATTATACTAGAGTGTCATCTTTTCGCCGATAGACAATAATAGAGTTAATTGATGTACACAATAGTTGTAGTTGAGATAAAATCGAACCTTTTTATCACACATCGTTTTATGATTGATTGACATTGTTAAAAATATTGTGCAACGATTATGTATATAAATTAAATCATTTTTTGGCAAACATAAATTTAAGAGTTTAATTAGTATACACATTCTTTGTAAAACTTATTACACTGTCCACTAATCACAATATATGATGGGGATGACACATCAGATGATTACTAGTTGAGTAACTTCTTTTTAATGATGTGTCGATGTATAATTAGTAGATAGTGTAAAACATGTATAAACATATTGTGCATATAAATTAAACTCTAAATTTAATCCTTAATCCTCAATAATATTGAATTGAGTTTGATTTATACAAACATACAATGTATAGATTTTTACAACTACCACCAATCACAATTAATTGAATGATTGATTATCAATCGACTAAATGGTAGTTACCATTTGACCAATTCTATTTCAATGATATCTCAACATGTAATTTGTTGATAGCGTAAACCATGTATACAACAATTGTGTATATATAAATTAAATTCTTAATAATATTGAATTACCGACATGTTTTAGGATAATTTAATTTAATTTAATTTAAAATAAAAATAAAAGAAGAAAGTAGACTAATTGTCGCGGAAGAAAATTTGAAAGAGTGTGGGATGAGGAAGTAAGTAGAGGAAAATGAGATGACGGGGAAATATCGGTAGCAGAAAGAAGAAGTTGCAAGGAAGGAAGGAAGGAAGAGCCATCGAGGATTGGGTCGCTTTTCATTTTCTTTTTCCTCTCTTCTCTCTTAAACACAATCTAATCCCAATTCTCAATTCTCGACGCGCAATTCATTTTACCTTAACATTTCTTTCCTTTTCTTTCCCCCCCTCCCATCATCCTTTTCTCCCCAAAACAAAACAGAATATTATCATTAATTAACTTTCTTTCTGATTCGGTTGTTGCAGAGAACTGCCCTAGACCCACAGGTATTCTCAGATCCTTCCTTTCCTATTTATCTTGTTTCCATTTTCTGGCCGACCTTTCTTTCATGCGTTTTCGGATTTCAAGTATTCAAAGGTTGAATATTTTTAATATTGGGGTTTCTCATGTTAATCTTCAGAATAGGGTTTTTATTTATATTTATTTGGATTGGGATTGCCCGGTTCCTATTCTACTTGCCAAATAAATCAGTTGGGATTTTGATACAAACTTTATTGCAATTATTTTCTTGTTTAACTTAAACTTCTTTTAATCAAGATTAGATTATTGACTAAATTGTTTGTGTGTGATACTTGGATGGTTTTAACTTCTATGGTTTCATTTTAGTTGAACTTTCTGGTGTTTGGCCTTTATTTAACCTTGTAGGTTGCAGCTATGCAGAGCCAACTTGTGTGTAATGGTTGTAGGAGCATTCTGCTTTACCCTAGAGGGGCAACCAATGTTTGTTGCGCATTGTGCAACACAATTACCCCTGTTCCTCCTCCTGGTAAGCTCCATGACTGTTTTCGACTTTGTTATTAAAATTTTCAGGTTAGAATAAGGTGCATCTTCCCAGTCTTTTACAATTTAGTATATGCAAATTATTCACGTTGAAATAATTCTGCGTGTTTAAGCTAGAAACAATTCATGCAGCCAACTGAATTACATATTTACATGTTTTCAGACTCTAACTTGATGCTTAGGACTGCTTACCATACTAATACCCCTGCAGGGATGGATATGTCTCAACTTTATTGTGGAGGCTGTAGGACGTTGCTAATGTACACACGTGGAGCTACAAGTGTCAGATGTTCTTGCTGTCACACTGTAAACCTTGCTCCAGGTACTGTATATTTTGTTTGTTGTTGTTGCTAGACGGGAGGGTCTTGGCATTGAATTCTGGACTGTGTGATTTTGATAGATGATATAAATATTCTATTTTGTATTTGTGATGTTTTGTTGGATTGCTTATTCATTGAATATGGTTAATAATGTATGATGTTCCCAAATTCTGATGTCGTGCTCAGAAGGGGTGCATTAAGGTGATCATTGCTTATTTCTTATGTATCCTTGAGTGTATGTTTTGATTCATATTTGGATAATAAGTTGTGAAAAGGGGTTAGTAAATGATTTGATTGTTGGACCTGTGTGGGCACAGCTCATAGATGATATCGCTCTTTTGTACGCAACGCATGGGTTGGAATTACTTTTAAATGTGTGTTTTTTACTTTGCCGCAGGTTTTTGAGTTCATTTTCAGTGTTTATATTAATCTGGCCTAAACGTGGTTTGGCTATTATATCAATGTTCAGGATGATGTTCTGAGTGATTTGGTTATGTTGGTCACTGACAAAGAAAAGTTAGGTTGTTTAGGTGTTCACTCTTATGATGGCCTCTTCTCTATCTTAGTTTTCCATTGTTCTGATACTTCATTTTGGGATCATGAGGCTAAACAAGATTGCCAACGGCTTGACAATTAAAAATAAGATTTCTCTCTGGAGTTTTGTGGCCTTGATTTAGTTCACTCTTCCTTCTCCAGTTTCCATCCTTATTTTCTTGATTTGTTCACAATTCCTTTTGCACGGAGTCATTTGGTTGTTTGGGAGATTTTTTTTTGGTGCTAAAAAGGATGAGGGGCGAAGTAGTTACGTTGGTATGACATCCTTATTAAGCTTAGTGTTGCTATGTTGGTTACTAAGAACATCAGACTAGTAGTGAAGTAGGTATGGCATCTAAATTCCCTATCTTTTTCTGCAAGGCTAAATATGAAGCTAATAGCAATCAGGTTTTATGCATAAAAAAACCCAATTACTCTATGGCGTTGGGATCAAGCCATGCTCTCCAATGACCGAAAAGAGGTTGGATCTTGCTAAAATGCTTTTTAAAAAGAAGGTGGCACTCAAGCTCCTATGCTGGTGAATGGATGTTGTAGAGTGGAAAGAGATCAAACGAGGTGAATATTTCATGGCTTTGAATTTCAAATAAGAAAAGTAGCAAAATCATATTTTGTAATTTGTGTAAAAAATTTCTTACTTCATAATATTTTACTATAAAAACATAAGGGAAATCTAGTGCTACAAGCCTAAAAGCTCTCGCCATCAAAAGTTCCAGGGAAGAGATGGATCAATTTGTTATATTAGTTTGTACTAATTTAATATTACTATCTGTGAATTTTGATTTTCAGCAAACCTTTCTGTGTCAGATCCCCCCCAACCAAAGATTTGATTCTAATCGAGATAGAAAGCCTCCTTGAATACTCTGGATCAGCAAACACAGTGGTTCTTTATTTCTGTCGTTACCTGATACCTATTTCTTACGGTCTGGAGGATTATATTGAATCATGAAAATATAAAAACATGACCAGTGTAGACAGGAGCGCGCTCCGGAGCGTAGGAGCATATGCTCCTACGAACCCATGACAGCCCAGCGTTCCCGTTCCAACACAGAAACGCAAATGACACAGGAGCGTAAGGAGCGTTTGCAGGAGCGGTAAAGAGCGTAGGAGCGCACAGGAGCGCCGTGGAGCGCTGGGTCGGGTCCGCTCCTCTCCAACGGTGGTTGTTTAAGTAATTTCCGGGTTTCGGGTCGGGTTGCGGCGCAAATGCAGATCTGCCGCGTTTCAGATCGTGGAAAAGATGAAGGAATAGGGTTTTTCACGCGAATTTACTACCTTGCCCTTGCTTTTAAAGATGAAATGACTTTCCAGCCCTTATTATTTGTCTTCACTTTAACGTTTATGTTCTCCGTGTTTTATAAACGGGTGTGTTGTTTCTTTACTCTTTTTTTTTGACATATCATTCTTTTTTATTTGACGTTGGGTCTTTTTATTTTTTACTTATTTTTATTTTTGACTTCAATCTTTTATTTTATTGTAATTTTGTAACTATAATTATAATATATATTATACATTATTATAATTATAGTTATAATTGTAATAATACATATACAAACACAACTGAAAATATGCATATATACACTAGCTGGACAATTTCATAGGAACTACGTTTCGTGCTACGAACCCGTGCTTTACGAACCTATGACCCTCATCGTTCCTACCTAGGATTACGAACTTGTCTACCTTGAACATGACTATGTTATAATAATAACTGACAGGAAAATATTATGTCATCTATAACCAACAACTTGTTAATCTGGGGTTGAGTTTTATTTCTTTGTTAAAAGATATATTTTCATAATCAGTTTTTGGTTGTGAATTGTCATTCTTTGGTTCTATTCTTGATAATCTGAATTGCATTACTACTTGCATTTAGTCCAAGGTTTGTGTTTCATTTTGTCTTTTCTATTTTGGTGACCGCATGTCTTGATGAGTGACATCCATAAGGGCTTTATATGCATAAAATCTTGTTTGCTCCCTCTACAAAATGTTGGGTGCTTTTATGTAGTTTTCCTTTAATTCGTTCTGTTTGCATCACATGTCATTTCAATAAAGAATTAGTTGATGTTTACTGATTTTCTGATGATGGGTTCTGTGTCTACATTAAAAAGCATCTAATCAGATGGCCCATGTCCCTTGCGGGAACTGCCGGACAACACTCATGTATCCTTATGGAGCTCCCTCAGTCAAATGTGCTGTTTGTCACTATATTACTAATATCAATGTAAGTTGGTATTTACAGATAATCTGGGCATTGGCATTTTATTCTCAACAATGCTTCAAAAATTGTAAGATAAAATTTAAGTAATTTTTCTATCTCATGATCTGGGCCCCATCTTAATGCAAATTAAGTTGACTTCCTGCAGTCATGTTATTCTTAACTTTATTGTTGCGTTCAAATAATTGTTCTATGATATGTTTTTCTTGGCCATTGCTTTCCTCACTCAGTAAGTGGTAAAAATTTAGGATTGACTGGATTTGAAAAATAAGACGATGTAGCGGGTTGGTGCTGATTTGAAGTTTTGAAACATCTTAAAATTCATGAAAATCTGGTTTGTAGGTTGTTATTTAAGATTTGGAACTCATTTTTTCTCTCTATTCTCCAAAACTATCGAGAGACTTGACTTCGGGAGCCAAGACTTGAGAGTTGAGACACTCTAGTTATACTTGATCTCAGATTCAGTAACATCTAAGTTTGATTGAACAGCCCCCCGTGTTCCTATTTTTTAGAGAAAGCGGTGCCTCTGAATGGCCAAGGACTGTGAATAAAAGTTAGAAATCATCATTCCTCTGGAGTATTTGCTACAAGTTTCCTACAGGAAACAATAGGACATAGTATGTTATCTAGTCACAAACGATTCTCTTCTAGGGTTTTGATATCAATAAATTCTCAGAATTTTGTAGTATGAAGAGCACATAACATCTTCCGAACATCAATTTCTCTGGTCTGTTTTAACCTGCAGGTAGAAAAGTGTTTCAGAAAGTCTTTTGTATCTACTCCATTCTTTTCATTATTAAAATCATAAAAACAAGATACTGTCTGTACCTAGCTCTTCTTTCTCCTGCGTCATTTACTCGTACTCGGACTACTTAGGATTTATTGGGAGTTTTTGAAGGGAGAAGAAAATATAGCAAGAGGGAAGGGAAGTGATAGGAAGAGAATGGAAGTTTGACTTTCTTTTCATAGTTTGGCTTTTTAAAAAAGAGACGGATAACATGGAATTCCCTTTTTTTGAATGCAGATGGTTACTTGTTAACCCTCCGTTTCATACTTAAGGGAGAGATAAAATCCTTTACTGCCTTTTTCCATTCAGGAATGGGAAGTTTGACTTTCTTTTCATAGTTTGGCTCTATTAAGACTTGGTTGTTGGCCCGCATCTGCATAATCTAGTTTTCTCCATCATGTCAAAATTAGAGTATTAGACATACCTCAAGAGAAGTAAGGGAAATAGGGAGAAAGATTAAACAGATTTGATATGGGGAAGAGTTACAAACTCACAACAAGAGTTGAGGACTAGAGTAAAAGAAAGAAAAGAAAAGATCTTTAATTGGCGATGATATCGGAATAGAAAAAGGATTTCAAGAGCTTTCCCCCTCCAACAAAAGGCAACCCATTTCTGTAACAGATACTTTTTGATTCCCCAAACCTAACAATTAAGAATTAATTTCCCTTCTACCCTCCTACACCTTAACTAAATACCCCGACCTTCCTACTATAACCACCTAATTAATTCTTTTAATACTTTGTAACCAATTTTATGACTCGAGCGAAGTGCGTTCCATTTAGGCATTTGTAATTTGTAACTTGATAACCCGTATTTTCGAATAGGTAAGGCTTTTTCATACATAAATAATTTCGAAGTTGTTGAAGTCTTCTGATGTGATTCTCACTGATTGGGTAACTTAAGCAATCCCAGCCAATATATAACTTATGAAATTGTCATTCTCTTTTAGGCTTCTAAACTTCTGTTTCTTGCAAATATGATGTGTATTTATTTTGTATGTATAATTTTCTGAGTTGATTTTTTCATATTGTTTCCTTGCATTTGCCCCCTTTTTTGTAGATGCCCAATGGAAGACTTCCCATTCCTGTTCATAGACCTCATGGGACAACCAACCTTGGAACACTACCTTCTACTTCAACAGTATGTTTTAATTTTCAATTTTGTTTTCTGTTGTTTTGATAGTACGGATGAGCATATGATTCTATTTCACTTGCTGCAGTCAATTATCCAATCTCAGAGCCAAACAGTGGTGGTAGAAAATCCAATGTCCGTTGATTCAAGTGGGAAATTGGTAATTATTATTGCTTTGCATTGATAGTTTGGATGTCTTTTTCTTCTCCATTTGACTGATTCTCCTGTTTCTTTTGAGCATAGTGAAATTTACATAAAAACATTTTGGCATGACACAGGTGAGCAATGTTGTTGTTGGCGTTACAACAGATAAGAAATAACGTGGTCATATATAAAGGTAAACTATATGACACATTATCACAGTGGCTGCCACACAAAGAAAATGCTTGTACATGTATATGATATTGCAGCCATCAATGGTTTCATTGAATTTTCTTGATATAAGGGTTAGGCAGATATCAGTATGTATATGTATATGAGGAGGCCAAGTTTGCGAAAAGGACATATAACATGTCTGTGTGATTGGTTCATTCTTGTTATATCTTGACTTACAAGTCGTAGACGAGCAAATGTTATTTCTTTCATGACTTGTTAAACTTGTGATTTTATTGATGATCTGTTAGGACCTTGTATGAATATTCGATGCAAGCATTGTGTGATAAAACAACAGATCTGGTTGATTATTTGATGAATGTTGTACAGGCATTGCACTATAAAATGAATGAATGGTTTGATGGATTTTTACCAACCGTTGAAAGTAGAGATAATACACCGGCTGGCTGCATTTGATATTTGTGATTAATACCTGTTACTTGGCTAAATAAGGAAATAAAACTGTTGAACATTTGCCATTGATAGTTCTCGTTTCTTACCTGTCTGAAATGGTATAGAACACAATCAATGCCAAACCCGTTTGGATTACGTACTTGCACAATTGCACATCAGGGCACTAGAGACTTGCGTTGTGAGGTTTCTTCAATCCTACGTAGCATCACAGATACTTAGACACACACAGCATCGCAAGAAATTATTATTTGTCGAAACTTAGTAGCCACATCCCATAGTTTATATAGTAATTTTGCATATCAATTGGAAACTGCTGTACTAGACACTTGCTCTAACTAACGCTGCTCTAAACTCCTTTTTTTCACTGCTTGCCAATATCCTCGGAACTACTTCTACTCTCAAACTACTTAGCTATGTCGTATGATGGGGACTAAATTGAAATATTTGAAAAGTCAAGAACTAAATTGAATATTTTAGAAAAATCAGAGACTAAATACGATATAACCTCGACAGTTAATAGTAGCTATGTTTTCTTTAGTTGGTGAAAGAAAGGGAACAAGCCCACATACACCAAAAAGGACTACAACGGAATAGAGTCTACTCTCAATCCATGAGCTGGGAAGAGAAAGCTAGGGGGGATTCCGCTAGGGTTTTGGTCCATTTAGGTTCGTTCTAGTGGTGACCATATGCTATATATAGAGATTAGCATATGCTATTAGATATGTCCAAATGAGACTTTTGGTTGTTGGTTAGTTTCTCCATAAATTAGCTAGCTTCCTCCATCCATCACTTTGTTAGACATATCGCAAAAGAAATAAGGGGAGTGTTACCAACCCACAACAAGAATTAAGGAATAGAATGAACAAAAAAAAGAAAAGAATAAATTTTTTATTGGTGATGAAATCTGAATAGAAAAAGAATTTCAAGGGTTTCCCCCTTCAACAACAGGCAACCCTGATAATGTTTGTGTGATTGTTCATTAATTCTTGTTATATCTTGACTTACAAGTCCTAGACGAACAAATGTTATTTCTTTCATGACTTGTTAGGTCCTGTGATTAATTAAATGATGATCTGTTAGGACCATGTTATGTATGAATATTTGATGCAAGCATTGTGTGATAAAACAGGGAATTAGACTTGCTTTGTGACAGGGTATAAAATATAGATCTTCAATTTTGAGCTAACGTCAACTGAAGTCTAAACATACAAATAGTATATCTCAAGGATTAATTTAGGCACACGCCACTTGAGCTAAAGCATGTTGCCCCCCATAACAAATATATAAAAACTTGGCATTACATATACATACACACCCCCACAAATCCACACCAACAAACTAGCTAGAATATTAAAGAAAACTATTATTTGTTGAAACAGTATATATATGGTAGCCTTTTTCATATCAATTAGAAACTGCTTCAGTCACTTATTCCACTGCTCCCTGTTCCACCTTTTTCCACTGCTTGTCAACCTCCTCGGAATTACTTTTACTCTCAAATTCTTTAGCTGTGTCATACGATGCATGTAACCCCAACAACAAATAGTATACCAGTAGAATCCCAGTCCAGACCCCAAACCTAATAAATGAGTCTTTATCAATAGAGCCAAGAAGAAATATGTTAATGAAAATAGACAAAGAAGGTATCCACGGAACCAAAGGCACTCCCCAGAGTTTAGGCTTT
Source organism: Astragalus glycyphyllos (assembly GCA_963573325.1). Taxonomy (NCBI): domain Eukaryota; kingdom Viridiplantae; phylum Streptophyta; class Magnoliopsida; order Fabales; family Fabaceae; genus Astragalus; species Astragalus glycyphyllos. Next base: position 76,360,082 of record OY754310.1, read on the forward strand.
TTAGCCATTGGAACACCAAGCCAAAGACCACCTGTCCCTATAAACCATATTGGGACAGATATTGTATACCCAATCCATCCATTGTTGTTTGCCCAATAAATTGAAACTCCAATCGAAGACCCAAAAATCAAGCAAAGACACACAATGAGATTCACTTGATTCCCTTTTGTTGTTACCCCACTTGAATAGTATCGGCGTACCAGAAGAGCCAATGCTACAAGCATAAAGATGAAGAGTGTTGAAATTGACAAGAGGTTTGAGAGAATCTTAAGGTCAGTGAAGAAAGCAACAATGGAAGTAGCTACAAGCATTGCGATTGTAGCATTCATTGGTGTCCCAGTTCTCTCATCAACAAGTGAAAACCAAGGAGGCATCATGTGTGTACGTGAAATGTGAGTTAAATAACGAGCTTGACCAACTGCACCAACCAACAACACAGTTGTCATTCCCTTCAAAGCTCCCAACGAAACAATATACTTAGCCCAATCCATTCCCACAGCACTAAACGCAACAGGATAAGGAGCATTTACGTCAATGTCTTTGTAGTTCTGCATGAGACATAGTGTAGCTGCTAGCAAACAATAAATTGTGGTGGTAATCACCATTGAGGCTACAAGACCAATAGGAATGTCTCTAGCAGGGTTTTTAGTTTCCTCAGCCATAGTTGCAACTGCATCAAAACCAACGTAAGCAAAGAAGAGAACAGCTGAAGCCTGGAACACACCACGAGCTCCATAAGGAGCAAAGTCATCTGTGTAATTTTGGGTCTTGGCATTGATTAGGCCAGCGATCACGATGAAGACGATGACGAGCATGTGGAAGACAGTGGCAATGTAGTTGAAGATGGAAGAGCCTTTGGTGCTGTATACTGCAAGGATGGTGATGGCTGTGAGGATTCCTATGGCCATAGGGTCGAGATGGCCATAGTCAGGGTTCATGTTGTGGATTATTATGCGAAAGTCATCAGGGTCTTTGTTGCAAAGGGTGGCAAAATAGGAGGTCCATGACCGAGCTACGGCGGCATTGCCTATAGCATACTCAAGGAGGATGTTGCCGGCGGCTATGAAGGCCACAAAGTCACCCAACTCCACTCTAAGGTATGCAAATGACCCACCTACATAAGAGAGGAAAAACATGCACATCAATGTTAAAATCAAGTTATGCCAAGTCAACTTTGAATGAAGAACTTACTTTTATATACACACCATATGAGACTACAATTTTTTCAACTCGATTCAATTTTCTTAATTATTTATTGAAATATAAATATCTTTATTTAAATTTGTGATTTTTAGTATTTTAAAATATTTTTAATTGCATTTAATTATCCATATTTCATTTATAATTTTGACTCCATCGCTGTTTTGTGACATTTTATATCACAATAATGGCATAGCGAAGCTAACCCAATAAAAAGTATTACTTAAAAATGATATTTTATATAATAATTGGGTGTTGACTTTGTTACAATTAGGATAGTATTTTCTTTTAATTATTAATAATTTATTGATACAATCTAATTAAGAGATCAGTAAAGTGTTTATTTGTCATTTCGTTAATCGAAAAAAATATTCTATGGTTACTCCTACAAGACCACCTACTAGATAACCTACTACTTTTTTCCTGCTCTTCTTAAAAGATCCAAAATAACTTCTAAAGGACAATATATACTTCAAAAGTTTTGATACATATTAATAAATGAACAATATTTTCATCATTGACTTAGCTAAAAGCAAGGGTTTTTTTAATAGGTAAATGTTACTTGTTAGGTAGGGTGGTGATGGAAATGTCACTTTTCATAGTGTGAATCATAATTTTCTGTTTGACTCCTTTGGCATCTTTTAGCTCACTAACTAAACAACCTATTTGGGATTAAAGCAAGGGTTTTATCACCGTCTCTTGAATTGACCTAATAATTGAAGTGTAGATAAATAAACTATGCATACTTTTATTCTTTTACCATATTAAATATATAATTTTAATCTCAATTTCTGTCTCTTTACTTCTATTTAAGAATTTAAATTATCATTTTTAATATATAAAATGAATGGAATAACTTATTTTCAACTCTCTTATTTTATGATACATCAACGAAAAAATACCAAATCTCACTCGAAACTCTAAAAACACAAGTTTTTCTTTTCACATCATATATAATCTCATTCTAAAATACTTCAAATTTTATCAACTTTTGAGTTTAATTTATATATATATATATATATATATATATATATATATATATTTACAACCAACATCAACCACAATACATGAAGTGGTTGGTTACCAATTAAATTGTTATTAAATTGTTATTAATTGACAAATTTCTTTTAATGATGTGACAATCTGTAATTGATAAATAGTGTAAAACATATATACAAGTAACTATTGTGTATATAAATTAAATCTTAAAAGAATCTAGAAGTGAAAACACCCTATTGAAAACTAAAAGATTATATAGTATTTGATTCATTAACATCACAAGAATATACATTCTTTTAATTTCTCATGGCGTGAATCTGTGTCAGAATACAGTACCCTTTGTCCTCCATTTTATTAAAAAATAATTTAAGAATTTACAAGTCTCTTTCTTTGTGGCCAGCAACAATATTTAAAAACTCAAACTAGTCATCAATTACTGATTTTAAAGTTCAAGATAATGACTAACGTTATGTGCCTGTTATATTTTTCTTGCCACTTGTATGATTATGTTTGTCCTTTTGTTTACTCGGTCTTATATGAGTTAATTAACTTAAAACATCAAGACCTTTTGTTCCATGATCCAGCTATATTGTCAATGTTTTTTACTATATTCAAAATCACAAGATGTTGACTAACAATTCAATCCATTGCAAATATCTTTTTCCCTTGCTTCTTTAGTTGATATTCTACTTTTTTTACTGGGTATGTATGGCTGAATATAATGAATGATTGATTGGATGTCTCCATATATAATTGGATGTCTTCTAAACTTTTTTTATATTTAGGTGCATGATGAGGGATATCTAAGTCAACTTTTCCTATTTTTTAAATCCTTAAACTTTTTTATTTTTTATATTTTTCTTAAATAATCAAAGTTCGTTAATTTTTAATTAATAGATTAAAAATATAGACTTATTTTATTTTGGAAAAGCAAAAAGGTATTTTATTGAAAATGATGGTCAATGCTCAAGACAAGCCAAGTCCAAGGGCAATTACAAAATAGTACCAAGTTGCATGACAAGGTTTTGGGGAACAGTTTTTGCATAAATTAAATCGAGAAAATAGCGAATAAAACATGAATAAAAACCTTTATTAGTATGATTTTACTCTGTTATTTTTTTAATCTACTGATTGTGATTTTTTTAATGAAAAAATGTTTAAATATGTTGGGATGTCCGGGTACCGGGAGCAACAATCAGCTAATGACTCGAACTACTAAAAGATTTGGACACCATTATCTACCCAAAATCTTAAGGCAATGATCAACATATGGATCTCCTCTCTTATAAATCATTCATTTAGCTCATTTTCTAGTCAATAGGACTAACCGACTAATTACTCACACTTTGGTTTCCAAATGAATACATAAATTTAATATTTGTATATTTTATTCAATAATATAATTTAATTCGATAATATATATTTCAGGTTTAATTATGGAATAAGTACTTAGGTAATAAAACATTTTAAATAAAGATATTATTTAGTATAGGTAATTTTTTTTTTAATTTCATTGGATAAACTAATATTTTTTTTCAAACAAAATAACTTAAAAATTAGTGATAGCTAGTGTTGGTAGTTCTAGATGCTTGACTTTTTTTTCCAATAATTAAGTTTTAGGTATAACAATATTGACAATGGATGAGAGAGAAGTAATCATTAAGTTATTATTAGAAATAAAATAATAATCGCACATCTAAATATTTAGAAAAAATTAATAAATATATTTATTATATAGATAACAATATAACAATTTTAATAACATTTCATTTGTATGTTTAGAGAATTTTATAGCTTTCTCAATTTAAAATTGAAAAAAATGTCCTCCCCTCCCCTCCCCTCCCAAACATATCCTAAAGAAAAATGCGTGATGGAGAAGATAAAAGTGAGAAGAGAGAGAAAGAGAGAGATGAGGGAGAGAGGTCATGAGATGAGAAGATATAAGAGAGGTGAGAGGGGATAGATAGAGAGAAAGGGGAGAGAAGAATGAGATAAGGGGAGAGAGAGAGGAATGAGATAGGAGAGGTAACACAGAGGAGTGTGAGAGAGAGATTATTGAGTAGGAAATAAAAATAATATTTTGCTATTTTTTAAGTAGTGAGGAAGTTGTTGTACTGTGGTTTTGTGAGGAATAAGAATTTTGGTTTTTGTCCAGTCTCTTGCACTCAGTTTTGTCCAGTACCATAAATAATTTCTAAATCAAATGCACACAACAAGATCATATTTGAAGGATCAATTTTTAATGAAAGGTGTTGTTGCTTATAAATTTTTTTTTTAAATCAAACACGCAAAACTAGAACTAGGGGTGGCAATTTCTACCCGCAAGTGGGGATCCCCGCCGGGATTGCCCCATTTGGAGCCCCGTGGGCGGGGAATTTTTCCCTGTGGGGGCGGGGATGAGGGTGATAATCCCCCTGTAGTCAATTCGGGGATGGGGACAGGGTCCATATCCCCCGCCCCGAATATATTACATAAATGTTCTTATTATAGATATATGTTGTATTCTAAGTAATAGATTTTTTAGGCTTTTAATATATGTTTTTAAATAAAAATACTAATAAAATATTTAATTGTGCCAAATTATTTTTTTTGACGGAAACCAAACTACTTCATTTCAATATAAATAGTGTCACGAATACAGGTTGGAATATAATCAAAAACCGTGGAACAAGCATAAATAATTGATGCTCTAGCAAGAGTATGAGCAACAACATTGGCTTGTCGCCTAGCAAAACTAAACCTATAGTTTTGAAAAGTAGATAACAAGGACCAACGGCTCTTTATAATAGAGCCAACTTCAGTAGTAATGAGATGGTTTCCGTTGATACCGTTAACAACTGCTAAACAATCCAGTTCAATGGTTACTCGCTGGACTCCAAGCTCATTAAGCCACCTAATAGCCTCCACCGCTCCGGTTGCCTCAGCTTCTTGCAGGGTTGGAACACCGCTAAACTTCATGGTCTTCGCTGCAACGAACTCTTCCTTATCATTTCACAAACACAAACCCAAATCGTACATACCTTGAGGTTCAAAAATCGCCGCATCAACGTTGCACTTCAACTCACCGTGTATCGGTTTCGCCCAAGTAGAAGAAATGGAAGGGCAATGAACAACCGGGCCCGTACCACGTAAACGATGAACGGACACCCAATCATGCAGGACCTCCATAGCAATCTGAACCGAAATACTCACTGGGCGATCAACATGCTCCCACACACGTTCATTACGCCGCTTCCAAATACACCAGAAAATCATCGCTATAGCTTTTGCCCGGGGAGCGCTGCCACAACTAAGAAGAGAAAAAAACACCTCACCAAAATCACTGCCGCCTTGTACCTTATCACGGACCACCATCCAAAGGCCAGCATGACGCCAAACATCCTCAACTCGCTTGCAGCCAAAAAAAACATGAAGCCCATCCTCGTCCTGCTCCTCGCACTGAGGACAAACCCGAGGACACGGTACATGATGAGTATGAAGATTACACCTAGGCGGAAGACAACCACGAGCCATCTGCCAAAGAAGTAGCTTCACTTTTTGAGGAATACGGAGACGCCATAAACTCATCCAATCACCAGGCCTTCTCAAGTACGTATTATTAACAATGTCCTCCATGATCCTATAATAAGCAGAGCGGACCGAATATAATCCATCCCTACTTTGGTTCCAAAGTAGAGTATCATCATCATGTAGACACAACAACGACATACGTAAAATACAATTTTCCTCCTCACTATTAAAAATTTGGTGCACAAGTGTCTCATTCCAACGACCACCATGAGTATCAATTAAATCACCAACCCGAAGCTCCTCATGACCCACCAACAACGAAGTACGAACATATGGATCCCCCCTCCCACGGAGCCAAGGGTCCTTGGGTCCGTCCAAACATTACTAGAACTACCATTACCAACCTTCCATCGAGCCCCCATCCTCACCGCTACCTGGGAAGAGTGGATACTACGCCATACATAACTGGGATTATGGCCCAAGTGAGCCCCCATAAAGTCCCCCAACGGGAAATATTTGACTTTGAAGACACGTGAAACAATAGTATCATGATTGGTTGCAAGCCGCCAACCCTGCTTCCCTAGCATGGCAAGATTAAAGCCATGAAAGTGTCGGAAGCCCATACCACCATGTTCCTTCCGCACCGATAACTTATCCCAGCTCATCCATTTAATGCCACCACTACTCCCACCATTCGTACCCCACCAGAAAGAATTAATTATTTTCTCCAATTCCTCCTCTAATGATTTAGGGAGGAGAAAAGTGCTCATACAGTAAGCAGAAATGGACTGAGCCACTGACTTTACCAACACCTCTCTGCCGGCCTTTGAGAGATGCCTACCCGCCCAGTTCTGAATTCTCTTCCAAGTTCTATCCCTCAGATATCCAAACAGTCGCTTCTTACTACGACCCACCATAGAAGGAAAACCCAAGTATTTACCAGTCCCCAAGCACTCGAACACACCAATAACATCCGTAAGCGAATCCCTCACCTCTGGAGGAGTATTTCTACTAAAGAAAACTTCCGACTTCTGAAAATTGATGGCTTGCCCAGAAGCTTGCTCATAGAGCGCAAGCAGCTCCTTAAGGGTCGTACACTCCCTGATAGTGGCTCTGTAGAAAAGGAAGCAATCATCAGCAAATAAAAGGTGTGTTAGGATTGGAGCGCCCCTACACACCTTAATACCATGGATATCACCAATAGCCTCTACACGCTTCAACATTGAAGTAAGCCCCTCAGCACAAAGAATAAATAGATAAGGAGAGAGGGGGTCTCCTTGTCTCAAGCCTCTGCCAGGTGAAACTGATCCAACCTTCTCACCATTCATCATGACAGAATAGTTCACTGTCTCCACACACATAGAAATCCAACCAATCCAAACATCATTAAAACCCAATTTACGTATAACACATTTTAAGTACCCCCAATCAACACGATCATAAGCTTTACTAATATCAATCTTCAAGGCAACTTCACCAACCTTGCCAATCACCTTACACTTCATGTGATGAATAGTTTCGATAGCCACCATTACATTATCAAGAATTGATCTAGAAGGTACAAATGCCGATTGCTCATGTGAAATACAAAGAGGCAGAACAAGCTTCAATCTATTGGCCAAAACCTTCGAAATAATTTTATAAATGACATTACATAAGGAAATGGGCCGGAGATCGCTCATAGAAGTCGGATTATCCACTTTAGGAATAAGAACAATATTAGCATCATTAAGATTTGAGGGGAACTCACCATTCTCAAGCCAAGATCGCCCCGTGTGGAATAACTCTACACCACAAAGATCCCAGAATCGTTTAAAGAGAAAGCCAGATTTAGACCATCCGGACCCGGAGACTTGTCGGAGTGCATTTGAAAGAGAGCATTTTTAAATTCATCAATACTAAGGGGCGCAACTAACGCCGCATTCTCCATGTCACCGATACATCCCCTCATGTGACTCACCACCAGCTCATACTCACTCTCTTTACGTTGAAACAACTCATGAAAGTAATTACTCGCAACATTACCCAAAGCCACCTGCCCCTCAACCTCCACCCCGTCACTATTAGTGAGTTTGGAAATCATATTACGCCGTCGTCTAGCACTTGCCATAGCATGAAAAAATTTGGAATTCGTATCGCCATCACGAAGCCAGTTTACCTTAGCTCGTTGTCTCCAGAAAGTATCCTCTTGGGCCAACAACAAATTCATACGTTCACTAGTTTGCTTGTAACGTTGCTGCGACAATAAATCCCTTGCCCCCCGAAGCGACTCAAGAACACGTTTACATGCTGCAATCTCCTCTCTAGCTATATTTATTACGAAGCTGTTTACCCCACGCATCCACTTCTTCGGTACATTTGCGAATTTTCATCAAGAAACCATCACCAGCATTTCTACTTCAACTATCATTCACAATGGAGGGGAAATCAGGTTCACTCAACCAACTGTTCTCGAAACGGAAGGGCCTATGGCGCACCCTTCGCTCCCTCTCATATAGCTGTAACAAAATTGGTGAGTGATCGGATTTATTAACCAGACAGTTTTTCAGTCTACTATTGGAAAAGCTCTCAATCCATGCTTGTGTAGCGAGAGCACGGTCAAGCCTTTCTTCCGTGAAAGCCGACGTACCACGACCCCTAGCCCAAGTATACTTATATCCTTCAAGAGGCAAGTCTTGCAACTGACAATCCATAACTACGTCCAACTCTATCAACGCCAATTTTTATATTTTTACTTTTACCTTTATACTTTTTAAATATTAAAATATCAAAGTAAAACTAAATTTTATATTTATTTAATGTTAAACTTATGTTTTTTAGTCTTACTTTTATACATTTTTTCAGTTTTATTATATTTTAATTTTAATTTTTACAAACTTTGAATAAATTTTTTGAGTCCCCGCGGGGACCGTGGGGATTGTGATGGGGGAAGAAAACTCCTCGAAGCGGGGAATGAAGATGGGGATGGGGGACAAAATGAGAAGTGGGGACGGGAAGCGGAAAAGTACTCCCCGCCCCCGCCCCATTGCCATCCCTAACTGGAACAGCCCTTAAAGTCAGAACTTGTCTTGTACAATGGATTAGGATTAATTGTCTAAGTATTATTGATGGGCCCGTTAACTACTTCTGCACACAATAAGTGGACCCGTTGAATACTCAGTCCAATTTGTTTGAATTTCTGTAACAAAAAAAAATTGTTTGAATTTTACGTTAATCACGTGGTGGAAATTTTTGTATGTTCAAGTTTCTTCCTCTCATTTTGATACTGTTTTATTATTTGTGTGGGTGTTATACTTCTATAATATACTATGACCAAGGGAGGAAGAAAATTCTTCTCTTTGACCTTCTGTCCATGAGATTATTCTCTCTCTCAACAGCTCAACTAACTAATTTTCACTCAGCGATCATAAAGTCAATCATACCAAGTAGTAGAGAGAAAATAGAATAAAAATAGCAAAGAGTTTAATAGTGTAAGAGGTACTCCATGTGTAAAGTGAGACTATTCTTTAAAAAACACTTCCATTTTAATAGTTTTTTTAGAGTAATGTTATTGAGCCATGTTCCAGCAAAAAATAACCAAAAACTAAGTTGCAACACCAATTAACCAACTTTATAGACTACTAATCAACCTCTTTTTTCACAGTTTTTAGTAAGAAACCTAGAAAACTTTAAAAAAGCAAATTCAGACAAAGAAATTGACATGATAACAAAATAGAAAAACTGTGGAAGAAACCAAGTAAATATTCTAATGGTGTATAAAAAGTACCTTTTTGTCAATAAAAATAGTTGAGTAGAGTGAGAAGTGAAATATCTCCACTTGTAACTTGCAATATAAATAAGCATATATTGGTTCTATTCAACATAATGTCATTTATGTTTTTATGCATATATTGTTTAAGGTGATTACTTCTATACTCAATTAGAGTTTGGTGGGTATCATACCTTCTAGGCAAAATTGATTCAATATTTATTTTAATATATTTAAATAAAAAAAGGTGTCATTAAGTATTTTGCCTAGTTTTGTCTAGAAGGTATCATACTCATCCAACTCTAGATGGGTATGGTAGAATTTACCATTGTTTAAATAATATTTTTTAAATAATCTAGATCAAAATTATTTTGAGGGTGCAATTACCAAACGAGCAATAACTTAAAATTATCCGATACACTAGGAAAAATTGTTTTATCTAGATTCAATTCAATCAATAAGTTATGAACGGAAACGTATATATCAATCCATGCACAAGAATCCAGTATTATTATTAATTAAAAGACAAAAAATAATATCCAAATAGAGAGAGAGTGAGAGAGACAGAGAGAAGAAGACCTGCAACTGGTATTTCCACGGCGAACTCAGTGTAACAAAAGACAGACAACAAAGCAGAGAGACCCGAAACAACGTAGGATAAAACAACTGCAGGGCCTGCATCGTCCCTTGCTTCAAGTCCGGTGAGAACAAATATACCGGAGCCGACGACGGAGCCGATACCAAACCACATTAAATCCCACCAATTCAGCGTCTTCTTCATCTCGTTTCCACTTCGAGCCTTAATATCAACTAGCTCCATCTCATCGCTTGATCGATTCAACACACGATCCTTCAACCTCCACGGTGTCTCCATCATCGCTTTTCCGTAGTTTCCCCAACTCTTAAACGACTCCTCCGGAAAGAAGTCGTTTTTCTGAAACGTGCATCCTCTCCTCCGTACGACGACGACTTCGTCAACTGCCATCCCTGCCTGAAGCAAGTTATGAACGACACAAAACAAACACAAAACTATGACGTGAGAGAGTTTAATTAGAGTATGATCATAATGACGGAAATAAGAAAAGGATGGTGCGTTTTTGTGTGGATGAATAAGAAATGCAGCACGTACGGACGACGAATTTTCTGGCTGTATAATAAGAATATTCTCCAAAGTCGCAGCGAGGTAGATATATTTATATATAAAATATGCATTTCTCCTGTTACCGATATGAGGACCTCTTTGGTGATCTGTAAGTACTTCCGTAAGCGCTCAAAGAGTCTTGAGGCCTGCCTCGACCCTGATGAGCTCCAACTCACCTAAGCTTTATGTAACTATATATATATATATATATATATATATATATATATATATGCGCGCGCGCATGTGCCTACACAAACAGTTGACCAATACAATCAACATTTAACTTATATTTATAATAATTAACATTTATCAATGAGGGATAAGGACACCAAGGCGCCAACCTCTTATGCACATAAGTCATAACCAATGAGTGTATTATTGAAACTTTTAATAATTTATAACTAAGGGGATTGTCCTGCGTTGCACAAGTAGTTCTAATATTTTTTATTTACTTTTACTGAGTTTATATATTAAAATATATAAATTAATTAAGTTATGTATAATATAATTATAGTAATGTGTAGTTGGAATTTTTTTTAATAAAAATTATTTTTTAAGCAATAATCTTATAGTGTGTTGGATTATTTTTGATATAAATAATTACCAATAAATTTTATGCAACTAAATATCAAAATACAATTTTACAAAACTAAGGTGATTAAAAAGACAAATATATGTCTATTGTAATTTTTGAAATTGATCAAAACTATTATAATAATACTTTTACCATTTAATTGGAAAAAATATTATTTCAAATAATATAATTCAAAAAATATATATAAAAGAGACTTTGATTCTTCAACACATATTGTGAGACTTAAATCATTGTTTTAATGCTAACTTCAACTCTAAGTCACGCAAGCTTTCTTATTCTTTCTGTTTATTATAATAATGTGGAAGGGTTAAGGGTTCAAGTATTAAATTTTTAGTTTAATAATAGTTGATTATTTTAATATTCTAAAAAGATTTTAAAAATTTTATTCAACCGGTTATCTTTATAAATTAGAATTAGATATAGAATATTAATAATTACTTTAGTAATTTATTTTAAAAATGACCTGATTTTTTGACACAGCATCCTTACATTTCTATATTACATCATTTTTAACAATAAAGACAATAAATAATAATGAATATGAAATGATTATTATTTTTCCATATTCCTTCAACTATTGTCTAAATGTATTCAAAGATGCAAATCAATTGGCTACACTAATGAGTTTAAATCTTTCAATTTTGAAGTGCAGGGGTAGATTTATTCATTTCTATTAAAATAATTTTTTCATAATTTTATAATAAATATTATCATTTTCATCTTGGTAGAAAATGGTACAAAAAAATTTCTTAAATTTTATTTTTAATTATAATATATTTTAATTTATTTTAATTCATTAATAAAATATAAGAAAATATTTTTCTGGATTTAAAAATACAATTAAATTGTGCATTATCACATCAAATAATCTTAATGGTAAAAAATACCTTATAATGATTGTGATTTTTCTCTCTTTTTATTTTTATTTTAAAAAACTTTATGATTACTCTTAATTCATTACTTGATGTTTTGATTTTAGTTGCACTTTGGTACCTCTAAATTATTATCATGATTAGTACTAATTATTATAGTTTATTTTTAATAGATATTAGTTACAGTCTTTTCATTGTCTTTCACTTCAAGTCTATTTTCAGAGTTTCCTACACAAAATATTTTGTTTACATAATATTTATACAATAAATTGGAAAACATATATAAAATGTGAAATTTATTTAAAAACATAAAATTTAATATTAAAAAAACTTTATAAATCTTGAAATACAAAAAATCTAAATTGAAGTTAAAGTTTGATGGTTTATATATTTTTAATCCCCCTGCAAATATCACATTTTTCTATTTACCCCCCTGTAAAAAAAAATTTAAGGTTACCCCTGCAAATATAAATAGTTTTCGGCCACCCCCCTCTGTTAGATTAAGTAGTGTATAATGGGTAAAAACCATCTACAGTTACCCCCCCTGCAAAATATAAAAAGTTTACGGTTACCCCCCTGTAGGGGGTAACTAGAAACACTTATTATTTGCAAGGTTGATTTTAAAACTTTTTTTTTACAGGGGGGTAAATGGAAAAATGGGATATTTGCAGGGGATCAAATATTTAAGCCAAGTTTGATAAAATAATTTAATTTAGATAACTATTATTATTTTATGAATTATTAGACCTTTGAAATTGTTTTATGTTTTGAAAGGGAAAAATTGCACATTAATATAAATTATTTCCTTAATCGCCAATAAACTCATGAGTTATTAGAATCTGGGTTGAAGATGTTGAGTTTTAGTTAATTCATCATATATTAAACTAAAATTTTTAGGTGATTATTGCATATTTTGATAGGTAAATGATGTATTTGGTTATATTTATCATTCAAAAACTTTAAATGATAGAAGCCCATGTTTCCCGTAAAAAAGTACTCTATTAGAGCGGGATCAAAAAACATACTCTATTCATTCTTCTTTTACCATTATTTTCTCTATCATAAAAGTAATCACTTATGGTTGTGTATTTAGCTTGTATAAATCAATTCAACGGTTCATACACTATAATTTTTTTTACCCCTCTCACTTTAAAAACAAAACAAACACACTTTCTAATTAGAGACAAAGCTATATTCTTTTAGCCCTAAACATGCATTTGTGAATGTTCAGGATCATATATAGAAGAAAATATTTTAGACATAGAACATCATCCAATTTCTTAGAAGCTATTAAAATTAAACATTTATTATACTATACTAAAATTAATCTAATGCTTTATGACTCTCTTCCCTATCATGGAAATGATTAGGGGGAGCTATGTTAGAAGATCTGGCCATGGAAAATTTCTTCAATGAAAGGCGCCAATGGGGAGTAAGCTCCAGAAGTATTTCTACGACAATGAAAAGAGATATAAATAGAAATCCAAATTCTTGATAGTAATATGTGTTAGATTTAAAAGTATAGACTATGCATCCTTAGAATCTCACCCCTTAAAGCTGGAAACGAAAAAACACAATGAGGATACAAAGTTTTGAGAAAACCATTTTTGTTAGAGTCTCACCCCTTAAATATGTAAACAAAAAACACAATGAAGTTACAAAGATTTGAGTAAACCATTGCTCTTCTTCCACAATACGTTTCTCAAAGTGAGATTTGGACCACACTCATCTGGGCATGTGTATTGAGGATTCCATATCATGCATGTATATATAGTGTAGATTACACACTCATTTTTTGTGTGATTCAATAGAAATAATGGTTCAATGTTTTTATTCTTATTAATTATAATAATTATTAGATGAAATGAAAAGTTGATATAACTTAAATATTGTTGGAGGAATTTTAACCAGTGTGGCATTCAAAACAAAGAAAATGAGAGGAATGCAAATGAGCCTTTGAAACTAATTTAGTAATGAAAAAAACTGTAACGTGTATATACATATTAAAATTAGTAGAAGATTATAACTCATAAAAGGCTTATGCCAAAAAATAAAAATAAAAACTCATAAAATACTAATTCTTGTTATTAGTATAGGCCACGTTAACTATTGATATTCTACTTAAACAAAACTAATTTCATTAAAATACATAATAATAAAAATATCTAGCTATAAGTTTAAAATGCATAAAGGTAATTGTAACGTTGAACTAACTCATAGCAATTAAACTAATAAAAGTTTGATATATAATTTTTAAGGTAAAAAAATATTTGAAATATATATAGATATATACATATATATAATATTGAGTATTTGAATTATATTGGAGATGCTCCTCATATTCTTTTTAATTATATTAACTATGTCTATATATATATAGAGAGAGAGAATTAACCTTGAATTGTGTAATTTAAAATGAAGCATAAATAACAAATTTAATAATTATATAAGTTTGTTTTTACTAAATATATAAATCTGGATATTAATATCATATTTTGTTGTTAATTGTTAATTAAGTAATATCTAACACCAAATAGATGTGATAAGTGTTGAATGGAGGTGTATTAATAAAAGTAGATTATTGAGATTTAATTGAAAATATTAATTGAAAATATGGAAGAGCATCATTGAGCCTCCAAAAAAGCTTCTTTTAGTAATTTATATAGAATAGATATAGATAATCATTGAATTTTTTAGGCTAAATACCACTTTTGGTCCTTTATCGTTGCTCGAAGTTTCACTTTGGTCCTGTATCTTTTTTTGGTCTATTTTAGTCCTTTATTTTTCATTTTCATTTCATTTTGGTCCCTGCCGTTAGTTTTTGTTAACGGATGTCACGCTAGCAGTTAACTGCTGACGTGACACCTGTGACTGAGGTGGATTATGATTAAATGATGTGGCATTTTGTTATTTTTAAATCAAAAACTTTGTTAGTTCATCTTCTTCTTCCTGCCCAGCTTTTTCAGAAAACCCTAAATCCCAAATTGAAAATCCTCCTCCATGCTTCTTGCATCAAGACAGCGCTTTATTAGTTACGAAAGTTTGGCAGAAGAAAAAGAGTAGGTTGTGTTCTGGTTCAATCAGCGCTCCTTGAAGAGCACTCCTTGAATCCCTTCAGCGCTTTATTTCGTGACCAAACATTAATCAACTAAAGGTCGTGGGTTGTGTTTTGTTTCAATTGTTAATCGATCCATGCTTTTCTTTTAGTAATTTATAATAGATATTTATTTATACTATATATAAGAAAGGTTTATGTGTAGAAATTAGTTAATCAACTAAAAACATTGAAGCGAGCGTGCTTGGATATGGTTTTCCATTCAGATCTAAGAGGATTGGAGAAGCAGAGGGGTAGTTCAAATATTTCAGTACAATTTTATGAAGTGGATCTTGTGCTTTTTAATTGGTATGATCGTTGGATTTGTTGGGTTTTGCATCTGTTGAGGAAATTTTGTAGGTTTTGTGGGTTTCGTTGATTGAAGATGGTGATGATGATGAGATGAGGAAATTTTGTGGGTTTTGTTGATTCTGGTTTTTTTATTGAAGATGGTAATCTGGGTTTCTCCCTTTTGTTTTTCAGATTTTGATTTTGATTTTAAAGTGTTTACTCATTTGTTTATTTATGTTTTGTGTTTTTAAAATATAAAAAACATAAATGTCAATGTGTAAAATGATTTATAATTAAATAATACAATTATTTGCCACCTCACTTAATAAATGACACGTCATACATGATACTTAAGACGACACGTCAGCGGTTAACTGCCAGCGTGACATCCGTTAACAAAAACTAACGGCAGAGACTATAATGAAACGAAAATGAAAGATAAAGGACCAAAACTGACAAAAAAAAGATAAAGGACCAAAGTGAAACTTCAAGCAAAGATAAATGACAAAAAGTGGTATTTAGTCAATTTTTTATTATTTGAGCATTTGATTTTAAAAAAGTGTAAAGGAGAAAAATAAAAATAAGATCAAATAAAAAAAAAAAGTAAGAAATGATGTGATGAATGTAGCGATCGAAAAATCCGAAAAATAATTCTTCGAAGTTCAAAATGAAGCTGCCACCAAAGTTTTATTTTAAGGGAAAAATTAGTAAATCCCTTGAGTTTGGATAAGGGTCCTTGAGATCAAATTCGGGTTCGAGAGTCGGTTATGCATGGAGAATGTGCTAGCACCCCACAACATCCTTCCTAAGAAATGTTACCTTCTAACTAGTTGTGTTAAAAGAATTTTAATTTTAAAAATGTTTATTTTACCGTTTTATTTTTAAAATGAATTAAAAGAAAGAGACTTAATATTTTCTGAATTAAGAAAATAATTATTTAGAAAAAGGGTAAAAAAGGTTTTTTCATTTTTGCACTTGACAAAGGTGGGCCCGACCCTCTGCTCCTACGTATATCTGGATAGATAATCAAATACTACGTAGTTCTTGGATAGAAAAAGTTTGTGTGTTGGCGTTTTTTAATCTCTTGAGTGTACAACTCATTTGTCCTAGAATGCTGACTAACCCGATCGTAAAACTGACTTATCCCCTATTTTTGAAAATTTGATTTTTTTAAAAGAAAGAAAAATAGTTTGTATGTTTGTTTTTTTATTATTTATTTTGTTTAATAGGAATTTTAGGACTTGAGTCAATGTCATGTCAGATGCCACCAAGTGGTCCCACCTGACATGAGAATATTAGGGAAGGTTTGGGGAGATGTCTCAGATGTTGATGTTGTCGCTGATTCTTAAGCATTTGCAATTGTGTCTAAGACCCAAAATGTGATTACTGCCTCAGAGTCTATTGCTACTTCTAATCCAGAAGTAGCTTCTGACATGAGAATTTTAGGAAACCTATAGGGTGCGATCTCAGATCATGTTGGTGATCCGATGGCCGCCGATACCGAAGGAACAGTTGATCAACATGATTATTTTGAGCCAGTTGTGTCCAAGACCCATAAAAAGAAACTGAGGCAAAAAAAGAAACTGAGGCAAAAAAAGAATATGGTTGTTATATACAACACTCGTTCAAAGGCAATTTCTGCTTTTACCTCCTTTGGATTTGTTTTGGGATTTAGTTTCTTTAACTATCTTATATCTTTTCGTCAGGATGGCTTGTAGGGGGTCTTTAAATTAGGACTCATTATTACTGATATGTTTTTGTTTCTTTTCTTGTCAAGGGTTTTGGTCTAGTCCCCCCTTGGTCTCTCTTTTGTCTTCTTCTTTTTTCTCCTTTTTTTAAATAAATTCAGGGAGAAGTACTCTTTTTCTTCTTGATGTTTTTCAACATCAAAATGTTTTAATAAGTCTTCTTTCCTCGTATTTGACAAAAAAAATTAGGACTTGAGTCGTACCACTCATTCGTTGTCCTAAAAAGCTGACCAGCCCGATTGTACAATCGGCTTAATATCCCCTATTTTTTTAGAAAAATTATATTTTTGAGAATAAAGGAAAAATGATTTGTAGGTTTGTATTTTTTGAATTGAAATTTTATTTTTAATAGGGATTTTAAGACTCTTGAGTTGTACGGCTCATTTGTCCTAAAACGATGACTTACTCGATTGTACAATCGACTTAATCCCCTAAAAACACGAAATAAACAAAATGGGATGTAAAGTAAAAAGAAGAGTGCAAGCTGTTAGCTGCAGGTGTGTTGTATCATTAAAAGGGCGTATGTTCAGTAGCAGCCCAGTTCACGTTTTTGTGTTTTGGTCTGACCTACAGTGGGCCTACGTAGCGCTGGCCTGTGAGGATGGGTTGATGTAAGTGGGTGTTGTATAGCTAAAACCGAGGGGGTGTAAATGGTAGTATGATGCTTAAAAAAATTAAAAATAAAATAAAATGGGAAATGAGGCTATGAGAGAGAGAGAGAGAGAGAGAGAGAGAGAGAGAGAGAGAGAGAGCTGTCAATTTGGTCCACATTGGTCCACATGGCCCTTGGTTTGTGATGTTTTTTTTTTTGAAGCATGTGATGTTTTTCCATAGATACTACCGGAACTAGTTTCTGAGCATGAATTATATGTGATTATGTGTCATTTTATATTATAAGTTGACTTCATTGCTAATTTTACTAAACATCTTAGATTCAATCAAGTAGCTAGTTGCCTAAAAATAATCAAGTAGCTAAGTTAACGTGTATGCTAATTAATCCTTACCAAACACGGCCAAACTTATTCACTATCTCTTGCTTCTTGCATAAACATATAACCTTGGACAATTTTTAAATTTACAAAATCAGTTTTCGGTGAATTCTTATGTTAACTTGTTAGAAATGAATAGAAAAGTTATGTAGATAATTTGTATTCGTTGGGATAACTTTTAATGAGATGGGAACAGAAGTGTGAGTAAAATGCTTTTATGATCTGTTTGATTGAAGAGAAAGGGGAAAGAGAGAATCTTTTTTCTCTTCTGTTTCTATTGTTTGGTACACTCTCTTATCTCTTTCTCTCTTCCCTCTTTCGCCTAAAACAAACACACTCTTAGTGCCATAAAAAGTCATTCTCTCTTCTCTCTTTATTTCCTTCTCTCTCGCTTCAACAAAACAATAGAAGGTCATTCTCTCTTCTCTCGTTCTCTCTTCCCTTTCTCATTCGTTCCAACCAAATGGACCCTTAATGAGATGGGAACAGAAGTGTGAGTAAAATATGATTTGTTTGTTATTATTGATTAAAAAATAGGTGATTTTGATGTTAAATAATTATTTGTCAATAGAAATTATTATTTGTCAATACCACATACAACCTAGCAAGAAATTATTATTTGTCAGAAAGTATTAGCCACAGTTTATATAGTGACCGTTCGCATATCAATAGAAAAACACTTGCTTTGTACTATTGCTTCCAGCTCCACCTTTTTTCACTGCTTGTCAACTTCCCCAGAATTACTTTCACTCTCAAACTCTTTAGATGTGTCATACGATGCATGTAACCCTAACAACATATAGTATAACAATAGAAACCCTGTCCAGACCCCAAACCTAATAAACGAGTCTCTATCAATGGAGCCAAGAAGGAAAATGTTAATGAGAATAGACAAAGAAGGTACCAACGGAACCAAAGGTACTCCCCAAAGTTTAGGGTTCTTTGCCATTGGAACAACAAGCCACAGACCCCCAGTCCCTAGAAACCACAACGGCACAAATATTGTATACCCGATCCACCCACCACCACTATTTGTCCTGTAAGTTGAAATTGCAATGGAAGACCCGATAATTAAACAAAGACACACAATGAGATTGACTTGATTCCCTTTTGTTGTTACCCCACTTGAATAGTAGCGACGTACCAGAAGCGCCAACGCCACAAGCATAAAGATAAAGAGCGTTGAAATTGACATGAGGTTGGAGAGAATCTTAAGGTCAGTGAAGAAAGCAACAACAACAGTAGCTACAAGCATTGTAATTGTAGCATTCATTGGTGTTGCGGTTCTTTCATCAACAAGAGCAAACCAAGGAGGCATCATGTGTGTACGTGAAATGTGTGTTAAATAACGAGCTTGACCAACTGCACCAACCAACATCACACTTGTCATTCCCTTCAAAGCTCCCAATGAAACAATGTACTTAGCCCAATCCATTCCCACAACACTAAATGCTATAGAATAAGGAGCATCTACGTCAATGTCTTTGTAGTTTTGCATGAGGCATAGTGTAGCTGCTAGCAAACAATACACTGTGGTGGTAATCACCATTGAGGCTACAAGACCAATAGGAATGTCTCTAGCAGGGTTTTTAGTTTCCTCAGCCATAGTTGCAACTGCATCAAAGCCTACATAAGCAAAGAAAAGAACAGCTGAAGCCCGGAACAAACCATGAACTCCGTAAGGAGCAAAGTCATTAGTTAAATTTTGGGTTTTGCCGTTCGTGATGCCAGCGATTATGATGAAGACAATGACGAGCATGTGGAAGACTGAGGAAATGTAGTTGAAGATTGAAGAGCCCTTGGTGCTGTAGACTGCAAGGATGGTGATGATTGTAAGGATGCCTATGGCCATAGGGTCAAGATGGCCATAGTTGGGGTTCATATTGTGGACTATTATGCGAAAGTATTCAGGATCTTTATTGCAGAGGGTGGCGAAATAGGAGGTCCATGTCCTAGCTACGGCGGCATTGGATATAACATACTCAAGCAGAATGTTTCCAGCAGCTATGTAGGCTACGAAGTCTCCCAACTCAACTCTAAGGTATGCGAATGACCCACCTGAATAAAACAAAAAAAACATGCATAGTTAAATGTCAAAATCAAAATGCCTTTGTAAGAGTGCATAATAAGACTACAATTCTTTAGAGTAATTTTATTCCGACAAACTTTTCTTGCCAAAAATATAATTAAAAATCACATTACAATACTAATTAATCAAGTTTTTTAAGCTATTAACCAGCCTACTTTTTTATAGTGTTTAGTTAATGACCTAAAAAACTATGAAAATAGGTTGATTTAATGACTTAAAAAACTTGGTTAATTCGTCAATTAATTATGTGGTTTTTGACTATTTTTGACCGGAAAAATTTGGCTGAATAACATTACTCAATTCTTTATGAGCGATTTAATTTTCTAACTTATTGCTTAGAACTATTTTTTATGCGTATTTTTTGAGATTTTATTTTTAAAATATTTAAAAAGTGTATTTCATTTTATAATTTTAAACTTTATAATTAACTTTTTGAAAAAATTTCACTTAAATTTAAAATTATTCAAGTCACTAGACGCGAGAGAGAAAGAAAATAAAAATAAAAATTACTATTCAACCAAATTGTTTTTTTGTATTTTATGCCATTTTCATTTTAAAAAAACATAAAGGTTGCACTTGTAGAATTTCACAAAAATAATGTCCACCATGTATAGCACTACTGTTAATTATAACCGGACACGTATCTAAATTAAGGTGCATGATATTGATATCTGAATTGACTTTTCTTATTTTCTGGATTTGTAATCTTTTTTCATATCTTTTTATATTTTTAAAAAATAATTATATTATGTTTTAATAGATTAAATTAAACAGCATCCATCAAATAAATATCTTATATAGATAACATGAGGTAATGTTTTTTCTTAATTTCATTGGATAAAATAATATATAACTTTTCAATGAAAAAACTTAAAAATAAGTTATAGTGCTCGAAGTAATCAAGCAATAAGTAGTTTTAGGTGTTCGACTTTTTTTGCCATTAATTAAGTTTCTGGGTATAGTAATAATTTTAATAAATAATGAATATTTATCTGTCAATAAAAGTTATTCTAAATTATGTTAAATTCAAACATTTTATATAAAACACTAGCAATTTTTTTTAATAAAAAAGTTTAATTATCTGCTCAAAATAGCTACTTTTGAAAGAAAATATAAATTGTTCGGATTGTTTGAAGACCTTACGTTTTGTATTTGCATTCACTAAGTGAGAAATTTCGTATGCTCAAGTTTCTTCCTCTCCTTTTGACGTTTTATTATTTTTGGGTGGTACTTCTAAAATATACTATGACCAATGGTGGAAATTTTTCTTCTTTTTCTTTTTGACGTTAACTAATTAATTTCCACTCAACAATCATAAAGTCTGTTACACCAAGTAAAGACAAAAAAAATATATGAAAACTGCAAAGAGTGTGTAAAGCGAGACTAGTCTTCAAAAAACAAGATTCGTCACCAAGCCACTTTCAGTTTAACAGTTTTCTTTTTGTAGTAGTGAAGCTTGTCATAAAAAATTTGGCATTATTTTTATTACTAAATTTAGACAAAGAAATTGACATGATAACAACATAAATAAATAAAATAAAACTTATGCAAAATGGAAAGGGAAGTAATGTTTTTTTTTTATGTGGTGAAGTAATTAACGTAAGTTTGAGGATAAATAGTAGTTTTGGTCCTCAATGTATTGAATGTTATATCATTATAGTTCTTAAATGTATCAAAATTGTAAACATGTTTCTAATCAGGGGCGGATCTACCCTATCTCTAAGGTGATCAACCGCACATTCTGAAAAAAATATTATTAATGCCATATTCCTATTAAAAAAATAATATTAGCACTAATGTCCTACTAAAAAAATATTTTACACACTCTAGGAATATTTGTTTGCACCAAAACACCTAGTTTTCTACCAATTTGATGCATCATACTCACACACTTATATTTTCTAAGTTTTAAATATATTACAAATACTTTTTACTCACACACTTATATTTTCTTACTTGAGTCATGTTATGAGTTGTGTTATTTATTTAAATATATTAAAAGTTTTTATTTTTATTATATTTATAACAAATGTGTGTTTAAAACTTTTTACATAACATGACTCAAGATTCTAGATACGTCACTTTCTCTAATAAGTGTCTCTTCTTTTATGGACTAAATTAACGAAAAAAATAAGTTTAAAGATTAAAGTGATTAACAATTAACAAAGGATACATTTAAGGACAAAAATCACAATTTATCTCAAAGATTGAAATCGAACCGACCACACACCTTCAGTGACGTAATCTCTCGGGACACGTATAAAAAACGCAAATCTTACAGGAAATCAGGCAAATTAATTAATTAAAGACAAAATAAATAATAAATAAAAAGTATTAAAATCTAAATAAAGAGAGTGATGAGAAAGAAAGAAAGAAAGAGAACCTGCAACTGGTATTTCGACAGCAAACTCAGTGTAACAAAAGACAGACAACAAAGCAGAGATACCTGAAACAAGGAAGGATAACACAACAGCGGGTCCTGCATCCTCCCTTGCCTCAAGTCCGGTGAGAACAAATATGCCGGAGCCGACGACCGCGCCGAAACCAAACCACATTAAATCCCACCAATTCAGCGTCTTCTTCATCTCGTTTCCACTTCGAGCTTTAATATCAACTAGCTCCATCTCATCGCTGGATCTGTTCATCACACGATCCTTCAACCTTGACGGTGTCTCCATAATCGCTTTTCTGTAGTTTCCCCAACTCTTGAATGACTTCTCTGGGAAGAAGTCGTTTTTCTGAAACATGAATCCTCTCCTTTGCATTCTGCTGTCCTCGTTAACTTCCATTTCTGCAGCTGGTTATGAACGACAACAGAGACAGAAACTGTATATATGAGGAATTGGGAGATGCTATAATCTGATTACAATGTTGATGATATATTCTAATTCTCTCAACTCGCACTCCCACTTCTATATATAATCTATGCATGCCGACACAAAACTGTTGACCGAAGTAATTAACATCAAAATCAACAAAACTTTTATACTACCCTTTCTATTTTATAAAAGACTTACCACATAGGTACTCCATCCAGTCCATAATATAAGAGAAAAAAAAGTGAGTTTTAGTGGTCCACAATATAAGAAATAAATAAAATTTTTAATGTGTATTAAATGATCAATCCCAAATTTACCCCTATTTAAGTGTAGTTAATATCAAATGTCATTAATTAGAAGTGTAAATCAACATTTAATGAAAGGGTCGGGACAATCTTGGATAGTAGATGAACTTTTAGCCTTATTAAATGATAATAATTGATTTCAACGGAATTCATTGGTTTGTGTAATATTGTGTGTTTTCTTATATTGTGGACCGGGGGAGTATAAATGACACAAGTGGTAAATGGGATCCTTAATCATTTGGTCATGAGTTCGATCTCTAGTTGGTAGAAAAATACATGGTGGGAGAGGTCAACCTCTTAATGGATCTCAATACCTCAGGGAATTAGTCTCTAGAGTTGCCCGCAGGGATTCTTTGGTTTTAAAAAAAGAATTTTTGGGGATTTTGGTAAATATAAATGTATAACTTTTAATTGTAAAATTTCATTTATTCTTTTGCTCATTATCAGAGTCCATTTGTACTACCATCAATGGTTGGTACGAGTCGTAACTAGATTCTGATCCCACTTCAAGGTTTCGGAATTTTGGGTGTGGCAAAAACTTCGTTGGGAGGGAGAGAACAACAACGCCAGCAAAGTCGGTACTTGTGGCCAGTCAGGTTCCTCGTCATAAATTACTCATCGACAAAATTGGTGAAAACTGCCTTGCGCACCAATGACACGATAACCAAAAAAAAGAGTTCATTTGTACTTTCAACATGTTATTATGACAAGATAGAAGTATAATTATTAAGGGTAAAGTTGGAAAGAAGTAGTTAAAATAATATTGGATTTATAAAACATCAAAAGTTTTGAAACAAAATTTGAGGGCTAAAACATCAAATGATTTAGAAGGGAGTGAGTAATATTTAAAAACTACAATATTAAATGCTTTCTTTGTTTTTAATGCTTTTTGACTTATATAGAGAAGCTATGCCGTTTAACACAATAACTTTTCTTCGACATCTTTAATGCAGCACTCTTCTTTTGAGTGCTTAAATGGACCATACATGTACACAATACTCTTTTATACTTTTTGAATATTGATATCTTTTTTGATATAGACAAACATAAGTTGTTAGTGATTAGTTAGAGGGTGGCGAACATTAGTTTTCAAGATTTGAACATTGGATCTTCTTCTTGCAACTCCTTTGTGCCTCCTAACTTGCCAATTAAGCTACCTTCTTGGGATATTAATATCTAATAAGCACTCAACCCCTCTAATCCATCACCTCCTAAAAAACTCTTAAATAAATCTCACAAATAACTACACATCATCACTTTATTAACAAATAACTCATAATATTTCGAATGAGACCCAGAGAGAGAGAACAAAAAAATAATATTGAGTTTTATTAGTGAAGCCAGCTGAGAAAGTAACTATAGAATGACCCCCACTTATTAAGCATCAACTTTTTTCCTTCTAATGCTTGTCACTCTCCTTAATTGGCAAAGCACCACTTTAGATGCTAATGGACAACAAGATGTATTGTAGTCCCTTTAATTCAGAATCAAATATATACAAATATATACAAATAATACTCATTTTGTCTAAAATATAATCAATTTTCACTAATTTGATTCTTCTAATTATACTAAGTTTTCTGTAAAATCTTTCAATTGATATATTATTTTAATAATCCGTTTTGTTCTTTTGAAAAAAGTACCCATGTAAAGTTAAATAAAACGAAAATGCACTTTACATAAAAAAAAACTAACAAAATTAACCATTGTTCTAAGTTAATGTTAATTAATTATTTTTGCTTATAATTCATTTTAAAATAGTATTTTTTTTATATACATAAAGAAGGTCACTAATTGAAATGCATGATTTGGTATGAATAAAATTTATAATAAAATAATATGAGAATTACAAAAATATATGATATGATAAGTTAATATTTTCAATATGAATTAATTGAATATTAAAATAAATAATTATTCATATTCAACAATATTTCAATTAATAAATATTACGGAATGTGATACAAAAGGATATATACCTAAAATATAATAACAATAAATAAAAATAATTAATAAGTAAATAGGCTTGTTTGAAATAAAAAGGAATCAACGTTGGGTTGATTATATCGTTCCGGTGTCCTAGCCTGACCAAAATTAAATGGAATATGATGAATTGATCAAACAAATGTCACATGTACATGTCCCAGCCCGACCGAACTGGATTAACAGCTCTGATATGTGTGGAAAACAATTGTTGTGTTCTTATCTGGAAAATGTGGTATGCTAGGAATCAAATGGTTTTCAAAAACATTGCCCCGGATCCTATAAAAATTGCTCAGGCTGCTATGGAATTTGTTGATGAATTTAATTTGGCTAATCCAAGAGCTGTCTCTGTCAGACAAGAGTTCTCTGCTGCTAGTGTGCAAGCTAACCATACACCCTCTCATTGGGTTTCTGTTGATGCTGGTTGTTTTAATTCTGAGACTGAGACTACTGCTTCGGGTTTGGTAATATCTGATATGCATCAAGTGGTAACCTATGCAGCAGCTAAGAAGGAACAGGTTTCAAATGATCCTTTGGTGGCCGAGGCACTGGGCCTGAGATGGGCTATTCAGGTGGCAAAAGAGTTGAGACTTGAGAGCCCCACTTTCAGAACAGATGCAGCAACTGTGGTTGACTGCCTTAGACAGAAAACTTCTAGAGCATCCATTGATCTGATTATTCATGATTGTAAAATGCTTCTTTTAGATTTTGTTTCCACTCATGTAACTCATGTAACTCATGTAAGGAGAGCTGATAATGGGTATGCCCATCAGCTAGTGGGATTAGCCCAAACACTAGGAGACCAAACTTGGTCTAGTAATGAGCAATTACGCTATGTGTCTAATCTCTGTAATTGGCCTATGGCCTGTAACTCTGCTGTTTCTATCTAATGAAATTATCTTCCACGTCAAAAAAAAAAATTGTGCCAGACCGAGTCAAAGTTGGGTTGACGATGTCGTTCCTGGTTCATGTACAAAACCGATCCTATGAGCTGACTGAACGATGTCTCGTGTCCCGATATGACCGTCTGGTTTAGTCCAGCTTTAATAACACTGGATGTACATGAACCGAATTTCTTGCTTTCTCTAGCTTGATTAAATCAGATGTTTTTTTTTTATATATATATCCAACTGAAGTTTTGGCCAAATTTGTTAAAACAACCCAACTGATCAAAATGAAAATGTCCGAAATTAAATTTGTGGTTTTTCCTTAAAGGAGGGGAGTCTAGGAATTTATGGGTGCGTTTGATTTGTCAAACAGTAATGGATTGGATTGGACTGAAGAACTCTAAGTACATCATTTGATTTGATTTGAAAACTGTTGATGGTGCTTGACAGAAGTGAGAGCAATAGACTGGCCAAAGATTCAAATTCTTGTACCTTAATTACAAACCACAATACAACTTCCCGTCTCACGGTACAACTTTCTAATCACTCAAAAAAACACCAAAATATTATATTTATTTGCTACTCAATAATTGTTTTCTTTCTCCTCTATTCTGTCTCTCCTATATATCTCATTCTTCTCTCTCTCCTTCTCTCTACCTCTCTCCTTTCACCTCACTTATATCCTCTCATCTAATGACCTCTCTCCCTCATCTCTCTCCCCCTTTTTCTACCTCGCTCTCTCCTCTCATGACATTTCTCCTTCATCTCTCTCTCTCCCTCCTTCTCTCTCTCTCTCTCTCCATCACACGTTTTTTTATATTTTTTTATCTCTATAATATATGTTATAAAATCATTATAAACGTTAGAAAAGGAATTCTAATAAAATTTACATTTTTTGGCTTGTGTTGTCCATTGTTCACAAAACAATGTAAACATTTGTCCAGTACAATTCGATACTTTTTTGTTTGCGAATCAAACGGGCCCTCATGGAATGGAACCAAATCTATCTCAAATAAAAATAAATAAAAAAAACCTTTTTATATGGTTTCTCATGTTTATATGATTATTACTTAGTTAATATGTGAGTTTACCTGTTTTATATGATTCTGTTCAGCTATTTTAAATTCTACAATTAATTAACTATTTTTTTGTCACTCTCCTTTACTTATCCCATATACTCCCAAAATCATTTGCTCTGTAGTGTGAAGCTTTGTATTCCAAATTAATATAACATATATAGTAAACAAAGAAGATATATAGCCTTCTTTTTATGTTTCTACAACTTGCTACTATTGATTTACATCCACATAAGAAAATGAAAATGTATATAGCTGTACAAATTATTTAGATGTAGAAGTGTACATGTTGGCCAGTTATCTAGCCGCTAACTAGTTTCTACGCATGACTCTTTCCTTTCAATCCCCCTCTTCTGCGTTGTTCAATTCCTCTTGGGTGGTGGTATTTCTGCTCTCAAACTCTTTTGCTGCATCATAAGAAGCATGCATCCCAAAGAGAATATAATAAATGAAAAGAATTCCCGTCCATATCCCAAACCTTATATATGAATCTTTGTCTATAGAGCCAAGAAGGAATATGTTAATGACAATAGACAAAGAAGGCAACCACGGAACTAAAGGCACTCCCCAAACTTTTGGCTTCTTGGCTTGTGGAACACCAAAGCAAAGAAAACTAGTCCCTAAAAACCACAATGGTGCTGTTATTGCCCACCCGATCCAGCCATCACTATTTGCCCTATAAGCTGACATGCCGCATGAAGACCCAATAATTAACACAAGGCACACAATGAGCTTTACTTGATTCTCCTTTGTAGTTACCTCACTTGAGTAATAACGACGTACTAAAATCCCTACCGCCACAAGCATAAAGATAGAGAGTGTAGAAATCGACAATAGGTTTGAGAGAATGCGAAGATTTGTGAAAAAGGCAATCACACATGTAGCTGAAACCATCGCAATTGTAGCATTCAAAGGTGTTCCTGTACTCTCATTAACAAGAGAAAACCAAGGTGGCATCATGTGTGTACGTGCAATGTGTGTTAGATAACGAGATGCACCAACAACATTCACCAATAACACAGTGGTCATTCCTTTCAAAGCTCCCAATGCAACAATGTATTTAGCCCATCCCCATCCGGCAGAACTAAACGCAACTGAAAATGGTGCATCTATGTCGATTGTCTTGTAGTTTTGCATAAGGCACAATGTTGTTGCTAGTAGGCAATATATGAAAGTGATGATCACCATTGAACCTACAAGACCAATAGGAATGTCTTTGCCAGGGTTTTTAGTTTCCTCAGCCATAGTTGACACTGCATCAAAGCCTATGTAAGCGAAGAAAAGCACTGCTGAAGCTTTGAACACACCACGAGTACCAAAAGGAGCAAATGAAGCATAGTTTTCGAGGTTAGCATTCATGAGGCCTACAATGATGATGAAGCCAATGACGAATAAGTGGACGATTGTGGCGATTTTGTTGAAGAGTGAAGAGCCTTTTGTGCTGCAGACTGCAAGGATGGAAATGGCTATGAGGGCCACAACAGCAATAGGGTCAAGATGGCCATAGTCAGGGTTCATGTTCTTGACTATTATGCGAAAATCATTGGAATTTTTGTTGCACAGGGTGGCGAAATAGGAAGTCCATGACCGAGCTACGGCGGCTGCTCCTATAACATACTCAAGGAGGATGTTTCCGGCGGCTATGAAGGCCACAAAGTCTCCCAACTCTACTCTTAAGTATGCAAATGATCCACCTGAATGAACAACACCACAATAATAATTCAATTAATATAAAAAAAGTGCAATTATCGAGGTTTTAACGAGGCTCCAGATATCTTTCTTTTCTTTTAAAAAAAATTATCAAGGTTATTGATAATCATCATTGTAATGTGAAAAAATGATATATATATTGGAAGGTATAGTGATGGAGGCAAAACCTGCAACGGGGATTTCGACAGCAAATTCAGTGTAACAGAAGACGGAGAGCAGAGCTGAGATGCCGGAGACAACGTATGACAATACGACTGCGGGTCCCGCCTCTTCCCGAGCTTCAAGGCCAGTGAGAACGAATATGCCGGAGCCTATAACGGCTCCAATTCCGAACCAAATGAGGTCCCACCAATTGAGCGTCTTCTTCATTTCATGGGTACTCTGAGCCTTCATATCCACAAGCTCTGTGTGGTCCTTGGATCGGGTGAGGACCCTATTCTTCAACCTAAATGGTGTGTCAATAAAAGCTCTTCCATAATCACCCCAACTCTTAAACGACTCCTCTGGAAAGAAGTCGTTTATGCATCCCCTTCTCCGTACTCCTCCATTCTCCGCCACGCCCATCCTGTTTCGAAACGAGTTGTATCAAAACAGGACGCAGGGGAGAATTTTACAAAACAACGTAATTAATTCTCAAGAAGGGAAGAAGAAGCGTGTGATTATTATATATTGAAGAGTTGACTGTACCTGATTCTTCTAACGGTGGCGCAACTTGGGGGTTTAGTTTGAGTGTTCTTAATTGTCAACACTTAATAAAGACTATATATACATTACAGCTAAGTCTTACATAATATAATTATTATTAGTACGTAATTATATCTATATTTGTACCACAATGGTTAGAAGGAGTTTTTGTGGCCAAGAATAATGTATTTGCTTCTTCTATCTCTATATATAGCTAATCTGGGCAGCTAATTCTATATATTTAGTCTTACATTTTCATTGGGTGTATGTGAAAACTGTGTTAAGAAGAGAAAAGTAATAAAAATCTGGTTGGTAAAATTATAATTAAGAATAGCAGCAAAGAAAAACTTTGAGAAAATAACAACAGAAAAATAATAAATAAACAAGCACCTAGCTAGGTGATGAAGAAACACTTTTAACTACCCCAATCCAATTTTGGATTATTAAGGTGGTACATGCAACACGTAGTTTTTATAGGTAAGATTTACGACATAAACTAATGCAAAAAAAAAAATACAATACAATACAATGTGCTTGACCAATGTGCTTGACAAAAATTAAGGATCTTATAAAACTGTCACTTTTTCCTAAGTAGGAATTGTAACTTACCTTTTGCAAGTGGCCAAATGTTATAACTTAATACACACAACTCTCATTTGCATAGTGAATTGGTATTTCAAGCTTCCAAAAGTGTAGTGCGGATATTTTTTTCACGGGTCGATTTTTTTTATGGATACATTATCTTCGGCCTAACAATTTCAATATTTGTCAATTGAGTTGGGTCTTACGGAGTTCTATGGATCAATTTAATTGATATTGTTTTTTGACTAAAAAATGATATTCATTCATTCAAACTGAGATATTAAATCGATGATAGTACAAATTCGGCATTGGTAAAAACACGAATGATGAATCTCCAAACAAACTCACAACACCCAAGTTAACAGCGTAAAACAGAAAAATACCTACAAATATGACAAAATAAAATTCACCGAAGTACCCTTGCTTCGGGATCTGTAACTTTGAGGCCCTAGTCGTTGATTGAATCTGAAACTGATTTGTCGATCTGCATCAAACGAATACTAAGATGGCGTCAAAAAAGTATGAAATAAAACGTAGGTCTATGTAGTTTTCATTTCTTGACAATGAAGGAAACTAGTTGATATTGTGTTGTCTCACTAGTTTTTTTTTTAGATAGGCAAAGTGGTTAGTAATTAGTGTGTTAATTGTTAGAGGGGGGAGCGGGGTTCGAACCCCGTACGCCTACATTTTTCCACCAACGATGTCCCTTTCACTCAACCATGTGAGCTACCCTTCTGGGGCGTCTCACTAGTTATATCGTAAATCGTTGAACTTTTCGCTCTATTCTTCTGTTCCAAAAAAAAAAGTTCTGAATTTTACTATTTTAATTTGTAAAATAGTTGAATATTCATAACAATGTATATAAAAATATGGATTTAATCTATATTCATCATTGATGCAAAAAAAATTACGCTATCAATCAATTGTGGATTATCATGTCATTAAAAATATTAAGAATTCATTTAATACAGTTTTTTTTATAAATAATCATTTTTAGATGTTTTCCAACCGCTTAATATAGTTTTTAAAAAAATGAGAATCTAAAAATCGCTTTGAATGATAATTTTTTAATAAATTCTCATAAAAATTATTTTTTCATAGAATTATGTTTTTAGAAAAACTATTTTTATTTATAAAATTGGGGAAGAGGGAAATTTTATTAATCAAAGTGTCACTAATGACCATTTTCCGACGGATTTTAATATTTACTGAGTTCAAATCCCCTCAGTGATAATTGTAAAATATTAAAATCTGCAGGAATTTCTCCATTGTTTGGTGGATCTGTAACCCTTGTTGATATTTTATTTTGAAGTAAAAAGACTATTGTCTTTGATTAATAATATAATATTGCCCCACTCACTTTCTTTTAAACCTATCATTTTCTTTTCAACAAAAATTTAAGAGATAACAATTCTCTCATTTCCTATGATTCTCATCTATCAACAAGGGTTGGGTAATCACACGGCCGGAGAAACATCATCGGCAAAATTGGTGGAAACTGCACACCCATGACATGATAAAAAAAATTACTATTATCTACCCCTAATGTCTACTGCATTAACCGCAGCCATTAGATTTATCTAACGGTTCATATATTAGACGTTAATTCAATTAATTAAGGATTTTTGTATCCCTCTCAGCCCTCATGACTCCTTCAAACTCCCTCATTTTTTGAATATTCCCAAATTACCCCCACCCATACCACTCCCACTCCCACACTCCCCTCCCTCCTCACCTTGAATGAACTTGGTTTGCAAATTGAATAAAGAGAATATAAGAAACCTCCTATAGGATCAGTGAAGTGAAGAACCAAAAATCCCACAAAGATTTTAGAATTGAGAATAAAAACCAACCCAACCATGTTACTCATGAAGGATCAGCGAAAAACCCTTCCTTTTTAATTTCCCTGCTCACAACTCACAACAACAGCAGCAGTAGCAGCAAAACCCTAATGATTCACTGTCTTGAGGTACCTTCATTTTTGCATATCCATCGCTTTCTCTTTTTTGCCTTTTGCCAACTATCTAATTATTCTTTGCAAATCGCGTTTTTCTTTCTTCTTTGTTCAATAACCATAGTATCATACCCTACCTGTGCCCCCAATTTACTAAGATGACAAAATTATAGTGCAGTAAATTTAACTCAATAATTTTGGTCATTCAAGTAATAACAGAAATAGTGGAACGAAAGAAACATAGTTTTGTAAGTTCATGAGTTTTGCTAGTCTTTTCTATTTATAAGATTGATTGTGAATTGTGATGTTGTGAAGAAATAGTTTTTCTTTTAAAGCTCTAACTTCTTGTCATCATTTTGCTTTGTTTGTGGTTCTGGGATATGGCTATCTAGCTTTAGCTTTTATAGATTCAGTCTTGTATTTGTTATTTTGGTTCTAGAAATAGGTGAGAATATTTGTTATTTTGGTTAGGTTTTCTTATAAGCTGCTTTTTATATATGCAGTAGCATTTCTTGAAGCTAAAGTGTGGATTCTGTGCTGGTAAATAACTACAATGAAAAAGGCCATTATTCTATGCTGGTTACGCTATCCGTGATCAGTTTATATGATGTTTCGTTTGGTATTTGGTAATGCAAGAAATTGTGGTTTCCTTCATGATTGTCAACATGGATACATTTACCAGCAAAGGTTTAGTTTGGTGAACATAAAGCTAAAATGGGTGAAAGATAGGACATTGGATGCTGTTGTTGCTGGTCAAAGGGATCTTAAGGCAGCTGGTTTCCTTGTTTCAATCATTTATTCTTCTTCTGGATGTTGTCTTCCTACATACCATCTTTCTCGTCATCGCGGACAACTTGGACTTCCGCATGACCTTAAGCTCTCCACCTTTATCAGAAGATATCCTAATATTTTTGTTGAGTCATTTTCTCTTGATACTGGAGGTACTCCTGTTCCGTGTTTCAGCTTGAGTCCTGAAGCGTTGAAGCTCTTTCGCGAGGAAGTCAATATACTTGAGCAAAATCCGTTAGAATTCAGGGATAGGTTATGCAGATTGCTTATGCTCACAAGAGATGGGGTCCTTCCACTACAAACTATTGACCAGTTGAAATGGGACTTGGGTTTACCATATGATTATCAACATTCTTTTGTTGTGAATCACCCTGAAAGGTTCTCTTTTGTTCGCCTCCCTGATGATCGTGTTGGCTTGAAATTGTTATTTTGGGATGACAAGCTTGCCATCTCAGAGTTAGAGAAGAACGCTTCTCTACAACAACGGGAGGAAGACATAAGAAATGGATCCTTAGCGTTTCCGGTTAGTTTCACCAGAGGTTTTGGTTTGAAAAGGAAATGCATGGAGTGGTTGAAAGAGTGGCAGAAACTCCCTTATACTTCACCTTACATCAATGCCTCTCATTTGGATACACGTACTGATGTATCTGAGAAGAGGATAGTTGGAGTCTTTCATGAGCTTCTTCACCTTACACTGCATAAGCAAACCGAGCGTAAGAATGTTAGCAACTTACGTAAACCCTTGGCCTTACCGCAGAAGTTTACAAAAGCGTTTGAACGTCATCCTGGTATTTTTTATATTTCCAAGAAGAATGACACGCAAACAGTTGTTCTGAGAGAGGCATACAACGGTCGGGAACTCCTGCAGAAACATCCACTTGTCAAAATTAGAGAGGAATTTGCAAGTCTACTGGTGAAAGGACTACATGATAGGAATAGGGGTGTATACAATAAAAGTATTGATGCTAATTTGATTGAGGGAGTGAGAAGGGAAGTTTACATCACTGGAAAAAGTAACCAGCTTGATTCTGAGGATGAATCAGATTTGATGCTTTCTGAATATGATTCAGATGGGCCTCTACATAACCCTTGCTAATATATGTTAAGGTTGTTTTTCTCTTTGTCATAAAGTTTATGTGGTTTTAGCTTAGTGAGATTCTTGAAATGTCTTGATTGGATGTTTGATCATACCGCACCCACTTATTGAGATTAGATGTAATATTCTTGAATAAGAGTGCAGCATAATCTGGATAGAAGACTAAGTGGGATGGACATAGGTACAGACACTACAAGAAAATTGTTCTAAAATGTCTCAACATTTTTATGAGAATTATTAATTTGATTTAAAAACTAGGGCAATATCGCTTATACGTATATTCTTTTTGCAAGTCGATATACTCTTTGGAATTTATGAGAAAATTGTGCTAAAACGTCTCAACCCTCGATGAACTTCTTCATTATGTCCAAGCTGAAGTTTGAAGTAACGCTTTCTTTTCAAATTTTTATGTTGTTTTCAATAATATACATATATTAATATGCACATATAACTAAGAGAGTGATATACTAAGTGAGATGATATACATAGCAAAGAGTAGCATATATAAGTTTGGAAATAGTGAAAATGGTACGACTTTGTTTTCACCATTTGCAAATATGTTATTGCTTCTTAACCCCCGAATCTTCAGGACTTACGCTAATTTTCATATTTTTACATTCAGATTTTTACCTTCTGTTTTTAATAAGATGCATAAAAGTCTGAAAATAAAGTAAACAGCTCTTAAGCTTTTTGCAACCTAGTTTTGTCAATATGTTTCAGACTCTGTTTTCTGCTACGGGGAAGAAACAAAAAGGCAAGGTCTTGTGCTTTTCTTATCAAATAATTTTCCCAATTGTGTTTAACTCCTTTTTAACAGTAAATATTTAGCTTTTAGCCAAAATTTCGACACAGTATTAAGAAGTAATCACACAATCATCATCTCAATATTAGACGTCTGATTTAATTTGGTCCAATTAGATAGCAGAGTTGATCATGTGATTTTTCTCTCTTTCATCAATTGCTTTGTTGCATGCAACTGGTATGTGTAACTGACAGCTTAAAGGCAAATTATATAAAGAAAATGGTAAAGTCAACAGTGCAAAACCCGTTTTACTTTTGAACATCACATACAAGATACATATTAACAAACACAATTGTGATCTAAACATTGTCAAAAGCAAACCATTCCCTAGTCACAGCATAACTGAATGCAAAAAGCCAGGGGAAAAGTGTAAAACATGTTATAACAACGCACAAAAAAGAAAGAAAAATCAAGTTGAAGGAGAATAGAAAATAAAGAAACAAAAGCTCCAAATGAGAATAAACTCAGTGCAACCTAGTCAACTCTTCTATTCTCTTGCATAACTCCTCTACTGTAACATCCATCGACTTAGATATCTCATCCATCTTACTACGGTTGAGATCAAGAAACGATTCAATTAAATCCCCATCCAAAAAGTTTCTAGCTTCAGCAGTTTTCTTCTCATTGTTAAATGACCTCCACTGCTCATGGTTGAGTCCTCCAACGCCCTTAATCACCTTCCTCAAGTTTGACTGAAGCTTCTCTAAGAAAACATACTGCTCATGCGGAAGAGAGGCAATTACCCCAATAACGCCATTAATGGTGCCAAAAATAATGGTTGGGATCTGGCCAACATCAGAATCTGGCATCCGCATAACAAGGGAGCCATGTCGGAACCTATTGACAAACTCCCCAAGGTGATACTCGCCAACCACTTCAAGACGGCCCCGTTCTTCATCAGTAGCGCCTTCACTATTTTTCCGAACAGTGAAGAGATTGAAACTATTTTCTGAACCAAGGTATACGTCATCATCAAGGATTTCAACAGCTGACATCCAATTTGCATTGTAGTCACGAGCTCTTTCCTCAATAGCACCTTCTTCATGCTAAAACAATGAAAAACAACAATGTATCATTCCAGAAGGAGACTGAGTACTCAATATCCAAAAAGTTAACTACTCATCATCCATAATGATGAGGCAGTTCAAAATTTAAGCAACCCAACGACAAACTTTTGTTATGTCTTTAAGTTAAGAAAGAAAAGGGAAACCACACTTAGCCAAGGAAATGATATCCCAAGTATATATTAGTGGTGCAAGAAGTAATAACATATTTGGAAATGGTCAAAACAACTTTGAAACAATATCACCTTGGCTATGTGAGTCCTTATGTTTGTATATTATTAAAACGAAAATGAAAATTAACATTTAAGATTGTAAAATTTATTTGACATTGACAGAAGACGTCATCCTTGAGGCTTACCTTATATATTAACAAGGAAATTGACTTCATCAGATCACCAACTACAATGAAATCTCCTCTCGTTTGCACATATAAAGCCAGGATGTGTCCATGGTGTCCACATTCAGACTGTAATTCATGAGTGCCGTCATCCCGGAGCACCCACTTGTACAGCTGAATTTTTTGATTAATAGCAGCAAGCAATTTACCATTAAACGCATTCAAGCAGTAAACTGCTCCTTTTGTCTCTTTCTCAGCAATTAGCTGTAGCTTTCCTTCTTCCACAGTAAAAACGAGAATTCTTCCCTATATTTGTATTAAACCGGAAAAGGAGGCGGGATATCAGGAGCTTTTACTTGATCAATCAATGGTAAAAAGAATACATGTTTCTCAACTTACCTTGGTTGGTTCATTTTCCTCAGGCAGTACATATGCAGTTCCAACACAGTAATACACGTTACTATCATCTGAGAACGAGCAGCTAATTATAAAGCAACCATACTCATAAGTATCAAGTGGATAAGTTGATATGAACTCGAAAGTCTGGTCATCCAGCAAACGGACAAAATGCATTTCAGATTCTTCAGCACTTGAATTGTATTTCAAACTACAGATAGCAAAAGTCCTGGACTGCTCCTGATGACAGATGCGCCGTGCATGCTCCCCCAGAGGAATAGAACGAATGTGAAGCTTTTGTATGTCATCAATGGTGCCAATTGTAAGCTCGCCTTCTTTTGCAATTGCCAGACTGTTTATGTTATGAACATTGGCCGAGTGCATTACAAACATTGGATTTTGCATAAAAGTACAATAGCGGATAAATGTCAAACTAACAAAAAACTACATACCTGTCAGGAAAAGCAGCAGAGTTGAAAGGGCACATGTGACTCACTTCCTTCAGATTTACATTACTATAAAGTAACTTTTTGTTACTACTATATATCACAGTTGGCCGATCAGATGCGGCAAATACATGAGTAGTATTCTTGGATGAGAAAGTCCTTAGCGTAATAGGTTGTGTCCCAAGAGAGACCTTTTTCCTATCTGTTAACTCACCAGTACTTGTGTTCAACATAAAGTTTAAGAGATGGCCATCACCAAGCGCACATAGCAAGTAAGATATCTGGAGAATAAAATGATAAAAACAATATGCTTTAATAAAATGTTTTGAACTAGGAAAGTAACTACCACTAACATTATGAAAATTGGAAGCTACGCAATCTCAACTTAATCATTGGAACACTACAAAAATATTTAACATGAGCAGAATTGTAAAATATATCAATGTTGTCGATCTAGTATGTCCTCCAGAACTACTACCATGTATAAAATCCAAAACCCCTACCCTAAAAATTGAACTTACAATGAAAGAGATGTGCATTCTGAATCATAATCAGGCATTTCAGAAACAAAATAACTAAGCAGAAGCCTAAAAGAAATACCACAAAAAAGATAGCTCAAGGAAAGCATACCCCTTCAAACGCACAAAGAAGAACAGATCTAGGTATTATCTCTCCTCCTAAATGCTCCTTTGTGATGAGACTAAGGTCAGGAAGAGAAAAAATTCTAACACTGATGTCAGTCCACATTCCAACTGCTGCTAGATGACTCTGATTGGAGTTTTCGCCAATAGGATTTATGTCTAGGCATGAGATCTCATACTCCAGTTTGGCATGCTTTACTTCCTGTAGTATGCCATCTCCAATTTCGAGGTACACTAAATGCCCACCTCCTGTAGCCAACAAAACCTGCCTCCAGATATAATAGAATTAATTACTAACTTGACTAATGTGACTTATGTAGTAAAATTCAACAAAGGAAACGTACATAACATAAAAGTAATGAGATAGAGTGAAGCAAATTCACTTAAATGGTAACTTCTACAGAGCTTGATAGAATACTAGACCAAAATTAATTGTAGAGATTCAGAGATAATATCAGAGGCTAAA
Source organism: Astragalus glycyphyllos (assembly GCA_963573325.1). Taxonomy (NCBI): domain Eukaryota; kingdom Viridiplantae; phylum Streptophyta; class Magnoliopsida; order Fabales; family Fabaceae; genus Astragalus; species Astragalus glycyphyllos. Next base: position 76,398,395 of record OY754310.1, read on the forward strand.
TTGTTCAGATGCAACCAAGCACAACATGAATTTAAGGTCCGAATCAACAACAAAAAAAGAGTTGCCTCTGGACAAGATAAAAACTATTCTATTATTTGTATTTAAATTACCCAATTTACTTGAGCCAACAGCCACAAATATAAAACTTATTCCTCCCAAATTCACTCCATGCAAGGAGTTTGACACGTTATATTACTTGGGTCAGTAGCTTGAAGTGCCTGTCTCGATCTAGAATTCTCCCCTTAAGGGAGAAATCTCAGGGATGGAAAACCCTTTTCAACTCTCAAGATTAGAGCATGTCAATCTTCATAGTCCCTAGGGAATTAACCTTTTCAACTTCCGCTTTCCACTGTTATTGGATTGTTGTTTTTATTTTATATTAATAAATTAATAAAAGTACATGACAAATTAAACCGTACAATGTGGGTTAAACAGAAAACAAAATTATCAGTACAAATGACGCTTATCCACATGAACAATACTGTTGGAGCTTCACTAAACACCCAAAAAAAACCTTCGGAGAATGCAACAAAAAAATTTTCCTGCATAAATGAAAACTGGAGCCTTCACACCAAACAAACACTTGTTGAAAGCCTCCAGGAACCTCCCCCTTCATGTTTACAGAGGCCAGCCATTGCTCAGAAAAATTCTCAAAAAAACAATAGCAAATGTTTTCCAACCCCCGATTCAATATTCCTTTAGCTGGTTTTCTCCTTTTATCTAGGATTTAACCCAATGTAGCACCTATTAGCATTACTTTCTACTTTAATTAATGGTCCTATAGATTCTTAAAAAGGTCAGCTTTCTTCCCTATACTAGCAGCTATAGCAGAACAATTGCTCAATTCATATTAAGTTTGAAGATACGGAGCTGCTCATGGACAACCAACTCTCAGTACCCTGACAGCTAAGTTACAAGAAGATATTGCCATGGGAAACACGTGACATTCTGTGATTCTGACTCAGCTCAGAAACGTGACATTGCAAGTAGAAAACACTGAATATCACATAAACTTGTAGAAGAGAACATATTTAAAAAGCATCCAAATCGAACCTGGGTAGCATTGGCAGTAGCTATGTTTACTGAATAGCCCGATGGTGCATTCCACTCATTCCGAAGCTCTCTAGTTGTCGAACTGACCAGTCTTACAGAGCTCGAAGTGACCTGTTACATGGTTTATCATTAAGTGGCTACAAATCAACAAAATAAATTATATAAAAAAACATAGAATAGTCCAACAGAAATCTTAGTTATATCAACTCATAAGTATTACTCATAGATAAACTACAAAGGAGAAGCAAGACTTATGCTTTCACAAGAAGCGTCCAGAATATTAACGTATTAAGTATACATGCAAAACTTTGTTTCTTTTAATTTTAATGGATCTCAATTCTTTTTGTTTGATTTAGATTATGACCTTTCGAAAATCTGCCTATTCTCTAAATGCTCTGAAAAAGTTTCCATTAATTATTCTTTACAAAAATTGGAGTTTTATAGAAAACAGCAATAACAACTAAACCTTATCCCACTTGGTGGGGTTAGCAACATGTGATGTGCATGAGATAATCGCTTTTAATAGAATAAGATTATTTCATTTAAATCAGATGTGATAGCAAAACAGAGAATGAGATTTACAAAAGTTGAAAACATGCATATATTTTGAAGAAACTTCCAATGAACAAACTACGTCGTTCCAAGTAATCAGTCATACAGAAAAAAAATCATATTTAGCAACATGTGATCGTGATGTGCATGAGATAATATCTTTTAATAAAAGATTAATTCATTTAAATCAGATGTGATAACAAAACAGAGAATGAGATTTAAAAAAGTTAAACACATGCTTAAATTTTGAAGAAACTTCCGATGAACAAACACTGTAGTACCAAGAAAACAGTCATATGGAAAAAAAAAATCATATTTTTTGTCACATAGTTTGATAAGATTGAAAATAAGAGAATGTCACACACACAACATCTATATATGACTCCATGTAATTTTTATAGAGATGCCCAAAAGATTGAACATGCTACTAATCTTTGAGGAAAACAGTTGGAAAGGCGTATATTACTTTTTTTGTGACTAATATTTTATTAGTTTGGAAAATTCAAAAATTCAAGAAAAGGGAACGTGTCGAAAATATAATTGTGGTCATAAGACACAACATTCCAATACATGTCTCTTACTTTTATAATGATAGATGGATAACCTAATAGAATAATTTGATCCTAAATCCACGTGACAACAATTTTGCAGCTATAAAATAGTTTATTAACATCCACACTTCTTAAATTTAGACAAAGATGTAGGTGTCAAATCAAATAAGAAAATTGTCATAGTAGGAAAATAAGGTCAGAACCTACTTGTACAAGTTGATTGTGAACTGCATCATGGCAAAATAATGTCTGTACTTGAGAACAGAATCCCTCAATCTCAGTTTCTTCCAGCTCATCCTCAAGGTTCATCGCCAATATTCTTGTTTCGCTTATAAAACTTACAACAAGGAAAGTGTCAAAAGGATCATCTGTCGAGGATCTTAGTGACCACATTCCTTTGATACCTTGAAGTTCTACCGATGCCTGTATCAAATGAATGCATCTCAGTTAATATTTTGCAGAGAATTTGTTATTAAATATAAAATCTTTTTCTTGCTTCGTTTGATTGTAGTTGGGGTGCAGAAGATGCCATACAGGATGAGGAAGGAGTGCTGACCTGTTCATTGATACCTATTCCGTTACGGACAACACGTAGAGAACCATCCTTGTAAGCACCAGAGCAAGTTACAACCTGACCTTGGCCTTGCCTTTCAAGGTCTACCACACAGAAGTCAACAATTGGCCCCAAATTGACATACCTTTCCAAAACTTCCACATAAGATCCTTTTGCATCAGGCTGTGGATTTAGTTTTATAAGCTGTATTTTACACATCAGAAACTGTTAATAGTTGTGTCTGGATATGGAAGCATATTTAATCAGTACTGTATATGCCACAATACAATTTAAAGTCTTAAAAAGCAGTAACACACAGCAAACAGAGAAGAAAACACTCAAAATATTGCAAAAGCTACATGATGTAAGCTACATGAAGAAAACACAGAGCAAGTTCAAGTAAGCTCAAGTAAGCACCAGAGCAAGTTACTTGAGCTTATCCTATGATGTAAGCACTTTGCAAGTGTTTGGAAGAGCTTAAGCAAATGGCTTGTGATTTGTCTATAAACTGTTTTTCAGCTTATTTTCATAATCTAGCCAAAATGGCTTGTAGAAACAACTTTATAAACTTTTGTGAAGTTTCCCCTTGTTTCCACTTTGGTTGCAAAAACAGTATATACATAAGAACTCATCGAATAAACATTTAATTAAGCTTTTTATCCAAAGTCCAAACTCCCCCTCATTCATTCCCACCACTTCTTTCTCTATTACACAATGTAAAAGTATTAGACGACAATACCTTAGAAAAACACTTGATTATTTTGGTGAGGAAAATAACAGGAGGCAGCTTCCACATATATTGCCTTATTGACTAGTGTTTTTACCTTCTTTTTTTCATTTGCTTTGATCATGAAGTTGGAATGTTAAATATTTGTCATACTCATATATGTATGCTGTTACTTGAGTTTAGCTAACTCAGTTTGGCAATCTTGCCGTGTACTGTAAAGAGACAAAACTACGCTCCCTAACTACACTTGACTCAGTACTCCAATAGTCTGAGTTGTCAATACAACTCAAACAATCAACCCAACATTAGATATAGACTCCCAACTAAGTTCAAAACTAGTACTTGGGAGACTCGGAATTTTGGATAAAATCAATGTTCAAGTCTAAAAAATGAAAATATATAAAATAATTTTCAAGTTTATCACCCCACCTGCGAATCTCCATAACTTGAACCAATGAAGACGACTGCATTATCAAGGTATGATATTGTAGATGCAATGGAAGTCTCCCCAAGGGGCTCTATTTTGAGTCCAGTAACCCTACAAAATAAATGTACATGATAAATCATAAGATTCAGCAGTTAAAATACAGACTCTTTCTTTAATCCACATATCTTTGCACAATACAGAAAATAATTCTGTTAAGCCAGCATTAAACAAGGCAATGAATGATCACATACTTTTCTTTCTCATGGGTTATTACAAGTAGACTAAGCAACCCTGTATGGTCACCAAGTAAATATCTAGATCCATCAGGATCAATTCTTCCATAGGCTTTTGTAATTGACTGAAAAGAACAAGAGGATATATAATTTCAGTTCAAAGCTTGTGACATATAGGTACAGTTCATGAAAAATAAAAAATTCAGAGCAGATGATTTAAATGAAAGGGACAGATACTGCTGTTCGACATACAGATTTGATTGGGATAGCTTTAAAAGCATTAGCACTGCAGTATACTATAGTTTCTTCTCCAATAATAAGCACGCCACACAGAGGTGGGGGAACTGGTATCAATAAATCAGCCCCGTTATCAAGATTGTTCTGGGACCATGGACCCTCAACAAAATCTTTATCCTTCAGAGCAACCTCGTACGTTTTAACATGACGCGCATCTTTGTTATCCTGCCATTGACGAAAATATAATATCAAAGTCTTCAAAAAAATTATGCTAAATACAGTTGTGTTTCTAACCAAACATATGAGGAAAAAATAAAGTAGACATTCTCATTAAAAATGAAACCATAGAATCAGTGAATAGATGAAGCTATGAAGAATATGAATAAGCCCAACCATAAACTGAAATTACAACAGTATAACTATGACATGGCTCTCAAACCATCGACACTTAAATAGTCTTAAACATGTTTCGACAATTCAAATACGAACTTGGGTATTCTGAGGCATCTAAGTCCCACATTGAGTATGGGATGCTCGGTTGCCAGTGTCTTGGAGTGGACTACCCACGGAGGGTTCTGACTAACTAGGAAGTTGAGAGGTGTATAATTAAGTATCGTGCAAGTAAATCGTTGAGGACATCAACCCTCGGACGATGCTATGATAGAGAGAAGGGTATTATGAGTGCCTAAGTACACATCGAGTGGTATGGGATGCTTGGTGAAGCACTAAAGTGGCTTGGTTCTCCCCCTTAACAACTAGCTTTTAAGAATGGGTTCCCAAACTACTTTGGTGCTTATCAAATTCCAATACAAATCCATGCGCAATGCAGACACTTTTCTGTCACTTCCATAACATATGGGATGCTCGGTGAAGTGCTAAAGTGGCTTGGTTCTCCCCCTTAACAACTAGCTTTTAAGAGTGGGTTCCCCAACTACTTTGGTGCTTATCAAATTCCAATACAAATCCATGTGCAATGCAGACACTTTTCTGTCACTTCTATAACATAAATTACATGTTGAACCTAAACATGTTTTCCTCCCGTGTCTCAAATATATTAAATTCTAAACCGAAAACCGAATGGAACTACTTTGATACATCAGAAAAAGTATATGACATTTACATATGATATTGTCCTGGCAACATGCTTGCTACACGACCAAATGAAGACAAGTTTCATTGGTATTGTGAAACACAAACATAATTCCCTCACTTAATAAATTTTGGGTCAAAGAGACACCCTTTGAGATGCAAGCATTCTGCTCCAAGTCTCCAACAATGCACACCAAAGGACCACTTAAACAGCATGCTGCCACAATGTTTTAGCCTTGTTATGAAATGCGTTAAATTTCTAAATAAATTTAGCATGGAGGAATTTTGAAGCATTTGAAGAACGGGTATGGGAGTGTTCAGAACTTTTGTTCAGAGGACAGATATTACCGGATTTCCAAATGGATTTACTAAGAAGGACACTTCTCTTAGTGCAGAAAGAATGGAATAACATGAAAATTTACCCAATGGGGTCAAGAAACCATACTTTTATCAATATGAGATGATAAATGCATAAAATCAAGCAATAGCAGGAGGTACAGTAAATTCCTCCGCCCCACCTCCATATTCAAAACAAGAAAGAAAGGTGTGGAAAAAAAAAAACAGCGAGAAGATAACAGCGCACACATGGTCTATTTTGTGAACTAAAGAACAAACAACAGAAGTAAATAGAGTTACAAACCTGGTAAAGAACCACAATGGTTGGCTTTGAACAGCCGTAAAGAAATTCGATATCCAAAACTTGGAGCTCCTCGAGCCTGAAAACGAATGAATCATAAGTTTAATAATTGACATCAGAAACAGAATGTAAAAAGAGAGGAAAGGATAAACTAGAGAAGAAAATTACACGAGAATCTAGTCTACGTAAATTTCTTTAGTTTTTTTAAATAATTAACAGCTTAAATAATGTTCAACAGCATTAGAGAGTCATTATTTGTTCCCGCTATGAACCCAGAGAAATTGTAAGGAAAAGAACAGAAACGTATTATTGAAAACCGAGTAGAAATAGGGAATATAATTCCCACCAAGAGTTCCCCCTTCACAAAAGATCTCTCCTTAAACTTACACAAGCAATCAAATTATAGACTTCTCTTCTCTATCTTTATTTCACCTCCTAACTAATCCTAACTACTATAGCTCTCATTTATTCTTCATCCTAAGTTCCTAACAGTCCAAAAATTGGAAAATCTTTTACCGATAATTCCTTTTTTCAATATTCTCAATGACGATGCTCAGAATTACAACACAAATTCATGAAAAAATCTAAAGGATATCTAGTGTGAGAGACACATCGGAAGCATTCCCGGGCTTGCATTTAAAAGCTTGTTTTTCCGACAGCTAATTCCAAGACATAAATCACTACTGTTGAAGTTGAGAGATTTTAGATAAAAGGAGTAGAGAAAATAATATGAACTTTGAGTATTAATAATAACTTGATCTCGCTTGATAGTAGCTTGATGCAATAGACTGAACACTAATCACATTCCCTATTTATAAGGATACATAAACTCTATCATAAATAAATAGGAAAATTAAGAAACAAATAATAATAATAATAATAATAATAATAATAAGTAAGAAATATCGAAATTAATCCTATGAGTTAATCTAAGATACGCTGAGATTGAAAACAGATCCTTGGCAATAGACCAAGATATTCTAACATAATATCAAGGTATTATGAGATATTATTTTATATTCTAATAATTACCATTACAAATATTTGTCAAATTTATCGGCAGTTATAAGCAAAGATGCTGATCCACTCATTGAGGTTAGTCTTTTCTAGACGTAAGCAACTTAAACTGCTAAAGCTTATTTATGTAACTAATCCTACATGTCTCTCTGGTAGAACTAAAAACTCCAAAAACACATCCACTTAGATCAAAATTGTATTTAATTTGAAACAGAATTCAATTAGTCATAGTTCCTATTGAGTATTGCTACGTGGGCCTGACCCAGTGTTGTCAATGGCGGATGGCGGTTTATGGCGGACGCCATGGCGGACAAATTTTGAAAAATATATATACTAATATGCATTTCAAAAACTGCAAAAAAACCCCAAATTAATCCAAAAACCTATAAATAAATGTCAAAAGCCTTAGACTTAATTGATAGAAAATAGGATTTGTCTCCCTCAAATTGTCATAAACAACTAAGAACCACTTCTAATTAAATTTAAGACATCAAAATAACACCAGAATTATAGGAATAGAGAAAAAAATAGAGATATGAAGCATACAAAATAATAGAAACAGTGGCAGATAGAAGAGCAGAAACGCAGAGAAGAGAGAGCAAAGAAGTAGAGTAGAGCCAGAAATAGAGAGTTGAGGAAGACTGTGAATAGAAACCAGAGCAGAGGGCGCCATCCGAACGAACAGGAGGGTGGGGGAAAGGAAACGCAAAGAAAGAGGGGGTGAGAAGAACCAGAAGCGAGAGAGAGAAGGAGATGTTAGTGTGAGAGGAGACTGAAACGTTTTTTTTGACGAGACTGAAACGTTTTTTTTGACGAGACTGAAACGTTAAAAAAAATAAAACAAACCCTAATAAAATAACTGAAGTTTTTACTCTCAGTAAAACAAATTTTTACCCTAATAAAATAACTGGCCTTTAAAATTTTACTAACCCTAAAAACAAATGGGTCACAAACCGGGTCTTCTTGACCCGCGTTTTTCCTTGTGGGTTGCGCAGCAAAGCGCTTAACAAGAGAAGCCATAGATGGCGATCTGAGAAACCACAAATAACACGCAGATCTTCCGTTTTTCCACTTTAGACCGCCACGGCCGTTACCCTCGTGGTGCCCGCCATGGCGCCGCCATTTGAATTCCGCCATATCTCCATTTTTGTATGGCGGCCTGCTCAAATTCCGCCACGCCATAACCGCCATTTGACAACACTGGCCTGACCAATCATTGATCAATTTACCAAGTTATGCAACATACATGACATTTCCTTTTTTTTCTTTATGAAGCATCACTTTAAAACAATTGAAGCCCAAGGAAAATGAGGTACCTTAACAGATAGAAAGTTTGGCTGTTAAAAACAAATCCTCAACTAAACATAGATTAAGATTAAACCAACAATTTGAAGCCTATTCATACTTTCTTTTTGTCGTTTAAAAGAAAACTAAATCTAAGTTCATTATTAATTGAAATCATTGATTCATGAGAAGCAGTGTCAACTTTTCAATCTCATCATATATGAAAACAAGAAATTATCCAACATGACAATATCCAACATGACAGAAGCTCAAAGGTGCTACTTTCACAGTTAGGAGGACTACAGTAACTGGTAATCATTAATCAAGGTCATCGACTCAAAGTTATAACATTTATCCATATCTAGGGAACGTTAAATTGTACATAAAATAACATGTGTAGACAGTCAAAAGGAGAGTACAATTACCTAATATTAAATGCTTCCTTGAGCTGTCCTTTGTTGTCAAAGGGAATAACCTGGAAGATCAATGAGAATGAACAGTGATTCGTTCAAATAGTTCAACACAAAACTGAAAACCCAAGAGCCTGTTTTTTGTTTGAAAAACATTTTGTTTTCATTTTAGATTGAAAATAGTCCCTAGTTTTCACTTTGTTTCCTGTTTTCAAAGATTTGTACAGGAAACAGTGAAAATGACTTTTTTCCCTCTATTTCCTACAAATCTTGGAAAACAGAAAAAAGAGTGGCTCCAAGGGACAGTTTTGCAATTAAAAGTGAAAACAGAAAACATTTTTCAAAACCAAACAGACCCTAAAGGTATGGTCATTCTAATCTATTTTTAAGAGATAGAGAATGAGAAAAAGTTACATACTTTGAACAAGCCATCATACAAATGTAGTCCAATCAACCTACAATCAGGATCTATAATGCCAATCTGCATAAAGAGAAAAGGATAACTGCTGAAATGAACTGAAAATTATTCATTTGATCGTACTGGATTATCAAGCATTGATGTTTTTAAAAGTAACAGAACTGGGTGAACAAATCACTACTCACGATTTATTAGAAGTGAAACAATTTAAATACCTGACCGTTATCTGTCGGTCGCCCTATACGATCGGAAACATCCCCCATTGCCCTGGATGACAGCAACACGGAATTCAAACAAAAAATGAGATATCGTTCTTACTAGCGATTTCGATTTATAATATGCACACAATGTTCGGAGGCACTGTCAGTAAATAATAAGGACAGCAGTCAGTCCATAAGTAAGATAGATTAGTTAGTTGAAAGAACACAAATAGATAAATAGAGGAAAATCATAATGGAGGGATTCATTCTGTAATTAGATAGCTTTTTTTGTAAAAGAAGAGATCCCTTGAGAAGGGAAAACCCTTCAACAGACCTTTTCTCTGTAGTTCATTTCTTAACCTCGACTCAACAAAAGATCAATTCTTGTTCGTTCTAGCTCTTATTCTATTCTTCAGTTATCTATTTCCGTTCATAACAATTTTGGTACAACCTGCCAGATGTATGTCATCGGAATTTCTAGAATAAAGAAGAATCTGAGCAAAGAGATCTCAATGCTGGAATAAGAATGGATGTGGGATCAATTAACAAGATCCTTGTGTGGAAGATACATAAGCATGGTGCTGATTGGCAAAATAATGATGACTGGGAAGAGGAACCTGTGGTAGGGTGTCTATGCCTAAGCACAAATCATAAAACACTCAAAACAGGGACAAAGAGGCTAATAGCTCTAATGACAAGAGCAGAGGTGATCAACATTGGGTGAACAAGGTAAGACTACCCCGCTTTGAGAAGGCCTTGATCACCTAGTATGGATTGCAAGGGCTGAAAAATTCTAAGGTTGTCGAACAAAATCAAAGGAAAGGGCGAAGCTCGCATCCATAAGAATGGAAAGGACCAAGGGTAGCCATACTAATTTCAATTTTTTATAAGTCCTAACTCCTTAGAAAGAGGGAATGCAAAATCCTTCAACCTGAATTTTCTGGTCATACATAAGGAAGATGCAATGTTTAAGAAACATAAACAGATAACCACAAGTGTAGGCAAGGTGACACCGGGAAGCTTTGCTCAGATAACTATTTGAATTACGTAATTTTGAAACTGAGTAACAAACTTCTTAAGAATAAAGATAAAGCTGCAAGGTTATGAAACTGTCATATGAACTTCCCCTTCCCCAAAGTAAAGTAATTCAGTAATTAACATACCGTGTAATAAGCTCAGAAGTCTCAGTGTCCCATTGAAGAACACAGAATTTATATCTCTCAGTCGCAATAAACAGGTAATCCTGTGCTTCACCCTGTTTGTGACCAAAACAAGCAGAGACGATTTTATATGAAAATATGACAAAAATATTAATAACAAATCAAGAAAGCTTTTGATTTCATTCTCACATGGGGGCGAAAGAGTTCAAGTGTGGCAATTCTTCCATATATCGGCACGTCCAACAAAGGCTGCAAAGCGAAATGTTACATTTATCCTATTCTATTACATGATAGTTCAGAGAGCATGAAATACTATTAATAATAATAATAATAATACATTCCATCACAAGGATCGAGCTAAAAAAACAAGAAGCGAAAGAATATCATGTGAGAAAAACGGTGAATAGAGTGTGAAAATGGGACAGCGGTTGCAAAAGAGAAGGGGGAAAGATTGAATACCTGTAAACCCTGAGGAGTAAGCAAATGAATCTCGATGCGAGTACATTTCCTGGAGAAAATAGAACAACGGAATCAATGAAATTGAAAGTAAAAAAAATGAAGAAAATGGAACCCTAATATGAGTAGAAGAGAAGGAAATAGAGAGTACTGACGCGATAATGAGATTAAGGTCGTGAGGGCTGGTGAAATTGCCGACGCAGGAGTGGGTAGCGTTGGTGGGTTTGTGAGCAGTAACCACGTAGTTCCAGATACTCATCCTTCTCTTCTCTTCTTTTCTCAGTTCGCACTCTCAGTGCAAAGGCTCTCACAGTCTCTTGTAAGAACTAGGGAGCAGCACTTGTTAACCGCGCTCTTTTATTTTGTTTGGGCCGCTAGCTGCAATCAACCAAGGGTAAAACGGTAAAACCACTCTCTTAGTTTCTTTGCTTTCGGTTTTTGACAATTTCATTTATTATGAAAACATAAACTTTGCAAAACAACCAAAATTTGCAAAGTGCCTGCCATTGTAAAAAAATAAAAAATCCCACAATAGCTTTAAATTAATTCCATAAAAACCATTTCTTTGGGGAACATTTCAAAAAATAAAAATTATTATTTCAGAATAAAATTAACATTTTGTAAAAAAAACTACAATATGATTTTTTTTTCAGGATTAAAATAAGAGTTTAATTTATATACATAAACTGTGTATAGGCTTTTACGACTACCACCAATCACAATTCATGGAGTGGTTGGTTACCAATTGAGTAATTAGTGGTTACCAATTGACCGTTTTTTTAATGATGTGTCAACTTATAATTGGTAGATAGTGTAAAACATGTATGCACCTCTTGTTTATATAAATTAAATCCTTAAAAAATTCTGAAAAAATCATATATTAGAATTTTTTTCCGAAATGATAATTTTTTATACTCAATTGTTAAGTTTTTTTTGGGATTTTTTTTATTTTTTTAATATCAATATTAGTGCTGTCAAAAAAAATATCAATATTAGTATCAATAAAATTACTGCTTGTTTTAGTCAAAAAAAAATTACTCTTTGTATTTTGTCTTTATAAATTATAAGTATTGTTGGTTTTTATAAATTAATATTTTTATTTTTGAATTTAATAAAAACAATGTGTGTTTTCTATATGACATTTTATATAACAACCTGTCTTTATAAATATTGGGAAAATACTACTATTGCCACTATAATTGTTTTTAACATTTTGTTCATTAATATCTTAATTTTTCATAAATGATAATTTTGTTAATCATGCTAGAGAAACATTAGTTGTTTTCAATATAATTTCATTGCATTTTATATAATTAATTTCAATTGCTTGAATATTCTCTCCCTTGTTCTACATTTTTTATTAGAGAAATAAAACAAATAACTGTTGTCACAAAGTAAAGGATTTATTTTATCAACCAAAAAGGATTTATTTTATAAAGAATCTTTCTAGTCATCTTAAATTTCGTTTCAGGTATCAAAATTAGAGTTGTCAAAATGAGTCCGACTTGATAGAATGGCCCAACCCGCCTGATAAAGTAGCTGGGTTGGGCCCAATATATATATGAGCCCGACTCAGACATTTATTTGTCTGTAATGGGTCAGCCCACCATAGGTTGGGGATATCTGTTGAATGATATTTTAATAAATTGGCGCAAAAAAAATCATTTTTATCCTTAAAATGACAATTTGTTTTCATTAGCTTCTAAAAAAATCATTTTTTAAAGAATGATTTTTTTTAAAATAAGTGATTTTCAGTATGTTACACAAACACAAAATAATTTATTTTTTAAAAAAAAAACTCTAAAAACTAATCTCTAAATTATTTAACAACAAAATTACTTATTTTTTAATCCGTAACAAACGGACCCTTAATGTGCCCAAATAAATTCTATTAAACACAAGTTTTTGGCCCATCGACTAGCCCATTTGGCCCACAACCCGCATAAAGATGGTCTAGGTCATATGCCAATTATCCAAAATAATATTGGTCCGACCCAAAAATTATATTTGGTCCAAACGGACTAGCTGGAATGAGTCAGGTCAGCCCAAGTTTATATCTCTAATCGAAGTACGACACAAATTCCCTAATGAGTCGGGTCCAGTTAGTATGGCTCGGTTGGTTGGAGCAATAGGAACATGTGTGTGTTTTTGCCACGACAAGGGTTCGATCCTGTGAGTCCCGCTCTCATGGCTGTGGGTGTATACCACTAAGCCATCTTCCAAACGAACAATCAAACAGGTAGAAAGCGGAGAGGGAAAAAGTATATTGAGCGACAAGAGAAACGAACAATTTACAACTTAAACTGCAAAAAGAGACTAATTGCATCATAACTAGAGATTCCTGTCTTCTTGACCCAACAAGGAAGCTAAGAATATCTTAGCAACAACAAAATCCTCACAATTATAAAATCCTAACAAAGGTACACTCCCTAACCTTCTTCCTCTAATTCTTTAATTTGTTCACATAGCATCCATGACCGACCATTGTCACATCCAAAAGTATAAAAGCAGTAGCAGAGCAGTGACACTGAGTTTCAAAACGAAACTTTGGTTCATATTCTTCTTCCCGAATGAAGGTGGAGCAGAAGAAACTAAAGATCTGTTACATGAAACAAACAAACAAAAATGCTATTAATGTGTTTAAATAAAAAATTTACAAGCTTCTTTCAAATTTGGCAAAATAGTAATGTTATGATGCCAAACATACCCAGGTGAAGAATAACTACATTTTCCATAACCTGAATAGACAAAAGGAAAAAACATAAAAGTTCAGTATATCTCAAAATACAAGTATGAAACACTCCAATGGTTGAGTATTTAGTACAAAATAAGGTATCCACTACTATGCACTTATTTTTCAGAAAGCATCCAACAAATAATGTGTCAAATATACTCTTTATGATATCAAGAATTGTACTTTTTTATGTAAAAAGAATATAATCCAATATACCTTCAAAGAAATTGTTCATTTCTTAATACTTTTCATAATACACAAACAATTGCTTATTCAAAAGTGGAACTCTAGTATCTTCTAAAAGAACACCACAACCCAGCAATTCATAATTCATAAGATTATGAACTTACTAGGGTCACGTTTTGTTAAAGTAGCAGTTCCTCCAAAATTGCAAGCAATATCAGAATTCCCATTTGTCTGATAATAGCTGTTAAAAGCAAAGGAAGCATGAGAAACTAGTGTGTCTGGTTCAAAACATGGTCCACCTTTCTGAATGGCTTTACAATCAGCCATTCCAAGTCCACAAGCCCAATCTAGAGCATTCTGCAAATCAGCTTGTGAAACACCAGCAAGAGCCACACACCATGTTGTGCCATCAATGAATGTAGTGTTTCCTTCTGGTGGATGTGGTGGTGACAATGTTGGGTCTAGAATTGCTGTATCTGATTTCTCTTCCACCATAACTCCCCTTCCCACGGCTAAAAATCAGGCACATAGAAGCAGTAAAAAAAACAAAATCACTAAGTATCAAATCAAGTAAATGTTTTCTTTTTAGCAAAAGAAAGTGACGTGGAGTCTCGTTAAAACCTTCCCATGCAAAATCATTTTTAAGGGAAAAACATTACCTATGGTCCATCACTACATAACACATGAAAAGAAAAAAACAAGTAAAAGCAAGTGATCTCATCACTTTATAAGTTAAAATTTAGGGATTCTGGGGTGACTGAAGTAAGTAAAGTATTTGAACCCCATCACTTTTTTTTTCCTTTTATCTCCCCTTTCAAAATTTAAAAACTAAACTATCCTTGTTTGCCAGACCAAAATATTCCTACGGTTTGGTTGTCAAGAAATTTAATGGTGTAGGATTTAAACCAAAGAAAGAAATTAGATTACAAAACACAATCACAATGCCCAAAAAAAATGTCACTTAACAAAGGATTAAAAGAAATTGTTTTCTCTTTAACAGTTTAGTAGACTGCAAGATGAAAAGGGGTGGTAGTTTAGGAGGACTTTTATATTTTCATTTTTCTTTTGGTTTTCTTCCACTTGATAAGAAGAGTACAAGGAAGAGCTTTAAGCATGCTTCCACTGGTTTAAGTGTCAAAGACTCTTTTTTTTTTTCTGTTTTAAATATAAAAAATTAGTACAACTCACAACAGTAAGATCTGTTAAACTGAAAAAATGTTTAAGAAAAATGTAATCTTGAAATTAGCATATTGTATCAAGCACCCAGAATGAACAACTATAATGAATAGCAGACCAAGATAAATAGTATCAAAAAAGGAGAGAACATGATAATAGGAGAAGTTAACACAGCTTACCCATATAGCATTCCATGAAAGCCAGACAGACAAAAAACCATACTTTCTTTCTCATGGTTCCAGCTTCAAATGATCCACTTCCTCCAAACAACTTGTATTTAGCACTATAATGACTTTGAATGAAGGAGGGTCACTTTCTCTGTGTGTTTTCAGAGAGAGAAAGCAATGTGTAATGTATTAGTGTCAATGGAATCGCCAGTTACTTGAAGAAGGATTTTTATTTTCTTTTTCACTTTTTGTATTTTTTAAAAAATTTGTTTGTAGAGAAGAACAAACAATGTATCATTGTATTCCTTCTGAAGCAAGTACTATCTTTGCAGACTGAAGCAGTGGATTCATTAGGCTTTCGCGGTCACGCAGCTATAAAAGGTGGTAGCTAGACTCCAGCATGTAAATACCGACTTATTTCCTCTAAAACATTAAAAATACGCTAAATTACTCTGGGAGTTCTTTAAGTTATTTAATTGTAACGAGTTGGTCCTTTAAGTTTTTTTGTATCACTTAGGTCCTTTAAGTTACACAACGTTTACACCGTTACTCTTTTTTTAATTTTCCATCCAACTCCGTTAAAAAAAATCTTATGTGACAGTTAAGTGCTTATATGGCAAGTCCAACATGTATTTTCTAGGCTGACTCATAATTTTTATTTATTATTTTATTAAAAATAAAAAAATCCGAAAGAACCCAGTAACCACACCCTTCCTTCTTTGTTCTTCTCTCCCTTTAAGCAATTCGCACGGTAAGTGTAACAAGCATATTTCAGAGATTATCCCATAATCTCTGTAAGCTCATACTACAACGCACCAGCAAACATGTACGATCATACTATACCTATTAAAGAGAAAAGAATTGAAATTGTTAGCATTTCCATCAAACCACAACGCACCAAAAGTTCTCAATGCAGGAATACTAGGCACTTAAACACCATAATTAAAAGGAATTCTTTCTGTTAAATATGTATAATCTTGTTGCATCTCTAGTCTCTGAAAGATGTATGAATCACTAAATGCCTTTTACAAGTTTCACGTTAAACCCCATTTTTCCTGGATCTGAAATTTCCTAAAAATGGTTCAACCATTTACAAAATTTTCTTGGGGCTTCTCTTAGTTGATGATCAACGAATAACATATCTTAAAATCATACAATTTCGTTGCTTAGATAATGAAATCGAACCGGGTATGAATTGGGTCGGTTTTGACCCACTCTCCATGTCGGGTGTAGAAGATGACATTTTTTGTCAAAGAAATAAAAAAAATAATGAGTCAGCCTTAAAATACACGTCGGACCTACCACATAAGCACTTAACTGCCACATAGGCTTTTTTTTAACGGAATTGGATAGAAATTTTTAAAAAGACTAACGGTGTAAACGTTATGTAACTTAAAGGACCTAAGTGGTACAAAAAAAACTTAAAGGACCAACTTGTTACAATTAAATAATTTAAAGGATCCCCGGTGTAATTTAGCCTTAAAAATATTATTATTATTATCATCATCATCATCATCCAACGATACTTAGGAGTGTTTACGAGTCGGTTTGAATTGGATTTTTCCAAGAGCTTATTCGCCGTAGCCTATCAAAAAAAGGCTATAAACTAGTTAGGAGTGTACTTTTTTTTGAAGCATAGTTAGGAGTGTATTAGTGTTTACTTCATGTAGTTTTTGGAAAAATGGTATATAGTGTCAAAGAGTTATCATGAGTTTATCTTGACCCAATGGTTTTGTATTGAGCTTAACCCTCTCCAACACAAAAAGCGGACAAATGGGACAGCCCCGAGCAGTGACTTAGCTTCAGGTCGGGGCGAGTTCGGGTTGACCCTCGGGTTACCCATCTCGTGCCTAATACATATACACATATTAATACTAGTCAATTAACTCAATTATGATAACTCATTCAAACGCTAAACTCAATATATAAATAGTTTGTTGTTGAAATGAGACGTCAACTTTATAGTTGTGTTACCATTTATTTAATTTTAATTGTGTAGCAATAGCAATAAAAATTATACTTTATGTACCGAAAAAAGAATTTATACTTATATGTACCCAAAAAAGAAATTATACTTATATTTTATAGAAATATAAAATATCTAAAAGTTTTTCTTAACTGGACATATTAGCATTAATTACTTTTATAAGAATTTTACTGTATTTATCTATTAAATCTCACTGTTAAATATAAAAATATTTAATTTAAGTAGTAACAATGTTTTAAAAACGTATACTAATTATATTTGTGGATGGACTTAATTAAAGCTGATCTTAAATTGACTAGTAACTTATCTAGTTGGGTCAAGTTTAAGGACGAGTGTTTATCTGAAAAAAAGTTAGGGTCTACAAAATGACCCGATCAAAATTTTGGAATCAAGTTAATTATGATTGGTTACAACCCGTATCATGTGCTGCACTCACCTCTAAATATACGTTATAAGCTATCCGCTAAGGTCATTTCTTTGGACTTGCCAAATAATGCCTTAGTCCTTTCTATTTATTTCAAATTTTTTGATGTTTTAGAAATATGTCTAATTAATGTTTTTTTCCCAACTACACTTAGTTAGGAAAGAAGACTTAGAAATCCATTATGCCAAAATATTAAGAGATTAAATACGGCTATTTAATTTAGAGCCCGTTTGTTATAGTTTTTTTATTTATAAAAGCAATCACTATTTTTAAAAAACTAATCACTTATGACGATATGGTGTCCATTTGTCACAAATTCTTAAAAAATAAAAAGATGAAAAATAATCTAAAAACTGCTTCATATGATAAGATGTTTTGAGTAGCTTCTCACAAAAATTATTTTTTTAAGTTTTTTTTTTTTTAGAGGCAGGTCCTGGCAAGCAGGCCTGCCAGGACAAATGAGTTTCATTAGTTGGAACTGCCGGGGCCTGGGCAACCCGAGTGCAGTTTCGTCCATCCGTGACCTCGTTCGGGCGTACCATCCGGACGTAATCTTTTTGTGTGAAACTTTGGTACATGCTAATAGAATTGAAGACATTCGTGTTAGGCTGGGTTTTGATAATGCTTTTGTTGTGGATAGAGTTGGTAGAAGCGGGGGTCTTGCTTTGCTTTGGAAGCATCCGTTTGATTGTCGTATCTTGAATTATTCTTCGAATTTTATTAATGTGGAGGTTAGTTCTGTGGGCCGTCCTCTTTGGCGGCTTACGGGTTTTTATGGGTATCCGGAAAGTGGAAGAAGGAGAGACTCTTGGGATCTTTTGAAGACGTTATCTAGGGACAACGATTTGCCATGGTGTGTTATGGGAGACTTCAATGACATTCTTTCCAATGACGAGATTAGAGGACAACAAGATCGTCAACCGTGGGTAATTCGTGGTTTCCAAGAAGCTATTCAAGAGAGCCATTTAGTGGACCTTCCCATGGAGGGTCATAGATTCACGTGGACTAAGAGTTTGGGTACGTCGGAAGTAAAGGAAGGGAGACTTGATCGTATTTTTGCTACTCAATCTTGGTTGGATACTTTCCCTAATAATAGATTTGTGAATGGAGTCTCGGATAAGTCGGATCATAGTCCTTTGTGGTTGAGGTTGAATTACTTGGAGAGAATCTTGAGGAGGCGTGAGTTTCGGTTCGAGAATAGTTGGCTTGAAGAAAATGAGCTTCCCTTGGTGGTTGAGGAGAGTTGGAGTCGTAGTGACGGGTTGGGCTTCCTTGATAAATTAAATCATTGTACATCGGCGGTGGATGCTTGGGGTAAGAAGCTTAGATCAAGGTACCGGGATGAGATCAATGAATGCCGTCGCTTAATTGATGAATTGCGTGTCATGCCTGGTGGGGGTGAGGATCCGATGGTTATAGAGACCAAGAATCGTCTAAGCACTTTGTTAGCGCAAGAGGAGGCTTTTTGGAGACAACGTGCTAAGGTATATTGGTTGCGTGACGGGGACACTAACTCTCGCTTCTTTCATGCGATGGCTAGTGCACGGCGGAGAAGGAATCACATTTCAAAGCTAGTTACAGAGGATGGTGTGGAAGTGACGGACCAGCAGGATATTTGCGCAGTGGCTAGGGGTTATTTCGCAAATCTTTTTCATGGTGGGGGAGGTGATTATGGGAGCGTTATTGATCATGTTCAGCCACGGGTATCGGATAATGATAATCACTTATTGGTGCGTCCTCTTGAGATTGAAGAATTCAAACAAGCTCTTTTTCAAATGCATTCCGACAAAGCGCCAGGACCGGATGGGTTAAATCCGGCTTTCTTCAAGAGGTTCTGGAATTTATGTGGAGTGGAGTTGTTTAACATTGGTAGGGAGTGGCTGGTCATGGGCGAATTCCCCCTAATATAAATGATGCTAATATTGTGCTAATTCCAAAGGTGGAGAATCCTACGTCTATGAAAGATCTTCGGCCCATTTCTCTTTGCAACGTCATTTACAAGATTATCTCGAAGGTACTTGCTAATAGATTAAAACCTCTACTTCCAAAGTTTATTGCTCTTGAACAATCTGCCTTTGTGGAAAATCGATCTATTCTTGATAATGTGTTGGTGGCGTTTGAAACATTACATCATTTGAAGTGCAAAACAACGGGGAAGAAGGGGGAGCTGGCGCTAAAAATTGATATTAGTAAGGCTTATGATAGAGTGGATTGGGTCTACTTGCAGCGTATTCTTGTGAAGATGGGATTTGATGACCAATGGGTTCGGTGGATGCAAATGTGTTTGGAAACAGTTACTTACTCAGTTATGATAAACGGTGAAAAAGTGGGACCTATCATTCCAGGGAGAGGACTGAGGCAGGGTGACCCACTGTCACCTTACCTATTTATATTGTGTGCAGAGGGTCTCACTACTTTACTACAGAGAGCTGAGAGCAGAGGGGATATTCATGGTGTGAAGGTGTGCAGAGGGGCTCCTTCTCTCTCACACCTCCTTTTTGCTGACGATTGTTTCTTGTTTTGCAGAGCCGATGCTAGAGAGAGTAGGCATCTCAAGGATATTCTTAACACCTATGAGAGAGCATCGGGGCAAGCTATTAACTTACAAAAATCTGAAATTTATTTTAGCAGGAATACTTCACAGGAGGCTCGCTTTGATGTTACAGCTATATTGGGAGTCACAGAATGTCTTGGAACGGGCAAATATTTGGGACTTCCGTCTATGATTGGAAGAAACAAGAAACAACTCTTTGGCTACCTGAGGGATCGGATTTGGAGGAAGATACATCATTGGTCGGGGAAGCACTTATCTAAGGCTGGCAGGGAAGTCTTAATCAAGTCAGTTGCTCAATCCATTCCAACTTATTGTATGAGCACCTTCATGCTTCCATCTACACTGGGTGAGGAGCTTGAAAGAATGATGAATTCATTTTGGTGGGGTACGAACCGTGGCACGAGGAGGGGTATTCATTGGTTGAGTTGGGAGAAGCTGTCGGTTAGAAAGGAGTTTGGAGGTATGGGCTTCCGTCATCTTCATGGCTTCAATTTGGCAATGCTGGGGAAGCAGGCATGGCATCTTGCTACTCGTACAGATACTATTGTAAGTAGAATCTTTAAAGCTAAATATTATCCTAATGATGACTTTATGGGGGCTCGCTTGGGCCATAATCCCAGCTTTGTTTGGCGTAGTATCTTCTCTTCCCGGGTAGTTGTGAATTTGGGGGCACGTTGGAGAATTGGGAATGGCGACAAAATTTCAGTTTGGAGAGATCCGTGGTTGAAGGGACGTAGTGATAGCTTTGTTAGATCAACTATGGCTCAAGGGATGGAAGAAATGAGGGTTAAGGACTTGATGAACCAAGACAATAGTGGTTGGAATTATGGCTTAATTGATCAACTTTTTTGTCAAGAAGAGGCTATGCTCATCAAAAGCATGCCAAGGTACAGTGACTTGGAGGAAGATAAATTATCTTGGTGGCGGAGTCGGTCCGGTCTTTATTCGGTTCGCTCGGCTTACTATGCGCTTATGGATACTCCGGAAATTATTAATAATTCACATGCTAGAATTGACGGTGATTGGATGTCCATTTGGAAAGCGGGCGTTCCACCGAAAGTTAAATTATTAATTTGGAGGCTTGCTAGGGGGTGTCTTCCTACTCGTAGTAACTTGGTTAAGAGACATGTTGATTGCACCGTTTTGTGTCCTTTTTGCGAACAAGAAGAGGAAACAGATAGTCATGTTTTTTTGGAGTGTAGCGCTGTACAGGAAGTGTGGCAGAAGCTGGACTTGTTGCTGCCCTTTCGGGTTGCAGCAGAAAACGCAGCAACTCTGCGTGATGCCATTTTTTCGATGCTGGGTTCGTTGTCCGTGACTAGTAGAAACAGGTTTTTAATGGGTATTTGGGCTCTTTGGCGTCGCCGTAATGACAAGGTTTGGGCTGGGGTGTTACAACCGGTTGAGCAAGTCGTTCACACCGTGAAGGATATGTTTGACGCTTGGTTTGGAGCGCGCCAGCAACAACACCATCCTCCTGTGCTCTCGGGCCAGCAGCTGCCACGGGTATTGAGGTGGGTTCGGCCAGCAGCAGGAGCTTTAAAATGTAACGTCGATGCGGCAATTTTTGCGGAAGACAACAAATATGGTATTGGTTTGTGTATTCGAACGTCCACAGGTGATTTCTATAGAGGCAAAACTATGTGGTTCCATGGAGTCCCAACACCGCAAGAAGCGGAGGCAATTGGTCTTAAGGAAGCATTGGCTTGGTTGGAAGCTTTGGGGCTATCTTCTGTTTCCATTGAACTGGACTGTGCTCCAGTTGTAAATGGCTTGAAGGTAGAGCCTTTGCCGAATACCGAGCTTTGTACTATTTTATTGTATTGTCGTAATAGATTACGTCTTTTTCCTAGCTTTGAGGTTAGCTATATTCTGAGACAAGCTAATCTTGTTGCTCATACGTTAGCACGGGCATCAAGATTGTTTGCTAGTTCCCACGTTTTTGATTTCATTCCAACCTGTATTGAAACAATTCTGTTTAATGAAATGAATTAAGTTTGTTCTTGTCAAAAAAAAGTTTTTTTTTTTTTAAATAAGTGATTTTCAATATGTTACACAAATACAAAACAACTTCTCATTTTCTTAAAAATCTCTAAAAACTAATCTTTAAATTATTTAACAACAAAATCACTTATTTTTTAATCCGTAACAAACGAGCCCTTAGTCTAAATACACATTAAGAGATTAAGAAAGGCTATTTGAGACTAAGTAAGGCTATTTTGGAATGGAGGGGCTAACAAAAAGAGGATTTAAATTGTATTTCCTAATTCTTATTTTTTGACAAAATGTATTTCCTATTTTTTTTTGACAAGATGTATTTCCTAATTATTCGTTTCCTTTTCCGTCTATTTAATTGGTGATACATTATTTGGAAAAAAAAAAACTTCATTTATTATTAATCGATAAGTGAATTGTTAAATTTTAGTTGTTATTTTTTTTATGAAAAAAGAATTGTGAATCGATAAGTGAATACCAATCGTTCCAATAATTAAAAAAAAAAAACCTTTTCCATTTGTTATTCAATATTCTTTTGTGACAGTACTAATGAAATCAAATTAATTTGTCAACCCAATCCAAGAGCGCTTGATGAGTTGGTTTGAGTCTTTTCCAGCTTAACCAATGTCATTAGTTTGAATCCAAATTTAGGAATGTAGCAGAGGTAAACCTATTGCGGTTCTACTCGGCTCAAGAAATTAGTATTTACAACTAAGGGAATGCCCGTGCGTTGTACGGGTAGTTCTAATATTTGTTATTTACTTTTATAGAGTTTATATATTAAAGTATATAAATTGTTAAGTATAAGTTATGTTTTTTTTATAAGCAAGAAATTATATTAAAAGTATAAGTTATGTATAATATAATTATAGTAATATGTAATTGCAATTTTTTAATAAGAAATATTTTTTTGGCGAATAATTTTTAATATAAATAATTACCAATAAATTTTATGTAATTAAATATCAAAATACAATTTTGCAAAAGTGAGGCGATTAAAAATAAATACATGTGTATTGTAATATTTCTTTTGTTATGTTGTATTGTAATTGTAACATCCCACCTTATAAACTGAAAGTGGAAGTTAACAACATGATATTTAAATCAGAGAATAAATAACTACAATGGATTCACATAATAAATCTGATATTACTAGGGACAACAACCCTCTAAAATTAGTGGGTAACTAGGCACACAGACCATACAAAATTGAAATCTCAAGTGAATACTGAGAAGAGTCCTAGAATACATAATCTGAATGAATCCATACATAGTTGTCCTAATTCCTAATCCTTGCTTTACTAATCAAGGTGCCAAAGATAAATATAAAGAAAGGCTCATCATCAACGAGCTTCAAGAGCTCCTCAACTGGTACATCCTCAACAACCCTATCACTTAGTCTTCAGTCCTGTAAAACACACAAATAAAATAGTGAGATTACGAATCTCAATGAGCGCCTCCGAGACCCCTTACGGCTCCTCTCATACGTTCCTTTTTAATTATCTGAATTTTCTGCCGAATAATGCTAGAGCGCCCTTTAATCCGGGAAACCCCAATTCGACCATACCTACCGAATAATGCTAGAGCACCCTTTTTAATCAGAGAAACCCCAATTCGGTTGTACATTTTAATTGTCTTATCTTTTCACTTGGCTTAGCACAATCCGAGAAACCAAATCACTCGATTTCAACGGAAACCCCAATCCAACATAGCCATGAAGGATAATGCCAGGGCCTTGGCTTCTGGGCTCATGACTTCCCTCCACCAAGTATGCTAAATAACTTGGAGTCGTCACCCCATTAATACATTATTAATCACTGAACAATATTACACATGTTCAGGAAATCAATTTCAAAACCTTTGAAGGGTTCTCACTCGTTACTCGACATTTCGAATAATCGATAATTCAATTATCACATTCAAGCATTTCAATAGATAATCTAAGTGCAGTAATTTTTTCAGCAGTGGTACATAAACTTCAACAATTTATTTATCATATCAAACAATATCGAAATTAAGCAAACAAATATTCGTTGGAAACCTTAGAGTGTCTAATTTCTGGATATAATTTTTATTTATTTGTTTATGTAACCAAAAAGTACAGTTTTTCAAAATAAAACATAGGGATCTAGAAACATGACAGCAGCTGTGGTCCAAATTGTAACTCAGTTTTCTTTTTGAGTTCTCAACCAAACAAAGCAAACCGAATGTCAAATTTGAAGCAAAACGAGTCTAGTTTTCAATGAGACAGAAAATATTCAAAACGGAGTCCTATCTAAGTCACTACGAGCAAAACATCGAACCTATACACAAAACAGTCTCAGATTTTTGACTCGACTTGGAACCAGAAATTCTCCTATCATACTTACCCAACATTATTAAACTAAGTGCCTAAATTGTAGCAAATTGTGTGTATTTTCCAAGAAAGCAAACCTTAAAATTTTTGGGCTCACAGAAAGTTCAGGATATCAGAAACACTTAAGCTAGGTCAAACAGTCTCAAACAGAGTTTCAGCACAACATTATGCACACTTAACACCACCAATCACCAAAATTCAGCAACCAATTCAATTCATGCTGTAAATTCAGAATACACACTACATTTTAAAATATATAACGTGGTGAGAACACTCACCCGGAGAGACGAACAATTCAAATAACGGAAGACGCGACCAAGCTCTACCCATACCGGATCTAATTTGGTCAGCATCTGTGAGTAATTTAGGAATGAGAATAAAGTATTCAATTTCTAGCCAAAACCATTCAAACCAGTACCTATTGTGTAGAATATTTTGTCTATTTTCTAATGGTTCAAGTCCAACACTGATATGATGAGTATTCAGGGAGTTACGGCTAAAATACGGAGACTGGTTCGAAAACAATACTGTTACAAAACTGAAACTTGTAATTAATTTTTCTCCCTCAATATTCACTCAAATCAAGTGGTTCTTGCGCCTATCTTGAAGCATTTTATGTGTAGTTTCAAAAGAATCAAAAGCTAACTTCATAGGACATCTGCACAGTGAGTTACAGAGAATTTACCACGGGTTGCTCAAAATAGTTTTCTGCAGAATATTTTCCAGCAACCTTGTCCTTTCTTTAAGCTTCCTATGAGCTCGAATTTGACTCCCAAAATCCTACCTCTTGCTTCAATATTTCAACAACAGCTACTGAGACTCTAACTTCAAGCACTCAAACTCACATGCAAGATCCAATCAAGCATCCATGACCCTCAAATTCCAATTTTTGACAATTTTGAGCTTAAGGTTCATCAATGGTGAAATGAGGAGGTGTATGATTTGGGTGTTGAAAAGGATATCAGTGAGTAGAGGAGAAGGAACTGAGTGTGATGGTGTCAAAACAAGCAACATGCATGAGATTTGGGTGATGGTGAGGATCTATGGTTTTCCTCTTCTCTCCCTCTCACGGTTCTCCTCACTCTCTCTCTTTTCTCTTGCTTTCTATTTTTCAACTGATTTTGTTTTCCTCTAGTGTGGGTGTGTGTTTAATAAATATGTTTTGTTTTTGTGTTGTTAAGTGAGCTGAAGGAAAACTAAATAGAAAAGGACCCTTTTACCCCTAAGTGATAAACACTCTACATTATTGTTAATACACTACCCCAATGCAACATAATTCCACAACATGGCAATTTAACCTTGCTAATATATACTCAAGCAAGTTAAATTACTTAGTTTGACCATCAATTTACTATGAAAAGTTTGCTAATTTCAAATATCGAAATTAGTAAAATTGAGGATGTTACAGTAATCTTTGAAATTGATCAAAACTATTATAATCAGTATATATATTTATTCAACTAATACTTGTTTTTTACCATTTTAACTAATAATATATTTTAATTTCAAATAATATAATTCTATATTTTGATAATTCTATATATATATATATATATATATATATATATATATATATATATATATATTGACCAAATATAAAGGAGACTTGGATTCTTGAACACATATTTTGAGACTTGAATCATTGTTTTAATGCTAACTTCAACTATAACTCACACAACCTTTCTTATTCTTTCAGTTTTTTTTTAATAATGTGGAAGAGTTAACGTATTAAATATTTAGTTTAATAATAGT